>BLKM01000841.1:4259406-4859406 GCA_013340265.1 Coptotermes formosanus
TCTAGCCTGATAGATTGATGCTGACGTAAAGTTCTAGCTTGATAGATTGATGCTGACCTAAAGTTCTAGCTTGATAGATTGATGCTGACATAAAGTTCTAGCCTGATAGATTGATGCTGTCGTAAGGTTCTAGCCTGATAGATTGATGCTGACGTAAAGTTCTAGCCTGATAGATTGATGCTGTCGTAAGGTTCTAGCCTGATAGATTGATGCTGACGTAAAGTTCTAGCTTGATAAATTGATGCTGACGTGAAATTATAGCCTGATAGATTGATGCTGACGTAAAGTTCTAGCCTGATAGATTGATGCTGACGTAAAGTTCTAGCCTGATAGATTAATGCTGACGCTTTAGAGGAAGATTCTGCCTTCGAAACGATACCTTAACTCAGAAGATCACAATATATGTCTTAATAGATATGAAAAATTAAAATCTTATAAATTTTGTATTGTTTTCTGAACAGATGATCCCAGGAAACAGTAACACGTACACCGTGGTGGAGCAGCGGTTGGACCCACCTGTGTTGGCTACCAAGATACGGATCGTGCCTTTCAGTGAACATGTTCGCACTGTTTGCATGCGGGTGGAGCTTGTGGGATATCGCTGGCACGGTAAGTTGATTGAACGTGTTTCAGTGAACATGTTCCCACTCTCTCAATGCAGTTGGAGCTTGTGGGATATCGCTAGCACGGTAAGTTGATTGAACGTGTTTCAGTGAACATGTTCCCACTCTCTCAATGCAGTTGGAGCTCGTGGGATATCGCTGGCACGGTAAGTGAATTCTACCTGTTTCATTGAACATATTCCCACTCTACACGGAAGTAGAGCTTGTGGATATCGCTGGCACGGTAACTACACGTAAGCTAATTGAAACTGTTTCAGTGAATATGTTGGCACTCTCTTCATGTGGGTTGAGCTGGTGGGGTGTCGCCGCCGTGATAAGTTAACTGAACCTGTTTCAGGGATCATGTTTTTTACTGTGTGCGTTTGTGTGGAGCTCGTGTGGTGTCGCGGGCACGGTGTGAAAATATATGTGCGAGCACATATGTAGGCCTATTTATCCCTTCATTCCACATTGTTTGTTAGAATATCTCACTCGTAACTTTAATCCAGCCGACCAACGAACACAATTCGAGTCACATACAGGTTTATCTCTAATATTTCTCTTCTTTAATAACTTCCTTCATTGATGGAATTACATTTCTGTTCCATCTCTCGACAAATGGAGTTCTACAGAGTCTTGTTGCATTTCGATGTATTTTGTTCCCTCAGTAAACAGTTCTAAGACACATTTTACGGTACGGCACAAGTTTCAGCAGCTGTAAGTAAATAGGCTGTGATAGGAACCTTCTTTAAAACTCAGTGGCTAAACGTTTCCGGTTGACAAACCTTATTATCTTCAAATAAAGTGTGGTAAAAAATGTTAAGTGTGATGCATGTTACTGTTGATGACCTTAGGCTGTATAAACACCCTGCATAGTAACAGCAAAAAGATAAGTGTTTCTAAAAGCGTTGATGTTTAAACAGCTGCAGTGCTGGCTAGAAAAATTTGTGTAGGTGTTAACGACACAAAACTTAAGAGCTTTGGAAGAAGACGCAAATTGAAGGGTTTCACAGTACCCAGATACCAAATGGGGGGCGATGTGGTATAAGTAATGAAGATAATGGATTCCAGTGTGCTGGCACTTAATCCAGGTTCATGGGATAATGAGACCTTCCTACCACCAATCTGATACGCCCCCTAGCTCCCCCGAAACCCAAACCTGCCAGCATCCACTACTGTAGCTAATTACGCAGTAAGTGAAATAGGATAGATAGAGCATAAGAGGACTAGGTGAACTGCAGGAATAGGCATATCTGTTGGCTGCTAGCTAGCTAACGTGCTTTCGGTAGCCGGTTCATTGGACGAGGATAATCCACGGTCTGCAGTTTAGCGTGGCGGAAAGGCTTAAACAGCAAGTCCGCCCTGTAACACTTCTCCCACCCCGAACACAATCAGTACCCCTCTTCAGCACAGCCAGCATGTTGTACAGTAATTGTTCCCCACTGCGCTGATCGGTCTTGGAAATGTTCAGTAAAAGTAAAGGGGACGGAATAGACGGTTCAACAAGAGCCGCCTGAAGAAAATAAGGACTCAATTACATGTTTGCCAATTCCAGCCACAAGGATTAACAATGCGACAAGATTTCCAAGTGGTGCACTCCGTAACATGGCACACACATTTTCTCAAGACGTTCTTTACGTCCAAAGTATCAAACCGTTTTACGGTACACGCATAAAGGTAATTTTATTTACTCCCATAAGAAAAGTATGGCCTTCCCTGCGACAATTTTTGCAAAACTCAGAAATTCTCAAAAGCATTATGTTTAGATCTGTTACATCGAATTTCACACAAATTTGACAATAATAAATAAATAAATAAATAAAATATAAATTAATTTACGCCTCTAAATAAATTTCAGAACCCTCAGTAATTTTTGTAGACATATCTTGTACCGAATTTTAATGAAATCAGATAAAGGGTGTTGAAAATACGGGCAAAATTTTATTTATGCCAATAAGTAAGTTATGGCTGACACTATACCGATTTTTATGAACCTAAGAATTTCTCAACGGCATTACGTAGGGCTCCTCTTTACCGAATTTTTTCCGGTCAATAAATGTGGAAAGTAGTGGTAGAAATTTGTGTACGCCCCTGGGTAAAGAATGACTGTCATGAAGCCGATTTTCATGAAACCCCCACACTTACTCGACAGCTTTTTGCAAAGAACTTTTATACCGAATTTCATAAAAGACCAACGAAAGTTTTAGTCACTGATACTAGGTTACAGAAAGACAGACGAACGGACAGACCGGTCTCCTCCTAAGGCGCAATATTTTTACTTCTTAAACAATGGCTAGGCCACCTGCTCCCACCTCGCAGTAAACACTCAGCCTTCTTAAACCTGGGGTGAGTTAGAAGACATTCGAAAGTAAGTTCCTTTTATTGTGGTGGTTATACTACTTGCTGGGGTCATACAGAGACTTGTTCCGGTGGACGTAGTGCGTTGAAAGTGATGATGATTAAGCGGCGTGAAACTGGTACGAAATTTCGTAACGTGCCACCTTCAGGACTCAATGGCGTGGTACCAGGAATAACACTCTACCGCAAATTTTGGTTAAATAGTCACGAAAAACGTATTTGGAAATCTGCCCCGAAAATTTCTTTAAGATTTCGTACACAATGATTTTGAAGGACCCCTAAAAACCTAAAAGTTCTTTGTATCCGAGTGAAAACTTATGCAGCAGTATGTGCGGTTAACGTAGTCAATTTATTACACCAACCAAATGCACACTAATATTTACATATAAATATTATACATAAAACTGCGACATGTTTCGGTGCTAGTCAGAGCTTGGTGTGTTACAGTTATACGTAAATATTAGTGTGCAGTTTGTTGGTATCATAAATTGACTTTGTTGACCAAGACTGTGCACGGAGTGAACAATTTTAAACTTTACAGTGTGTGCGCGTTAAGTAGCTCAGTAATATTTCATATGGCAATTTGTATACAAGGAAACCTGTCTGTAACGGAACCGCAAGGGACCGAAATTCTTGGTTCCATTTAATACAGGTTCGTAATGCATGGATCATCGGGACTGTAAATTTTCTCCGCTAGACACAGATTTCCGTTATGTCCAGGTTACGTTTAAGACAGGTTTCACTGTATTGTTGTGTCTCTTGTGATATGCTGTGTACTAAGCTTAATGAAATTATTGCAAAACCTGTACTTAATTTTATATTTATATTCTACTGAGTCAGGGCTGTGTAATTAATTAAGACATTTCGGATGGTTTTATAATGCTGTTTTTGTCCACAAATTATTTTGGACTCTGCCGAAGTTCCTTAGACAATTGTTCATTTGGTTGGAAACCTCCTATTCTAATGGAACGCATCTACGTGCCACCATGCGAGAAGTGAGATGATAAATCGCCTGTTCCTTAGTGCAACAACTGTGTTGTTTTTATTACGCGTTTTTCTTGCTTAAAACCATATACAAACTGACGAAAGACGGCCTTAAATATTATGGAGAATTTTGTTTCAGTTGTTACTGTGAATAAACGACGGGGGATGTTTTGTCCGAAGTACTGCACGTGCTGCGCTCTTGTGCCAAAAACTGCATACAGGGCACAGAAACATGCTTAAAACCGTGTTTTCGTAATTGCTTCAAACTTCTCTTGCTCTCAACGACAAAAACCGCCTGGTCAGCTTTATTCCAAAGCCGCGCCTTGTACCGTTGAAAAAACACAACATTTCGCTCCTGATAATAGCACACATAGAGGGCATTTGGGTATTTTTAACATTCACAGCTCTGTTATTGTTTGCACTTATTTTTATTATTGGCTGCTTTCAGCTTGGTTCTCTTTGCACACCATAGGAAACGTAAAGTAAATCATATCCGTTGCAGTTACCTAGTCACCCGTTCCCTTTATTATTTTCAGGAAAATGTTAGTATTCTACTAGGATCCCTACTTGTGAGTCAAGGTCCTATCGAAGTATTTTACGATTTAATCTGTACTATTAAACTGTGCTTTGAAAATTACGTGTGACGATTTGGTGCTTCCCCTCGTTAGCTGCAGTCTGCAAAAAAATATAACCTCATCTCTGTACTCGTCTATTATTATACATTATATTCCCTGATAAATCACGAATTTCAACTGAATATGCACGCGCCTTGTTGTAACAATCTTTGGTGTGGCAGAGACCGGTAAGAACGGCTCACCTGTGGGGGCCACGCCTTGGTGAAAATATTTCGTTTATTTAGCTGAGGATTGGAATCCAATTTGGGGCCACGTGGAGAAGATGGAAGCGCAAGGAAAGGGCATTACGGATGAGTGTTTAGAAGAATTTGTCTTGTGGCATTCCCACGTCCTGTGAGCAAAGGACAGCAAGCGATTCACCACCTGGTAGTTTGACTGGAGTGCCAGAACTTGAAGATGGTTAAAGTATCCTGTTTGGCTGAAAAAGAACTCGCATGAGAAGCCTTTTCGTATTAACACTGACAAAGTGTTTCACTTATCTCGAATTATTGATGATCTGATGTGTTAGGGTCGATTCCCATTATACGACACGACACAACACAAACCAGGGTGCATTCACATCTACCGGAAGTTGACATGATAGTTGGCAGTCTTGTTTGGAGCTCAATTATAAACAAGCTTTTTTTGAGTTGAACTTGTTTTTGACAGTGTTGTTTGATTTTAAACGTTTAAACAACTTTCATTTAAGGGCTTGGCCTGTGTAGCTTTGTTATTAGACGAGGGGGACAACAAAAATCAAAACGTAATCGCAATTGGGTCCATGAATTGTTATGTAAACGAAGTATTGAAGGAGAATTTGGGACGTTACATTGCGAATTAATAGATGATGGAGTTCATTTCGAGCTTGTTGAGTGGTAAGTCCAGTATGTCATCAAGCTGTGTACACTAAGAACGGACTTTTGTACTCTGTTCACGGTGTCCTTTTTACAATAGTGTTCCCTGAAGGTGGCTGTAAGAATTAGTCAAAACACGTTGGAGTAGTCATATATATGTGTGTATGAGTGAAATTTATTGCGAAAATTGTTGGTAATGAAACTTGCTTAAGTATAAATATTGCATGGAAGATGTGTAATGTGAAGGTATTTTATATTTTACGATACCCAATATTCAGTGTTTAAAGTTCTTTTAAAAATTAAGTTAAATGGGGTGTATTTATTCTGTCATTAAAGAAGACAAATAAAATGTATTTATCTTACAGTCTGCTTCATTTCTTCCGCAATATCCTCCCAGATCCCTTCTTGCAAATTGCCACTGTATTTGCTGTTCGATAAGTCCTACATTTCATTGTGTTCTGCAAGCCCGACGAGTTACTCACTGTCCATATTTAATTTATAAAATGCAGTACTGAATATTTAGACACTCGAAGTGAAACTAATGATTCACAACACCAGACCAACAAAATGCACAATACTGTTCCTTTGATATTTATACTACACTGTCACATTGAACATTTCTACACGTTTCGATCCCCAAGGGATCATCATCAGGGAATCATTTGTTTAATTTAAACAACTGGTAATAGGAACGGTGTACAAAATGTAAAAACCATACAAAAATATTTTGTCGTGTCGTGTCGCGTCGCGTCGTGTCGTGTCGTGTCGTATAATGTGAATCGACCTTTAATGTAAAAGAAGAATGGAAGGGTCTGCCCTACAAAAACGGCTCATCGTGTGAAAGAATGCACTGATGGTAAATTGTTAGCCTCGGCGTACGTGAAAGTTGTAAAAATTGTTTCATGTTTAACTAAAGATACATAATATTTAAATTTGCCCTTTTAGGTAAATAAACACTCCTGATTGGCCAGTTAAGACTGTATCATTCTCGTCTTTTAATCACTTAATAGATTCCAACAAAATCTCTCTTCAGAATCGCTTCAACCAGATTGACCCCCATACCAGATCACGGACGGTCGGGAACAAGCTCCACGCTAGGTATTATCTTTTACTTCACTTCTTGTGAAGTTAAAAGAAGAGTATTATTGTTGGTGGACACTCATACATTTTTAAGGTAATGATTTTGTTATAAATTTTACACAGTGTATATAATTAGGGGAATTCCCTTAGTCTCGGAGAGCCGTTAACCTCGGACTCTTCTGAAATCCATGTTTCGCCTCTAGAATAAGACACTTATGTGACTGCATCACCTGCAGCTTGGTGTGTGGGAAATAGTGCAGCAGTCTTACGCTTTGATCGATACATTTCTGAGGCCAGTGTTGTTGACAAGTATGTCAGTTGTGTTTTGATGACAAGTGCATAACATCAGACACACCTGCTTTCGTAGTAAGACCTGAGAAAGCTCTCGTCTTCTGTGACGTGGAGTTACGTTCAACAAATTGTTAATCTTTCTTGATGCATTTCAAATGAGACTTTATAAAGACACAGTAGTTTCCGAGTCCGGTATGTCTGGACAGCCATAATGCCGCTACGTATGATTTGTAACAAATATTTCACATTCAGAGTGCCAAAATTCAAGGATGAAAATACAAGAAGAGGCAGGTGGAGGAGGAGGAAATAAAGCAAACGGAACAGAAATTAATATCAAGGATGAATCCTTGCGAAACTCCGCTTGCTATATTAATGTGCCAAAAGTAACAGTTATCTTGCACAGGAATATACCTTTTAAATGAAAATGCTTAAATGCCTGGGATTTTCTGTTTTCTCAAGTGAAGGAAATTCTTCAACCTACACAGGACAAAACTGTTTAAATGAAATGAGTGAAATTCGTACCACATCAAGAAGCAATGACCGTCAAAGGAAATTCTGAAGAAAACATCATGTCCCAGTGACGGCAGACATGGACCAACGATGGGACCCAATCAAGTCAAAATCAAGCAACGAGGCAAAGAAAAAAGCAGCCAGCCGATACAGAACAAGACTTCAAACTGTGTACTTGTGTACTTTGTGGCTTCGATTTTTACGAAAAACTAAAGCTTAACAACGTTATTTGCAAATGTCTTACACTCAGTTTCACCAGACCTACCAGTTACTTTGGAAAGTACGGATAGAAACACTTACGAAGATGGAACAAGCGTGGTATGTCTTGTGCCCCGTTACCGACGACAGTGACGGATAGAAATTTATTTACGCCCTTCATTATAGCTTGATTTTCAAGTGCAAATTGTCACAAAATTCATAATCACTCAGCAAACTCTTATGGACAGTTATTTAAGGAACTGGTTGCACATTAGACAAAAATGTAGAACGCAGGGGCAAAATGTGATTTCGTAATATCGTAAGTAAAGCAAGGCTTTTCACTGCACTGATTTTAACGAAACTCAGAATTGTCCAACGACACTGTGCGAATATTCCCTACAGCGAATGTAACCAAAATCGATCAAGAAATGTAGAAAACGCGGTTAGTAATTAATTCACATTCACAAGTAAGTACGAATGCCACTATGCTGATTTTGACGAACATGACGCGTGGTTCGAAGAATTTTCTTAAGGAATTCATATACCGAATTTTGTTTAAAACATTCAGCACACAGTCTGGTCGCTGATACGAGGTCAAAGACATACAGAGAGACGGACGGAAGGAAGGAAGGACGTGATTTCCGCGTAGGTGAAGGACGTTTAAAAGGATGACAGAAGAAACTGCGCTTGGAAGAAAAAACCGCAACTGGGACTAAAGCAAACCTTGTATAGCACTTACGGAGAGGAAGTCGCTGAGGACTGGCTTCAGCGTCTCCGATGTAAAGAGTGGACCCATGGATATTGTGCTGAAATTGAAGAGCCTGCTGACAACTATGTGCGTGACTCTGTAGACGGGCTGTGTGAGCTTATGCTAGTTTTAAATGACTAGAACAAATCACTTTGTTATGGCCGGGGCCACCAGCCAAGACTGAAAAATTAACAACGAGCCTTTCTTATTTCATTTTGTTGTTAATTAATCTGACGGTATGTGTTCACTTTTGCGTATTAATGCTATTGCTGAATAAAATATGTTTATATTGACGCTGATAAATATATGATTTACGTACAGATAAAATTTGATGAAAAAACGTCAGGGTCTGCCGGTATCTTCCCTGTATTATAAACCACGTAACGTACTAAGGAGTCTCTCTTGAATAAATAAAGTATGAGTTAACGTTAATATTTGGTCGAGAAGTTTTATACCGAACACTTTGGCATATGAGGGTCAGATGTTTTTAAGTTAGTTGTAAATGACTAGTAGCATCGCTGTAGATTCCTAGAAATTTGTCGCTACCAACCAGTAAAGATTTTGCCTATCGCTTTGAGTTTCTTGGCAAAGGATGAGAATGCAATACAGACTAAAACGTTGTTACAATTTACTGTCGTTTACTTCTCCCATCTTGTGACTCTATTTATAATTACAATCCTTGATCCACATTCTGGCATAATACTCAGACTACTACGGGGCCGAGGCCTTCTCTGTGAGGTTCCTTGATCGCACTCAGACATACCACACTCAGTAGGACTCCTCTGGACGAGTGATCGGCCCGTCGCAGGGACCTCTACCTGACAACACACAACACTTTACAAGAGACAGACATCCATGCTCCCCGGCGGGATTCTAACCCATGATATCAGCAAGTGAGCAGCCAACTCAGAAACACACACATACAAAATACTAAGTAAAGTAAAAGGAAAAATGTTATAATCAGTTTTTTAAAATCTGAAGTGTAGTAAGAGTATAGGATTCAGACAGGCAGCCAAATATTTTTAACGGAATTTCTTTGTTTTTACTTTCATGGTCACTCTAACTTTTACCACTTGATCTTGTATGGAATATTTGAACATTACCCAATATTTGGAGGATTTATTTAGTCGTTTGTGCTGCGAGTTTGCCTTGCATTCTGATAATAAGACATTAAGGTACTGGTTTCCTTGCGTTCACTTGAATATCGACCTGCTAGTAGAAAGCAGTGTCAATAAACTGTCGTTTTAATTATGCCAGAGGGTTGGTTATATTAATTTAACTTGCAGGAACAATACCTTGCAGGACCTTTTAAAGCACACTGTTTACCATGTGCACCACTTTATATAATACTAAGAAAACAATTTTTGCCTATGGAGTTAGTTTGTGGATTTGATACGATTCCAAGGATAAATATTTAGCATTCTCCTAAATATAATTAATCGATTATTGTTTGTATCCCAGTGGCCGTGCGGTCTAAGGCATAGGTCTGCTGCCGCTCGCTTGCTAGGATTGCGGGTTCGAATTCCGCCGGGGACATGGCTGTCTGTCTCTTGTAAATGTTGTGTTTTGCCAGGTAGATCACTCTTCCAGCAGAGTCTTACTGTGTGTGTGTGTGTGTGTGTGTGTGTGTGTGTGTGTGTGTGTGTGTGNGTGTGTGTGTGTGTGTGTGTGTGTGTGTGTGTGTGTGTGTGTGTGTGTGTGTGTGTGAGTGCTCAGATGCAACAATAAGTCTCTGCACCAACAGTGCGTAGGTAGAAAGGTCACAAGAAGAAAGGAAGGAAGATTAATGTTTGTAACTAAGATACAGTATGTTTGCTGTGAGACAGTTACTGAATGTATAAAGTTTTTTAGAGGAGTTTTACGTTGTTTCTTACTGTACTTAGAGGAATTTCAGGCATCAAATTTTATACCAAAGTTTAATTTGCGAAAGTGACTTAAAATGTTTGAATTAAATATGAGGATGAAATCAGCAGTTGGGCGTAGTGGGTGGTGAAGAACAATGCTACGGAGTGCCTAAGTGACATCTGTGTGTAACAGGTGTGTTGATAAACAAGATGTCGCTTTATTTGACGTTGCGCTCTGCGGGTATAGTATCACTGTATGCGTTTCGTAGCAGTTGCCTGAAGGGCAATCCATCATGAATATTTTGCTGTCAGCAACAGTACATTGTGATTAGGAATCAGCGTCATTCTGCATGCGGGATCATCAGGACTCTGTCATGCTTGAGACCGTAAGTTTGTGACGCGCTTCGTAACAACTCATATGTACTTGTTTTGAGTTTGACTGTCCCTAAGGATGGTAATACACTATTTGTGTCGCAGTAGTGATAATATCATGAACAGTTCTTAAATATGAACTTACTTATATGTAAGTTAGCTGGCAATATATCAACTGAAGAGTTTTAACTCTTGATTTAATTTATTTTTAAATGTTGTGTCAGGTAGGCTACTATTGGACATAAAATGTGACATTGTTAATTATTGGGTTTAAAATCACTTAACTTTCAAAGCAGTAGTGTGTACTTTTAATAAGAGGCACCGTAAATAATGGCACAAAGGACTCATTTAGATTCTAATTATAATCCCGCTTCATGAAACCTAACAGTTGCATTAGATTAAATGCACTGTTGTATCGTCTGTCTGACATCAGCATTCGGAATATGCGAAATAATGGTGGATATTTGAGAAGTCTCATTGTTTGCTTGTACACATATTTAGTGCCAGATGAATGGTCAGTAGTGGTTTCGTTTTGTTTCGTATTCCTCACCTCTTCTACCCACTCACAGTAGGTGTCGAGGTTGTTTATTTTTCCCTTGATCACACTCAGACACACGCCACAGTGGCTATGACTCCTCTGGACAAGGGATCGGCCCGTCACAGAGACCTTTACGTGACAACACAAACACAACAGACAAACATCCATGTCCCCAGTGGGATTCGAACCCACGATCCTAGCAAGCGCTAGGTCGCAGACCTACGCTTTAGACCACGTGACCACTGGGATCGGCTTCAGTAGTGGTTGTGTACCCATTTTTCACGAAAAGAAGTGGAAGTGAACGTGATAAATATAGAGGTAAAGGATTCCTTAATTCTGCTTACCAGATGTATGCAACGATATAAACTCGCCGCCTCTTCTTCATGCAGAGCAACGTGGCTTTATAAAAGTGCGTTATTGTAAAATGCTACAACTTACTCATATAAGATGGTCATATAATATACGGACGTTTATATTATTTGTGGATTATGACAAAAGTTTCGATAAAGGGCGTAAGGATTAGCTATGGTCAGTAATGAAAGAAAAGTGCCATCTGGGATATTTAATTGAAATAAGACGAGCATTATCATGATCCAAATCTACTACTAGCAGCAGGTGACATATAGGCATTTTATATATATATATATATACTTTTTTTTTTTTGCAATCCCCATTACAGGCCTGGACAGGCCCTTAGGTTTCCAGGAGGTTGAGGCTGCCAGATTTCTAGACAGTCGGCACATGAAGGTGGTAAAGTTGTCAGCCTTACGCACCGGCCGCGTTTACCCCCGCAGGAAATATTCCCGGTACTCATTTCTGTTAGAGGCTGAGTCGACCCCAGAGCCATAGTGCGACTGAAAGGATTATGTCAATGACACCATTGGGAATCGAACCAGCGACCTTCCGGTTTGTAGCAACCGCGCCACCGCGTGCCCCCATCTATATAATATATACAGTATTATTTATGCTGTCATAGACGGTTTTTAAGAAACACGGTTGTTAAATACAAAGTTGATGAAATATTCCATGTGAAGACAACTAGATATTATTTAGTGACTCTAAAGAGAGCTCTTAAAGGCCTCGACCGAAAATAAGCTTGATAATATAGTAAAAGAAAAGTTGTCCGTGTACACACCGTAATGGCACATAGGGAGTTCCGATGTATAAAGCCATTCATTCTTAGCCTTAACACTAGATGAAGGTGAGTGGTCAGACTGACACTCCGGTCGCTTTACCTCAGGCACAAATAGCCACCGGTGTCCTTTGTGTAGGACGGTGCGTAGGTTCCATGACCACTTTGGAAGTTCTGGAAAAGAGAAGTCTCTTGATCCTGCCAGCCGGTAGCCTGGTAGCTGCACCGACTGCCGCTGTCCCAGCCAGCATACACGGGTAATTTTAAAATGTCTGTGTCTAATACGAAAGCTCTGTAATTTTGCAGTCAAGGTCTCATTTGGTGTAAACTGACGATCGATGCTGAGATCATTGACCTGATATAAAACCTCAGTTCATTATGGTGCAATGTTTTCTGCTGCTTTAAAGGCGATGTCAGCACTAGGCTTGGCAGATTTCAGAAAATGTGCTGGAATATTCAAAACACTTAAAACAACACCACTGATATTCTATACAGTAAGGGCTTTACCAACATCATTTTATGGTTATGAGTACTGGCAATAAATAAATAGATCACAACTATGGTGCTCTTATCGGAGCAGAGTTAAACACCTACCATTTTGGTAATAAAATAGAACAAGGGAAATGAGACTCACGTGTCTGTCTTAAGGCTGATAATATATACGCTTCTAAAATATAAACCTACACACTACCCATGTGTAACTTTGGCCCGAACAACGTTATTTCACTTCAAAGTTGAAAAATGTTAGTGATCACACGTCGACGAACGTTGCCCGGACTCATTAATTCGTTGTTTTTGCTGGCATCTGGCGTCACCTTCAAGATCCAGGACTAGTGGCTCTGTTCTTTGCTGTTGGTTCGTACTATGTCGTTTCGCTGTACGTTGCGGTTTTTGAGGAATGTTAACCTGGGGTGGAATATAAACTGCCTGTACAGGCCAAAGGGATGTAGGCTGTTGTCAAAGGGATGGATGGATGGTTTTTCTTGGAGACAGAGCAGGCCAGAAGCCTAATCCTTGAAGCATACCAATGAAGGAAGGAAGAAAGGAAGAAAGGCAGGAAGGAAGGAAGGAAGGAAGGAAGGAAGGAAGGAAGGAAGGGACGAACGAAAGAACGAACAATCTTATTCGTTCTTTTGTGTGACTTCTTGAATAAGCAGTGTGAGAGGCTGTGGACTGGCGTCTTGTGACTTCGGAGGCTGAGCAGTAGCTGTCCCCTGTAAACACGGTAGCGAAACTTCGGGTTCCGTAAAATACTGAGATTTTGTTGACTAGCTGAGCGACTGTTAGCTTACCAAGAAGTCTGTTCATGGAGTGAGTTGCCTGTCAGATTACTAGTATACTCCAGTCGTAATGCTACGGGATGGACACCTGTGAGCGTTTGCACTTTTTTGTTCCAGAGGGTCTGCTGAGCTACTCCATGCCCCAGGGCGTGCAGAGGGGCGCAGAGGTAGACTTATCGGACAGAACGTACGATGGACGTGAGGAGTCGGGCTACTTGAGCTCTGGACTCGGACAGCTGGTCGACGGACAGAAGGGACAGGACATCTTCAGGCTTGACCTCATGGGTCACGGCAAAGGTAAGTTGTTTTATCAGTTCTACTTGAAAATGTCAATTGTGTTAAGCTGCGAGACATACGTGCCCCACAGCACCCGACATCTTAGGGGTACGAGTTCGATTCTCTTGAGGATGGTATTTTTTGGAGCCTTATCATCACTCTTAATGCTTGCAGCTTCATGTTAAAGTGCAAGTATTGTGGGATGTGACGCGTGTCTTTGGGTGAGTAGTTTCCGACGCATCGAAGGATTATAGTACCATCATCTTCTAAGTCAAACACTCCAGTAAGAAATCTCACATGTTTTGTTAATCATTCTTCTCCTGACAGAGTGATTACGGTGTCTAAGAAATGATAATAGTGATTATGATGATGATGATGATGATGATAATTTATAACTCGAACATCAACGATCTTAATAATTTTACTCAGAAGTACGGTACAGGAAATGGCAACAGAGTACGATGTAAGACGGCGAGAATGAATGAATACCCTTCTTAAACAACGTAGTTATTCTCAGTGTTCTTTATCCACCACCGTGTTTAGCCAAAATGACATGCGAATTTCATTAGTTTATGGAAAAGGGGCGCCACATTGTCACGTCATGGATGTGAATGTTTTGTGTGAACACTACAAAGAAAAAACCCGTAGATCTGTAAGGGCGGTATAGCTGAGCAACTGTCAGCTTATACAGAAGCTAGTGCTTCACAAAATTAGTTAGTTAGTTAGTTAGTTAGTTAGTTAGTTAGTTAGTCAGTCAGTCAGTCAGTCAGTCAGTCAGTCAGTCAGTTGAATTTACTCACACTTTTAAGGAATACTTTTCAAGCGCTGCAGTTTTCGTCACTTTTCCACAGTAGTCTGTCTGGCATCATATATCCCCCACTTTGTGCCTCTTTTTAATCCAGGATGACTTGAGTGATGCACTGTTGTCTTACCAGTGTAACTGGTTTGCCATAAAACGGCATTTTTAAAGTAAGATCCATTTTTTATATCTGGGAACATAAATAATTTTACTTTGTGTAACAATAAGTCGATCTTTATATGGTTTGAGATAGCATAATAATGTAACCACGTTAAGCATGGAATCTGAACTGTATTTATTTTAGCTTACGATTATGTGCGTAAAACGTTAAAAAATTTAACCCATTCCTTGATAACATGACTTCAAATCTTTGAGTCTGGCTTTCATTTAGATTATATACACGCTGTAAAACTTCAACACCTGCTTCGCGGAGAACACAGCCCATGTCTGTTTTAAAGCAGAGTCTGTTAATGTTGGTTAGGGAAGTAATTGCTGTCTATTGAGAGAATCATGTGAAGTACATGAATAGGCTGTGTGCTAAAAGTGAAGTTTTGACAGTCACAACAAGCCGTGCATGTACTTACGACTGCGTTTTAAAGGTTAATTAATGAAACAAACCTCACTATTGATGCCGCGCGCAGTGATGATACTCTCGTATGACTAGATGTGACTTTGAATTCCGCTCAGATTGTGGCTGTTTGTATACTTTTTGTGTCTAAAGGTGGAATGGGTGCTGTGCGACTCGCAGATTCACCATCTCAGTGAGCCACTCTGAGAGTCTTGATATCGTTGTGTTCTCAGGCTTAATTCGCAGTTTGAAAAATCAGAGAACCTGCTTACATAGAGAAGAAGGCTATACTTGCCACTGTTCTGTGGCAGCTGAGGTGACATCAACCTATAAACTTAACAGTGTTAAAATATTCATTTATAAAACCAGACAAACGCACATATGACAAAGGAAAGTATATGGTTTTTCACTACTCCTACATGTTTCGGCACGTCTGTGCCGTCCTTAGGAAGTTCCTACACCAAATGTTAAACGTTGCTAAAATGTAATAGATTACATCCGCAATATAATCCGTAGCGTAGGGAATACTACTGATGCGATCTGTTGTATTGTGACAGGTTTTACAATTTGGTGTGTGACTCCCTGGTGATGGCACAGACGCGCTGCAACATGTCGGCGTAGTGAAAGACTATATACTTGTGTTTGTCGTGTGTGCATTTATTTGGTTGTGTAAATATTTTAAGCAAAAAGCACGGAATAATTAATTTCGAAATTAACAACGTTGCTTTTTGAAGGACCCCCTGACTCTTACGTACGAGAGTATTTTTATGCCCCTGCTGCCTTCATTAGGGACGCGGTAACTCTTCCAGTGTTAAATTGGAGCGTACGTGGATGTGGTAAATGGAGTTGAGGGCTGTACAGCAAAACAGAACCAACTTCTGCACAATATTATTATTTATTTATTTAACCTTTGTCTTAATTCATCTTCTCCCCAACTAAAGACAAAGGTTAAAAAAATAAGCAATGATATTGTGCATAAGTTGGTTTTGTTTTGCTATACTGGTCATATGCGCGGAAATGAATAGCATAAAAAAAGAGGTTGAGGGCGTTTCCACTGGGAAGCGAATAATAGTTACAAACAGGAAGTACGAATAAGAGGGGGGGAGGAGAAAGAAGGAACAAAGATAAAGAGAAAATGAGTGAGAGAAGGTGACGAACAAAAAATAAGGAAAGAATGAATTGATTAGAGTAAGCGAGGAAGGATTACAGGTTAGGATGTCAACACATTTTTATGCTCAATAAATTTGCTCCGTAAATCTTACGGTTATGAGTACAGATAGAGACAAGACAGGCTGTGTGTGTGTGTGTGTGTGTGTGTGTGTGTGTGTGTGTGTGTGTGTATGTATGTACGTATGTATGTATGTATGTATGTATGTATGTATGTATGTATGTATGTATGTATGTATGTATGTATAACGTAACAGTGCGGCGCGTTCGCGTGATGTTTGTACGTCCGTGGCTATCCTAACAGCCTGATATTTCACTCGAAGAGAGCGCTTTTAGGGCGATTTAATGTCGCCGGCAACAATAAAACTTACTTATGCCATCATGCAAAGTGCGCAATATTTTTGCCCGATTTTAATCAAGTTTTGCATTTCTCGACATATTTTCATATAAGCCCCCAATGTCAAATTTCGCGTAAATCGTTCCAGCGGGAGCCGCAAGGATGCATGCGGGCAGACGGACGGACGGAAAGAAGGAGGGACGGACTGACATTCTGATACCATGTCAGTAGAAGGGAGCGTTTTCATAGCGATAGGTACGTAGGTCTTCATTAAAGTTCCCGCTATTTCTGCCCGATTTTGACAAAATTTGGATTTTCTTGGCAGATTTTCGCAAAAGGCCCAGTACGAAATTTCTTGGAAATCCGCCCAGTGGAAACGCTCTGATGAATGCGGACGGACAGACACACAGGCGGGCCGGCTGGCAGGTAGGCAGACAGAGAAAGACGGTCACCACTAAAGTAATAGGCGTTTCTCGCGAGTATGCGAATGTGCCCAAAAACGACAGAAAGCAGTAGAATGTTTATGTTAGATATTCTTCTGGTTCCCTAATGCTTGAGTGAGGTAAAAGTATTGTGCAACGTGGTTGTGAACGTTTCGTCGATATATTAGTAAGGGGGAAACTAAAATAATTTGCGTGTAATTGTATACAATACATTCCACACTTTTAAAGCGTCTTACAAATGAGCGTTTTTAAATGCCGAATGCCTTCGTTTTGGGCCCGATAAGTACAGTGTCAAAGATGCCGTGACCGCCAGGACCGACTTCTTTGGGACTTTAGTCAAGGATATTGTGTTTTCTGCGTAAATCAAAGTGATGGATTACTCGCGTGAGATTTTAATAAAGCTCTCTGCCACTTTGTAATTTAATCCTTGAGACCACAGAAAATGTTGCCAGCGTAGAAGCGTAAGAATCTTCGAACATTTAAAGCTTTATACATGTAAATTTTATGCACCAGTCCTATGAAGTGTACTGAAGTTACGAGTGTTCGGAGCTTGAACTACCGCGCTTTGCTTCGTAATTCCTTTGTACTAAAAACGATACACGTTTTCTTTACCTCAGATATTCCATTCATTAGGTAAGTATACTAATGAACTGAATTATCCCAAATAGCTTAAAAGGGCAAACATCAAACCCTACAGAGGCCTGGACAGGCCCTGAGTGTTCTAAGAGTTTGAAGTTCCCACAATTTCTAGATAATGGGCACATGAAGATGGCAACGTTGTCAGTGCTACGCACCGGCCGCTTTTGTCCTCTAGGAGATACTCCTGGTACTCATTTCTGTTATAGGATGAGTCGGACCCAGGGAAATTAAATATTGGTGGGAGTTGGTTCATTCAGTCAGATTTTATAGGACGTAGGCTACGTGAAGAACGACCGAGTAATTTGTGGGCGATTCTTGGAGTGGGAAGATATTTCATTGCGTATAGCGTCGCTACCGAATGCGGGCCCATTCACCATCCTGTCCAAAATGCATCGCGCAATGTTTCTCCGGAGAAAAGCGGCCGGGACGTGACGCTGACGGCTTTCCTTATGTAATGCCGAAGGTTAAGACACAGTGGAACTGTACCGCCATAGGAAGGCCAGTGCTCATGTTTGGCTGTAATATCAATAATTTGCCTTTTACTAAACCTTACTGAAAGAATCATGGTGATGTTATAAACAACACATTCAGTACACGTTCAATAGACTAGAAATAACAACAAAATTTTTATCTGAAAATCTGGCTAGAAAATATGGGTTGACAGATGCAGGCGTAGGTGGGATTGCGATACTGAAATTAATCTTAAAGGAACAGGGTGTTAATTAGTGGAATGGATCTCACGTCGAATGGCTTACCAGGCCGATGAAGATATGATGAGTGAGACGTAAGCAGATGAAAAATGTATTCGAGATTTTAATTGGGAAAGTTGAAGGAAGACCAGGTCGTAGGTTGTAGGATAATATGCAAATGGTTCTTAGAGAAGTAGATTTTGATGATGTAGACTGGATTGATCTGGCACAGGATAGGGCCCAATGACAGGTACTTTATGATCACATGACAGCTAATTGACCGATTCATAAAGAAGCAGTTTGCTGCATGGATCTTGGTGGAATAATTCAGAAGATTGTGTGCAAAGAGGTGTTACTTATTTTCATCATTCGCCGTATATTCTGGTGTGATATTTAGTGATACATATGTAAGACATTATGTAGGCATGTATGTGAAATTGAACATATTTGTGTTCGAACCCACGAGCTTGTTACTGACAGACAACACGACGTATGTGGACCCCGTCTGTAGGGACGTAGTGGCCCTTATCAGCACCTGAGAAAGGCAACAACAAAGTTGTAGCAAGGACTGGCCAAGCTGCGGATTGTTGCTGCACATTTGCATTTATATTGAACTGTTGTATGGACGTAGTGGGACATTTCTTGCAACGGGCTGTGTTCGGGACATTACAGCTGCGCTCGTGTCTGAAGTCGGAAAGAGAAACATCCCGCCACCTTCCACATCTTCTCTTTCTTCTGTTCTGGTATATTTATTTTGTGCTAACCTGTCCATGTAAAAGGGAATTATGTGCATTTCGACCTTCTACTTTGCCATTGTCCTTGACAATATTGAAATCAGTCTCAAGTTAAGAAGAATTCGAGAAAGTAATTCTGGGTTTTCAGCCTCGAACCTTGCCGAAAAGTATCTCTCAAATTCTATGATGCAGAAGTAATCTATCAACGAAAGGACAAAGGACATGATACCTACAGATTGGAATCGTCAGATTTTCCTGTTAAAATTACAATTTTTTTAATGAAAGTTGTGAATAGTAGACCAGTACGTGCAACTCATACTGGCGCTGTAGGAGACAAGAGGCAAGAAGATGATGGTAGAACAACAGCAGTCTTGTGTTAGCAAAAGGAGAGATCAGACCAATGTCAGAAGGTAGAAATATATTTTCAAGACCCTCTGCTAGGCAAAAGTTGGTGCTGACACGGGCTTGGATTGAGGTAAATAACGAACCACAACTAAGTAAATTATCAACATGTCTATCTACCTATATAATCTATATATTTATCTGTCTACCTATGTATAATGTCTTCTCTGTCCGTCTGTCTGTATAATCGACCTATTCTGTGTAATCTGTCAATCCTTAACCTCAAAATTAATGTCATCATTGTTGTCACCGTTCGTGCCTGGTATTAACAACAACACAGTGACCATTATGTCGATTTTGAATTGAAGATTGCAGTATGCTCAACCATCAGAATTCATTCGTCTTTATAATACTGTGGCTGGAACTTTGTTTTCGACGGTGTTCACCATACGTAGTCATATATTGACTGTAGGATTTCTGTTATATTATGTAGATTATGTCATGTGTAACAGATGTGACAATATATTGAGTTCTGGATGTTACTTCACATTGAGCTGTAAAATATCCCCTGTTTTAGCTGCGCGCATGAAAGACGGAGAGAGAGACATTCGGACACGTGTCAAGTTGGTTACTAAGCTACGTCATTGATGCTTGACTGCGACTTACAAAAATATGATAATACTATGGTCCACGTATTTAGAGCAGCAAGTTATGTTAAATCTTAACGACCATAAGTGACATACTTCTGTTCGATATACAACAGGTAAAATTCTGAAAATACGGGTGAAGTGGGCTGCTATATGTCCCACATGCATTAATATTCAGAAACTATGTTGCGCCACAGACAGTGTTTCCTGTGATTCTCGAAACAAGCAGTTCTGTGTGCAGCACTGAGCGAAAGTTCCCTGTAATGGAGAATGCGAGCGTTTGCTTTGAGGTAGGAACTGAATTTTTGTGCGTTTGTAGATTGAATTTAGGATTCAGAGTGTTAAAGGAGTTTTTGCTGCTTCTAATTTTTCGTTGTCCCCACAATTTCAGCCTTTAGTCGGTTTTATTCGCCTGTTTGGCTGACATTCCAGAAGCGCGTTAGACGACATTGTCCGACAGATCCCTAACGGGCAGAGTGACAGGCTTTTTCAGCATTCTTGCATTCAGCTACTGTGCCTTTCACGCACAACGCTGTGAACTGAGAGGTGTCCCAGGGGATGGAAGACTCTGAGGTTTTGCCTGCTGCACCTGAAGAAGCTTCCCACATCCCGTCCGCTAAAGACGCCACAGTGCATTCCCCACCACGAACTCCATTCACTGCTTCCTTTTCATCTTCCTCGCTCAAGTGTATTCACTTCGTGTACCCTATTATCCCTCTGCCTTCCATCATCACTTTCGAACAGACGACAGAAAGGATTTTTAGAGTGATGTAGAAGCTGGTACATGAACTGGTCGTTTCCTTTAATTTCTACCATATGGCTGATGCCGATGGTGCAAGATAACATGAAAATACAAAGAGTCCTGCCGTCTGGGTTGTAACGATGTGTAGTCTGGTAGAAATTACCCATGTTTCGGAGCATATTGCCTCCAGCTTAGTGTGCTGACGGTGGAGACAGTATGTTCCTCCTAAATGTGTGATGTGGAATGTGACCCCATGCAGTACGGTACGCATCCGCTTTTCGGAGGAATATATTGACTCCATCATCAGGATGGGAACGCTTCTGTTCTTAATATTTAAGCGGGAGGTTCCTCTGAAACATCGGTGAATTTGTAACAGACTACACGGCATCACATCCAAAAAGGCGGTAATTTTAGTAAGAACCCAAAACCTGTCATAACATGAAAACACGTTCCGAAGTTTTGTAGTCGGTGTGAGGGCTGTCACGAGCCCGCACAGAATGGTAAATGACGGGCAAAGATTAAATCCTCATCCTGTCTCACTGTCTTATCACAACTGCTGATTTTTTTGAATATTTGGAAGTTTCTAAATCAAATTTCCATGTGTGGCGTCCTGCATTTTAAGTGTGTTATTTAAGGACACTGTCACGGTGTCGATTACCGAGGTTACATAGGATCGGTTTCTGTGTTATGAACCACTGTAAACGTTCCAATTTTCGCGCGGTATCTGGTTGCTCTCTTTACCAGTATTATAACTTCAAATAGGCTACGTAATGCCGATTGCAGTGGCTGCGTGGTCTAAGGCGTGGGTCTGCGGCCGAGCACTTGCTGGGATCATGGGTTCGAATCCAACCGGGAGCATGGATATTTGTCTTGTACAGTGTTTGTGTTGTCAGGTGCGACGGGCCGATCCCTCATCCAGAGGAGTCCTACCGACTGTATTGTGTGCCTGCGTGTGATCAAATGAAGTCACAAAAACCCTCGACACCTGCTGTGAATAAGTAGGTAGAAGAGGGAAGGACTAAGTAAAGTAACTAGGCTACGTAATGACACTTATGTTAAGAAATTAATGAGTACTCATATAATTAATCGAAAAGGAATGAGGATTGGAATCGTATCCAGGAATTTAGCCGTTTTTGTGCCTTGCTGTAACTAGCTTCACTACCGTACGTCTTGGCAAGAATGCTTTGCTAATGCACTTTTCTCACAGTAAAAATATTTCTTTCAGTTTTTCGTGTATTTCTTTTAAGAGTCTTGTTCATTTGAATGAATCTTTACGTTATCCGTTTAAAGATAAGCAGCATGTGTGTGTGTCAGCATGTTTAACACTAAGAAACTCTGCGGTTTGTCCACACAGTTCATTTATGTGCTTCTTATATTTCTGATAGTCATTGACAATAATCTTCCTACGAGCGTTAACCGGTTTGTCTTTCTATTGGAAGTGCACGGTCTTCACATTTACAAGTAACGTAAATGAACTTTACACTTAAAAGATTTAATTAGGTTTGATATGAGATTTCTAAGCTAAAAATAGACTGGAACTGCTACCTGTGTCACACATCCCCCGCTGTTTTCGTTTTACTCGTAAAAAGATAAGTAAATACGTTTTCATTAGTAAGACGTACACATTTTGTGTAGACATCCTTGCACAGCTCATGTGTCGGAGAAGTTGCGTGTGTCTCTGGCGACACAGCTTACTGAGTTTCATAAACGACAGTGCAAATGCGCAATCCATAGCAGAGTAGTTCCCACATGCATTCTTTGCACTTTCGGTTCCTGAGTCCCCTAGCTGCTGCAGGTACCTTCGGCGAACATGTTAACACTCCTCCGATACTACCGAACATGTTAACACTCCTCCGATACTACCGAACATGTTAACACTCCTCCGATACTACCGAACAGGTTGACTCTAGCGGCAGTGATTCGAAATTGCATTCGAGAGGTTCCTTACAGAGGATTTTCTTGGTTCTCTTCAGGTCACCCAGATGAGTCCCGAAGTAATAGCTTGAAACCATCACTACTGATTTATCCCAACTCTTTTCAAGTTCGGCCCTAATTGTTCTTTGCGGTTCATGCACATTCGTTACATTCATTCTCGTCAAGTGCCGAAGATCAGAATTCATGGAGCTGCACCACCATCGCTTCTTTCTTTTCTGTATTGTGATGTTTAATTAAGCATCGGAATAAGTTTACTTGACTCGTTTAGACAACTTTGTCTTTCATACAGTTCTAGTGACGTGAGCTAGATTGTGTTTATTTTGCCTTTTATCGTGCGTTTGTTTCCATATACGTTACATTCTTCTTTATAAGTAAAATACTACGGAAATAAATGAATGTCTCCTTTAACACTGTGTTGGCTGCTGAATGACATTTTTCACTTCTGGTCACTATGTCACATGAAAATATTTCAGTACTAATAAGATTGTAATCGCGGACTTCATGACTTTTCTCCTGTCAGTGAGATTTATTATCAAGTAGAAAAAATGGAACATTTTGCGGGTATTAAAAACACGCTGTGTCATGTATAGAGATGTGAGATACGTGACGTACGGCGATTGAAAAAAAAAAGCCTTAAAACCCAAGGGAGAGAAGAAAAATGCCCAGTTTTAGTAAATATTAAAGCAGTTTTCCTTCTTTCACTTCATTCGTTGAATGGCTTAGTTTTCCTTCAGAATACGGGTAGAGTAAATCATTTATTGCTCAGAATATTAGTGGCATTGAGTCTTTTTACCATAATATTGGTACAGTAACAGTTTTTCACAGTAAGTGTAGTGTGGAACAGTTCTCACCCAGAACAGTGTTACAGGTACTAACCTGTTCTAGCATACGGATCGTCCGCGTTTCAGCCCAGGAGCAGCAGCATATTTCATTATCAGTAAAGATCATTTGGAATATTGCCATCTGTTCCAAGTGGAAATAAAATACGAGCGAATCATAAAGCTGTAAATAACAAGGTCCAAAACCCTCTGCAGCAAGTCTCCCGCTAAGCAGCGTGTTGTAGAAATTCAGACTTTATTGGGAGTTACGTATCTTAGAATCACGATCTGACATTTATGGCTGTGCAATCTTGTCGACACCATCTCTCTTATTAACTCTGAGTTCGAAGTTTGTCTTGTTCACGTGGTGCCTCGACCAAGCATTTAATTTTTATGGGATGGAGCCCGTTTTATAATAGCTACGTAAGTCCTAGTCAGAAGTCTTGCGGCTGCCGGCTGCCATACATCTGAAGCGAAACTAAACGTTTGGTCTCCTGGACAGAAAGTTGGACTCCAGTTGGTGGAACAAACTCCCTGGTGGATTCAGAGTTGGCTTTCATATCTTTAAACAATATCATGAGCACTGACGGACGAGTGACTTACAATTTGATACATTTGATACATTTAATATGACGGAGAATGTGAATATTCTATGTGACAGGCCATGTTATGTTCTCTATAGAACACGACATTAAAGGCATAGAAGATTGAAGTTGATATGTAGCCTATGTATGCTGAATACAAAAATTCTGGAATAACTAAATTGATCTTCCGAATGAAATGGATTGTTTGTTATTTTCTTCGTGTGAATGGACGGAATTTATAAATAAAAATTCACTTCTCGCTGTTTTTTACAGAGCTATGGCGTAGTGTTTTATACCTTAGACACCATATATTATTACCGTATTGATGATTTATACTCTCCCCTCTAATGATCCCATCATATTCTGTCGTCATTCAACCTTGAAAGCTGAAGCAGAACAAGTTCTCAAAAGTTGCTTTAACGTCGAATAATGTGTAAGACAAGAAAGCTAAGTATTTTGCCCATAAAATTTTTTCGGCTTTCCACGTAAATTTTGCTGGGGTTTCTTTGCTTACTTTGCCAGAATTTCAATAAGTGTGAGTTACGTTATATCCAAGTGCCATTTCTATAAACGGCAATGCCTCATGGGCCTGCAACAACTCCCGATATTTTTAATATTGAAGGAGTTCAATATAGACCACTTTAAAAATTATTGTTAGATTTTTATTAATGAGATTTTACAGAGAAAATGCAACGTACAGTATTTATACTGGCAGTAGAGAATGTATTTAGAGACATTTTTCTTTTTAACTGGTTTGATATTATCTCCGAGGCACTATCAACCTTCTATCCCGTAAAGAGTGCAGACGTTTTCTTTGGAGTGATCTTGAAGTTTGTCAAATACCTATTTAGTGCTCATAACATCATAGCTTTATGCCTATTTAAGCACGGGGAATTCACCAATTTTGTGTAAAATTTCGACTTTAAAAGTCGCTGATGATTGTGTATTGCGATCATCGAGAGTGATGTTGTGTACACTATCCAGTGTCTGTGCCTGAGACAACGGACAGTGTACAAAATATGTCAAGTCTTTATTCACAGTGATTGTTTAGTGAGTAACTTCAACTGCGTATAACTGATATCATGCGCAGTCAGAAATTCCATATAAACATAAGTCTGATTTTGAAGTATTACAGATTTGTTATTACCTGAATGTTAAACATATAAGAGGATATATACAGGCGTTTACCTAAAGCGCCACTTGTTTAATTTACAATAATATTAATAGTGACCACCATTATCCCGTCTGTAAGAACGTGTCACTATCAGCGTTGCCTGACTGATGAATTGGTCATTGTTTTCCACAAGCTCTTTTACCCAGATCTCTGTACCTCTTCAAAGTGGAAAGTGTGGCGTGCAAACATAAAGTGGAAACACAAAATGCATTGCTCCGTTACGTTATAGATGCTTCAAATCGTCGAAAATAATTTTAGTAAAACGATAAGAGCCTCAAGCTCGATTCACAGAACTGAGGGTGGTCATTTTGAACATTTACATCTTAATTCAACAATAAAAACGTCATGTAAGAACTTGTTTGATTATTATTGTTCAGCATCTAAGCAATGACAAATGCATAATCCCTGGTAACCAGACTATGTTGTTCGACTTTTCTAACTGGGAATGGCATGAGGAATATGACAAAATATTAAGCTGTGAATTTTTCCATATATTAGTTTAACATGACTTTTTTACGCTCTGAAATGCCGCATATTTTCTGTCCTCCTCTCTTCTACCTCTCCCTTTTTCAAGAAGACATGGGAAACGAAAAATACCCCGTTTGCCTTAATAACACCAGAAGTTTTATCTCCCTCTGGGAGTCATAAACCAAACTTCAGTTCCAGAGAGTAAAGGAGAATCAGAAAATACTGGTACTGCTAATAGCAGCCCAGTGCAGTAGCGTGTTGAGTAACTGTCTTGGGATTCTCGCCTGTCCACCCTCACAACCTCACCTTCTGTCTACCTTTAACCCCGTCACGACTGTAACATCCAATGCGACCTGACTCAGAGCTCAAGTGTCAGCCAACCAGAAGTAAAGTGAAAACTAAAGGCTTACATGCGCAGATCTCTCACTCTGTCTTGTTTTGGGGCATTATCCCTATACACACTCTGTCAGCCACCTTAAAGTGTACTGAAAGTTCAACATTGCATGTTGGCATTTATAATTCCATTTGAAATACTGCACCTACGTGTGTCGGTTTCACAACTACATTTCTAGAGAATGAAGAGGGACAGGTGTCTATGCTTTATGTAATACCTCATTAGTGGAATTTTTGACAAGATGCAAGGGTTTTTTTTAACAGAATCTTGCAGAAGAGTAACGTAGGAATTCTGTAGCAGTAATTATCTGCATAATAATTTCTCACGAAACAACTGAAAAAGTAGTGGACAGACCTTACGGCTGCCAACACGAAACAGATGTCCGCACCTTAAAACTATATACATACACAGAAAGTACAAAAAAACTAATCACCAACAAATGCACAAAGAGAGTTTTATCATCAATCGTAACACACTCCTACACGTTTCGACCCTGCTGGGTCATCTTCAGGGCGAACTTTTCGTTACCGTTACCCTAGGGTTGCACTTTGCAATAGAGTGAGAATGTGCTGTTGACTGTGTACTGCGTTGTTTTTGGAGGCGTGAACTCTCCGCGGTCCGGTAACGAAATTTCTGCCTGAAGATGACCCAGCAGGGTCGAAACATGTAGGAGTGTGTTACGCTTGATGATAAAACTCTCTTTGTGCATTTGTTGGTGATTAGTGTTTTTGTGTGATATAGTGCACGGACATGGAACACAGAAAATACCTGAGTAACCAGGAACAGTAACAAGGACAGCAATACAAGACCGAACGAAACAACACAAGGAGGCATAAAATCTCTAACACCCGCACAGGGCGTTCAGGAAAAACTTCAAAGAATAGCCCTCAACAGAAAGCTGCTACATACACGCTGGGAAAGAGAGAGGGAGTTCAATTACTCTACTTTTAAAGAAGTCTTCGAAGTCTCTTAAGTTTCTAAGTACTTCTGTGATGTTTTAGGCACTTTTATAATGTGTCGATGTTTTATAATAGTTTTTTAAGTAAATTTCAACAAGCCCTGTGACTCTTAGCGTAAAGAAAAGCGGTTCTATACATAGTAATTTGGACCCAATGAAATAAATTAAAGACAACATATAGTACACAATATTATTCCCGTATAGAAAATAATAGACGCTGTACCTTGTGTACTTTTTAAAAAACTCTGTTAATATTTACTTTTATGTAAAAAAGGGGAGGCCTCAACCTTAACATCTTCTTTTATTTTTTGCTCTGTGTACCTGATGATGGCCACTAGTGGGCCGAACCATGTAGTAACCATATGTTAATAATAATAGTAATATTAAAAAGAAAAACTGGTTAATACAACTGAAATAGGTCCGTCACAGAAAGAGCAGGTAATATACTGGCAGGGAAATGTTAGTGTAAGGTGCATGATTAGCACCATTTGAGTGGGAGAATATGCTACTCCATTCAGAAGTGGGAGGAAAAATTGTACGAGTGTACCTAATTTTCATTGAAACCTACAGGAGATTGGTTTGAAATTGCCTGTTACATTGACATTATCACGACAAACAAAACATGTAAACGTAAATGTATCATGTGTTGTTATTGTATTGTTTCTTTTTCACGTTAGGTGTTTTGTGAAGTATTGTTTTTCATAACTTTCTTAAAAGTTACAAAATTGTGCCAAATTCTTTCAGTTACGGTATTCTGTTTGCTAGGTGTGTACGTTGTTATTCTTCGTACCTCATTGGTTTGTAATGTTGTGTATTGTTAGTGCAGTCTTACGGAGAAAAATTTTAAGTATGTTTCTATTTATTATGATTCACCGCATATTTCAGGTGATTTGTAGAGTACGTAGAATATCTAGGATACGTGTAAGTAACACAAAGTTCCTTACTCTAAGGATTTTAATGATTTACTTAACAGTTCCTACTGCTTTTGACGGTCATGTGACACTGGATCTTGGTACGCATTTTGTGTATACTGAATGTTATTCACATTCATTAAATTTCCACTGACTCGTTTAATTTTCTGGCTTAAGACTTACTTAAACACATGTGGACACGTTCCTCGGGAACAGAAATAAAAAAAAATGATCAACTAAATTCTAGAGCAGGTCTAAAATACACGTAGCCCATTAAAAATCTGTTTACACTATGAAGATTGTCTTCGGAGATGTGATGCCGTTAAGCCCGGCAGAAATTTGCCACCGTTTCGGAGGAAATTTCTGGCCCCATCCTTGAGGCTAAGAGAATAGCGTGTTCCTTATTCCTGTACCATGGCTATAGAGGGAGGCGATTTCTCTGAAACGCTGGTAAATTTGTACCAGACTGCACGGCGTCACATCCCGTAAGAGAGTAATATTCATAGATACCGCTGTGGGAATCTCAAATTCTTTCACACTTGTTATTTATATTTCGTTAAGTTTTTCCATACAATGTTTAACATAAAAGTAATAGCATGGAATAAGATATTTGTTACGAAAAAACATATTTTTTTAAAACAATACTCAGTTTATGACAACATCTGTTGGCCTAGAGGTCGGTTTGATCGGAAGGAACAAAATTTATATTTACTCGATGGCGTTTAATGTGAACCTAAAATGCAAACTTTTGTAAAAACCGTATGCAGGTTTCAAGCAGGGGTGAAACATGTGGACTGACAGGACACACTTCTCACTTGCGCTCTGACTGTACTAACTTCCTGCAAGCAACGTGTCGTGATGCAGCTGTCGGTTGTGTCGAAGCCGTGTGCCAAAATATTAACACTTCCATGTAATGTCGCGCTGTGGTATAGGCCATAGCTTGACCTACGTTAGGCAGTGCGTAATACGACGGCAGCCGCTGTTCACAACAGCAGAACCAGAGGCAAGTGCAAGAAACGTCTAGGAACGTGAACACGTAAGCGAACGACCCATCCATCAACGTCTTCCACAGTATGCAATTCTCATTTGTCCTCTTCTTTATGAACATGTCCGCCCTACCGTGTCTGCAGTTTTTCCTACTTACCTACTACTATAATAGGAAATAAACATATTTAAATTGCGTTGTGTTTTTCGTACTCCGCAAAAAAATAAACTAGATATAGCCTTTCAAAGTATTTAAACGCGGGGGGTTAGCACAGCCCATAAGATCACTAGCTAAGAGCTGGACAACCGAGGTATTGTGGTTCGATTCCGTGCAGGACTAAGAGACGTTTCCTTCTCTGAAGCATCCAGACTCGCTGTGGGGCCCTTCTAGCTTCCTGTTCGGTAGGGTCCCGGAAACCATAATGTTGCTCTTTTAATCCCACTCGATGCTAAATACTGTAATCTCCGTAGTTTACACTGCTTCATTGAATACACACAAACAAGTTAACCTCAGCATTCGGTTCACATGTGTCCCATACCCTTTTCCATCGTTCAATGTGCAGTGACGACAATAGAACCCTTCATACAGTATGCTGAAATGTTATTACTCGCGTACAATTGTGCTGTTTGAACACTGCCCATTTAATGAAATGTGAGTTTCATGAACGTTGGGAGAAGATACGGTGTTACATAGCGTTGATTGGTAGGTAGTTACCGACGTTTCGGGACAACCTGTCGGTCCGTTTGAAGACAGTACCCGTAGGTTCTTTCGAAATGTCGGTAACTAACTACCAATAAACACTGCGACACATCACAGAAGATCGAAGATCTCAATTACACCGCGGCGGTAGCTTGAAATCACGCAACGCTGGGAGAAGATTAATTTGCTTGAGTACTAATAATACGAGGCACGCGGTGGCGCAGTTGATTGAGGCAGTGCGCTACAAACCGGAAGGTCGCGGGTTCGATTCTCGACATAATCCTTTCGGTCGCACTATGGCCCTGGGGTCGACTTAGCCTCTCACAGAAATTAGTAACAGTATTTGTTGGGGGTAAAGGCGGTCGGTGCGTACGGCTTATAACCTTACCACCTGCATGTGCCGATTGTCTAAAAATCTGTGAGCAACTTCCTGGAACCATAAAGGCTTGTCCAGGCCTGTAATGGGATCGCTTTACCCTTTTTACTAATAATACAATCAGAACACTTCACTCTGCATCGCTTACGTACCTGATTAATTAAACCTAAATCAAAAAACTTTCAAAAATCGGTCAGTTGCTCTCGATTATAAGTAATTTGTGCGCGTAATTTTGTGAAGCACCTTTATGACGCAAATTTCAGTTAAAGACATGGGGAATCATCTTCTGTATTTGTAGTGTTTTCAGTTAATTGTTAGCTTAAAAGCTGATTGTAATGAAGTTTAGCCCAAGGTTTCCCACTGGTAAATTGGACAATATGCTGCATGAGGAGATGCACAGAAAACCATTAGATCACTGGTAAAAATATAACGTCATCTAAACCCAGCAAATTATAAAATACGTATATGTTACTGTAAATCTCTTATTTTATATTGTGGGTCTCAAGTGACAGAGTCAGTGACGGTACGTCAAGGTTTTGCTGCTGTCAACATATTTTGTAGGGAAGAACCTTCGGAATCCGTATTACTTTCTGTTTCTTGTCGGTGACTGCAGCAGCACATTCCGGTTCCTCTGTGCATTCTTTCCTCCAAATCACTCATAGAACAATTCCTACTTTGAAGAAACAGAGAACCTGATAAAGAAGAAATGCCGTCCACATTTGTCCAGCAAGTCTTGTTGTGTCGTGTGTTTCAAACATGCCCTGGAAAAGTATGGGCAATTTTAAACGCACAACGAAATTTTCGGGTGCATCACGAATAAACTTCCCACGCACTACATCATGTTCCCTGCATCGGTACATTTCCTTTTTGCATTGACTTCTGTTTATCCTTTGATGCGTTGACCGAAAGGGGCGTTACCTTTTGAATAATAAAATTAGACATAATAATAATAATAATAATAACAATCGCAATACCGAAGTTGTTTGGGGCCGTACTATGGCCCAATCTGTTAGTTCCGGGTTCGATGCCAGGCCAGTCCATGTGGGATTTATAGTGGACAGAGTGGCACCGGGACGGGGTTTGTTCCACGTACTTCGCTTTTCTCCCGTCGTTATTATTTCATAGGTGCTTCATGCTCATTCATTCATTTATCCCCGACGATGTATAATCTCTGCATTTGACAGCTTCTTTGAATAACGTACTTAAAAATATCGAAATTCGCCCTCGAGTGGGTAGCACTTCTGCTTCTTTACTAGACGTTCCGGGTTGGAACCGTGTCCGGTTACCGGTTGCGGTAGTTGAGGTTTTTCGCGGGTTAACTCAACAGCTCCATGGAAACTGAGGGATATGAGGCAAATTAAATTTATGCTACGACGATCTGCTTTTGCGTCCTTTCCAACGGAAGTCCTGTTGTTCACTAGTGAACCTGTTCTTTCACGCTTTATAATCTGAGTTACGGAAGGTAGAAGTTGAACGGTGGAAGTGTCTCTGTTCTTAGTAGCGGGCGGTAAACACGTATGGGGAATGGAGGGATCACTTGACGCATTTTTAACCTCGCATTAGTTGGAGATGCGTGATTAGCTTCACACTTGGCCTCCAATCTTCGGGGACAAAACCTTATCAGAAGCAGGATGAGAGGGTGGGTGGACTCCACATTCGGTCTGGATTGTGTGGAAAATGGAGGGTCACTTCCCTGCTGGGAATTCCTGATCGTTCAATCCATAGCCTCATCACTACAGTCACTAAGAATAGTAATAATTGTCGTCATCATCATCATCATCACATGCGGATATTTCGGCCGGTTATCTGAATATCTTCTAATCATCATAAGCCAGTTGTTCAGTGATAGAAATTTATGAGGCCGGGTATTTTTGTAAAGTATTAGACATGTGTTTTTGTACATCCTTCACACAGTACCGTTGAAACATAACTGCGAATAGTTACAAGTGAGGAAATGTCAGCAGAACGTAACACTTCTAACACCTTCCGTTATTGTTCTTAAATATTAAATTCGTAACCATTTTTAAGCAAAACACTGAAGATGCCAGCACTTTAATTGTCTCTTCTAAGTTTCATAACACACGATGTTTTCTCCTTATCCTAGCAGAAGTTTAATCGATATCTCATTAACGGCTAAATATCTTATTTGTTGTACGTGCCTCTTAAACGGTGAGATTGACAATTGATGATGCTCGATTTGCATGCTCAGATGATCTGCTCCTGCGTTATAGACTGTGCCGTGGTTGTAGCGGCCGTGGGCCGGGTGGACAGTTCTTTAAAAGGAAGAGGATACGAAAGAACGCCATAAATACCTGCAGATCTGTATACTTGTCTCGAGACCAGAATGCAGGACAAAATCACAACAAGATAGATAATATGTCCTTTGAAGGGGTGGAACAGTTCGGATATTTTGGAACAACCCTAACGAATCGGAATTCCATTCATGAGAAATTAAGAGCAGATTGAAGTCGGGCAATACTTGGTATCGATCCGTGCAAAATCTTTTGTCTTCCAGGCTGCTATCCAAAGTACAAAAATTAAGGTATGGATAACTATAATTTTGCTTGTTGTTTTGTATGGGTGTGAAGCTAGGTCTCCCACACTGGGGGAGGAACAAAGGCTGAGGGTATTCGAGAATAGGGTGCTGAGTAGGATATTTGGGTCTAAGAGGGACGAGGTGACCGGGGAATGGAGAAGACTACCTAACAAGGAACTTAGTGCTCTGTACTCATCACCAAATATTATTTGGGTAATCAAATAGAGAGAGATGGGCGGGTCATGTAGCATGTATGGAGAGAGGAGAGGTGCATGTAGGATTTTGGTGTGGAGACCCGAAGGAAGGAGACGACTTGGAAGACGCAGGGGTAGATGGGAGGATAATATTGAAGTGGATCTTCAGGATGAGGGATGGCGGGCATGGACTGGATTGATCTGACTCAGGATAGGAACAGGTGGAGGGCTGTTGTAAATGCGGTAATGAACCTTCGGGTTCCATAAAATGCGGGGAATTTCTTTACTACCTGAGGACCTGTTAGCTTCTCAAGAAGGACTCGGCTCTATGGAGTTAGTTAGTTAGTTAGTTAGTTAGTTAGTTAGTTAGTTAGTTAGTTAGTTAGTTGGTTGGTTGGTTGGTTGGTTGGTTAGTTGGTTAGTTAGTTCGTTCGTTCGTTCGTTAGTTAGTTAGTTAGTTAGTTAGTTAGTTAGTTAGTTAGTTAGTTAGTTAGTTAGTTAGTTAAACCTGTATACTTGCAGTGCACTAAGATGCGTATATTGGCCTTAAATCGGTCACGCCCTATAATACCCTACCCCTGTGCAGTCCACTGGCTGACTGCAATTCCTATCTTCGCCACACACCTACCGATGTGTTTCAGTTCGGATTCTAGCAGCCCGCACATTCACGTCGCTATTGCTAGTGCATTTTGCAAGGATGGGGCTTTATAGAGGAAAAGAGTTGCCCTTTTGATTTTACTATGTAAAAAAAAAGGAAACAGAAAAGTTAGGCGGTAAAGCAGAGGTTGCAAAAAAAAGGGATACTTCGTCACATAGGCCTATATCGTTAACTGCAGAACTTTGCGTTTCCAGTTACGTGGATTTGAGAAACTATTTACAAATGACTGAAGAATGTTTTAAAGTTTCGCTCCATTTGTTGAAGCTTCACACTGAAAAGCAGAACACGAGAATGAGAAGAGCCATCAGCACAGAAGATAGATTAACTGCCAATTACGATTTTTGGCAACGGGGTCAAACTTTGAAGATCTGAAAGTTACAACTCTTATCTCACCTCAAGCTCTTGCGTGAATAATTCCAGAGACCTGTAAATTCGTCTACAAAGTGTTAAAGGAACAATACTTGAAGGTATGAAAGAAATATATTTTTAACTATTACAAACGTCATACATTTTATTATTCATTATAGCAGTTATCTAATTATTTTAAATAAACCTTCAGCTTCCAAAGAAGACAGAAGAAAGGGTAGGAATCGCTACAGACTTCGAAAACAGGTGGAATTTTCGGAATTATGGAGGAACGACAAATGGGAAACATTCGAATAGTGATACCCGGCGGACGTGGATCGCATTTTAATAAGTACAGAGGTTACTGTAGTGTTGTTTTGCTCGCAATTGTGAATGCTGAATGTTACTTCATTTGTGTGAATGTTCGTTGCAAAGGAAGGAACTCTGACGGCAGTGTCATAAAAACACTAGACTTTATGATAAACTAAAACAAATATGTTAAATTTAGGCTACCTGCTACTGAAATCACAGAAGGAGAACCGAATTTTGTTTTTGTGGCTGGCGATGAAATGACGTTACACAAAACACACTGAAACCATTTTTTGGTAACGTAACTCATGATGAACGAATTTTTAATTGTCGTCTTAGTAGAGCGAGGAGCACTGTAGAAAATGTTTTTGGCATTTTGGATAATCAATTTCGAGTTTTTCGTGTCGAAATTAATATGAGACCAGAAAAAATTGACTATATGGTTCTCGCTGCACGTGTTGTTCACAATTATTTAAGACAGCACGCTAAATCACCTTACATTTCCAAAAGTTTTTTATGTGGCACTTTTCGACCCGTTTTCTGGTCATGGCTTTCCCTGTTCTCGAGGCATCACGGTCACACTCAGACACACCACACTCGATAGGACTCCTCTGGACGAGTGACCAGCCCGATGCAGAGACCTGTCCGTGACAACACACAACATTCACCACAGACAGACATCCATGCCGCCGGCGGAATTTGAACCCCAATCCCAGCAAGCGGACGGCCGAAGACCCACGTCTGAGACCGCGGGTTTACCGGGATCTGCAAATATGAAATAATAAACTCATTGTATGACTGACTGACTGACAAAGGCTTTTTTTTTTCTGCACAATGTCAGAAAGACATTGACTAGTCCCAAGTCTGGGGGTTGGCGGGGGGGGGGGGGTAGAGTGCGGGAAAGGCCGCAGGTACTCGACTTGTGTAACTAGTATAGCTTTAAATTTTTATCTTATTCATGTGACGGATAAAAACGGATCACTTTACTGTCCGCCTGGCCCACGATTTTAGCTTCTCCGCCTCAACCACGGCCGCCTCGACCACGACACGGTTATAGAAAGCACGTCGTAGCTCATTTATTCAGGCCAAACACTGCGGCATACGTCATCGTATAAACGTACCTCAGTCTTTGTGTGGCATGTCTGTTTATTCGGTCCGATTTTAAATGAAGTGGAAACAGGTCGACAGATGTTAGTATAAATCCCAATGTGACATTATGCGAAAATACCTCCGGTGGGAGTCTCCCTCTTTTATGCGGACGGCCATGACGAGTGTAATAATGATTTTTGCAACTGCTTTGCGAACTCACCTACTAACCATATTGGTCTCACTGATTTACCTCACTTATAGTTGAATATAACTGATGTTATTTTCCAGGATACGAGTGGGTGGGCTGGAGGAACGACACGGTCGGTATGGCGGGGCACCCAGTCGAAATTGTCTTCGAGTTCGACCGTGTCCGGAACTTCTCCGCTATGTATCTTCATACGAATAACTTGTTCAGCAAGGATGTCCAGGTGAGTGAGATCGTATTCTGCTAAAAAGTACAGCTTTGTTTCTTGTGTCACAGGCGTGAATATTTCGGCATTTCGTGAACGGATTTTTGCTTACAAATTAAACACAAGTACTTGAACATCCTTTCTGTTTAACATAATTTAATCCGTTACCCCATGTGGTATTCCGTGTTCCCGAAACTTGAAATTTCATGGAAAGCCTGCCACTTTAAATCACTCAAAAGCATTCTGAGTAATATGTTAACGGTACTGAAGGGGTATTCGGAAAATTGTATACACTAAAATTCAAATGCAAGGTAAAGAGACACTGAAATCTTGTACACAAATAAAAGGTGATCACGCGATATAAATGTTAGTGGTAAATCGGAAAAATTATTTGATTTTGAGGCCTTCTATACCCAGGAAGATGACTGGATATTTTACTTACATTTTAATGAAGCCAAATCAGGTGGTAGTGTGATTTAGTAACTGAGCTCCAGAATATAGGCCCGGACCGCGGTGTATTCACGCCTCCAAAAACAACGCAGTACACAGTCAACAGCACATTCTCACTCAACTATAAAGTGCAACCTTAGTGTAACGATAACAAAAAAGTTCTCCCTGAAGATGACCCAGCAGGGTCGAAACATGTAGGAGTGTGTTACGATTGATGATAAAACTCTCTTTGTGCATTTGTTGGTGATTCGTGCTTTTTAGTTCAAAATATTGAACGTTGAAGCGCCTTATGCCATACAGTTTAGCGTTCTGGAATATTGAGGGAACACTACTACGCCTTTCGAAAGGCAGCACTAATATTTAATTTATCAGAGAATTGTAGGAAGAGGGTAGATGAAGGCTAAAAGCCAAAATAGAGAAAACAATATCGCAATGCGGTGCGTGACGCTGATCCATTGTAGCACTCGTGTCGAATAATACAGCAGTGAACTTGTTATGTTGGTAGGACACGCAACGTGATATAAGTGAGAGAGCAAGAAATTGATCGTTTGCTCCGGTCAACAGTGTGTCCAGAAATCGGGTATAATATGCATCTCGTATACAGACATATAAAGAGCCTGCAGTCGCTATTCTTTATCTGTGTGTGTTAGCGAGTATTTATGAGGTGGAGCAGAAGATGAGAGGAATGGAAAAGTGTAGCTTTTCCTTGCTTTTGTCCAGTCTTCCTTTTATTAATGTCTCGTCCCTTCCTTCCCCTGTTTTCCTGCCTAATATCCAGCGTTCCATATTCCTTTAGTCCTGTTGCAGGAAATAAAGTGTTGTGCATGTCTTCTGTCAATGGTTGGGTCCCGTTTGTGAAGCGATAATTTTCAAAACAAAATTATGGAAACATAAATCATTATTTTCTGTTATATTTTGATTTCTACCCATCTGTTTGGTTTTAGACAATTTCAGTTTACTACAGGGAATTTTACACTCCTCCTTGTATATATTAGGCGCAACACAATTTCCAATTCGTGCACGTTATTTTCCGTTTTGTACAGGTTTTCTGTTGCATAAAGCGACTTAAATGTAATATATGGAACCAAAAATAGCGGAAGTGTGATTAGTTTCTTTTCTTATACTCTATAGAGGGCTAGGTTTCAAGATGTTCCTCTTTTGCTTTCTGTAAGTGGCGGGAAGAAATTTTAAGTTAGATCGCGGTGGAATTCTTCTACATCAGTTCGTCTTATTCACCGGTTATCCCAATAATTGACGCTACGTGATCTTAACAAAAGAACTGTCACATAGCAATAGGCATAAATAATTGATTATGATAAAAGGACGTGAGGTGGATTGCTAGCACTCATCGGTTGTCAACCTTCTATCTTTATTTCTTAGTTCCTCACCTGTGTTATTATCTTTATTGCTGTGTGTTTTGTGCAGGTCTTTTCACATGCCAAAGTGCACTTTAGTATTGGCGGCCATCAGTTCTTTGGGGAGCCAGTCTTTTTCTCCTACATGCCCGACGTCATCATGGAACACGCTCGTAATGTTACCATCAAACTGCATAACCGAGTTGGCCGGTATCTCAGGCTGCAGCTCTACTTCGCCGCCAAATGGATCATGATCAGCGAGGTTTCCTTCGATAGCGGTAAGTTCAGATAGACCACATCGTGTTAATATGCATGAGTACCTGAATGTTCACTCAGTGAAAGTAATGTTGTATAATATGTAAGGTTTAAAGCATGTAGGGTGGCAAGTGGAGTGAAGCTTATAGACAGCGCTACCCTAAAACAAAGCTTTATGGGTTGCTTGACTCGAGGAGCCTCAGATTCCAAGTCCAAACTCAAGTGTTAGTCGTAAGGTAATATTTACTTGTACGTGACGGATCTTGAGATAGGTGTGCGACACGTGGAGAAATGTTTGAAGAGAACTCATTTACAGAACTTTCTCTTACCTTCATGGTCGTCCCCTCCTCTCCTCTTCCATTGCCATGTTTTTCTCAATCTTCTGCTCCTTTCGTCTCCGTCACTTGCATATTTATTCCTTTACGTTTTGTTTTTCGCAACTAAACGGTAAAGACCGTAGAGGTCTTTAAAAGAATATGATGTCTAAGGATGTCACAGCAGTGAAAATTCGTAGCTGATTTTCTGGGTAATGCATCCCGCAATCTGGTAGCTGGGCGCCTTCTGGAGGAAAGTACTGCCTCCATTCAAAGTGAAGATGGTGGTGTTGTGTTTGTGCGAAGTGCTGGTGCTCTTCGACCGGATTCGTGGCATCGTAATCCAGAAATCCGCAATATAAACCTTTAAAATAATTATAAGTGATAGAAGCGAAATAGTGATGGGAGCAACAGTAATAAATTCGCTTTTAAATATTTCCATTTTACTGGAAATTTTGTGTCAAAACGCTAATCTGATAGCGAAATAATCCGAACTTCATTTTCCACGAAGTTTCATTGCCGTGTTCATAAGAGCACACCCCTGTCCCCTGTGTTGAATTAGGTTAATTCAGACTTATTATGACATCACATCTACACGAATTCTCTCGAGTGACTCTTTGCCGATCAGGTCTACCAACTATAATTTGTGCCTTTATTTCTGTCATGCACATTACATGATCGATCTGTCGTATTGTGCTTCGTTGTATAATGTTAATGGTATTGCTTATAACGCTCTTTGTTTTTCACTCACCAATTACCTCCCCTCTCTTAGGTTCAGATATTTTCCTCGTGCATTCTGGTGACATGAAATGAATTTTTTTCTACGTTTTCGCTGCATTTGATTATGAAATAACCACGTTAATTAGTGTGATACAGTTAATTTGCCTTTCTATACGATACTCAAGTTTTCTGTCAAAATAGTAATGTCATGAAGACTTAAAATTCTTTAAATTTAATATTTAACATCTCCGTTGGCGTATGTTTCAATCTCACAAAGGAAAATCAGTCACAACCAACTTTTATGTCTTTATTTAGAGATTTAGAGCAACCAGATTCGGCCTAGTAGGACATCATCAGCCTGTTCTAAAAAACATGAATGTTAAAACTCTACTCTACAGAAGGGGAAGGCCTTCCTCTTTCACAGTGGGGTTAAAATTATACAGCCTTATATATATATAGCATAAAAAGTACGTACAAAATGTATAGAGGTGTAAAAGATGAAAAGGTATGCCAACACCTCCGTACATTTTATACGTACTTTCTATGCCATGTATATACAAGACTGTATAATTCTAACCCCATTGTGAAAAAGCAAGGCCTTCCCCTTCTGAGGAATAGAGTTTCAACATTCGTGTTTTTTAGAAGAGCCTGATGATGGCCTACTAGGCTGAAACCGGTTGCTTGAAACCTCTAAATAAAGAGATATAAAAGTTGGATGTGACTGATTCCTTTTTGGGAGGTTAAAAGTCTTTAAAGTTTAAATAACAAAATATTACTGTTTTCAAAGAAGAATAAGCCTAAATTTCTTGACACTGACAGCATAAATCCGTTCTTCCTGTATTTCGAATGCTCACGTATAGGCTATATGTGTTTTAGCCACCAGTTTCACTAGCCTTGATATACCAATTTATATTAAACTGTACTGGGTGCAGTGCGTATGTGGTACGTAGACTCGTGCTTGGATTGTAAGAGTTTGTTGCCTTTAATCAACACGTATGAAGCGCGTAAAAAGAAATCGTGATATTTTATATCTGGGTTTAGATTACGCAATATTAGTAGATCAAAATAGGATATAGGGACACAAAATAAACGCACTGGTTTTGCGGCGTTATAGAAGTCTAACATTTTTCCTTATGCAGTTTTGTCTCAATCACTGATATGAATACGCTGCGTTATTCTGAAACAAGTGCAGATTCATCGAAACATCCGTATCCAAATATTAATTACCGTTATATTTAGCATCTCATTGGAGTTCCTAACCTTGTTGTTGCATCCTGTATTCATAACAGTCCACCTCTGACAAAATATCCGCATCTAAAATTATTTTAATCTATTTTGAGACTGATATAAAATACTGAAATTATTTGTTATATGAACCTTCTTTACAAATATTTTGTATTTTAATGTTTATTAATTGATTGTTGCTTAATTTAGCAATTTATTTTCACCTGTTTATGTGACGTTGCATCAAATAATGTGCACTTTGTGAGTGACGAAATATTACATTTACGTCAAATACACTTCGATGCAGTAACGATTTTTGTAAACAGCAAATGCGATGCTAATGTAAAGCATTTTACGTAGTCTGCATTTTGGTAAACAGTTCTCAACACTTGCAAGCCTGAAATTCATATAAACTAAATGAAAAATGTAATTTGGGCAGCAAAAACATTGCATTTCCATTACAAACGTCATTCAATTAATGCCCATTAGGACAGTAACAGTAAATTTTCTCCAAATCGTACGAAATACATAAATACGCTGTGCGGGCAAAAAGCACTTCATTCAGTATCAATAGACGCGGTACGTGTAGCACTCGTCTACTATGAAGGAATAGTAAGAAACAACATACTGGTTATTTTCAACTTTTTTGATGAATTTAAAATGAATAATATTTTATCATCCTTTAGTGCAAACTCTGTGTTGCAACACATGAATTAAATTCGGAAGTCCATAAACGTGCGCAAAACGACGTGATATTAGCTATAAAGAACTGAATATTTATTGACAAGTGTGTGCTCGTTCATGAAGTGTTGCGCACACATTCCTGTGTCTGTGTTTTAATCATATAATTTCCCAACTGCCTAAATATTTACAAACTAATATATCTGTTTAACACAAATTCAACTCATGTTCAATATTCCCTTCATAGTCTTCACACGTTAGTGGAACAAGTTTATTTATATTACTTGTTCCACACTTTCACATACCTTACCAGTTTGAGAGCACATTGTTAAGTTCTGTTGGTGGATTTTATTTTAAAATATCTAATACTTATTGTCTGTCTTTGATAGTCAGAAAAACAAATTAAGACAAAGAAAAATCAGCCCACCATCGCGTAAAATATTTTCAGTTACAGAATAAGAGAATTTTAAATAAATATTTCGCGTGAGGTTGGGGGGGTATTTTCGAACTTTTATTCGTGAAGTTACATTATTTGTAACAAACTAACTCCATTAAACACAATCTTTTTTGAGAAGTTAAAGTTTTCTCGGCTAGTTAAGAACTCCACATCTACTCGTATTATGGAACCCGATGGTTTATTACGGACTTTGCACGAGCTTGCAGTTGGTTCCTGTTGATATCCAAGCGACTGCAGCAAACGCCTTACCACGTTATGATCCATTTCAGTACCTTTATCAAGCCCGCATATGCCTTCCATCTGGTCTGTTAACGTTCAATTTTTCCATTTCAGATTTCTTCGGAGGTAGTTAAGGAAAATATTTTTCCCTTAAAATTTATAATTTATTGTTCTTTGAGGCGCGTTCTCATTAAGTCGCAAAAAGCGCCTATTAGCTTCGTTATGTCCGTCCGTCCCTCTGCATTTCCCCATATGTCATCTGAGCTTCCACTGGACAGATTTTCATGAAATTTGATGCTGGAGAGTTTTATTAAAGTCTGTTGAGGGAATCCAGATTAGTTCAAAATTGGAATTCGCTTTAAACTCCTTCTCTTCAAACGAACTGGTATTAGGCTGTCAGGGTAACAGTGAAGATTTAAGCAGTTTTATATCGTTGACAACATACGTATCGCAGCAATGCAAGTAGAGTGAATTGTTGCGTTTCTGTGGCAAACCTTTCATTTTATATTGTTGACATACGTAGCTCAGCAATTCAAATAGAAGGCATTGTTGTTTCCATGTCAACGCTTTCAGTATATATTGTTGGGCTGGATACGTGTCTGAACAATACAAAGGGAAAAATTTCCGTTTCCATGACAAACCTTTCAGTATTTGTATTTGTGGTGACATAATATAACGCGCCACAATGTTACGACATACGTCGTACTTACGTTGCGATTTTTGTTTCTTTACCTCTGTCACCATCCATAGAACTGACATATGCCTACATATGTAGTTAAAGCTAAGCAATGACAGGATTCAAATGTTTCGAGCTTCAGAATATTCGCTTTTAAAAGGCTTTGTCATTCGGTCTGTGTAAATCGTCGGTGCTTGTTACAGTGCTGGTCTTCATACTGCCTGCTGCCTGAGCATGTAGAGTGCTAATAAGTGACTTCCGTTGAATGAGAATGCCCGTAATAAATCAATGTAATAAGGGTCTCTGACGTGACTTGTAATTACGTAAACGTTTTACAACAGGGGCCCCTACCTGTAGGTTTGGATACTCGTTTTTACCCAGCGTAATTTTATGGTAGCTGGATACTATTTAAAACTAAATTGTAATTATTCCGCCTTGTCAGATTAGTATTTACTAGGCCCGCCTAAGTATAATTCCTGTTTAAATAAAAGTGAAATAAAAACGGTGCCTCGTGCATGTTATTATCTAGTGTATAGGATGTTCCACGACTTCATGTCTTTGCTTGAGGAATTCCTTCCTGCCGTCAGTCAGAGTCAGAAATGTCATGTGATCGTGGACTCAGTTCCCAGTGGTTTTGTAAGTATGGGTATTTGGATTTAATGATCTGCATAATAATACATGTACATAATTGACAGGGGCTACCACCGTCACAACACGAGATTAATCGGAAGTTAGTGCCAAGAAAACAATTTAAGATGGAAGGACTGCCTGTAGTGGTAATTCAGTGCAGTTCAGTTCAATTCGGTAAAGTTTGTTGACGTGCGGATTCAGCAGCCTGAGGGCCAATTACAACAATGATGACGATAATAACAATAATAAATTATTGATTATTAAATAATAGTTATTGATGATTTAGAGATAACGAAACTGTTTCTTAAGCAAGTTCTTACATTGCCCAGTTCATATTAAATTAACGGGTCGACGCGCTTACCTTCCATCTGCTTGAAGATAAGAACCAACGGGCGTCCTTTGTGAATACGCTAATGAGCCTCTGGGCTGCACGAAATGCGTAGAATTTCTGTACGATATGAGCAACTGTCAGCTTCACAATAGGGTCTCTGCTCCGTGAATTTAATTTGTTGTATTATTCGTCAGCCAGTCAGTCTGTCAGCTATGTTCTTAATGCGACGTGACTCATCCCCTTGTGCTAAATATACATCAGGAACCAGTCCTTATTGGTTATTAGGTTCTGCAGTTATTCTCTGCTTGTAGACACATTCGATCTGTTGCCGCAAGTTTCATTTTAATTTTATTGTACCATTTACAATGAGGTCTCCAAAATAATCTTTGTCGCTTTCTAACAAGAGGTTTTCGTGCATTTATCATCATCATCATAAGCAGTATCCGTACTTGCGTTGGATGGAGCCACTTCTACTGCACACGTTGCATAAACGGAGCTTATCTATGTCGTGGCAGCACTCTGAGCTATTCAGGAAGCTCCCTGTTCGAATCTTCGCCAGTTGTTGGTTATCCTGATAACCCCCTGCTTTTCTCCAGACTACTGCGGCGAATGACTACCGGAATACAGCCTTCAGAGTCGTGGCTGTCTCCTTCAAAATTCTTACCTTCCGACATCCCTCACCTTCTTCATATATAATCAGGTTTTACATAACTTTTTCGGCGGAATCAGCGTCGAGAAAAGACGTAAGAGAGAGCCTCCTTAAAATCCCCAAATACACACCATTCATGAATGTATTCCCATCTAATCTGACGCTTTAAAACCACTATCCATGAAACATGATCGTTAAGTAACTGAGTAATGAACCACACTTGACACTCTGTAGCTTTAAGGCTAAGCGAGAAAGCTGACAGCGTCTTGTTGTGGCATTAGTTGATGCTGTAAGTGTTAGACACTTGGCTTAACATGGAGGCAACTTATAATGTAGGAGCAGTTCAAATAAATGACATCTTTAATCGAAGCGAAGCCCAGCCCAGTAACTTTCGTCAGCATACTCTTTCATTTAACACGCCGGTGCCATAAACGTATATTTTTAAAACGAAGTCCCTGTTTCACATTACCAGCATCATGCCATCATGCGTAAGAAGGGTACGTACGCACCGACAGTAATAGTTACGTTCACCTCCCTTCAGGTTCAGTCTCTTGTATTTTTTTTAACTTCGTTAAACGTTCGAAAACGATCGAGGAAGAGAGAACATATTTGATTGACTGCGTGCAATATTTCCGGGTGAAAGGACGCGAAGCATTAATCACTGCATTCCCTGTAACCGACCTGTCCGGTGCACACAACTATCGACCTGATGTTGTTCAGCGGCGTGCGGATAAGCTTATATTCTTTTATAAAAAATATTCCTTCTTGCCAGCTGAACGTTAAAATGCGATATGTTCGCCTTCTTGTTTGTCATTCACGAGTTAGGTAGTCACCTTGTGCCAGTCCGTCAGTTTACTTATGACCGCATGGGTCACTGCGTAGTCTGGTCTGCGAGAGGCCCATAGCCTCTTCCGGAGCGAGTTCTGCAGAGCGTGCGAACTGGTGTTTCCTCTTTAAAATTCCAGTATCTTTTCTTTTCCCTCAGGTCATCCAATAGCTGCTTAAGTCTTGTTCTTCGTCCTCTCTTCCGTTGTCTCTTTCCTCCTATAACCTCTAGTAGGATAGAGTTCCGACGCAAGATGTGACCAATTCAGGTAGCCTTCTTTCGTTTGATTGTTCGTAGGGTGTTTCTTTCTTCCTTGACTGTACGTAACAATTCTTCATTTTTCACTTTATCCGTCTAACTGATCTCCGTTTTTTCCCGGCACCACATTTCGGTCAGTGTATTTCAGATCTATTATCCGGTGTGTCCAGGTTTTACTACCGCGCAAGGCTATGCTCCAAATGCAGTATTTCATTAGTTTCTCCATAAAATTGAAGTCCAATTTTCTGGTGAAAATTGTCTTTTGCTTATTGAATGCCTCTCTTTCTATGACAGTCCTGGATATTATTGCACGTGTGCATCTTGAAACACGTTTTATCAGGCTAACCACAAATTTTCCCAGGTTTTACTAATCCTGCCATTTTCCGGTCAAAATTTATATATATCGTTTAGAGTAAAAACACCTTGGGAAAAATTTTGGAAGCCAAACAGCTCATCATGCGTGGTTAATTAGCTAGTGTTGGTTCATATAACGATACTTTCTGATTTGTGTTAGTTAAATCTCTTCGAATAGTAAACTGATTATGAGTAATTAAAAGGAAATGAAGCGAACAGAAGCCGTTTTGGTCTGTTTCAGCATACTTTTTTAACATTTCCCGCAAGACTGAGGAAAACCACTGACATTTTCAGTATCGCTATCCTGGAACTAAAATGAAACTGGCGACCTCCCAAATTCGAACCGGAATGGTAACCACCTGTCCACGAAAATCGACGTCTTTCTATAGCTCTGAGGTAAAGTTGGACCTGTGCAAGCCATAAAAGCTTTGAGGCAGTGGATGCATGTATCCATCCATTTTCAGCCTTAATCTCAACACTAAATAGAGATAAGTGGTCAGCTTAACGCCACGGTCGCGTTAGTCCCCCCCCCCCCCTCTTCCGGGGAAAGAGTCCACAGTACCAATTGAATAGGAGGGTGGATACGTCCTGAATCCTGGCTGGACGCTTTGGAAGACAGAAAAGTCTCCTGCTCCGAACGGGAACAGAGCAACAATTTCTCGGTTGTGTAGCCGGGCCTAGTCACTGTATTGACTACGCCTTCCCGGCCGCTGCAGCTCAGACAAAATCTTAAATGGGCTTAAACCTCTGAAGATCAGATTTAGACCAGGTTTAATATTTAGTAATTACACTTTCCCCACAAAGCTTATTTATGTGTGTAGTACTATTCTCAGAAGGAATAGCGGTATTAACCGTGTGATGCTTATATTTGAGACACAGTTTCTTCTTCTCTCTGAGGTAGAAAGTGAATCAGTATATATAATTTAGATTAATTTTGGTCCTCTGAGGTTTTAATCCATGACCTGGAGAAAGAGTCGCAGGGTAGTGAGAGACAATGCATTTGTTATGGGTGGAAAACCGATGGAAATCTTTCAGCCGGTAATGTTCTCAAACACTGGCTGCACGTGTGGGAACTTTCAGAAAAAAAAATTCTAATTTTATAAACAGTGTTTGAATAGCTTTTCTTTGCCTCACAGAAAACACTAGGTCTCCATTACAAAGACTGACAGTTTAATGCTGTGTAGAGAAATCAGCACTGCTTAGACCCATTTCTAGGCACATGCAAAGTCACAAATCTGAAGTGTAAGCAGATTGCACTGTATTTGGTGTTAAATCATGTGCACGCATAACAGTCGCATGGCTGTAGAGGTTTGATAATTGCCTCATGGCCCACATAAATTTAATAATTAAATCCAAGTCTAATCTCTACAGACGCTTCCACGCAAGAAAATAATTGTTTCTAAATAATGTTTTATAATCATTTTGTCCAGAAGATTTACCTCTCGGATGTGACTGTTTGAAGTATGTAATTTATTTTAATGTGTTTCGGTACTTACGTGAGGATATTACTGTGTCGGGGAGGCACACTCACTGTCATTACGAAGCTGTAATTGCAGCGTCCAGACTCTGCATGACGTGTGCTATATCCTGTAGAACTGTTCGCAGTTGACCTGCTCAATGGACACAATTGATTGCAATGTGAGTGGATCAGCGGCGTGCTTCCACTTCTGTGCTATCGGAAATTAAATTGCGCTGTTTGAGTGAAGAGACAGACGTGTTTAACGATGCCGTCAGTTACAAAGATCTAATGGCGTCGGTCGTAGAAAAATTAAATACGAATATGGAGCATTGGTGGAATCATGTTGATAAGGAAATCCGCGTGCTCGGAGATAAACTTTTCCCAGTGCTACTGGGTCCACCACACGTCCCACATGACGTGCCTAGGGATTGCACTGCAGCCTTTGCAGTGGCGCTGTGAGATTAGACGTTCTCACAGCCTTAGTGTGTGTGTGTGTGTGTGTGTGTGTGTGAGAGAGAGAGAGAGAGAGAAATCTGAGACTGTTCATGGTGGCGAAGAGTCAGTCTCCGGGTTAATATAACGGATATTCCGCTTTGTTGTTACTGACGTTTCGGAAGAATATTCATGCAGGAGTATTTATTTATTTATTTATTTGTGATCTACTGAGATGCCGGCAGCAGTTGAGATTGTATGGCGTCAGATGTTAGGATGATGGCAGTGTGTCAGAATGCGAATAAAGAATTGAGAAGAAGGTTGAAATGATAATGGCCTTCATTTTAAATAGCACGTCGATATTTTCCTGAAGGGATGGAGGAAAACTATGAAAACCCGTAAACGGAATAGACCGTAACCAGCCGGAGTTTCCACTTGAGCCAACGTCTTCGGTGGGAGAATATATTGCCCCTTCTACCAGGAAGATGGAGGCAGCGTGTTTTCTGAAACGTTGGTACACCTGTCACATTATATAACTCACAAGGCCCTAAATATTGATTTTTGTCACTATTAAATGTTAATATCGTGGTCTAAAAATATGGAGGCTTTATTAATCGAGTGTACAGCTAGCAGAATAAGTTGATAAAGCGTCACTGAGAAATGTTCTACACTATTTAAGTTTAAATCAGCAGTCAGTCCAGGACAGTTAGACAACAGCTAAATGAGTGTGACCAGAGCTCCGTAGAACTGTAGAGATAGTATATTTTTCACCCTTCGGACGCATGAACATAACGCTGTCCATTTATATGATGTTCATATCTCCAGCAGGTGAGCCGGGATAGCGTAGTCGATATGGTGATTGGGCTACGGACTGGGTGGTCCGGGATTCGAACCCCTATAGGGTCAAGAGATTGTTATCTTTTCCAAACGTACAGAACGGCTCTGGGGCCCACCCAGCCTCCTATTCAGTAAGCAGCGAGCTATTGCCCGGGGTCACAGTGGCCGGGACGTAAGGGTACAAATGAGTGAAGCCATACCTGTACTTCCTATATATGCCCTTACGGTGTGGACAAAGAAAGCGTATCTCCAGCACATAACACCAGTATCAAAAGTGACACACTTCCTCTTACTATTGTCGTCGGGGTAAATTAAACGTTTAAATTAGTGGTACCGCCTGTTTTGCGGCTTTCACATAAGCTGCATTCTTGTTCAGAGTGTATTTACGGGTTTCTTGTGATTCTCAGAATACCTAGGGATCATGTCCCTAAACAGAATTAGCTTATTGGTCTGTGTAATGGTGATTCCGTGTCGGTCGTTCTGTGAGGCAGCAACATATTTTGAATAACCACGTAACCTCAAACGGTTTAACAGACTAAGTATGTTGCTGGCCGAATTAACTACGCGAACTTGAGATGGAGCATTTGGTTCCAGTTTGGACATTTTCGACGGCTAATCGATGTACGTTTGTGGACTGAGCATTTATCGAGTGTGTTTGCTTTATTGTTTGCACGTGGCAGAGGTGTAGGGCAATACGTCTCTGTTATTACGATTTTATTTGTTGCTTACACTTTGGTGTTTGCTTGTTATTTATTAGTCTCTCAAAGCGAATTCTCATGTGAAATCACAAGAAACGAACTTTTTGTGCTGATAAGTGACTACTTAGTGTTACTGGTCATCACACGAACCATAATTCCTGAGAAATGTTTAGGAAGGTTTTGGAGTCTAGAGCTGTTAGTGCAGGAAAACTGTATCAGTTTATTTTTAGGAACAAATATTTATACCCACGAGAGGTCTTGTTTAGAAATAATGACCATAAAAATATGAGATCTGAGGTTCCCACGATCCAGAAGGATGTCCCGCCCAGTAGCGTGACTAACGTGATTTATATTAGATTTATATTAGGCGTATGGCAGTACTTGTCTTTCAGTTCCGTACGTACTAAGAAAGGGTACCAAATGATTTAACGTTTGAACACTCTTAGGATTTTTTGCAAAGAGTGAGCTTAGTAGAGTGGTATTATTCTGAGAACGAACAACTGTTATGTACCTTAACAGTTGTTCTTGAAATGAAGTTACAACGGGTTTCATGTGACAGAGAGAGAGAGAGAGAGAGAGAGAGACGTGTCTTATTTAACGACGTTGTCAACTGCTGAGATTATGCAGCATTGGTGGTAAGTCCTTTCCATTTTCTCGAATGGTAGGAGTTGAATTTGTGAATATTATTTAGATGAGCTTCAGGCTTTAGCGGTTTATTTAGAATAATTTGGAATGATGTTCATGTATATGAATGTGCATGAAATACAGCCCTATAAGCCGTCTATCGTAAATCCAGCTGGATTCGAACTACAGTGCCGGAGATACAGTAGGTGAAATTAATCCTGTGAGATACACGAGTACAAACTGGCATCACTGCGGGTGAGTGTAGCTCACCGCAGGGGCTGGAAACCCACTTGAGCATTCACAGAAGTGCACGCTACTCGAACGCAACCCCATACTAATTAGAGCTAATATTGCTACACGACTTCACAGAAGGGGAATTAATTGACATTCCTGGGAACGCATGAGGGTATACGACCTTTTCGTCATACCGTCAGGGTAAGACGTGCATATGCAGGACATCACTCGCCAGCAGCCTTGCTTCTGTGCATTCCGATGCTTGCTTCCTGCTCTCTTTCAGCCGCATTGCTAAAGAAAACTGGATAAAAATGTTACGAAATTACATATTCTGTTAGGATTACATTGTTCAGGGCGTGTGGCATGCGTCGGAGTGAAGAGAAGTGTGTTCGAAGTTGTGTTGCTAAACCCGAAAACCCGGAGGAAAGAGGCCGTTTCGAAGACCTAAACGTAAATGGGAGCATATTAAAATGGACTTCAAAGAAATGGTAAGAGGGCCCGTGGGCTGGATTCATCAGATTCAGTATGACTAACTACTATTGTTGCGCACGCGGTGTGATAACCTCAGGTTTAAAAAATGGGGGGAATTTCTTGATTATCTGAGGAGCTATTAGCTTTTCAATAAGAACTCTGCTCCTTGGAGTTAGCTAGTTATGTTTAGTTCCTGTGAAGCCTGAGGTGTCAACAGGGACACACAAATGTGGTAATGTCGTAAACCTGGGTCACATGTAGGCTTGTTCGTAATGAAAGTTGAAAAAACTGGCGCAAATCTTTTCGCCATACCTTCCGGTCTGTCAGTCCGTTGGTACCAAATGACAAAATGCTGCACTGATTTGTATAAAATTTGCCATTGGGGAGTTTTGTTAGAATATGTTGACGCATTCCATTTTCGCTTCATATTTGATCCAAATGGCGGACACTGCATGAAAGCCAACTTTCGCTCAAGGTGTGCGCAAACTCACTTTGAGTGTAACTTGCTATGAGCCAAAAGTGATTGCAAGCATTTAGAGAAAAGAATGATGGGCACACTTTCTGCCCAGTGCCCCTTTTGAAGGAGGCGGACGTTTGTACGTTGAGTTCCGAACCTGGATAATCCACAGTTGTCGTGCGGAAGATACGCAAAGACTATCGAATCCTCTTTTTTGTCGACAGTAACTTAACAGAACTTGAACCTGAATTTGTAGGTACTTTCGTTTATATTATATTATATTATATGTACGTAGATACGTGAGCACTTATAAATACGTAAATTTAATTTGAACGTAATTAAGCCTGCTGCTGCAACCGTTAATTTTCGAATCTTTAAGCTATGCGTTCATTTCTTTAGTTACATCAAGGAAGAAAAGGACGTTTGTACCATGACCAGAGATTTTACAGTCCTTTTGCGTTCTTGGCAGTGATTTTGTTCCCAAATAGAAATATCCCTTTCTTGGCTGCATAACCCAATATACCACTTCCCTTTCCATTACTTTCCTTACAGTTTGACTCGGTGTTCAGGAAGTCAACCCTTGCCCTTATTACGGGGACGATAGTAGGTCTGCTGGCTTGATGTCGCCTACGCCGGTTTCCTAAAGACAGTAGCAGCAGCATCTGTGTAATCCGTTCCTTATGAGATGAAATTACTTCCTTCCCTGACGTCTGTCCCGTTTATTTACGTCATTCCGAGCGTCATTGGTCCACGTAAGCCGCATACAAGAACTCTTCGAAAAATTTAAGTGTGGCGCCTTGTCGATTTTTATAAAGAACCAACGTTTGGAAAAACTTCCTGTTTCTCTATTCTGGGTAGTTCAAGAAGACTTGGAGTAGTCTGAAATTGAAGGCAGAAACCTTTACCGAAACGTTGGTTTCTGTGTACGAATCTACACGTCGTCATAGCCCAGAGGACTTCAATCGTAATCATTATCACTGTAATCACTTATAATCTCGAAAGTATTCTTAGTGTTTGAGTAAAGAATTTTGGGTTTGTTTCAGCGATCCATTAATTTTTGAAAAAATTTCCGATGATTGCTGGCTTCATACATTATATGTGTGTGTGTGCGTGTAATAAAACTGTAGTGTTGAAAATGTGTTCAAATTGTTTCCTCCTTCCGAGATAGTAAAGTATTAATGGAATATAAATGTAATGAACGTATATTAACCCTTTGAACACGAAGCGTATGTGTTTTAGATAAGGACTCAGTGCGTACCGCGCTGTAAACACTCTCCACTTCGGTTATAAAAACCAATCTCTTAATGTGTTATAAGGCAAAAGTTGCTGTTTGTTCAGGGATCCGTATAAAACATATGAACGCAGTGTGGGCACCACGTCGAATTTTTTTATGTTAAACCTGGTCGTATGTAAAGTTACCGCTAGGCTTAGAAGGTTAAAAGGTGCACACGAGGACGATAAAGATGCATACGTATTAAGTGAATAAGACTTCGACCTAACTAAACAAATACATGATAGGAGTTCATCCTTCAGAAGTTAATAGCAGCTCACTTGGTAAAAAAATTCTCCTTCTATAGAAGCCGATAGAATATTAACCGTGCTTCCAAGAGCCCACCTGTGGTTTCTAATCCGAGTTACATGCCTACGGTCGGCATTCTTAATCATGTTTCTTCAAGATTCATTTCAATATCACTATTCCATCTAAGCCTAAGTCCCTTCCCCGCATGTTTCCCTAGCTACAATTATCCGCTCAAAATTTTATCCGGTCTCAAAAACCCACAATTCGCCGCAGTAAGTATAACACCTTCGCTGTTCAAAACATGTAAGAACCTAGGTTACAAGCCACCACTGCTTCTTCCGAATATAGTTCGGCTTTTCAACACGCTTATTCTCTCGAGAGGTCACTTGTCGAGGGACATGACACCATCGTGGACCGACAAAAACCGAACTAATTTAATGAGGAAGTACGTGATTCCAAAAGCATGTGAATACTTGTATCTTTAGAGACTGTCAAAAATGCCGTGCCATTTTAGTCAGTGTACTGTTCTTTCTTCCCATAGAAAGCACGAAGAAACATCTGAATAAGATATAAAAGTCTCATTAACTGAATGTTGTTATTGCTGTGACAATCTGCAGTTTGCCTCTTCTGATGGACTGCTCAGAAACTTCATGTCAGGAGTGGGCAGTTAGTTTGGCTGGCGGACCGAATCACCAGCGTGTATAAGCTGCTGAATATACAGTGATCCTTCGTCGATCGCGGCATGTTGGGCAAAACCGCTTTGTGCAAATATGTTATGGGAAAACCCTGGTTACATGAAAGCAGACACCTGTCTAACCCTAGCAACCATCCTTTAAACGCACGTATTTTTCTGCATTAAACATTTACACAGTGCTGGGGTAGCTGGCGCTGCCAGCTTCCGCGCCAATTGAGTGACTAACCGCCCGCATTTATCCGCATGCATTTAAAGTTCTCAGCGTTCGACAGATTCCCCCCCCCCCCTCCTCCCCATATTTTAAATTATGTTTAACGCGCTTAGCAAAACCGCGTTGTGGGAGGGGTTACCGTAATCGAATTGAGTCCAGCCTAGTAGAGCCGGGTCTCCTTCCCTTAGCTGCTGCAAAGACAGACCCTCAGTTCACTCATTTGATTTGAATTGCCCACAGAAACGGGCTTTATAGGTAAATAATCTCGAGTTGTAAGTTACATGTCGCAGTGTCAGGATTGGATGAAAAAGGAGAGACAAATAACAATAATTTATATAACTTACTGAAATTATTATGTGTTTTGTAGTTATATTATAATCATTATAAATCCGATAGGCCACTTGTGGCCTGACGGCCGATATATTCCATCACTTTTAATGATTTTCAGGGCTTCTGCTTAGAATTCTTGAATTGTTGCATTACCTATCACTGTTGTAATTTTTCTACTCATACTGCTGCATTTCAATAATTATAAATTATTAGGAATTATGTGCCGTAGTAGTATAGCAGTTACTGTTTGTGTTCGTAATGTGCCTAAAATTTATTTTCAGATGATCAAACGTGACCGGAATATTTCGGCATATTAAGCCTACTCTGTGAGGCTCGTAAATAGGCCTAATTGCGTTATGATGGTAAATAAATCTCATAAATATGTAATAACTGAATACTACAATAGTGGTACAAAAATTAAAATACCGTGTCTGTTACAAAAACACTAATCACCAACAGATGAACAAACAAAGCTTTATCATCAATCGTAACACACTCCTACATGTTTCGACCCTGCTGGGTTACCTTCAGGGAGAACTGTTCTTTACCGTTACACTAGGATTGCACTTTACAGTTGAGTGAGAATGTGCTGTTGACTGTGTACTGCGTTGTTTTTGGAGGCGTGAATTCTCCGCGGTCCGGCCCGTAGGCCTACGGGCCCGGACCGCGGAGAATTCACGCCTCCAAAAACAACGCAGTACACAGTCAACAGCACATTCTCACTCAACTGTAAAGTGCAACCCTAGTGCAACGGTAACGAAAAGTTCTCTCTGAAGGTGACCCAGCAGGGTCGAAACATGTAGGAGTGTGTTACGATTGATGATAAAGCTCTATTGGTACATTTGTTGGCGATTAGTGTTTTTGTATAATATAGTGCACGGACATGGAACACAGTAAACCCTGTCTGTTATTTATAAATATTACGTTCAGACGCTTTGTTAAGTGCGGTTGGACCAAATGCTGTATATCCTTGCTTTATATCAAAACTAACGAGCGATGGTTACCAGTCTTACTTGAATACAGACTACGCTTCGAAGCTGTTTTTTGATCAGGTATTCGACAGTGATCTTGTCCATGCTGTTTTAGCTCTACATTACCGTGCACAGCGTTCGATATCGTTAAGAAAGGGAAAGAAATTGAGAAGAAGGAGAAGATTTCGCTAATTTTGGAGTTGCTCAAATTCACGTTGCAATAAAAATGTTTCCAACACCTTCAGTTTATGGGCGTTTTCCCTTAAAGTAATGGTCCACGTTTCACACCCATAAACAAAGCTGGCAAAATTATTAGTATTTTGCATAGCCAGCCTCATTTTCATTTTTATGTCGTAATAATCATCACAGCATTGAATAATGGGAAGCATTTTCAGAATTTATTGTTTTCCTAATTTAATAATGAAAGTTCACATGTGTTGTTACTTACGTCTTCCTTGCATAATTTTGTTTTCTTTTTGCCACTTTTATATGTTTATTTCAATCTTATAAATAGACTAGGCTTTTACTGTGCTGTAGTGTAATCTAGGAGATGTGATGAGTTGAGCAGGTGGATACAATGGGGAGGACAGGGAATGTATGTAGGTTGCTTGGACTGGAAAACATCTTGCGTGTCTGTCACTCCAGAGACCAAAAGGTAATAGAAAAATGACATTGAGATTTATCATACATCCTAGATTATGAGAAACAGAGGCAGATGGTGCTGGTTCACGTTTGCGTCTTACAAAGGACTTTTGTCCGCGTGTCCTGCTGAATTCTGTGATGCAGCTACTGTAGTGTATTGTAGTTCCTGACTCAATTATATGTGCTGATGAAGTGACAGTAATGAACGTAACCAACATCACTTACGCGTGCTGCCTGTAATTTTCACAGGACTTCATATTTGGTTAGAAGTACAGTTACGTGGGGTTGCTATCTGATGCTTGTGTCAACAAAGCGATTGCTTACCGGTTGACAATAACATTTTTCTGTGGCGCAGCAGCTCAACTGGGGTTTGGGCCCCCTCATTTTTGAAGTATCTGTATCACACACAATTAGACAACACACAGCCAGTAGGACTCCTCTGAACGGGTGATCAGTTCGTCGCAGGGGCTGCTATGTACTCAGCACACAACAAACACCCCGAGACGACACATCTTTACCCTGATAGGGATTCGAACCCGCTATCCCAGCAGCTGTACACCTACGCCTAAGACCGCACGGCCACCGGGATCGGCTGATATTAACTTACTGATGCTTTATTACTTCAGTGACTTTAGGACTTACAGGGAACTTCGGAAAACAGATAATACACACGGAGTGTGGACGATAAACAGTGTACGAAAAAATTTAGGGTAACTTCAGGAAGGCAATTTCACACCGTGTATGGTGGTGGTGGTGGTGGTGGTGGTGGTGGTGGTGGTGGTGGTGGTGATGATGATGGTGGTGGTGGTGGTAGTGGTGGTGGTGGTAGTGGTGGTGTTGTGTCGTTTAAAAAGCTATTTGTGTTACGCGTTTCTCACAGACGTAGACACGTATTTGTGCCAATTAAACACTGACACAGTACGTTAAAAATATTTACACTGTACTGGAGGCATACATTTATTACACTTCCTTGAGTAGAATAGCGAGGGTCTAGAAAGTGTGTTACAATAATTATTTTTGTGGACCTTAGCATCAGGAACTAGGTGTTGGGAATCACATATGTTGGGAAATATTCTTTCCACTCTCGTGTTTTTTTCTGTGTAATATGTAGAAATGGAAGTGCTGGGAACCACCCAGTGTTACAAGCTGTTCGAGGTAGGTGGCTGGCTGGCTGACTGACTGGCTACTGTGTACCGAAATCAGTGGCGTCGATAACGTGTAATTAATGAATGTAATTTAGGAAAGCTATTGATCCTGACCCGGCCCAGAAACTTGTGGCCAAAACAAATTGGCCTGCGATGGAAAGATTGTGAGCTGTACGAGTACGTTACGTATATCGCCTGCATGGCGTCTCACTCCATCCTTAATCTTTGTCTGTCTCCATGTTGTCCCTCTTTATCCGCCGCTGTTGAAATGTGGGGTTATCCAAGGTACCGGATATATAAATATATCACATAAATTGCCAAATAATCTAAGGCATTGCTGCATTTGAAAAATTGTGAGTTACAAGTTAATCGCATTTGAACAGCTTTGCCTTCAGTCCTTTGAATCGCAGTGGTAGCTTTATGTACTGCCTGATTTAACATTCAGTGTTTCAGCATTCAGAATAAATGGTGTATTTATGGGTCTGACACGATTCTCAGAATATACAGCGATGAGGCCAGTTTTCTATATAGCAGTGGCAGATTTATGATATGAGGTGCAGACACGCTGTTTTTTCTGTGGTGTAGGAACAGAATTTTATACTATTAATTTCATTATGTTTGTCCTTATAAGAAGTAAATTTACATGTGCCTGTTGGCCTATAAGAGTAATGTATTTTTCATGGAAAAATATTTCCATAAAATAACAATTAGCTAACGTCATGGAGCAGAGTCCTTCTTGAGAACCTAAGACGTTCTTAGCTAGTCAGGAAATTCCCCGAAATTTATATGACCAGGAGGTTATTTACCGCGTTCATAAGAACCCACCACCTTTTCTTATCCCGAGCCAGCTCAGTCCAGTCCATGTCTCTATCCCATTCCTTGAAGATACATTCTAGTGTTATACTCCCATCCACGCCTAGGTACTTCAAGTGGTCACTTTTCTTCAAGTTTCACCACCAAGAACGCTATAAGAATCTCACCCAATACGTGCTGTATGCCCCGCCCATCCCATTCTTAATTTTATCACCCGAATAATATCTGATGTGGAGTACAGGTCATACAGTTCGTTACGTGGCCTTCTTCACTACTTTCTAACCTCGTCCCTCTTAAGCCTAACGATCTTCCTCAGCACACTGTTCTCCAACACCGTCAGCCTATGTTCCTCCGTCAGTGTCAGATACCAGATTTCACACCCATACCAAACAGCAGGCAGAATTGTAGTTTATATTTCTGTAGCATATATTTTAATCTTTATCTTTTGCATAGGAAACTAGAAGATAAAAGATCCTGCAGCTAATGATAATAAGCATTCCCTGACTTGTCTGCTCATAATTTCTTCATGAGTGCAATTAAACAAAACTTAATTGTTCGTTTTCATGCAATCGCCTATCATAATGCGAGTACTGCTGATAAGTTTATACTTCCTGCTGTGTTGAAAGTAGGCAGGCCCGATACGCCACTGATGATGTGGGTTTCACTGGAATTCCGGGACGGGATATCCAACCCTGCATGTAACATCTTCGGTTTGTTATCTATCTGCGCTTTAGGGTACGTGTATAAGGCACGCATTTGTAAAGTTCTTTCACAGAAAATCCAACTAGGAACCGTAAGTTGTCTGACATTGTGACGACGGACAGCGCTGCGGAAGAAGGCGAAGATAAATGAAGGTGCAGACAGAATACACGATACAAAAGAAATGGTCCTGGGTAGGTGGGACATGACGTTTGTCTTCCTGCACAAAACAAAATGAATGGGTATGAAATGAGAAAACAAATAACCTCCCTAGCCCGCGTCGTTGTCCGCTCCACAGCCCTAGATCCCTAGAATCTCCGCAAACCCACATCACAGACAATCGATATCGAAACAACACACCGAGTTATTGCTGGTATCAAGCAACAATAGATCACCGAAACCGATGTAATTCTTACACATCCTTGTTTTGACAACGACACAGGTGTTCAGTTAAAGCCTTTGTATTACACTTATATTCACATTTATAGATTTCATAATTACAGAAGATTCAGGGTTCCTGTGATACAGCGCCATGTGCATTGGTGAATGGTTACGTTTCGGAGGAGTTTAATGCTTCGATTTTCAGGGTTTAAGAATCCAGCGGGACAGGCGGAGAACTACGTGGTTTCTTCAGGAAGTAGAGGACAGGTCTCCATGACCTTCTGGGACAGGAAGCGCGTTGTCTGAGACGTCAGTAAACCGGCAGCAGACTATAAATTATCACATCCGAGAAGACAGTGACGTCATTGTGACCGCCGCGAGAGCATCAAACCTCACAGAACTAAATTACTTCGGCCAAGGCTAGGCTGTTACTACATTACCGTGCCTAAACCTCCATGTATTTTTACAGGCCGAAATTAGGTAACCCGTTTGACACTTTACGAACTGGAATAGCATAGTTGGTGTAGTGACTAGGCTACGGGCTGGATGGTTAGGGGTTCGAACCCGTTAGAGACAAGAGATTTTTCTGTTGTCCATCACGTCCAAACTGACTGTGGGCCCACCAGGCCTCCTGTTCAGTGGGAACCGGTGTTATTTTCCGGCAGTAAATCGCCCGGAGCCTAAAATTAACCGCTCACTCCTATCTAGTGCCGAGGTTAAGAACGAGTGGAGCTGTAACTCTCCTGCCGCCATATGCCTTCGTAGCGTGGACAGGCACGACGTTACCTTATCTGACAGGCTTAATCTGTGAAACATTATTTGAAGTTAATTTTCCTGCATAGGTTTCTTTCTTTTCTTCTGGCTTCCCAAGGAAGAGGCCTCACTGTAGGACACTGAATTAGCAACAGTCTGGAGCTGCACCTCCCAACTGGATTTAGTTTTCGTGTCTTTTGCGGCCTATTCAAGGAAACCGTGAAGAAACCCTCTCTAAGTATGCCTCGATCGACGCATTCGACACCCAGGATTTCTGTGTATTTGAAAAATCATACTTATGAAGAAAGTAACTGTATATTTTAGTTGCCACGGATTGCATCCTGGATGCTGGGTAGTGCAGTCGGCATTTTGACTAGACTTTGAGCTGGGGGTTCCGGGTTTCGAATCATGGTAGAGGCAAGAGATTTTTCTCTTCCCCATATCGCACAGACCGCCCCTGGGACCCACTCAGCCTCATATACCGCCGAGATGAATGCAGCTGTACCTCTGTCTACTCCCGCCGTGCCTTCATGGCGTGAACGTGTACAGCTTCACGTTTTTATCTTTCACACTTACGGTTTGGAGCCTGTGGTCGTTTCTTGCTAGCAGTTAATTCTGAAACGACGGATCTTTTAACCATGTGTGAGACCTGCGTGGAGGTTATCCCTTTGAAGCAAGGTGGTAACTTCATATACCACGTAATTTAACATTTGTAATACTGTACCTTGTAAACACGGTGTAGTTTTGTGTTTAGTATATTTGTCAAAGCAAACACCAATTATTTACCGGTTGGTCTTTACTATGGAGCCGGTCTGTGATCATTGTGAGGTGCGAAATAAATTTCTAAATATTGTATAAAATCATGCCTCAGAGGATTTGCCACCCCCTGCAAGGCAACAAGACATTGTACATGAAAATGTGATCGTCTAACCTTGCCAGGACTGAGGTATGTAGTAAAACTAGGTAAACATGTATGTTAGAACCTTATGTTGTCTAGTGTGAAGTTATGTCAAGACATAAATTGATCTTTTGTTTATGGAAAAGAAGGCTAATTTTGTTGTTAACATTACGAATATACGAAGATGGGGCCGAGACATCTCAGTCTGTTACTAGATTACGGACGCACGACCGAGGAATAGGTTTTTGATCCCTTGCAGGGGCAAATTATTTTCTCATGTCCTCAGTTTTCGGACCCACTCTGGGTCCCATCTAGCCCTCTGTACGTTGTTTAAGTAGGGATATTTCCCCGGGATAAAACCACCCTGGCGTGAAGATGACGTCTGTCCTCCATCCAGTGCCTAGGTAAGAATGCATGGAGCTATTATTTCACGCCACAATACATCTTCATGGCGTGATGTTTAATAGAGCGTTGCGTCCGTTTGACGTGTTGTATTACTAGATGAAGATGGAAGGGGAATATTAAAATTTATTTGACAGAAGTAGGATGTGTGTGGAATGAATTCTTCTGATTCAGGATGGAGTCCAGAAGTGTGGGCTGTCAGGTACAGTTTAATCATCTTTTCAGCCGATCAACTACCGACTTCTCAGTGAGGCCTCTGGCCGATGGAGTTAGTTTATAATCCAGATTTTCTCTGCAGTTAGTGTGGTTGAACGGTCATCACATCACTTGCCGCGGGACAAATTTGTGCTTTATGAGGTAGAACCCAGATCACCGACAGTGTGATACTCGTAGTTTGTCTCTCAGTGAGGGTTTGAGCTAGGCAGCAGGTTGTCAATTTAGTGGAGACAACAAATCAGACGGTTTAGCAGGAAGGATCTCCCTTTCCTGTCGGCTGACAGCGGAGGAGTCACCACCCACTGCGTCAGCCATCAAGTGGGGTTCCAATTGCTGCATCTCGTGTGTACAGCATCCGTTGCCACCGCACATATCTCTCGGTGAGCTACCGGCGGAGAATGTTACCTATCTGCTGCTAGGACGCGAAAGCCCTCACTAGGGCCTATATTTAACCTCAACCCCCGCTGTAGAATGTCTCATAAACAGACTAGTTGTACTAGCGTGTTCTGTGGCATTGTTCCGTAATGTTTCACATCCAGGAACGTAAAGCATAATTTTAAAGATTATGACTATGTTAAGCTAAGAGTGATAGGGACAGGTGGCGGGCTCTTGTGAATGTGGTAATGAACCTCGGGGTTCCATAAAATGCGGGGAATTTCGTGACTAGCTGAGAAACTGTTAAATTCTCAAAAAGGCCTCTGCTACGTGGAGTTAAGTTAAATTAAGAGTTCTTGGGGTCTTCTCGACCTATTCTGATAACATTCTGGAGTTACAAGACCACAGAAAGCTCCTTTCTAATGATTCTACAAACGAGTGTTTTCCAGCCGGAGGTCCGGGAGTTGAGTAGCCTATGCTCGGTAGAATGTGAAGTTTAGGTTCTTCTGGGATGTGAAGATGAGTCACTGGGTATTTGGTTCTCTACGTTTCTAGACATCATATTTGTCTCATCTCAAGACCCTGGACGATGAGTCCACTGCGCTGTCTTGAAACGATGGGAACCAAATACCCAGTGACGTCGCATCACATCATAGAAGAACTGATACATTACACCCCTGAAAAAAGTAGTACCCGAAGATAAGATTTCTTTAAGTTTCATGTTATCTTAGTTTCAGTGTCATAGCTTCTATGAAAATTATTGTAATAAATGTCAAGGTCGATTTGGCAGATGTATGTAAAATTTCGTCTTTTTTGGAAAAACTTTTCAACTTTGAAGCTTACTTTGAAAGCAAACAAAGGTAAACTTATGGTTTACAGGCTACGTTTGAGACAGGTAGTTCACCTGTAAAAGCACCGTCATTTTTAGTTGCCGTTGCTTATCGCAGAATTTGACTTGCTTTTCGCAACTTTATATTAATTAATGCTTGTGTGGTGTACCGTTTCACATCCGACAGCGTTTTGCAAAGAATTTTTGTCCAGAATTTCATGAAAATCCGACAGACGTTTCAGTCTCTGATACTAGGTTACAGAAGGACGGACGGACGGACAGACATGGTCTTCACGTAAAGCAGTGTTCTTTTACTCCATAATAAACGCCTAGTAACTCTTAAAGTAATTGAAAATATTTCCTCCTGCCCCTTTAGGTCTCTTGCTGATGAGTCCTTTATGTCTATATCAACTTCATTTTGTCACTTCTTATTAAAATGAGTAACTGTTAAATCAGGGAAAGGCCTGTGGTAGCCCAGTAGCTGGAAATTTCGTAAACTTGCTACTGGTAAATGGAGCTGACTCTGGAAGGGCTCCTTTAAGTACTCCCGTTTCCCTGATTTACTTCAGCCGTTGCCTTATCATATCATACCATTAGGGGCAAGCAAAATGGGCCCGGTGGTGGCGTCTTTTCTAAGGGGCTTAGTCGGTAAGTACATACCAGTACGGTAATATTATCCATTAACTTTAATTCTCAAAAAGCTACTATCCGCAGATACACAGAATAATGTCCGCTGCGTCAGGCGAACTGTCGGTGAAAACTGCATCCGTTACATCTGTGGCACTGATTGTGTCACCGTCATGGTAGGCCTACTGTGTCCTTCTTCCATGGATTCTTCACTTGCAACCAACCGACATGTATCCCAGTTCTCTGAATCTCTTTTTCCACTAGACAGTCTGGACACGTATATTCGTTTTCGACTTTTCTTTTAAACGCTTACAAAAGGTTTTTAAATGTTTGTGACAGTGATAGAATTAGTGTAAGAATATTGCGTTTGAAATCGTCCACTGTCGTAGGCATAAAATGTACCCGACGTTTGGGAAGCTGGCTGTGCTTCCATCGCTAGGTAAAAGTGGAAAAGCCAATGATAGTGGTTAGCTCTGTCTGATGGGCCCTAAGTAATAATGTTGTAATATTACTTTTAGATGATGACGTAATCAGAGCCAGCTTCATAGACGTCGTACATATTGCGTGTAACGCAGGTAACGAACTGTGAGGTCCGGACCGAATTTCTCACCCTACCCACTTCTGCCGTGAAAATGGAGACAGCATGTTGTCCCGACATTGTTTCGGCCATGTGTAACACAACAGGTTACCACAAACCCATAATGTGAGCACTTTGTGAAAACAGCAACATGTGTTGAAGTTATAGTCAAAATGGCTGTCTTTCAGTGGTGGTGGTGGGCAACTTCACGGAGGAGGAGGCAGATGGCGGCGACATGAAGACAGACGACCATGGTAAGGAGTACCCACTGCAGAGGGACGAGGTGCAGACGACACCGAGTAGGGACGACCGAGCCAAAAGCGTGGGAGCATCAGCCGGCGGTCCTTCTGGAGGGACCGACAATTCGGGTTCCAAGCAGTACATTGGCCTCGTGATCGGCGTCCTCACAGCCGTCATTCTGCTGCTCATGGGAGCCATCATGTTCATCGTGGTCAGGAACAGACGTCTGAAATCAGGCCCTGGGCACAGTGTTCTGCCTGGAGCTTTTGGTGGGGCCGAGAAGGGAGTTACCATAAACATGAAGGTGAGTCACTCATTCTAACGAATGCCATTGTGTGTGACCAGGCCTATCGGTCTGGTGTGTAGCACTGCTGCTTCTTATGCAGTATGCCCTGACTTGTAATCTGGGCTTACAGACAGGCTGTTCTGACCGACTCGCTTGTATTTCGCTACTAAAACGCCGGCACAGAATTTCAGATTAGGTTACTTAGGCTATTACCATATCTTTCCCAATTCATTATTCAGTGGACACCGCGACATTCGACACGATGTGCCCTGAGCTACTGAAAGTGTAGTAAATGGATGTATAACATGTGGGCACCATGTAATTATGGCGACTTAAGTAATATTGAAATGAGAGTATTTATTGTCCTGTTATAGGTAGGGGTGTAAAAATTCCAGGCGCCGGGTCGTCTTGGCGACTAAATTTTGTGTCGTGACGCCTAATATATGTGGGTCCTTCCTTCCTGTCACCCTTCTAGCGCCTAGAATTTTGAGGTGGCGGACTAAATTCAGTGGAAGGCTCGCGTGAACACGGTAATGAATATCAGAGTTCTGTAAAATTCGGTGTTTTCCATGTTCAACCGATTGGGGTATTGCTTTCTAGCTTCTGAGAAAGGACTCAACTCCTTAAAGGGAATTAATTAGCTTAGTTACTGGCATTTGTAATCCCACCCTACAAATCAGGCTCGTGCCATATAATGTAAATTTGAATACCGCAAGAAATGTACAGCTTAATGTTTGTACGGACATATTTTACTGTCCCGTGTAACACAAGATCTCTTTTAACTTTCTGTCTGGAGTAACTGACTTAATTATAAACTACGAGAATAAGCGAAAGCAATTACTTAAATAGAGAATTTAGCAGCTTCGTTATTTTTAATTGGACAGATATATAAAAATCGTTATTTTGTGGTGTATTTGTAATTGATAAATCAGGATTATGTGTATTAAATACCAGTAATTGCTTTTCATTGAGTGTTCAATTTGGATTCTTGTTTATTTATTGTAAGGTAGAGGCTAGGTTGTCCCCGTGAACACCATGAAATCTTGTGGGGGAGTGGAGGTGTAGTTGTACGCGTTCGGAACATTGGCATTGGATGGGGTGTATGGCTGGACGACCTCACAGCCTGTCTGGACTTTCCAGAAAAAAGACGAGCTGTTAACCCTGCCGGGAAACAAAGCACAGTGTCCCTTTCATCCAACCCGTAGTCTAGTCACTACTAACTGCGCTATCCCCGCTTGTCCTTTATTTTTTTTTTTTTTTTGTTAACTACTATTAGCCGCCCTACCACTCGGTCGCTTTTACGCCGGTTAAGCCGCAGTTCAGCGCACGTCATGGCTTTGAAGCTTTGCAGCGACATGTTGATAGTCGTGTGCGCAGTTTCATTGTGTTTGTTGTGGCTCAAGGCAGGAGTTTGAACGTAACGTCCTGAAACCGATGTATCGGTATTCGATTAAAGGCATCATCGGTAAATTTGATGTTAGAAACCCGCGAAACGTAACTTTTGACACATCTGAATGAGTAACGTTACGACAGGAGCCATAATCCTGATCTGTTATTACAGGAAATAAGCTGACAGTGAGAAGCAGCTCTCTTTTTTATGCCGCGTGATTAGTGATCGTGTTAAAGAGAGAAAGCTTGTACAATGGTGATTCTAACACGGGGAAAAATAACCGGAATACATCCACTGTTATTTCCCAGGGGAACCATCAATCAGCATTTTTAACCCATGTCTTTCAGACAGAGTGGAATATTCGTCCGGGCGTCTGACTTCATATTCATTATGCCTTCACATGCAAACATTGTCGTCCGCAAATTTACGTACAAATAAAGTTACCCATATGCTTAATTTATAACCGTACCATTAAGCCACGTGTGGGAGTGGTGGTATAACTGCTGGGTGGAGGTATATGGGTTATCCTTACGCACAAGCAGCTTGACCCCAGGGAAGGTGCCGCCGGTTCCCTTTGTGTAGGAGGCTAGCTAGGCCCCAGAGGTGGTTTTGGCTCATTTTAGAAAAGAAAAATTAAATTGGAGCTGGTTTTGGCTCATTAGGAGAGCCAAATTAGATTGCCTTGCCGGGAATCGAAACCCGTTTCCTCGGTCTTGCAGTGCATACCTACTGAGTTTCTGTGTAAATTTTGTTTTAATATTTGATTGCGTTTCCGTTGTACTAATTATGCGTAGACGTATACCAGTATATTAAAAGGAATCTAATACTTAACCCTTCAGTGCTAGTCTTGCTGCATTATACGGCCCTTTAATTCTGTACATACTGCCGGCCTCGGTTCACAGTGCGTTCGTCAAAGCATTTAAGGATAAAATGAATTTAAAGTCTCCCCGTCGTGGGCAGTAGATGGAATTTAAACCCCGGTGTCATTGAAGGGTTAATTAATATTCGGTTTAAATCCGTTATAACATTACATATTTCGACTTTTTCGTCGCCATCGTCAGGAGTGTACAAAGCTCTGTTTGCAGTTTTGCATTGAGTTATAAATATTATAAATACGGAATTTATTACATGGTCAGTATCTTAGAGTGCACATGTATAACATCGATGATAGGTTGATTGGTGAGTAATGAACTGCAAATGATTTCAAAAGACGCGTTCGTAGTCTAATACAGGTAGCACACCGACGTTTGGCTGGATGGTCTGAGTGAAAACACGTAAAGCCTCAATCAGGAATTTGATATCGGTGTCCGTATCGATGTCGGTGCCGATAAGATCAAGTTTGTTGCAGTTACACCCATCTGCTCGCTACAGATATATTTAGAATACATTTGACATGTTGGAAATCTGCAAGAAACGATACACGGAAGTGTCAAGAGGACGAAGTTGCGAGTCTGAGGTTTCCATAGCTTTGGTGTATAGAATTCTTGTCTTTTAAGGATGTTATTCCGTCTCGACTGGTAAACAGTTACCGACGTTTCAAAGGATCGTAATGTATGTGTTTTTTTTGGGCTACTTGGCTGTGCAGATGGAGACACTAAGACCGTTCGAAATCTTTACCAGTCGACACGGCGTAACATGCCGTAAGCCCTAAATCATTAGAAACATCGCGCTGTGAGAACTTCCAGTCTCCCATACAGGACCGTCTAGGACTTCTTCTAGAACTCCTTGACCCTTGAAGATGAAGACGGTGCGTTCGTCTGAAACGTCGCGAATTAATAGCACTGCTATGCAGCGTAACAACTCATAAGACTTGCATCTTCAACATCAACACTGTGGAAACATCAAATCTCACAAGTAGGACCAACGTTTTTGTGTAACAGAGTTTCTTAACGCGCCAAATAGCCTTTGATTTTGAGTACATGTAATTATAAACACACAGTTGAGGTCTGCATATCGGAAAAAATTTAACCGGAATGTACGTCACTCTCCCCTATTCACTACAAAGATATCTTTAATATCTTGCAAACTGTTCCGTCTATTATCGATGAAACAGCACAAATTCATATGAAATGAGAACCAACGATTTTATATAAAATATTCCTATGGCCTTGGCTGAGCCACACATAACAACACAGTCCATGTGAGTGAGCTCCCATCTGTCGTAGCGCCACAATGAAACTGTTTCCCCGCACTGACTAGAATTTTTATATTTTTGAATGTACCACCACACACATATTTTGACATCTCTGCTTGATTTATGAGGATGTCAAAAAATGAGTATCCGTGTGGACTATCTGCGTCATTTCGGTTTTCAAGTGATAAGCCTACCCAAATATTCCACTCATCAATTCCTCTGGTTCTTCTACACAGGGCTGTGTATAGTACTGGTTGCTTGCAGCTGGAGACCACTTGGTTTGTATCATTACGAAGTGAGATTTCAACTGCCTGTCAAGTGTAACAGAAGTACCTTACGAATAAATCACATGCATGACAAGTGAGTAATGAAATACTAAATTTACGCATAAATCACTCGAATAATTTGGTTTACGTTTAACGCTTTCAAGTGTATTCTGCGGCAATGAACTCACAAGAAAATGACTGATTTTTATCAGAAATAGAGCATGAACGATGTAATATTCTTGTCGCCTGTGTTGCAGTTCTGTTAATTTATCTACGTGTGGTATGTTTAACGACGCTCTTAGAAGCTAAGACTGTGTGGTCTCCATTTCTTGTGTGATTTGTGTTACGGAAAAAAGGATGTGCACCGAAGCGAACGTGATTGGTTTTTAATTATTTGTGTATACCAAAAAATGCACATAATATGTATAAAATGTTTACATCCTATGTGCATTTGTTGGTATATATAAATAATTGTAACCACAGTGCGCTAATGTAATAATATTAAAATGGTTTAATTTGATATATCTCAGCATTTTCATGGTGAATCTGAGGAAAACCACGAAGATATTCACCGTAGTTTCTTCGCCTTCCGGGTTTTGAACGTGGCACCTCCAAAATACAAACATAATCGTTCCAGACTGGTCCAACTTTTTCAACTTATTCGTATTAAATGTGTCCCTTGTCACCGTAGCATGGCGCGTCCTCAGGTGGCCGATGGAGAGGATGGATTTCAGATGTCGAGTGTAGCAGCAAACGTGTTGTGTAAGCAGTCAGCGACCGACACTATGTAGCCTGAGCTGCTGCTAATGCCGTAATGAGGGCTCAAAAATTCAGTGTTTAATTTGTAGCGAATTTGAATTGCCTGCCATTTTGTGCGTAAAAGGCGTTAGAAACTTAGGGCTGTTATTAGCACGGAAATGAACTGCAGGATTGAATAGGAAGCGGTGAAGTTTTTGAAGAGTTTCGAAGGGCTCTTCTCCACGCACTTCGTCAGAAACTCACTGAGCGGGCGAGTGACTCAGTTGTTTAGTTTGAACGCATTATATTGCACAGTTTCTGCCGGACATCTAGGATCATCTTGTATTACCTGCACGTCTGACCTGCTTAACCAATTCTGACATAGGCACAAATCCATAATAAATTGTCGTATATTGTGTAAATTAAGTCGCAGTGATATTGTAGTTATTTCACGCAAAAGGCAAAAATTAAAAACACTTTAGAGAACTTAAAAACACATTTTAACCGTAGCGGTGTAAAGGTGTAGTGCGTGCTGTAACATTTAGAAACCGTATTACCCACAGAGGCTGTTCTTGTGTTTCGCTTGATTCTTTGTATGAATAACTATTGTTTACCTGAAAAGCATTAGGCGGTTTGTCTCTTCTGAACTGGAGACAGATTGATTTTTCCTGTTCGTAGGAATTGAAGATTTTGTGTGTCTCTCAAACTTTCTTTGCCCTTGGCCCCCCTCTCCGCTTGATTTATTTGTGTGCCCCCCTCTGCCACTCTTCATAGACGCTGTTACTTATTAAAAGAAGTTACTTTGTTTCCACATTGTTGATTTATGTATTGGATTATATTTATATTACATTTCTTTACAATATTGTACCTTTGAAAATTTTCTTTACGCATAACACATATTTACTTATACAAGCAAAACTGTTCTGTTAATAATTGGCATTATATACAGCGTGTTCCTTGGGCCTGATGAACACTTGCAAGTTTCTGAATGGCCGGTTGCAGTGAGGTCAGTGATAAGTGAAGATCATCGCTCTTCACAATATCAAGGCGGTTACGTACTTTTGACAGCAGATAAGTCATCCAACTGAAACGAGATTCAACCAGATAAGATGTGGGAAAAGCCATAAATACAACTTTGCCTTGTGTGCTGCGGGGCATGCAGGGGAGAAGGAAACCTTTCATTCAGTTCTAAATTTAAATTTTTTGTTCAGACAGGGAAGTCTCGGTGGCCCACTCGAAAGTTACTGTGGCTTCCTAATTTTCCGTCATTCTTCTGTGGCCCCCTGAGGGAACACGTGGCCCACTTTAAGAACCACTGGTTTAGATTATGTTAATTGGGTGTTATTAGGCTACGTTAGGTGCTTAACTGAATCCAGGCAATAAAATTTTTTATCTTGCTTCAGATACACTAAGATCACCAAAAAGAAGCAGATGCAGACGAACTTCTTACTATCCCTGCCGCTCAGCAGGGTACAGTGTGTCGTAAACCAGGAGATCGTAGTATGAATAGTAACCGCTTTGAAAATGTCGTTACTTAACCTTCACATTAGTACTTGTACCCATCTCCATTTAACGTCGAGGTAATGAATACGTGGAGCTGTGCCTTCGCTTCACCATTCGCCTTCATGGTGTATGGGTTCATAAACGACAGAGGCAAATTAAACTTTGCTAAATAGATAAAGTAGTGCCTCAAAATAATCTATCAGTTTAAAAGCATGACTTGAGTAAAAGAAAAGTCCAATGCGAGTTTCTTTGTGTTTGTTTTGTTATTCTGCAAAGCTGTATCTATTATTAATTACTAAGACTGGTGTTTCTTATGCCGAATTTAGCGAATGTTTCTCCAAAACGTTGGAAAATTGTTAGCAATGTATACTGCGTTACGTCCCGGTACATTACACTCTGCAATGTGTATCTTACATTAACATTCGCTCACTTAGAGAAATCAGAGTTTATTGCTGTTTGAGACATTTTTACGGAAGTGTGTTTGGTAGTCGGTGAACAATCAGAATCCAACAGCTGTTGCTTCCCTTCAAAACTCACATCTGTGTCAAGACTTTTTTTGACTTCAAATGAATTATACGACTCTCGTTAACAGAATTCGTCGACGAAATATTAACATGTTTTTGTGTTAACTCTTGTTAACTCCATCCCTTAATGTTGTGATTTTTGCGGTGTGTGGAATAAAGAAAAACAGGCCCAGGGTATAATTTCGCTCTCACCTAACGAGGCCTTCAGTCTGTGGGTCGTTCTCATTAACATTAACTAGTTTACAGCATGTTGAGAGATCAAGCCTCTTGTTTTGGGTCGCACCTCCCCACCACCCCTTCCCTCTTCTTGGTGTCGTATTTGTTTTGTATTCATCACTGACGCTGCAGCCAACATATATGTAAATAAAATATAACACAGTCAGTCTAAATCTTGTGTAAGTCTTTTGTGTTGCTAGTTTAAAGCCCCCGGTTTAATTAGCACCACCAAGTTTGGAAGAAAACATTGTTTCGCATTACAACATGCACGATTTCAAGATTAGAATGAGGTACTGACTGCTGTACAGGTGTGTGTGTGTGTGTGTGCGCGCGCGCGCGCGCGCGCGCGTGTGTACACGTATACACACACACATATAGATGCACGCAGTGCACTAGAAGGAACCTGCCATACTTGCGGAGAGCGTTCTGTAGGTTAAATGCATCGATATTACCAAACATAACCTATATCCGAAGTTGAACTGTTGCGGACATATTGACAAGATAGTAAGTTTTAAAGAATGAGAACTGTTATAGATTTATTGATTACCATATACATATTATTAGAAATTGCAGAAAATGTATACCTAACACAAAAAGTTTTATTCATTGTTATAAAATTCTACATATTTTCGTTTATCTTTCGACATAAGCGCTACCCACTCTGAGTCACTTGTCTTAACGGGGCACAAGGCTTTGTATGCCCTGTTCACAGCAGTCGGCCGCCGGGACGTAACCCAATTCTGAACGCCTTCCTTTAACCCGTCGTCGCTGTCGAACATCTTAGCGGCAAGAAATTCCTTCAGATGCAGAAGCGCCTAGCGACTTTCATCTGTTCCTCACCTGAAGAGACTTCCTGCCGTTAAGGCTTTCGACAGCGACGACGACTTGAAGGAGAGGGTGCAGAAATGGCTCACGTCCCGGAGGTCGACTGCTATGAACAGGGCATACAAAGCCTTGTGCCCCATTAAGACAAGTGACTCGGTGTGGGTGGCGCTTATGTCGAAAGGTAGACTAAGGTACGTAGAGTGTGATAGCAATGAATAAACATTTTTACTTCAAGTTTATATTTTGTATAGGCAAACGGTACATACTTTCTGGATGCCCCAAGTAAAACGAGGAGAAATTTGTAGCTTCTGTAATTTTAACACTTGTACTTAACATCTAACTAAATCAGAGACACATAAAGGCATTAATTAAACTAGTAAAACTTGTACTGATTTCATAAGAACCGTCCTTAAGGCCTAAGTCCTGTACGTACTCTGCGTATGACTTGGCTTGTCTGTCGGCTCAAGGTCGGACCTTTGCAATGTACGGAACATACCACGTTCAACAGGTACAGTACTTGGAACCGTAAGAAGACCAAAGTTTTGTCACGTCTTTATCTCTGTAACCGTTCAACTTTGGGTGTAGGTATGGTTGTTTATATCCATATATTTCTAAAACTTAATGAGACCCTGAAGTGGCAAGAAAAATTACTAGGTAATAAATGGTTAGACATAACTGAAGGAATAGCATACAAGAAGATAATCACCTATAATAAAATCATAGAATTAAGCAACTTGGGTAAATTCTTGTACAAAGTGAAAGGCAAGTGGCAAAATGAAGTAACAAAAACGATGTGAAATCTAGGTAAAATGACGGATGAGCAATTATAAATAGAAATATATTACTATTTACATATATGTAAACTTATATGAGGTTAGCGTCTTACAGAAGACAGTAATTAGTCAAGATAAATCTTAGCCATTCGTTTTAAAATAATAGATGTACATTGGCAAAAGCCCGGTGTTACCGGCTGCATCCAAAGTGTAAACGAATCTCATCCATTAAATTCGAAATTTCAAATATCGATATAAATTAACCTAAGGGACGTTCTTCTGAAATATGGTAGATTTTTCCTGGTGCACGTTATATGATTAGGCTCACATGGCATAGGGCCTATGACTCAGTTTGTTTTTGGAAGTTTACACTGCTTCCAGGATAGGACAGCCTTCCATCCACTAAATGGTGTCACATCGCATAATACAGTACTCTTCACACTCACCACCGTGAGGACGTCAAATTTGATATAAGCTTGCGTGCGTGCGTGCGTGTGGGTGTGTGTGTGCGCGCGCGTTGTATATATACACGTACGCAATTTTAACGCATGAAATGCAGACAAATTTAACGTAATATTTCTCAAGAAGCAAGAGACACAGGATTGAAAACTGAAAGTATTCAGTATGGTAATAGGATAAGCTTTTGTAACAACGCTACATGAAATTCTAATTCTTGCCGTCAGCGACGCTAACGCCGCCGTTATGGAAAATAGCTTATCAAGTGCAGAAAGCTAAATGTGTACCCTGGTGTCATGTGTCAAAATCTACGTTTGGGTGTGCATTTCAGTAGGGAACTGCCACCAGAAATATCCATGTACAGATTATGTAAATCTTTTGATGAGGGTGATCGAATTTGTAAAGGGAAATGACTAGCACTGAAGCACAGTTGAAGGAATTCACTACTGCACTTGTAGTAGAATTTGACCGTGCACTTCCACAATACACAAATACACACAGTACATAAAACTGCATTGTTTTATTTATTTTATATATTCGTGTATTTTATTGATTATTTTGTGGAATTAGTACTACATGTTTTGGCCAATTACATCTGATTAACCTTTCGAAGATTAAAAAAGTGAAAGTACTTTTCTATCAAAAGCTTTTGGGAAAGTTTCCAGTCTTCGCTCGTTTGTCCTTCTACTAAAGGCGACAAGTAGATGCAGATGAGTATAAAGCAATGTTGGAATGATGCTGACAAGTAAAAACCGAAGTACTCGAAGGAAAATATGTCCCAATTCCACTTTGTCCACCACAAATCTTACATGGACTTACCTGGCATCGAACCCGAGCCTCAGCTGTGAGAGGCCTGCGACTAACCAATATTTTTTATGAGTGTACCTTATTGTCACTCATCATGTCCAGTTCATGCTTAACGTTACCAAAGTCAGGGTGTAATACAGATTGTGTCCTCAGTGGTTACCGTTGTCCGTAGGACATTGGTATGCACACGAGTATCCCCAGCAGTTGGTGGGAAGGCAATGTCTTCAGCATCGTGTCTGAGCCATGGCACGGCCTTTGGAATTAAAATTATTGTGCATTATATAGAGCGGTTCAGTTTTTGCCTCAAGGAGATCGGAAGCCATCTCTATTACCGGGACCCAATCGGTGAATGCTGTGTACGGAAGCAGTCGCTTTTTGTTGTTAGAATTAGACGCGGGACACAAAACACATTTATGAACAGTATGCAGTGTTTTTAGTGTTAAACCAGCAGTACATATGATAACCACCAGACTCTAAAGGATTAATATGATATACATATATGTATATACGTACACCTTTTACAGACATATACTGCTACATGTTTCGGTACGGCTGTAGTTTCATCTAGCGTGTGTACGAAGCTATTCTCTTAGCAGTGCGACAAAAGACTATTATTTGTAGCTACAGACTATGTGGAAAGCTAAAAGGCTAAAACGTACATAGGTCTATGCACATTTTATTTCCAACTACTGCGCATAGCCAATGTTTTTTTGTATGTGTGTGTATGTACATAGGTCTGCGTACTAACATTATGTGTAAAAATTGTGTGCAGTCTTATAGTTTCTTGTCACATTGAAAGTAGAAGAACTTCGGACACTCGCCTGATGATATTACAGTCGTACAGAAAAGCCGTGTATTTCCCATCAACAAAGTCATAATCTACTGAATCTTGTAGGAATGAGTGTGCGTAACACATGACGCATAAGTATCCAATTAAGGGTAATGAAGTTCGAGTCGGGTTTGTTCACAGTCCAAGACTATCAACAAGACGTGCTGGCGGACCGTTAAACATGCCACAGTCGGCCGTGTGCTTTACTCTGCGACTTTAAACATTACAAGATAGAACAGTCCGAGACAAAGAACTTTGCTGCAAATTTTAATGTGGCATGATTTCAAACTTGTAGAGGGCGAAATTTTCCCAACCGAAACTGTGTTGTGCGAAAAGGCACTTTCCATCTATTTTGTCGTGTTAACTGACATAATGTTAAAATTTTGGAGAAAAGCAACTGACATGCAATGTTTTTAAGTGCAAGAGACAATTACAATTGCAGTGTAATTTTTCTTTATCCAAACAAAATATGTTCGGTACTTTATTTGGAACACTCTATGACCGATATATTTTATTTACACATGGAGGAATTCTTCATGCTGCTCCGCTATTGGAAGAAGAGGCACTTTTCGGTTGAAAGTTTCAATGGATGTGGACTGGCAGAGGCTGCCCTGTCACTTGTCTACCTCTTTCCCTTGGCTTTACACCACTTGATTGGACGGAACTTGACTATAAATACGGTAATGTGTCGGGTTACGCACGGTGCCCTCATAAAAGGTCTGTAAAATGTTCGGTGATGGTCACTACAGCTGTATCATATAACCTGCCAAAATACGTTTAAATTTCATTCCTATGCTTCTAAATTCTTGAACAATATTACATGAAAGTAATCTACGTTTTGTGTTGATTGGGTATTTATATGTGTATGTACTCTTATTACATATACCTGTTTTCTTTAATCGATACTTAGGTTCATTAACAATGAAATTTTAACTGCGAAGTTTAGCGTCAAAGTAAGTCGTATTACTGAATAATGAATTCGAAAAAGTAAGGGATTCCTTATTTGCACTGGGAAGTGAACACTGTCAGTCAGTAACGTGGAGGAGAGTCTGAAGAAAGGGACAGTCGGCTGGTGGCGGTGACTCATTACCGTCTTTAAAGGAACCCGCCTGTGGATTTTACCCTAAGTCAGTTTCAGTCCACACCGTCACGCCCTTATTTCCCATTCATTGTAATATTTTCGACAGACTTTTGAGTAGGTCCTAAGTAAAAATAAGTCTTAAGTTTGAAGTTTATACTTCACCGTGATGTTCTCTATGTTCAGACGCGTGTTGGAAACTGCGAGTTACATTAAACTTAGTCGTATTTTTTCTTTCCATGTAGCTTATTTATTGTTACGTGTGAAGGCATAGACGGACTCTGCATGGGAACAAATGGGGTGTGGCTAAAGCAGTGACGCTTCTGGCGTGTATTGAGGAGGTGCTGGGCTCGAAACTCGACAGGTATACCGACTGTCCTGACTGAGTGATATGGTGGTACACTTAAGTCTTTCCAGGCAGCCGATTTAATATCCTCATATAAACCACGACCGACGTTTCTACATTATTCCCAGCTCATTGCGCATTAATTATTCAATCTTTAGAAAACTGCTAAGTCTTAGCTAATGAAAGTGTCATTAGATAAACAAAAAATGTGTAAATTAATAATGTGTAACCGGATTAAAGCTGCTGGACCCTGCAGCCGATATCGTACTTCCATTGTTGTGGTTACCAGTGCACTCCCTTCCCCAGTGCGGCTTTCTGTAGTGTGTTTAAGCTTAGGGATGTCTTTGCGTTCACCTAACAGATCTGCCTGCAGTGGGACGAGGACTGCAAGGGCAATAACACGGTTCCCAACATTTGCGGAAGTGTGATTTCGACCAGTCTTATGGCGTCTGACCACAAACAGGACATGCCGCCTTTATGGGCTGGGGGTGCTCAGGTGCCAGCCGGTAATTGAACGGGGGTATCACCATGGTAACGGAAAGAGACCCTACCGTGGTCAACATTTGATGGACGAGTCATTCGCGCAGAACAGGAAGGAATCGAAAGGCGTGATGGCGTTTCTAGCCCCTCTAGCAATCTCATTTTTCATTTCCCCCTTTTTAATGGTAGGAATTTTGCTGCACGTCACCATTAACACCACCGAGAAAACTTCGGAAGTGTAAGCATAAGCAGCTCGCTGAATATTGGTAACCCTTCCTAGGCCGAGGGCAGCAGAGCCTCCTAAACGTCCGTTCCAAACACAAATTGTACGATACCATAGTCCGTAGCACCACAATTTGGATTTAAGTACTTTATTTATTTATTTATTCCTTCCCCCTTTCCTTCCGTCTTTTTCCTTTCATCTGTGATTTATTCTGTCCCCTTGTCTTCCTTGATTCCACTTTTGTCGGCGCCTTCTGGATTTTGGTTAAGTCGAACGAAAATAATGGATACAGTGCATAACGATCCGCACCTGTTCTGCGTGCATCTCGAATGTAACTCGCTGGACGTTTATTGGAGCGAGAAGAGTTTCAAACAAGAGATGTAGGCAGAAATGAAGCACAGACTTTCTATTCGATACAGCTTCCCTGTAAGTGTTTTGGTTTCGAGGTGGTAACAGAAAGGCCGGCAAAAGTCCCAGTATTCTTTAAGTATGCTTACATTTCCAAATTTCTTTTCTTCTTCTCTCTATTGAAAGTCAATAAAAGCGCACATTTTTCGTATGATTGTCATTACACAACATATGCACGCGTAATATTGTGTAACCACTCAAGAGAACTTACACTTCAGAATTAGTTGGCAGTGTGTCGTTTCGATTCCTGTACGTCTTATGAACTTGTCTTTTAGGACATTTAACAGACACCAAAACAGTATACACCATTCAAGAGAAAATTATTACATTAGTTGCAGGTGTGAAAAGGAAAACAGCCCCTTTTAGGGCATTTGTAAAAATTTAACACGTCTTGACTTGAAAGACTGCATCGATTGTTATTTTCGTTTCTTGTAGAAAACATCGGACATTTGAAACAAATTCAGAAGGACGCAGTAAAATAATGTCCATGCGCCAGGTGATGACTGCACTAGTTAACAGAAAGGTGTGTAGTGTGTGGGAACAGTGTTATACACTACCCTTCCATCTGGCACTCAACTCGTGAACAAATATACGAACTAATTAGGCCAGCATTATATCTTAGTTTACACCTTCCACTCAGTAGAAGAAGCTTCTTTAACCAAATGCTTTTAAGTACTCTTTATGTTATTACGTAATTTTTACACAAATGATTTGCTATACTTTTGGTCTGTAAAATATTCGTACAGGATAACTGTCGAAAGCGCTACAAACTCCGTATGTTATATTTGCAGTGTATTGTGTTTATACTGTGGAATTTTCCATAGCCTTGTATTATAAATGATCAATGGGATGTAAATAAATTTCTTTCTGATTTACTCAAGATTCTGTGTTCGTTTGCGTGTGCGTCACTTCATGTGGGAACGTGGATTTAAAAGTATGAACATTACTGAATTTTTTGAACGAGATGTCAGTAATGCAATTACGAGTGTACGCATTATATTTCCGTTTATTCTGTGGTTTAGCGTTTTGAAACGATGGTCGTTACTCACCTTGTCATTTTCTCCGCATTTTATGGAAGCCGAATTTTTTCTTGGCCTTCCGCCGGTTCCTGTTCTGAAGCAGATAAATGCCGTCCACATCCTCCCACCCTTTCCTTAAGACGCGTGTAACTTTATCCTTCTGCCTACGCGTCGGTTTTTCAGGTGACCTTTCTTTTTGAGGTTTTCCGAGAAGAGCTTCTTACGCATATCTGTTCTCTCACACACGTGCTACGTGACATAATATCCGCCTCGTCTCTTTAATCTGATCATCGTACCAATATTTGGCGAGGATCAGATATTATGAAGGGATGATCACTCAGTTTCTTCCACCTTCTGTCAGGTCTAAATATTCTCCTTGGGACTCTGGTCTTGAGCACTCTTAGCCTATACAAGTTCTCCTTCAGAAGCCGTTGTTCCAGCGCAAGATGAGCGGCACGTGCTGAATGTGGAGTAGGGTTAAGGAGAGTGTGCATCAGACTTTTTGTTTGAGTAAAATTAACTTGGTTATTTTGATACTGAGCAATGAGTCATTTAGATAGAACCCGGGATATAGTAGCCCGTACACTGATTGGAGCAGGCTGGACGACGAAAGAATGGTTTTTCGATTCCCGGCTGGGTTAGAGACTTTACTCCAAAGTGTCTACACTGGCTGTGGGTCCCACCCAGCCTCCTATTCAATGAGCATCTGGAGCTCTTTCCCCGGAAGTGAAGCGGCCGGAGCGTGAAGCTGATAACTCGCCTCTGTGTGGGTTAAACATTAATGAATCTGTAACTCCCCTCTACCGTATGCCTTTATGACGTTGACAGAGACAATCTCTACCTTTACCAATCTGATAGCCTTAATATGAAAGGCTTTTGGTAGAAAGAACTATATTTGCTGTATAAACAATTATGGCATTATATGATTCATGATCCGTGCGTTCATCGAGTACATTTACAACAATGGTACCAACGAACGCACGCAAGTATATTAAAATCAGTTTTATACAGACAACGAACTCCTGCGTGTTTCGGCCAACCATGTGGCCATTTTCCGGGATATAAAATGCAAGCATCAGGTGCAGGAAACATATAAAATGAAATCATGGAAATATAAAAATATAAATATGTAATTACAATCGTATGAACGAATAGTTTAAAGGACATGAAGATACGTTATTGCAATAAAATGTGTTGATATTGGTTGATTGGTGTACGTAGGAGGTTTCACTTAAGAGTTCACCATGAGAGAAAGTGTCGCGTTGCGGATAGCACGGTAGACCACAGTACAGTGCTGTATACCCTCCAATCCACAGCATATGTACAATTATGGCAGTTTGAATGGTGAAATTCTAATGTGTTATGCCGCCATAATCCGTTTATCGCATCTTTTTAATTTTTGTGTTTTCAAATATATGAAATTTTCTTTCATTTAGTTTTGCGTGGGAAACCAAATATTCTTCAGCAAAATAGTAAAGCCGAGGGCTTATTGTTTGTCTGTATAGAAAATGGTCATCATTTTTGCCCCTTTTCGCTGCTTGATAATGCCTCCCTTATCTTAACAGCGCTGTACGCGGAATGAAAATGTATCTGCATCGTATCCCTCAAAAAACGGAAATGAACACGGTTTTCTTTGACTTTGTCTTAGAACATAAAAGCTCGAAAAAACATGGATTGTTAATACTAAACCTACTCCTTTGAAGATTTAAAGAATAAAGAGATAAAACGAAAAGAAAGAAGTGTATTATCGCTACAAAGAACTGAGGGCTTATTGTGAACAGCTAAACATTTTATTACACACTAAACAATTACATCTTTTCTTTACACGATATCTGAATGCATAACAGGACTAAAATGCTTCTAGGATGAAACTTCACGTCTTTGTTAATTTTTATGAAAGTGGGTGCGAATATGACGTTTGTATTACAAAATAAATACAACCCAATTACAGGATAGAATTGACTGATCCAAATGAAATTGAACCTTTCCTCTAGACTGTGAGGCCTGTTTTGAATGGAACAAAACGTTCTGGAAATTTAATCTCGTACGGAGATTTAGATTATGTCGTACCGAAACGTGTAGATATCTCCTTGCTTTTCTACCTGAAGAGGGACAGATACGGCACCGAAACGTGTTGTGCTCGGCATACTAGCCGATAGGCAAAGTCCAGATGCCCGGTAATCTTAAGTGTAAATATATCATCGTCAAAATTCTTTAGAATGTTGGATTATCTTAAGAGTAGACGTAACACGCTGAATGCCTTGCGTGGAGAGAGTAGAGTTTTCTGTACAATGAAGTAGCGGATTTAGAAAGCTTTACCAAGTACGGGGACCATATATAACTTTCAACAAAATTAATTTTCCTCGCACAAACCTAAGCGTCTGAAGACCAGACTTTGCTACGCGGGACTGTCTTCTTAAACCAGTAAACAGGGTAACTGACTAGAGCCGAGGCGGCCAGGATTTGAGTGTCGGCAAGTCGAGAGATATTTCTTTTCGCCACTGCATCCTGACTTGCTCTGGATACCACTCGGTGTACTGCCTGGTTAGTAAGTGGGGTACAGTGGCCGAAGCACGAAGCTGACTCGGGCGTGACTAGACTATAACAATAGCAGGTGGCCACATACATGTGTACAAGGGGGCCCACCAGCCGGTCGAAACAAAATTATTGTTTTCACACGGACTGAAAAACACTCACTATTTGTACGAATTCGGGTGCATTTGCGAGAACTCATCTTCGCGTATATATGCTTCAGCCTTGCCAGCTGTAGCATAGTAATAATAATAATAATAATATTATTATTATTATTATTATTATTATTAATACCAAGTTTGGCATAGAATACAAGAAAGGGGGGCACCGCAGTGACCCGTGCGCTTCGACCATAATTGATCTTTTGGGCAAAGTTTGGCTTAAGTGCACCAAATTTAATTTTCTTTCTTTATGAGACTGTTTTACTAGGTAATTTTTAGAGGTCGAGATGAATTACCAAATTAGGCCAAATCAAAGATCTTTGTGGATGCAAACAGTTAACAACTACTTTGTATTTCTTGAACCCAAAATCTCATTAATGGGCCGGAAGCAGGGCTGTTAAACCTAAATGCAAACCTCAAAAAAATATATATACTCGAAAACAGTAGCTCCTCAGATTCCCAGTCACTTTATTCATGCTGCTTCCTTGTTAAGGAAATGTGTAACTGAGAAATGTGCATTAAGCCATTTAAGAATTTCTTCGTAAAGTGCAACTATTTGGAAACTGAAATATTCGAGATCTGTACTGTGCTGACATTGTTTTTACGTTTCTGATAACGGTGGACGGTGTTGTAAAGTCACTTGTTCAGTTACAAATAATAAACATTACAGGAGAAACACTAATCACCAACAAATTCACAAAGAGAGTTTTATCATCAATCGTAACACATTCCTACATGTTTCGACCCTGCTGGGTATGATTGATGATAAAACTCTCTTTGTGCATTTGTTGGTGAGTAGTGTTTTTGTATAATATAGTGCACAGACATGGAACACGTTAAATTACAGAAGAAGTTCCGTAGGCCAAACAAGGCTAAACGATCTTGCAGTTCTGGCTATCGAACACAACAAGCAGCGGAAACGAATATTTAAAGAAGTCATCAGCAATTTATAAAGGCAAGGCCAGGAAAAAGAATTTTTAAAGTCAAGATTTATTTGAGGGTTTGCTTGGAGAAACAGTAGGTGTTGAAGTTCATCGAAATTTGAGTTACTGCAGCAGACAGTAGAGTTCGAGTTGGCGCGTACGTCAGTACATGTTTTGCTAACAGTGTGAATGTGTCCTTGATGTAACAAATACATCGATTCTGCATATGATCATAGGATGTAAGATTTAAATGAAAAGCTTTGTTTAAGAAACGAAGTCTCTTTATGACAGTGTCAGGCCTATAACAGTTGGCCGTTTACCTCCTGGGTGTGACAGGACCTATCGGTAAGCTTTATATAGGGTCCCAAAAATCCTACCTACGTTACTGAACTGACTACTAACTCACAACCGAAGTCTAAGACGCGGGGAGATGTTTCTGCAAAACCCATTTGTGCCTTCATGGCGTCATGCTTATGAAAAGGGGCAAATATGTCGGCAAAAACAACCAGAGGAATTTGTTGATATAGGTCACGTACAAACTATCCAGTTTGTTAGAAGTGGCATTCCGCGCACAACATTCCTTAGTGACACAAAATGCTGAGCCCATTAGGATTCACAAACGCTGAGGGACTGATTATGAACCGAACACTCGCTATGATCCTGCAGTCGTATGTTGTTGATAATCAGTGGAAGAACACCAAAGTTGTTACCATTAACAAAAATAACTGTCTTAACAGTCGTTTGAGTATGTACAATTATATGAACATAAAAATTAAATTTGTCCCTGTGTGCGTTGTGAACTGGTAAAATGTTACTTTTGGAGCATAGGGTTTTATGGTGCTGAAACTTGGACACTTCGAAAAGTAGGTCAGAAGTACCTGGAAAGTTTTGAAATATGGTGGTCGAGAAGGATGGAGAAGATCAGTTGGACAGATCATGTGGTAAATGAAATATTACACAAAATCAAGGAGGAAAGGAATGTCCTACATACAGTAAAAAGAAGGAACGATAACTGGATTAGTCACATATTGAGTGCGAATTGCCTTCTAAAACACACTATTGAAGGAAATATAGCAGGAGAGATAGACGTGACGGGAAGACGAGAAAGAAGACTTAAGCAGATACTGGATGACCTTAACGAAACGCGACGATGCCTGCTGGGAAATTGCAAGAGAAAGCACGAGATCGCACTCTGAGGAGGACTCGCTTTGGGAGAGGCTATAGACCTGTAGTAAGGCAGACTACGGAATTAATTAATTAATGTACGCTATGAAGGTGTATGGGGGAGTGGAAGTACAACGCCACACATTCTTAACCTTGGCAATAGATTAAGTGTGATCAGCTTCATACTCAGGTCGTTTTGTCCCCGAGAAATAACCTTACCTATTTAAAGGAACTCTGAGCCTGTCTGGACGCTGTGGAAGAGAGAAAACTCCTGGCTTCTGCCGCAGAGCGAAATACGATATCTCGGGCGTCCATCCCATATCCTAACGACTACACAGATTATACGTATTAGAAGTGCCTCATACCAAACCGTAACTATTACATTCTTAATAAAAAGTTTTTAAATTCCTTAAGTGTGGATCTTTTTTGTACTCTTCGTTCCGATTTTTAATAATTGTTTATTCACTGTATGGTATTTTTGTTTTATCTTTTTTATATGGTGGGTGTTTAACGAAATCCAAAGGAAAGCACTTGCAGCGACCATTCTTCTACGGGAATGCACATTACTTTACAATATTTGCAACATAAAAGAACTCTGTAGTTTTGTTTGTAAGTTCCGTAGTTACGTAATTTATATGGTAATTCATTGTTGTAATTTTAGTAGGCATCATTTAAAACATAGCTACTGAAATGAAAACAGATACTCTGTATTAGTGTTACTGTCGTCTGGAATGTTACGATTTATGGACAGCTAAACAGCTGCGAGGCTTTCGGAGAACATCTTACCTGCATCTACCGTGAAGTTCGAGGCAGCTGTTTCGTCCGATACGTTGGTACGTATTTTTCACCGACAGTGCCTGACAACCCAGAAGACAGTAGACTTAGTATATATCGCTGTGACACTCTCAAATCGTATATAATATTGACCTATAGCGTTCGATATATTTACGAGAGGATGTACTTCAAAAATTTAATCTCATGAATTACACATTTACTAATAGACATATATTGAGATATTAACTTTAATTTTCCGGTTAGTGTATTTACGACAGCAGTGTGCGTCAAGCCGTGTCGAAAATGGATAAGAACATGTGTTGCGAAATTGAGCACACTTTTCACACACACACACACACACACACACACACACACACACACACACACACACACACACACACACACACACACATAATTTCTTGGTATTGAATGTTATCCCAACTGTAACCGAAGAAGTGTACTTTAAAAATGAGTCAAAACTCACGTCATTTTTTTTCAGAGCTTTAGAAAGAGCCAAGGTAGGCAGCGAGTTGAGCGAAAACACCATATCTTATTACTTACGCCATAGTTTCTGTAATTGCTGTTGAAATTAATTGGACTAATTTTTTCACACACTGACGCGAAACCTGTCTATGTTAAATCAGTTGATCAGTAAACCCCAAAATATTCTGTAGTTCCCAGAAGGCTGTACTGCTTGCGGCGATGTAGTTATGTCGCGGTTAGAAACATGAATAAGCACACCATTAAAGGGAGTTATTAAAAGCTTATCGATGTTGTTAGTGAAATTAAATATCAGGTAATTTTGCACACCTCCTCGCAATATTCCAATCCTTGCCATATCCAAGTGACATCTGAGGGTAACAACTCAGTGGCGTCTCTATTCGTAGGATTTATATAGCCCATGACATCAATGTTTCATGCTCGATACTGCTTTTCTTGTTTTACGTAGTCCGAATTGTAATGTGACTCTATGAGGTCCGAGATAAAGGAGGTGAAATTTCTAAAACTGTAACGTGTAATCCTCACTTAAGCGTGCACGAAAAATATGTTGTTAGTGGTTGACGTTTTTGGTGTCATATTTATTGAGGTCAAGGTGCTTGCTTATCAGTGAGAGTATCCTGAAGAATCTAGAAATTATCATTGATGAACTGTGCTTCTGAAGTGAGCTTCAGTACATCTACTAAGAGAATGGTTTAAATCTCCAGCCCAAAAGAGTTATTTCTTATGGCCTATTCAAGGATTTTTGAATCAATGACTCGAAAATCAGGACGAATTCATGAATGAATTAAGAAAGACATATAACTACTGCATGAGTATGTGAACATTTATAAAATCGTTTTTTAAATTTCTTACCTTCTTATGTTTTAAATGATCCAAGATGCGTATTTCCGTGTATTAAGCCTGTTACAAGATTTGGCCCATTGGAAGTGTTAACATCTCAGACTACGATCACTGGCATTACATAATGAAGTACCGACTTTCTGACCTAGTATATCTATCTTCACATTAACGTTCTCAAGGTTATGAACTGTGATACGTACAACTGACCATTTTGCAGCGTATGAGGTTTGTGGTACTCATGTTTGTGACTGTGAAGATTATTCTTGTGTTAGATATGACGCCGTGTAGTTTAGTAGATAGTTACAAATGTTTTGGAGGAATGATTTGCCTCGGTCTTTATTCCTGAAGTCCATCTTTAGCACATTCATGCGAAACGTTGTTACCTGTGCAATAAACTACAGGTTGCCACATTCTAGAACACAGTATTGTTTATTTTGTAGCGTGTTTCCTTTGGAGACTGATTTTTTGTCTTACACGTCTCAATTTCACATAACTGCATGTTATTATGTTATTACAAATGATCGTCTGTTACAAAACAGAATACTAAAACTCTTAAAAATTGTTTTCTTTTTCAGACAAAATTAATCCACAGTAATAGGTCGGTTATTTTGAAAGCGGAAAACCGTGGCAAGCATTCCATCGGTAAACTAGCTTCTACCGTTTTGTTTTTCGACAAACTGTTGTGGAGCGATATTCTTGTCAATCAGGAAACATTACGTTATTCAGCAAGAATATTTACTTTTAAGCTCTGTACTAGTACTTCTTTCAGAGGAATGGACTGAAATGCAGGAAATGTTATAATGAGGAATTTTATTGTTTTTCCCTTTCCCTTCAGGAAGATGCTACAATAACTGCTGAAAATAAATCGAAAATAACTAACGTCTCCCAGACTTACCTTTCCTGTTATCCTAATGTATTATAAATGCCTTCTATGTAACATGAGCGATTGAAATATTGTGTTTAAATAAGAAACTAGTATGAAGCACGCAGCCTGTTGAGAGGAATGCTCTGAAGTTGCTAATTTCCAACGAAGGCAGTTATCACCACATTTTCCCAGCACTTGTTTTAGTTTTTATTTGCGTTGTTTTGTTTTGTTTTTGTTCTTCCTCCCGTCCCGTCCACCTGGTGCATGGCCCCCCGCGTGTAGGAACTGCAGATGCGAGTGAACGTGAATGCTAATGGACACGTGTACGGTCAGGTGTCGGTGGAGGACCCTGCGGATGTGGATAAGAACGCCCTTTATCACGAGCCCTACAACCGTAACATGTACAGCGCCCAGGGCGGCAAGATCCAGCAGAACAAGGAACCGCACCAGCGCCATCCGAACAGCCCTGACTACACCGGTGAGTCTAATGCAAGTAGTTTCCAGCATTAATTAAACTTGTACCGAAAATAAAAAACGAAGTAACTGCACTAAGTTGATAAAGATATGATAACTCACAGCCACACTTGCAAAAAATTGCTTTTCTGATTGGATAACAAATTTGCAGGTTGTACCAATAAAAGGGTGTATTGCAAAACATGTAGCTGTGAAACAACTCTTTGGAAACTTCACTTTCTCAAGGTTGAATTAGAACGGGACAAATCAAATTATTTTCTGTGCTGAGAATGTTAATGTAGTGGATGAAAACATTATACAATAAAGAAAAACAGATGCTTTATGGGTCACTAGTAATAAGGCTGGTCGAGACATAAATACTCAGGAAACTACATATTCAGGTCTCGTGAACAGAATGTGGGACAAACTTAGCGCATGGAAATAGCTAACAGATCCTTTGAGAACGTGGTGAATTTGAAATTTTTGGGAACGACACTAACAAATCAAAATTGCGTTCATGAAGAGATTAAGAGCAGATTAAATATGAGGATTACGTGGTACCATTCGGTGTAGAATGTTTTTTCTTCCCGTTTGCTGTCTGTAAATATAAAGATATAAATATGCGGAACTGTAATTTTGCCTGTTTTTGTATAAAGGTGAAGAATATGGGGTCTCACATTAAGTGAAAAACACAGGCTGTTGGGTTTCGAGAATAGGGTTCCTAGGAAGATATGTGTGTGCCTAAGAAGGAGGAGTAACAGGAAGCTGAAGTATATTGCATAATAAAGAGCTTCATGATGTGTACCCCTTGCCAAATATTATTCTGGTGATCAAATCCTGGAGGCTGATATGGGCACGTTATATTGTACGTATGTTGTAAACGAGAAATGTGTGCGGGGTTGTGGTGGGGAAACCAGAAGGAAAGGTACCATTTGGAATACTTAGGTATAGGTGGGAAGACAATCAAATATTCAATAAATGGGCTGGGAGGTCCTGGCCTGGATTGATCTGACTCAGAACTGAGACGAATGGCGGACTGATGTGAACACGCTAATGAAACTGCTGGTTCCATAACAGCGAGGAATTTCTTGACGAGCTGAAGGGCGTCTAGCTCCTCAAGAAGGGCTGTGCTCCATGGAGTTAGGTAACTAGTCCTAGATGTGTAACTGACAACTAAAACGATGTACACCTGTAACTGAAAGAGAAGCTTTGTTAGTAACACAACACCATGTTGACAGTCTTTTTAATTTCCTTCATATTCATAATTTAGCACAGCTATGGTTTTACAGTCAAAGATCTGGGCACTCAGAATTTTTGCTTTGGAGCGACGGGGGGGGGGGGGGGGTGACCCTGAAGCTATACATAATATAAGTTAATGTTTGATTTTAAAAATTGTTATAAAAATCATGTTGTAAGTACAACATAACATTCTTTGTAACTGCATTTATATACATACGATTTAACTACAGGTTCAGTGACTCAGTCACAGTATCCTATCTTCTTGCTTTCAATTTTATTAATTTGTTTTCCAAATTGTAATGTACTGGTCATCAGCCGACTTCAGTGACTGATTTTGGATGAAGGGGAAATCACGTAAAACTTATGATATGTACAAAATCTGTGTTTTTTAAATTTCGGTTTTGCGGGGTTTGTGGGGCTGCATCACGGCAGCCCCCCCCCCCCCGCCCCCGAGTGCGCTCCTGTCTCAGCTTCCGACTGCGGTCTTCCTGGGTTTGCCACCATGTGGTTACCGCATGTAGGCTGGCGCAGATAATTCGGAGGTATCTGCTGTCTCCCATGAGCGCAGCCGTGATGGGGGGGGGGGGGGGGGGTGGACGCCCCGGGCAGCAGAGTCCAAGGAAACAAAGTGCATATTTTAAATGGAAAATCTTGATTTTCTGCGTTCAACAGTTTTTAAATTATTGAGATAAATAAAAGGAAATTCAATAAATGTTTGTGGTTATTGAAAAATTCGTAATGTGGGTCAGGGGCGGCCATTTCAATTTCTCTCCCTGGGCGTCAAGAAACCTAGTTACGTCACTGCTGTCTCCAACATTACTACCGAAAAACAGGTGTCATTTAGCTGAAGATACGAAACAGGAATCGACTCTTGTAAAACCCGATAATTTCAGGAATATTTTTGTAATTTTGGTAACTCGTGCCTTCTCAGGGTCTCTGTGTGATTGATTTGGTTAGTCGTTTACATTTCACAAATATTGCGACAGCTTTCGTTTTATATTCAATACCATTTCGTCCTTGATCGTATTACGTGCAAAAGTTTCGCATGTCCCCGAAATCGCTTTCTTAAATTCGATTTGCATTCATTCCCTATGAGTTATATTAAGAGCGAATATTTTTGTTTAATTTACCTTATCTTCAGTTTATTACCGAGCTGATTGCTTACCAGAAGAATTTATTATTAAGCCTATTGTACTTACAGTGGTGCAATAAACACCTTATAATTGTCTTAATCATTTAATGGTGCACTTTGGGAACCCTTACATCCACAAATATTCCACGAGTTCGTAGTACGATTGTAACTTACAGTGCAGTCAGTGTAGTTTAAATATTAGTTAAATAATTCCATGGAGTAGAGTCCTTTTTAAGATTATTATAATCACTTATCTTTAGATCTGCGCTCTTCTGGGGTGTTACGCAGCGTCGAGTGGTAATTCTTTACCGACGTTTCGGAGCAACGTATTGGTCCCATCTTCAAGGGTCAAGGAGTCCAGTCTGCTTCATTGGACGTCATGACCTTTGAAGATGGGGCCGATACGTCGGTAAAGGATTACCACTCGACGCTGCGTAACACCCCAGAAGAGCGCAGATCTCATCAAAGTCGCGGCGGAAGCCTGAAATCACGGATAACGTATCTTGTCAAGAAGTGTGCCGCTTTTTATTATACTCGAACCTGCATTACTGTGGACAGATGGAACCGTCACTGGAACCTATCTTGACTTCGGTGAATCGAGGTTCACATAGTCATGTTTCATTTATTTTAATGTTATCCTCATGTTTGTGTGTAGGTTTTCCAACTGATGTTTTCACTTCAGGTTCTGCACTTGAATTGTATGCATGTGCCATCACCTCCACGTCTTGTGCGTGCCCTACCCATTAGAACATCTGTGCCATTAAAATCATATTTTAAAAGCTCCGGTGATAAGTGGAGTCATCACTGTTTGTCGGTACTCTTTGTACTTCATTTCATTTCAAATATTAAATTCATTTCATTTCTTGAACAGTGTTATCAGATGTGCGAATATTAACCCTTTAGAGACGAAGTTTATCTGTTTTATATAAGGAATCAGTGCGTACCGCGCTGTAAACACGCTCCACTTCGGTTATAAAAAGCAGTCTCTTAATGTTTTATAAGGCAAAAGTTGCCGTTTGTTCTGAGATCCGTACAAAACACAAACGCAATGTGGGCACCACGTAGAATTTGTTAATGTTAAAACTGATGGTATGTGAAGTTACCGCTAGGCTTTAAAAGGTTAAGGCATAAAAGTTAATTGCAGGCAGCTGTAAACACGTTTAATATATTGACCGCTGCTCTCAATAGTTGCCGCACAGCCATTCCGAATTATAGATGATATTTTTGAAGTATTCCTTGTCGTGGCCTCATTAAAGAATTTCAGTGTAGTTTTAGGCAAATGAAGTAGACAACTCGTTAATCTATGGGGATTGGGATCGTTTGCTTTGGAAATTAAAGGCTGCTTTAAATGTAGAAATAGCACTGTGAACACCGCGAGGCGAGCTCATTGTTAGTCAGAACTGTTATACAGTTAATTAACATGAACGTTTATTTGTTGAACTTTAATGCGTTTCGCCACGTACCACCACTTTTTAATGACTTCCTGTGTACATACCTGACTTTAAGGGTATCTTATACTCCAGATTTAATTTTCTTAAGCATTTATCTTTATTTGCAGTTTAGAGGAAGTGCTTTGCTCTGCTGTAACGCGGAACGTGTTAGTAACGAAGTATGAAAATCCCGTGGTACACGCACGAGCAAGGAAATGCGACAATTTGAAATTTAGTTAACGTCTGTGATTCTTGGATATATTCCAAGTCTGTGTGTTGGGTCTCTTGATGTACCGAAGTCTGGAAGTATTCCAGTGCGGCTTCTCGACAGGAAGCTTCACTGTTAGATGCTGCTACAGGCGTTCTAGAATGATGATAATGACCATTTGAACGTTTCACAGAACATACCTGCATTGGCTGCTATATGGAATAATACTCACACTGATCGTGTTCACTTCCAATTCTTTCTGAACGCTAACTCTAATAACATAAAAAAGACGTTGGTAAACGTATAAAATCATCCAGTGGTAATACAGTTCGAAGGTCAAAATATTGCCTCGCATTTTGAAAGTACAACCATATTGTGAGTGAAATCGGCTTTCGGGATTAGACCATGTATCTATCTTTAGACAGGGAGCTGGCGTGTCACAACGGAAGCACATATACGTCCATGCTTCGAGTGGAATTCGTACCTGCGATACCACATTTGGAGAGGTCCAACAACGTACAGGACTTACACCGCACAGCCACCCTGTTTTAATCAGTCATTCGCTTATAATTCAATTATCGAAGCTGGCAGTAGTTCAGATTATAAGGGGCGAATGATGGAGTGACTAGTGTACATCGGAAAGGATGTGGCAGGCGCAGTAGTGATGTAATTTGAGATACTATCCAGGAATTTGTCTGGGGAGGGGGATGGAAAACTAAGGATAATCGGTCTCAGGACTGAAAGTTTAACCAGAAGACTTCAAAATACGAAATAGGGGTGGTTCACAGGCGCGTGCGATATTGTATTATGTAGCGTGTTTAAATGTTCCATTTATGAAGGCACTATGTGGTAGTCATTCTCGAATAATTAAAACTACTCTAATGTTGGTCTTTTGCCACATGACACCGTGTAGTTAGGTACTCATGTACCGAACTAACGGCGTCACATCACTAAAAACAATAATTTTAATACCACTTCGGTAACCTCAAATCACAAGGTTCCGGTAGATTTTTACGACGTATAAAATATCTGTGTCATTTTGATTAGGTCGGTATTGAATATTCCGAAGTTCTTGTGCAGTAAACACATCTCGCAGTCCACTATCACTTTTCAGTGATAAAGTCTGCTGAACCGTTATGTGGATGTGAGAGCAACAGACCCACCAGCAAGAGCGCGAACGGAAGTGGAGGAAGGTTTTTCTTGCAGCGCAAGATAAGCCTTGCAGAGCGAGACGCTGTTTACTTTCTCCACCACCACCTCGTTCCATTAGAAAAGGGATGCGTTCCTATCTTTTCTACAGCTACATTAAACTAAAAGGGGTAAAACATGAAATGGGTGTTAAATTTTATCAGCTGGCCTTCCAGATTTGAGTTATGATTGTTTTAGAATGCTTTAGGTTTCAAAAAATTTCTTGTTCAATCATCCGATCACCGTGACACTGTCGTCTGCGGCTGTGGTTTTCGAAATTTTTATGTTTCAGTATATTTTGTAATGTTATTATTCTTGGTGGTACAGTTGAAATAAATTGAAGACGATTAACATGTATTGTATCTGTAACTAATACTTTACATCATATGCAGTTATTTACAAAATGTATGTTTCTGTACTGAATGTTAGTTGCAATTAAAGTGGAGGAAGTAAGAGACTGGAAATTTGTAGAGCACTTCTTGTTCACATGGTGACTGATTTGGAGACTATTTCCGAAACGTGACCGTATAAAAGAACGGGATGTTCGACAAAGTCTAAAAGAATAATTTCAGTCAGTGTCTCACACCGTCGTCAGAAGACTTTAAAATCTGGTAATCAATACTTTCCTGACGACGTATCGGATGCAGTCCAGCCATATTAGCTTCAATGTGGTAAAAATAGGTCTACCATACCACGAAGGACGAGACGACATGGCGCATCGCGTCTGGAATGGGAAGGATTAGAAGCAGGATTAACGTCTCAGCACGTGCGAGACAGAGGGAAGGCTTTGTCACTCCGCCGCTGTTAATCCCCGCTGCTCCTACTTTATAAACTATTTTGTTTGCAGATGTTCCCGATATCGTGTCACAGGAATATGCGGTGCCCCACATAAGCAGCGACGGAACGCCGCCACCCCCATTCCCCGTCGCACCCCCCGCTACACCAGCTAGAACATTACCCCCATTGCACAATTTCTTCCCTAAACCGCCACCAGTTCCACCGCCTCCAGAGAAATATTATGCTGCTACCGAAATATGTAAGGTAAAGAAGATGCAGAAATGTTTGTTGTTTAGATAAGAACAAAGAAACTGGAAAGAGTGACCCAGGCTGGTTTTAAAACGTAACGGAAGTCATGGTGATAGGTTTTGTGGCTGTCTCTGATCACAAAATGATCATTTCATCAGTTACCATGAATCTCATATAGAGAAAATATCGTTACTGGAGAATTTATCCTGGAAGTTACGAGTAATTGAAAGTGATCAAACTGAATTAGCCGTTTGCTATGTAAATTGGATTTACTTATAGCAGATTTATGCTATTTACCTACGACTAACCTGAATCATAATACAGAAAAGGACTGATGGATGGCACTGTTTAAGGCAAGAAGAGAATTTTATCAAGGTTTTGACATAAAGATCGATTTATCAGTGTACTGATTATTATTTTAACTTATTTCAAAATATGAATCTAGCAATATCTAAGAGCACTGGGGCAGTTGTTCTTCCTTTGAAGTTCCATTGGTTTGTTTGTCGATTGTTGCTTAACTTTTAGATATTATAACAGGCTGTTGGAGGGCGAACAGCGATCGGGCTTACATTATCTGCAAGCGGGTCTGTAGCATGTTCATTTTTATACTTAATCTTTGTCTTCCGGCCTTTAAATCCCAATGTAGACCATGCTGGCCGAGTTATCTTCCTTTTAAATGCCCATGTCTGCACCTGGGCGGAACAGCATTACCCTTTCGGCCGTATATATAAGGGGCATGGGCGACCCGTTTGGCCGACGTACGTTAAGGTGGACTTTTCCATCATTAAATCAGTTGGCATACTATTCACTTGCTAATCCATGTCGTATTCCATAATTTTCCTTGGTTCACGAAGATTTATTAACTCAATATACTGATGGTTATTCAATTATTACTGTATTTTAAACACCTGAGATATACTAATCCAGGGGTGCACAAATCCGGGGTGCCACAATGGCAACTACATTTTGTACGGTGGCGACATCATTTGTGGATCCTCAGTATGGGAGTTTCTTCATGAAACCCTTCTAGCGCCTCGAATTTTGACGTGGCTCCTAGATTTCTGAAGAATTTTTGTATCCCTGCACTAATCTGAACATGCAATGCAATATCACTTTCATTATTAGACTGACTGCTGTAGTTGATCATTTCTTCGTCACTTTGAGCCATGGAACGTTGTAACCACCTTCTATGAATGGTGCACTTATATAAACAACAAAAAGGAAGTAAATTAAATGCAGTCTTCTGTATGACTACGCGCGAAGTAACCATGGTAACAGTAACCATAGCAAAGGTGGTTTTACGCTATAATCTAGTAACCAAGGAAAGCGACAGCTGTGGCATTGAAGGGTGACACACACTAACGTGAGTCACACACCATGGGTGGGACTCACATGCTGTAGTATAAAATCCAGATTTCCTAAATTCTAACATAGTTTGAATAACCCAATACAAACAGCCTCTTTGAATTCTTGGATCAGTTTTTTTGCGTTATGTAATATTTCTGTTCATCTAGTTAATAATGTCTGTATGCTTTGATAACTCTGTCATTCTGGTTGCAGTAAATGTATTCCGAGAGTGCTATGAATATGCTCTTTACTACACGATGTAAGTTGCTGTAAATTCTAAAGTTTTTGAAGCAGATTATTTGGTGACAGTGGCCACTGACATTGGTTTCAGGCACCACCACAACCACCACCGCCACCACCTTTATCCCCTCCCCCGTTGATTGTCCCACAGCTGAACATTGCTCAGGGGACAAGCACGTCCTCCACATATGGTGCACCTGTCAGTTCTGAAGTCCTGACAACAGGTACTGATGAAGAGGACGAAGATGAAAATACGCCATTGTGCCAGTTCCCTAGGGAACAGCTCCGGGTACTTGAGAAATTGGGACATGGAGAGTTTGGAGAGGTAAAAATCACACAAAATATTGGGTTTTAAAGATTGTATTGAAGATGTGTTTTCAGTTGTTAGTAGATACTTTTTTGTCTAACGGATAAAAGTGGAGCTTCAGAATCACATAAAAGTAAAGTTGAAACATGCAGGTAATTTGTAGATATCCCTGAGCTTCAGTTATGATTAATCTAAAACTACTGTTTGTGGAAAACACTCTAAAGAGTATTATATAAAATTAGTCTACAAAGGAATTTAATGTTTTTCCCTTTTCTTTGTCTCTGTTTTTCATTTTCTTACTCTTCACTGTGTGAGAGTGTAATTGCATTTACAGTAAAAACTCGAATGCAGTTTTGTTTTACAAGATCTATAAATAGTTGAAAGTTGAGAAACTATTATTCCTTGGATCAATAAGCATTTCCTGTATGCCTGTGCTCTTTGCAAACGAGAAGAAAAATAACATGACTGAATGTAGAAAGAAAGAAAGAAAGAAAGAAAGAAAGAAAGAAAGAAAGAAAGAAAGAAAGAAAGAAAGAAAGAAAGAAAGAAAGAAAGAAAGAAAGAACGAATGAATGAATGAATGAGTGAATGAAAGAACGAATGAATTCGGTATACCATTATTCTGCTTGTTTGTATTGTCATAATATTTTTACTCCTCTCTCTCTCATGGAGATTGACTGACCTGCGGTTTTTGTCTCTACTTTGTCAAAGACATCACATTGTCCTCTGAATATATGCTTCTTGGTTTGCTGTATCTTCTTTTCTTCATTTTTAACACAAAACTCTGTTGTGGCTCTGTCCATGTAATATAAAGACATTACTTGTTAACATTACAGTAAATGTTCATGCAACACAGTAAATTGAAAAAAGAAGGGACGGTGTCTTCTTATACACCATGAAGGCATTAGTGGGACTGTTAAGTATATATGCACTCATTCTTAACCTTAACCCTAGATGGAGGTGAGTGGTAGGCTCACACCCCACCCACTGTACCCCAACACCCATTGAATGTGAGGTTAGGTGTGCCCGCGAGCTGGTCTGCACCTTTAGAAGGAGAGAAAAATCTCTGTCTCCTGCCGGAATTCGAACCCTGGATTGTACAACCCATACCGCAGTCAGTATACCGACTACAGTGTGCCGGCTGCTTCATGCAGTAGGGCACTGTTTAAATGAAAACAAGAAGACTGGCCAAGCAGTTGTATTAAGATTGTATGTAAAACGTGCAAGGAATAAGATTAGTATGCTTTCCTTTCTTAGCTTCCAGGTGCTTTATGACTATGTATAGGAGTATGTCGGAACTGTGTATTATCACTTGAGCTCTTTCCTTTTTGCCTTGAAACTGAGAATTGGGATGATTTTTTGGATAAAAACGTTTTCACCATTAGAAAGTATAAAACATAGATGTGGATTCAGCTTCTTGTCAGTCTCACTGACACACACACACGCGCGCGCGCGCGCGCGCGCACACACACACACACACACACACACACACAAATGCGCATTCAAGTCTACATGCACAGGGGATTTGATAGTTTTTGTGAACGAATAACCTTCATGACAGTTCCTTTCAGTCAATGGGGTGTTAGCAAAGAAGGGTATCAGAAAAGTTGACATGAATCAGGCCTATTATAATATTTCAGGTCCACCTCTGTGAGGTGAAGGGATTCCCAGACTCTGTGGATGTTCTTAGACACAGTGAATGTAAACTTGTAGCAGTGAAGTCATTGCAACCTGGGGCATCTGATTCTGCAAGGTACAGTATCTGCAATTTTAAGTCACTTCCTGAAGAAGAATTGTTCTTGAGTCACCAAAAGTTGATGAGCTAATCAATAAGTTTCCCATGTTTTATGGAACCTAAAGGTTCGTTACAATCATCACTAAAGACTGCCGCTAAGTGGCAGCATGAGCCAGATGGATCCAGTCTACATACTCAAATGTTGTTTCTAGAAGATACATTGTAATATTATTCTTCCATTTATGCCACTATCTCCTCCAACCGATATTGTGTGTGGATGGTTGTCTCTCCCTTAGCGGAAATACTGATGAATTAATGTCAAGAGATCATCTATTCCATAGTTTGTTGACAGTCATTTAGAGAGGAGAAGTTATTGTAACAATGTTGAATAATTTCTAAAATTAATTCTGATATACTCCAAAGTTTGATGCATTTGCATTTTGCCAACTGTAATAACTACTTTTGCTGCACATATCTCTTTAAAAAAACATGCTTTGTAATGGTGGCAGACTGGAGGATAGAGGCTGCCTATTATAAATTTCTTGTCCATGTCGAGGGTGTACCAGACTTTTTCTTTGCAAGGGCTCACCCTGAGCCTTTATATAATTTATGTTTGATTTTAAAAAGTATGTTGTGAAAATCATGTCAAAATCTCTGAGCAGATATGTAGTTTGGTTACAGGGAAAATTAAAAGGAACTGGAAAAAACATTTCATATTCTTTTTATATTTTTTAATATTCCAGTGTACTAGTCATCAGTTGATTTTAGTGGCTGAATTAAGATGAAGCATAAATCACGTAAATCCTTTGATGTCCTCATATCTACAAAATCTGTGTTTTTTAAATTTCACTTTGGAGGGGTGGGGACCGCAGCCCGGCAGTTCTTCTGCACGTGGGTGCTCCATTGGTCCATATTAGATATTAATCGTAACATATGGATGTTTGATGCTGGTTGTGTGTACCACTGCCTCTGTTTCCTTTGAATAAAATCTTCAGACAATTAATAAAGTGGAATAAGATCTAAAACTTGTTAAAGAACACATGATGATGCCATGTTATAAATAATCAGTACAGCACCTAATAATCTGGCACTTCAGAGGAGTAGTCCCAAGACCAGGAGTGTTGCTTTTTACCGGATAAATCTTTATCAATAATTCAGGAAGATCTCAGGTACATGTTTAAAAAGGCCTACTAGAGTGCCTGTACATCAACCATTGTGATGTCTCCTCACACCTTGTGTTCTACCCCAACTGGGAAAAGCTCCAGAAACAAGGAGAGGACCCTGATGACCGTGAAAGGGCAGATCAAGGAGATATCCAGATGGGTTACTCCTCTGATTACTTGTGAAGCCCAAGTATAGGAGCAGTAAAAAAATTATATGTAAGAACTTCGGTCAGTACAGATACTGTGTGATATCTGTAAAAGTTCATAACCTTGTTTGTGTTAAGTTCCATGGGTGCTGGAATAACGAAATTTTACTTCAGTATTGTAAATCTGATGAAACAAATGATGAGGAGGAGGCTTACATGATTTAATTGCATCTGTTCCATTTCAGGTCAGACTTTCAACAAGAAGCTCGAGTGCTAGCTAGGTTACGAGATCCAAATATTGTGAGAGTGCTTGGGGCATGTCTAGACGATGATCCTTTATGTGTGGTGGTGGAGTACATGGAGTGTGGGGACTTGAACCAGTTCTTACAGGAACATATAGCAGAAACAACTTCACCACTGCCTCGCAATGCCAAGACACTCAGGTATGACCAGCAAAATTATTAAATATTGGAGCTGTTAGTGTATATTTTGAACATTTCATTTTAATTGACATGCACCACCACAACTACCGCCGCCGCCGCCACCGCCGCCGCCGCCGCCGCCACCACCACCACCACCACCACCACCACCACCACCACCACTGTAAACAACAACAAACCCAACCCCACATGGACTGGTCTAGGACTAAATGTGAGCTTCCTACATGAAAGGCCAGTATCTAACTGAATGAGCCATGGCACCATGGCATGACCTTAATGTGTCGTAAATGCAACTTAGTGTTGGTTGTAGTAAAATGGTTTGTTATCAAGAGAGAACATGGCAATATTTCAAATTGATGTCGTATTTTAATACTGGTCTTAAGATAAGGAGATATAATTTGTGTGGTAGTGGGATGTAATGGTACTTATAATGACAACTACAATTCCATAGTTACATTGTTTATTATGATAAAATTATACAGGCTTGTAGTTAGTGCAGAGGCCCGTGGTGGCCCTGATGGTTCCCTGATGGTCCGGTCACAGTTACTGCAGAATAGGTGGCTGTGTTCTGAACGTCATAGCTTCGACTGCTTGATGTCTGCTTGTGGGCTAATGAACGCAGGCCTGGATGGTCCAGAACCGCTATTTTTATACGATGGTGTCGCTGCTAGCGGCTGGCCAATAAACGATGTGCAATGATGTGATTGGTGCGAGTATTCTTACGCACTGTGCGCAACAGTGTGTATATAAGCGGTCGGTTCTGACCGTTGCTGCGATAGTACCGGCTCGTGTTCAGGATGAAATACGCCCAAACCGGCTGAGGAGGTAGTGGCAAGTAACTAGGGACCCTGGTCTGAAAGCTGAGGTCAGCCGCCGGCTAAACAGGAGGAGAAATGGCCAGTGGAGCGGCACGCTGGAAAATCTTGAAACGAGGACCAGTCGTTGTGGAATATGGCTAGACCGGTGATGAGATTTCCCTCTCCCTCACCTCTCCTTGTCGCTTCTGGGAAGAAATGATCTCTCGGACTCCTAGAAAGCTTAAGCCCTGGCTGACAGTCTGGAGTCGCAGTTTCTGCCGGAAAACGACCCGTCTGATCCGGCAGTTATTGAGATGGTTGACGAGGCATTGCGAGCATACTCTTATGCTCCAGAAAATAAGCCTGAGTTTACCAACCCTGCTGAGATTCAGGATGCCATCCGGGGTCTCAAGTTCGGCAAGGGACCAGGTCCAAACGGTATACCGAATAGGGCTCTGAAGCATCTTCCGCAGGGGGATGTATTCTTCCTCGTCAAGGTATTCAACACAATTCTTCTAATGCAGTACTTCCCATGCGTATGGAAGCACGACCGCGTGATCTCCATCCTGAAACCCGGCAAGGAGCCGGCACTGCCTTCGTTGTATCGTCCCATGAGTATCACCGACAAGACAGGCAAATTGTTTGAAAAGAGCCTACTTAGTAGGGCATTAATTGAAGTAAAGCGGGCGCGGGCTCCTGTGCGATGCGCAGGTCGGATTCAGGCCCAAACACAACATATCTCTTTAGCCAGCCAGCCAGCCTCGTTGAAAGGGTAACAGGCACGGTTTTCCCAGATGTTGATAATGCCTTCGATACCGTACGGATCGATATCCTCCCCTACAAGTTGACGGTTCTCAATTTTTCCTCGTACCTTGAAGCGTCCTTAAAACAGCCACACTTACCCGTCATGGCATGCGGGCTGGAGTTTCGCAGGGCGTACTACCTTCCGTGTGGTGTTCAGTTTTTATGTCAGCGACATGCCTGTGCCATACCATCACGTCGAGTTGACTCTACGCGGACGACACTGCCGTCATAGCCACGTCCCGTGAGCCAGCGCTACTTGTCAGCTAGCTAGAGTCATATCTCAGCTACCTAGAGCGGTGTCTGCGTGAATGGAGGATCACAATCAACGTCTCCAAGAGCTCCGCTATGCTATTCGCTATGGCCGGTAGGTATAGTCCCAAAACCCGACCAGCACACCTGTTCGGGAAGCCGATCAATTGGGTCGATACTGCCAATTATATTGGTGTTACCTTTGACACAAAGCTGATCAGGTCGCTTCTATCGATCAGGTTAGGAAGAAAGCTGCCCACTCTGGGAGAGCTGGGCCCTCTCGTAAACAGTAGGAGCGGGTTTTGCATCAGAAACAGAGTTCTATTGTATAAGCAGCTCATCCGTCCAATGAAGGACCAAGCGTGCCCCGTCTAGAGGTCCGCCGCTGGCACCCAATATTCTGAACCTGCAGGTGCTTCAGTCCAAGTATTGTCTCATTGCTGCCGGCGCATTTTGGTGCACTGGTAAGAGGCAAATTCACGAGCAGTTAGGAGTACCATTCTTCGCCGAGCTCGTCAAACCTCTAACCGAGAGTTAGACCCAAATTTAGCTAGTGTATGGAGCGCCTTAATTCAGCAACTCGGCAGATTTCCACCCTGACAGAGGGTTGAACCACGTGCTCTGACGCGCATTCTCAGGCGACTGAAGTCAGAAGAGGGGTCATGTCCACCCTCGAAACAGTGGCCAAACCGACACCGCATCGCTTCCGGCAGTGACCAGCTAGGTGCCTTTCGTCTACCCTGTCTTGTTTTCGTGAATTTTCCTCAGTTGTAAGATGAATGCCAGGGTATAATTCAAAGATGGGGCACGGGCCGTACTCCCTCCTCAAATCCGGCACGGCAGCTCCACCAAAGTACCTGCTCACAATCGCACGACTTCAGCATGCGAGTACGCCATTCAGGGTTCAGATCCCAAGGAAACATCCAACGAATGCATACCGCTTCAAATACAATAGGCTATGTGCTTCTTGGGCTGTGGTCCTTATTACGCCCAACTTTTCAGCCCAGACTGCAACGCGTTTGCGTAAGCGAAATCCCCGGTCATAGCATAAGGCGTCTGTTACTGAGTCCAGCGATGCGGTCAAATGCAGGAATGAGTGAACAAACCAAGGGAAAACTTGCGCACAGCGCAAATCTCCACACATAGCTCTTTGTTTTGGCCAGGCTTGGCTTTGGCTTGGCGTCTCTGCAACGTGGGACTAATGTTGATGCCTCGCTGTTGCCGACCATTAAGCCACCCATTCATGCTTGATGCCTGTTTACCGTGTGGGTCGTTCGAACGCTGGTGCTAGAAGCGATACCGGCCTTGATTTTGAAGCATGGAGTGGAAAGCATACACGTCGCTCCCCCTCCTCCCTTTGAGATAGCCGCTGTGGTCTCGCAGCGAGCCCTGAACCGGATGCAGCGATCGCAGCGGAGCATGTGGTCTGCGCCGTTCGTGCCGCGTCCAGCAACCCTTCCGCTGGAGATAGGCGTGCGGGCCGTGGTCTAGCGGTTTCACTCCTGTGTCCAGCCTTGTATAGCATGTAAGGTGACTTCACCGTGTCTGCTGGCACGTTTTTTTTCTTGCTACACACGGAGAGTTTTGAAGTCTTGTCTGTGCTTGCGAGTAGTGCGTGAGGCGATGTAATGCGGGTGCAGTGCGCGGCATGATGCCTCCTGTCGCAGAAGGATTTGTGTGGAGTCTTTCGGGTCCTTGTGGACTGACGTTGCCAGAGAAGCATGACGCATTGCCTGAACTGGGCCAAACCGCTCCATATGCCAGCGTAGCTGGTGGATGTGATGCAGTGGCTACACAGTTTGCGGAATTACCGACACTCTGGGAATGCACAAGGGTTTGATGTATTCCATCTCGGGCACAGACGCCTGCAGATCGTCTTTGAAGGGCACTCGCTGGCCGAGAATGATTACAGGTAATGCATCAGTCCACTGTTCGTCTGTTACACGTAATAGCTGCTTTCGGCCTCCGATAAAGCGTTCAACAAAGGCGATAGCCGGAGGATGATTGCCTGTTCAGCGCGATAGCTTATAACCGCTCCTCCTTTCCCGCTAGCTTCTTCAGTCGGTTAAGCATGTCTCTTAGTTACAGAGAATCTGTGTGGTCTGAAGCACTATTTAACACTTTGATAGTTAATTACACAAGTTTTATTGTTTCCAATCAAAGTTTAAACTGAATCTCTAAATTTATTTCTTATCTCTTTTTTATCTGTAAATGTGGCACTGAATTAAGTCATCACTTTTGGCTTGTATTATTTCGAATGTGTCCGACCACCAAGAGACACAAACAGCGTCCGACCACCAAGAAATACAAACAGCGTCCCACCACCAAGAAATACAGACAGCGTCTCTTCCGGCGTCAGCAGCCACCGAGTGTATCCCTAGTTCAAAATTTCTCCCTCTCTCAAATTTCCTACATATTCTAATTGGCTATCTTCCTACCTCGACTATCTCTAATAGGTCAAAAAGTTGAAATTTTAAATTCCAAATTTCCATTGGCTGACTATGACGTGACATCGTAACCTGTGACAACCAGTGTGAACCCCGTGCTCTAAGTAACGTTGAAAAGTGGGCGTATGACTTCGTTACCTCCTACCAGACGAGTTATGATGGGCAAAAGCTGTCAACTTCCCAAATTTCTGTAGCTGAAAAAACACTTCTAAAACCCATTAAACCTGACATTTACAAACTGAGTTCCTTTTGCTGCAAACTAGCCGCATATCTCTTTCCCATTCTAACAAGTGCTAACTCTGTCTACAGTCCTCGCCTGTCCCCTTCGGTCCTTCACAGTTGTGTATGCCAGATGTCCCAATTAGCTACATCCCTGCATCTAGCTAGCTTCACGATATTTCTAACTCTCACTATTGCCTTATAAATGTCAAGTTCCATAGCATTATCAGCTAACTCCCTTATAAACGGTTATAAGCTGTATGCCACACAGTTCTCCCAAGGCGTGAAAAAGTTGGGACTCAAGTTGTTGCCCTTGATATGTGGTTGTCGTTTGAAGGAAATCAAAACGGGATATCCAGCCGTGCATCAGGCCTTTCGCTACTGTGTCTGTTGTTATATCCGGGATGGTGATGGGGTCCGGCCAGCGCCTGAAAACATCTACCTCTGTAAGACAATATAATGAGTACTGCTGAAGTCAGTAAGGGTCCAGTGAGGTCGGCGTGGAGGTGCAGGAAGCGGGCTACCGGAGAAATGAAGTCTCCCTGTGGAATAACAGTGTGCCCGAAGACCTTAAAGCTCCGGTCGGGCTGGCAGGTCGTGGTCAAGCCTGACAACCATTTTGGATTCCTAACCATACGAAATTCTGGGGGAGAAAATCTGTAGTTGCTTTGGTGTCGGGACAAGTTGTGTTTTGCCAGGACTCGAATATCAGCCTTCGCAAGGGTTGTAACGTGATCCGATTTTTGGGTAGATGTGTTAGAGCTCGATTGTGGGTCGGCATATTCCGAGCCGTTCAGCTGTATAACCCTCCACAAATGTTCGTCCTGGGATGCGACAAGTACGTCGTGAGTTATTGGTATGATACGTCCCTGACACGGGAAAGCTCGTCTATGAAGGCGTTATCTTTGCCAGAACATCTGTTGTGAACTGCGAGATGTAGTGGCGGGCTATCCGCATGTGAGGGAAATGTTTAAGGGCTTCGTATATATCCCTCAAATCCCCGTTCTAAGCGCTGTATTCGTGGTGCACTTGGCTGAGCTTCCTTGGAAAGAAGACGAGGGGCTGCAAAGAATTTTTCAAGCGTTGTAGTACGGTACTCATTGCAACGTTGAGGCGTGTAACGAGAGCGAGGGGTACTGAGGAGTAAGGTTGTGCTAACAGGGTGGCACTCGAAGGTTGTGCGAAGTACGGGTGTGTAGGTGTTTGGGTGAGAACCTTTGACCCTGGGACCGGAGAATACGTGTAGCAGTGCCTGGGTGGCGACTGCGTGTGGTAGGAAAAGGTAGACGCTCAACATGCCCAAAAATTTCCGCTGTTGCTTGATGGTTTTGGGTGGTTAAGCTTGCATATGTGCGACTTATTCTTTCAGTGGTCAGAACTCTTCACAGGAGATTTGGTAACCGATGAAAGTTACCTAGGGACCACGGAAGATGCATATACTGGGGTTGATTAGAATCCCGTCGACCTGAAGCTACCTGAAGAGTGTCCACAAATGCTAGTCGTGCTCGTCGGGTGACTGAGAATACGAGGATATCGTCCAGGTACGCGAAGCAGAGTCGATGTTCTGTTAGATGTAGACCATGACTCGTTGGAACGCCTGGGCAGCCTTCCACAAGCCAAATGGCATGAATGGGAACTCGAAAAAATATAATCGAGTGATGATGGCAGTGTTTTGGATATAGTCCGGGTGGACGGGAATTTGATGTTAGGCCCTCACCATGTCAGTCTTCGAAAATGTGGCGCATCCAAAAGATGAAAGGGTAGTCCTGAATGCTTTTCACGGGGTAGCGATCCGGAATGTTTTGGACGTTGAGGCCTTGGTATTTATCACGCGGACGCCAAGCGTTGTCTTTGTTTTGCAACAGCTGAAAGGTGGATGACCAGTATCCCTTTCGGCGCCGAACTGTGCTGCCCCGTAACATGGCGTCAATTTCGACCTTGGCAATTTCGAGCTTGGTAGGAACTGGACGCGTTCTGCGTGTTACCGGGTGGCCTGTTGTCCTATTGTGGTGTACGGTGTTTGGTCGTACTTCACGTAGAATTTTGGTGGGACGTGTGAGCTCGGGAAACTCGGCGAGGTCGTCGTCCACGGGTTAGCTGCCAGCTGTGACTTTCACGCTTGAGACTGGGTTCGCGAATTGGACTGGTTCAGACAAAGTTGTCACCTAGAGGAGTCGGTTTTACCATCAGTAGACAAGGAGACAAGAATTGGAGGGGAGTCCACATCGATGAAGGTGATACGCACTTCGGCCACCACGAAACTCCAGGTAGATTAGCGTAGCTCCAGTTTGAGACTGAGGAAGATGCATCCGTAGTTGGCCCCGAAGAGGATATAACTAACACACTTTTTGAACCCTGGAATTATCTTGCGTGAGAAAACGGAGAAGTCTTAACCGGTGTCCAGAAGGAATCACCTTTTGCTGACTCGACCGATAATAAGAGTTGGCCGATAATGGTAGTACAGACGTGTGTCGCCACCAACTTCTGCTGTTGTAGTTTTCCTGCATGCGGAAGAATAGGACGGTGTGCACTTTGCGTCTTTTCTTGGAATCGCCTGTGGTACCTACAGTGGTTGCGCTCTGTAGGAAATTCGTCATGGGGTGGATGGTTGTCGGTGAGTCGCCGGCCCCTGGGATATGAGCGACGACGGGTCCGGTTCACACTAAGAGACGCTGCTTGGCGCACCATGTCCACTGTGCCCTGGATCAAGCTGGTTTTGTCCGAGGCTAGAGAAACGCACGCAGTTGTCGGATGGTGAGAGACCTCGCCAATCCGGTTCGCCAGTTGTGAAGCTGAGTCCAAATTGCACTTATTCTGGCGGGCAAGTATGGCGTGAATGTGGGACGGGGACCGGCTGGCCTGTATGGTCCGGAGGAAGTCGTCCGTTGCGTCCAGTGCAAAGCTCTTAAGCTGCCGCAGGAACTATGATGGTTAGCAGTCACCCATCTCCTCGTGCAGGAGGAGTTAACCGACGTGTTGGTCTTGTGGCGTGGACAACCGCCGCACTAGCTCCGTTTTCAGCATCTTTTAGGGCTCTTGTACGGGTGGCGGGGACATCATGGCGTCTTCTACCTCCTTCACGTGCCGGTAGTCCAGTTGAGAGATGATATGGTTGAACTTTTTCTTCTCCTTAGTGATGGCTGCCAGCTCAAATTGCGTCTCTGCCCGAGCGAACCAGAGACCCTGTCGGTTAGGCGAGAACGTTGGAAGGAGTACAGCCACTCTGAATATTGCTGATCTCTGTGTACTGTCTGGAGACTCCTGAATGCTTATCTCTTCCGTTCATTGAGGTCACCCGTATTGAATTGGTATATAGTGGTAGTTACAATGATGACTACAGTCCCACGGTTATAGTGTTTATTATAACCAAGTTACACAGGCTTGTAGTTAGTGTATAAGCTCATCTTGTCGCTGGTCGTTCCCTTATGGCCCGGTCACAGTTACTGCAGAACTGTTGGCTGTATTCTGTATGGCGCAGCATCAACTGTTGGAAGTCGTATGCTTGTCGGCTGAGAAGTGCATGCTTGGATGGTCCGGAAGAGCAATTTTTATACAATGGTGTTGCTGCTAGCGGCTGGCTGAACAATGAGCAGTAATGTGACTAGTGCGAGTATTCTTACGCACCGTTCGTGACAGCGCGTATATAAGCAGTCGGTTCTGACCATTGCTCCGTCGGTGGGAGGAATGCTGATGCATGGGTGTTGCAAGTGTTGGTGCTATAGTTGTTGCTGGCCTTGATGTAGAAGCATGGAGTAAGAAAGCTCCCACACTTGAAATAACACCAGGAATAGCAGTATTTGTTGAAATTTAACATCTCAATGATAAATTAAAATTCTAGGTTTTATATTCAGTTGAAATCAATGTAAAGAGAACACCATATTACCCATTAAAGAAATGTTCTTGAACACAAATCTGATAAGAAAGAGTACTGCATTTCCTAATCATTCTATACAAATGCATTTTCAGACTCCTTTCCTGCAAGAAAATATCACTGTAGACCTGAAGTATTCACTTCTGTACACACTGTTCATGTATACAAAAGGTTAAACTGAGTATTTCCAATGAGAAACAAAATTGAGGATTTTGTATACACAGAAGGAAATTAAATAATTTTGTTGTGTTTGTGTGTTCTGCAGTTATGGCTGCCTTATTTTTATGGCAACTCAGATTTCTTCAGGAATGAAGTATTTGGAATCATTGAATTTTGTTCACAGAGACTTGGCAACAAGGTAAGTTTATGGGTTTTATGTGATCTGTGTCTCACAGACAGGAAACCCTCTTTAGAAGACCCCACTAAAGACTATTGGTTACATAAGACATGAGAATAGTTTGGTAACAATGTTGACATATGCATTGTTTTTTAATAATTTTCTCGCTAAAAAGGATTTCCAGTCTACAAAGCACAAAAATTTGGCAATGTAACAAATTTTTTTGCACATTTAGTATGCCTTTGCTTAAAACTCTTTTATTTTCCCATTCATTCATCACCAACACACAAACTTGAAATTATGCTCTAGGTTCCCAGACATTAACATCCAAGGTCATTTCCTCACTGATCAGAGGTACAGATAAGCAACACCATGTTAATCAGGGGGAAAAGATGTCGCATTCCAGTTTTTATACAGTCTGTTGCCACAAAATTCTCACAGTGTGACTCACTGACACATGGTGCATAATCTACATCTGCAACATGAAGAAGCGTCAGTCTAATGGAATGCTTTGTGACTGTGTTTTACTTTTTTCAAAATAATTTGAAGTCTTCCACATACAGAATTTTTATACAGTTTGCGTTCAAATCAGACTTCTGTGTATGTACACTCTTTGTCCTGTAGGGACATTAATTATTGAATACATGATTGCCATGGCTGTTACATCAAAATATGGCATAAGACATAAATTGCCCTCGGTTCAAGAAAAGTTAGATATTAGGAACATGGTGTATGCTACTTAAAATTTTCTTCGCAAATTTCGCCTAAGAACTTTCACGTTCCTTTGTCGACTTAAAATACAAGACACAGTACTCACTCTGTAAGTGAACAGCTGAGCTGGAGAAAGGTGAAAACAGCAAAATGAGTATAGCAAAATGTAATCAGTATTTATGGAATAGTTCAGCAAGAACAGGCTCTTCATCTCGTGTTGTGCCTGTAAAAAATCTTGTCTTGTATTTCAAGATTGTATCAAAATTACTAAAGAAGAGAGTACTTGAAATGTGATTTGATGGAGAAAATACGTGTACAAGTAAATAATTTAATGTGGTTATATGGAATAACATTCCATTAAAGGGAATGACAGTTTTAATACACAACCACAAAATTTTGTTTGTGTTTTAAGATGTTTCCCGCTTACTAAGCCCAGTTCGTTGAATTTTCCCAAAATGTCTGAATGGGTTTCACTGTATTTTGATTGACACTTCCTCTGTTAATAACTATGCCTGAGTGAGGTGCAATTAAACTCATATGGTAACCTTCTGCTAAATTCGTAAAGTCATTTAAGTGATATCTGCTGCCTCCTGCCTCTCAGTTTGACTACATCTCACTCACACACACACACACACACACATACACACACACACACACACAGTGCAACAAATTGTCTAGGTTGACCTGTGGTATATTAAAGATAACTGTATGATTTAGGTAATTGTATGATATTATTTACTGTTTTTTAGGATAATGATTAGGGTGGATATAAAGACTGGACAAAAAATGTACTTATTTTTTGTGTTTTAATACTGTGTTAGTTTGTGTAAGAACAGCTCGATTTTTGAAGTGCCCACAAAAATTTTATAATTTGTAATGTGGAGCAGAGGCATAGCTGGAGGAGGGGAGGCGGAGTGCACGTGGTGTGGTCACACCCAGCAGCGAGATTAATAATTTGAATGAAAGCAATTTTATATGTACAACACATTTTTTAATACTGAGACATATAAACGAAATTCAATAAATATTTGTGATTTTCTTTAAAGTTCATCATTTCTTCCAGGGGCAGCCATTATGATTACTCACCCTGGGCGCCCAAAAACCTAGTTACTCCTCTGGAGTGGAGTTCAAGACTTTGAAGCCAAGTGTCTGTTACTTGTGCTTATCCTTGAAATAGAAAACCTCTCTTGTGGCCATCTGGACACCTGTGATTGCTAGCGACTTAAAGGGCTATACAGTTACAAGAATACTGCACCTGTTTGGATGCAGTATTCCTTGTTTGTATGGTCAGCTCTATTACTTCTGTATGAATGTTTAAACTGCAGTTTCTCTGTAAATAAATGTGAAAATTCTCCAAATTATTGTAACAAATTTCCCTCCAACTTTTGTAAATAATTGAAACGATGCTATGGAATTTACTCCAGTTCTGTACAGTAATTTTTCCCATATGACATTAATTGTGCTTGGTTACAGAAACTGTCTGGTGGGCAGAGGGTACACCATCAAGGTGTCTGATTTTGGCATGAGTCGCAGTTTATATTCAGCTGACTATTACAATATGGAAGGCAAAGCTGTCCTTCCAATACGCTGGATGGCCTGGGAAAGTGTGCTGTTGGTATGTCTTGTTTGACTTCTTCACCTTGTGATTTTCGTTAGTTTAAAATGCCTTGACCATGTAAATAATTTTTTAAGTTGAATTAATTTTTTGTTAGTAGCCCAAGTATATTCAGCATTCGTCAAATACTTGAGAAAAAATGGGAATACAATGAGGCAGTGCATCAGCTATTTATAGACTTCAAGAAAGCCTATGATTCAGTTAGGAGGGAGGTCTTGTATAATATTCTCATTGAGTTCGGTATCCCCATGAAACTAGTAAGGTTAATAAAAATGTGCCTAAGTGAAACGTATAGCAGAGTTCGGGTAGGCAAACATCTGTCTGACATGTTCCCTATTACGAATGGCTTGAAACAAGGAGATGCTCTGTCGCCATTGCTTTTCAACTTTGCTTTAGAATATGCCATTAGGAGGGTTCAGGCAAACCAGGAGGGCTTGAAATTGAATGATACACATCAGCTTCTGGTTTATGCTGATGATGTTAATATATTGGGCGGAAGCGTACATAGCATAAAGAAAAATGCAGAAGATTTAATTATTGCTAGTAAGGAGATTGGTCTAGAAGTAAATGCTGAGAAAACTAAGTACATGGTCATGTCTCGAAATCAGAATGCACGACACAATCACAACATAAATATAGATAATAAATCCTTTGAAAGGGTGGAAGAATTCAAATATTTGGGAGCAACCCTAACGAATTGAAACTCCATTCATGAAGAAATTAAGAGCAGATTGAAGTCGGGGATGCTTGCTATCATTCGGTGCAGAATCTTTTGTCTTCCAGGTTGCTATCCAAAAACACAAAGATTAGGGTATACAGAACTATAATTTTACCTGTTGTTCTGTATGGATGCGAAACTTGGTCTCTCACACTGAGGGAGGAACAAAGACTGAGGGTGTTCGAGAATAGGGTGCTGAGGAGGATATTTGGGCCTAAGAGGGACGAGACGACAGGGGATTGGAGAAGACTACATAACGAGGAACTTAATGACCTGTACTCATCACCAAATATTATTCGGGTAATCAAATCAAGAAGACTGAGATGGGCGGGGCATGTGGCACGTATGGGGGAGGAGAGAGGTGCATACCGGATTTTGGTGGGGAGACCCCAGGGAAGGCGACCACTTGGGAGACCCAGGCGTAGATGGGAGGATAATATTAAGATGGATATTCGGGAAGTGGGATGGGAGGACATGAACTGGATTGAGCTGGCTCAGGATAGGGATAGGTGGTGGGCTCTTGTGAATGCAGTAATGAACCTTCGGGTTCCATAAAATGCGGGGAATTTCTTGACCAGCTGAGAAACTGGTAGCTTCCCAAGAAGACCTCTGCTCCATGGAGTTAGTTAGTTAGTTAGCCCAAGTGTAGGGAAGAATTTATGGATCTTTCTGACCACTAATAAGTAAATCCATCCCAACAGGATTTACTGGTGTTATCACAATCACTTGCAGAAGTACTATCACATTTGTGTGAAGAACCACCTTGTAGGTCTGTAATAATACAAGTTGTGGTACTTGCAGTTTCATTTCACCCTACACCACCTGAAACCCCCCGCCCCCCCCCAACCCCCCCCCCCCCCCCCCCAAAAAGTCTTCATTGTGTGAGATAGGGTAATTTTAATTAAATGTTGTACACACTTAGTTCAGTCATTTTACATATCATTTGCCTGAAAATTTGAAATCCCTTTCATTAGAAACTTTTATGGGATCTAAAGAAGTAGGGAAGATGTGTCATCATAGGTCCATTCACCAAAAGAAATTCAACAGTTCTAGTGAGACTGACCATAATATCATAGTATTATGAATGTCATAATTTCTCCATTTAACAAAAACATATATCATGTCCAGTAGAAAGTCAAACTTTGCTACGTAGCTACGCAGGCACGCACCCTGAATTTTTCCTTGGGGAGGGGGCTGACCATGAGGCTAAATATAATTTATGTTTGATTTTAAAAATTATGTTATAAGAATCATGTCGCAAGTACAACATAACACTGCCTGCAACTACATTTATATACTTATGAATATAACTATGTATTCCATGACTCAATCATAGTGTCGTATCTTCTTGTTTTTTTAATTTTATTAATTTATTTCCCAAAATTCTAACGTACTAGTCACCAGCTGATTTCTGTGGCTGATTTCAACTGAAGGGGCAATCATGTAAAAATTTTGATATCATAATATGCGTAAAATCTACTTGTTTTTTATTTCTGCTTTGGGGGTTGAGGGGGGCTGCAGCCGCGCCGCCCCCCCCCCCCCTTGTGTGCGCCCTTGTAGCAAGGTTCTTGATATACCACAGTGCACTATTAAGGGAGGTTATGAAAGCAGTATCTGTGCAATGTTATTTTTATCGAACTTAGTTGCTTTTTTAAGCAATCGCAAGCTCTGCTTTTATGAAACATGGCACACACATAGTTGTGGGTTTCTCTGTATCTGCTGATGGTTTATATAGCAGTTGACTTATAAATGTATTTGTGGAATCTGCTATAAGAGGCTATTTTTGTAAAAAATAATCTTTTAGACAAAAATATTGTTATAAATATGACCGATTTCACCCTTCAACATGTAGGGTATTCAAACCCCATCTCTAGCACGATACAGGAGCAGTATTTAAGAGCATTTAAATTTCACTCAAAAACATTGAAAACAGCTTGCATTTTTTACTCAGATAAGTTCCATATTTTTTGTTCTGTGTGAATGAAACTTGGAACGGTAGTTTACCATATACTGTAGATAATATACATGGAATTGACATCACCTCAGTAATTTTCCCTTGTATGGTAGGCCTCAAAACACCCATCGATACACAGAGCTACATCACAGTTTAGAAAACAGTATACAGTAGTGCTTGCTGCAGACAGCACACTGTCTTGTTGGTGTACATTTCTTTTCTGTGGGAGGAATTCTTCTTGGAAAGTGGGGTTCCGTTAGCCTCTTGATGGTTGCATCACCATCATGATGACTTGACACTCTAAGCTTCACCGAATATTTCACCAACAAGCCCTCAACCCAAATCTACTCTGAAGTTTAGGTAATCAACTTTCCATCATATATTTTGCCTATAAATAACTAGAGAATTCTGAATTGTGGCATTCAGTAGCCTTCTAACTTAAAGCACCATTTATTCATTCTTTCTCTCTCCACTAGGCACATCTGCACCAGCTTATCCTTCTTATCAACACCACCCATAATGAATCACACACAGGCTTCTCTTTCCCTTTCCTCCTCTTCACCACTGTCTGTACTTCATCTGCATGGTATGATGAGATCATGGTTACATGCTTGTTGTCACATCACTGCAAGACACAGACTGGTCTGCTGTGCTGCGCTATTGCCTTGCCCTTTTGCAGCGTACTTTCTTGCAGTTTCTTTGCTATAGCCTTCCTGTTTACTCTGGCGGTTCTCACACACACTGTGTTGCATGATTTCGAACTATAAAACTAAAACTATAAAAACCATGAAGGACCACAGATAACCAAAATGTGATTTGCACAATTTGAATGTCTTTATTCAGAACTGTGATGATTTCTAGTGGAAGGTATTGTTTGAAGGACAGGCAGCTGTTGCACAAAGTTGGTGGCTAATCAACTGAAATGTCTTACTGGGGAGCATACAAAGTCTGGAATTTTAAATGTAGGTGTCTAGTTATGCGATAGATTTTGAAGAGTTTTGTGGTCCTTCAGATGTGTCCTTGGAGGTGCTGATGAAATGCAGGAACTTATAGATCCTTTCAAATCTGTCCAAAGATATGACAGAACAAAAAACTGGTGGGGCTACAAGTTGATTTTATGAGAAATACAATCTCGGACTGGGCTTCTGTACAATACCCACAGGCAAGAAAATTGCCAGTACAACATATATTTCTTCTGCTGTCACGGGCTGCAACTGATTTACCCACCCCCGCTTGGAGAAAATACTGCCCATGAATTTTTTAACGGCTTGGCACAAGGGCACACCCAAGTGGGGGGCTGCCGGGCTGCAGCCCCCCAAATCTCCAAAACCGAAATTTAAAATATATGGATTTTGTAGATATTATGATATCAAAGTGTAACATGATTTCTCCTTCAGCCAAATCAGCCACTGAAGTCGGCTGACGGCATTAGAATTTTGAAAAATACATTACTAAAATTTAAAAAAACAAGAAGCTAGGACACTGTGATTGAGTCATGGAACATTTAGTTTTGGTTGTATGTATATAAATACAGTTGCAGAGTGTTATGTTGTACTTACAACATGATCTTTGTAACGTAATTTTTAAAATCACACGTAAATTATATATATAGCCTCAGGGTCAGCCCCCCCCCCAAGGAAGAATTCTGGGTGCGCAACTGGCTTAGCATAGTGATTGGTCTGTCACAATTTTCTGCACAATGCCTTTATAAAAAATAATTGTCATGGCTACCAAACAAGTTTGAAATATCACTGATCTGTAATCCCTTCTTGCTACTTGAGGCCATGTTTGCACACAGAAACTCCTACTCGTCCTACTCGTCTGCAAAGCAGAACGGTGTGTTGTACTGTACCATACTGTACTGCAGATATGAATGAACACTGTTCAGTGTGTCGTAACCAACAAGTATTGTCCAATCATAAGACGGTAGCACAAATCGCGAGTGTTGTATGCAGGGGCCTTACAGAACTCTTATATACTATCTTTTAGCCGGTGGGTTTAAATGCCAGCTGTATCTCGTGCCGACCTGGATTTTTCTTGCTTAGCCTGGACATTTAAATTTCCGAAATTCTGCGTGTTAGAAACCAATTGTATAAACTGGAGTTGGTCCAAACTGATTTTTAAAGAATGAATACTTTTACATGCATACGAATGTTTATATCAGTATTCATTTCACCCCATCGTTACAAATTGTCTTTTTTTCTACTCCTGCATTTTGTCTTGAAAGAAATCACGTTGTTGTGTTCGAAATGTGCAACGAAATTCTGACAAGGTCTGTACTCCTGCTCTTACAATTTCAGCCCTGTGGGTCAGGGTTTACGACCTTCTTCCTGTTGCATTGTCAGTCAAGCAAACAACAATTTTGGCCTTCACCAATTCTTTGAAGGCTAGCTTTCTAGTCAAAAGAAAACCACTTGTTTGTCTGGTGTTATTGCCTGTGTCTGTTAGTCATGTTACAAATGCCCAGAACACTTCAGAAGATGCTGTTTGGTATTAAAAACGACAGAGACATTTGAGACCAGCATGTGATAGCGCAGAATGGTAAACGCTGTTCCTGGTATGAATGAAGTTGGAATCTGACCACGAAAATAAAGGGATCCCTATATTTCCTCTGCGAGATCACAGCACAGCAGGTTCTCATGACAATGATTACAAAATGTGCTTTCTTTTTGGGTGTGTAACAGTGTAGCCCGATAGAGATTTACCGACGTTTCAGACAAACCTTTTGCCTCCATTTTCTGTGTGATAGTGTATTTCTGACGAACAAATCTCTTGTGACCTCAAAAGAAAACTTAAGGGCTGCTGCGTAATGTGCAACTAGTGTGCATAAATGTAATGCTATTATCTTGATTCCAGGGTAAATTCACAACCAAGAGTGATGTCTGGTCATTTGCAGTAACATTGTGGGAGATCCTTACATTTGCACGTGAACAGCCATTTGAAGATCTCAGCGATGAGAAGGTCATTGAGAATGTAACACATTTCTATCAGGATGATGGCCATCAGGTTAGTGTGTCTGATCTTAAGCGCATTTTGTTTGTATGAAGAAAATAGGCTGTTATTGTTCTCATGCAGAATCTGAATGGAGTTTGGGAATTCAAATGTGTACGCATCAGCAGAGAAAACTTTCCGAAGCAGTATTTGTATGCTACTTCCATATTGTGATAAGTACAATTTGCTGTCATATCTGTGTGATATCCCCAAGTAATGGATTTTCATGAAACATCGTATATCATAACAATAGAGGCCTTTGTAATTCACCATTTTCTGCTATAAATACTACCATCATGCGGGCTCTTGAACTAGCAAAATTAAATTGACACTAGCACTGCTTACTTGAATCAGAGCAATGAAATTTCGTGGTAATAGAACTTTGAAAAATATGAAGTGCAGGAAACATAATTTTTATGGATGAGAAAACAACAATGTAAAGATAATTAATTTCACCTTTGGAGCCAGACATTCTAGTAAATTCTGTATAAAATGCTGTATGTGGACAGTTAAAAACATAACAGAATAATAAAACTTTTATGTTAATTAATGTGATGCATCTGCTCCAGCTCATACATATCGTATATATTTCCTTGTGTGGGCGTTTACATGGCCTACTGCAAAGCCTGAAACAGAACACACTTCATGATTATATCTGTAGTCTAGGATATTTTGGAGTTTTCGGACTGGTTCAGCTGAACCAGTGCTTAAAAATTCCAGCCAGGTGACAAAAGTTCTCTGGGCACAAGCCCAATCGCACAAAGTGCTGCAGACCAAACAAACCCCTTAGGGTAGTTACTTCGGCTTCTTTCCCATTATATAAAGTAAGTTACTGAAAAACTGATAATCAAAAATTGAACCTGCCAGCTGGTATTTAAAATGTTGGCAGCAAGCCCCTGTGTGTAATATGTGGCGCTTAATGAAGTGTTAATTTTTCAGCTGTATCTGCCAGTACCAAAGAATTGCCCAAAGGAGATCTATGACCTGATGTGTGAGTGCTGGCAGAGGAATGAATCAGATAGGCCCAACTTCAGAGAGATTCACCTCTTCCTGCAGAGAAAGAATCTTGGTTACAAACCAGATATGGATTGACAAAGCATACATATTACAGAGTACGTGTGCAATTTTATGGCACTGTGGGCAGGAATACACGTTTATCTTGATGTAGTTTGAATGACTTCTTCAGATCTACTGTGATTAGGGTTTGTCAAACAGAAACTAAAATTTGCCTATGTCATAACTATGGTATTTTTAATAGCAATAAGTGTGGAATCTTAAAAACCCAACTTTTTACATGCTACACTTTATCCATTATGTAAATATTTTCATTACAACTACACAAATATCCCCTCTTCTTCACCACATGTTAAAAATGGCACAGTTTGACATACATATACTATTTAGAACATTTTTAGGAGTGGAAAGTGAACTAATATCAACCCATTTTCCAGTTCTACCAACTTTGCTTAGAGGAAACTAGTGTGCCTATTTGGTGATAATGTGTAAGGAAGCTGGGTGTATAGTTCAACTGATAGTGTGGTGGTGATACAGCAGGAAAGAAAACACACAACTGGGATTGAAGTTATCATCATCGTTGTTGTAGCAAGTGTATGTATCTGTGTTGCTGCATCTGCAGGCACAGTTTTGTAATGTAAGTGCTTAATTTCTTCTGATTGTATCCAGTGGTATGACAATACACAGGGTCCTTATTTTATCTGGCAGCTGTTGTGTGTCACTTCCTGTTATTACTGTGCTGCTCATGTGGGCAGTCAGCTGAGGACACTACCTTGATATGATACACAAGCTGATAGTAGGTGGCACCCAGTACTTTCCAGATAAGTAATGACCGTGTATTTGGCTGCCTGGGACAAGGCATATTCTATTTCAAAACAATAGAACACAATCATATTTTAGATGTTATTATAAATTTAACTTTTTACTTGACTGATATTCAGAAAATAAGTCATCTTTTTCCTCTGTGGCCTAAGAATAGGGACTTTAAATCTCTCAGTCTACACAGAAGGTGGCTTTATTTGAGGGTAAATACAAGAATAGTAAAAATTAAACAATAAAAAATCATATTGTGATGTAGGTTGGTACCAATGTCCGGAGGAACTTAACTGCCGCCATCTGAGGTTTGGGGTTTTCACAAAAGAACTGTTAAGATAACCATCTCTTGTGATGTGACGCCTTGTGGTCTGGTAGATGTGTACTAGTGCTTCAGAGGAACCTGCTGTCTGCATTATAAGAGGAGATGTTGTAGGCAGTAGGTTCCTCTGTGATATAAGCGCAAAAGTACAGACTACATCCCATCACATTCCAGTAAACATTTATATTTATCATGCCTCCATTTTCGTGATTGTATCTTGAAATATGAAATAGCATGCTCATTTCAAAGCATCAGCAGCACAGTCCACTTCCACATAATATAACATTCTAGCACATGATCATAATCATCTTTGAACACTGTGAAAACTTTAAAGCAGTAATTAGCCTACTGTACATTAATATCAATTCCGATTATCTGCTTGCTAAAATTAATCTCCTTCTCTGATTCAAGAAACTTTTCTGCTTCATCCAGTTATAAAATGACAGTGAAAAATATTTTAATTAAACAAAATCTTGTTAGAACAGTAATGGAAATAAATTAAGATTAACATAAATTCCATTGAAATTTCAGTGGGAGTTTTTTGTGGTTGTCAATATTATTATTGAAATTGGAACATGAAATGGAGAACAGTTCAAATTCGCTTTTGTAATACACAAGAACTCACTGTGTTTGTTAAGATGTTTAAATATCATCCTTATAATTCAAGGATAGGTCATTTGTAAGCATGCCTGTCTGAAATTTTGCAGTGCAGAAGTTAGCATAATGCTGTAGGGTTGCGATGTTTGATTGCTTACCAAATGGAAAACATAATGTGGAATCCTAATAGACATTGAACTACAAAGAGGTGACATAAGTTGAAATGTTTATAACAACACTGCATTATTAAACTGAAACATTTATTGGAGTTTCTCCATCAACTGATCTTAAAGACAATATGTATAAAGCTGACTTTGCTGCTAAAGCATTTTGTCTTTACCTAAAAATTAAAAAACCAAAAACCCTGATGGAAAGAGTCTAATATAGAGTCAATTAAGAAAGAATTACCGTGAAAACTACAGCATATTTAATACTAAATTGTTAACACTCATGCTAAATTAAGACAAGTAAATATTATTTTTGCATCCAGGTCAGCTCAGTTGGTATAATGACTGATTAGATTCTTTTCAGGGTATAGGGAAACCACACTAATTCTAGGGCCCATCAGCCTCATGTGCAGTGGATGCCTGGGGGTTCTTTCCCTGGGGTGAAGCAGCCAGGGCATGAAACTGACCGCTAACTACCATAATGTGAAGATTAAGGTAGCTATATCTTCACTCGCCGATATGCATACATGGTGTTATGCTTAATTCAGCACAGGGTTAACTTGACCATTATCATTATTATATTTCTTTTTAACTTTTAGAACATTAAGCAAGAATAAGAGATACTTTTAGGGAGAGTACTGTATGTAGACAAGCATGGGATGGTAAGGTAAATATTAGTCAGCAGCCCTGAATAATGTTGTTATGCCACTGGTAGCTTTCTTCAGATGACTGCACCACAAAAGCAATCACTGTGCCTTCTGTCTTAGAGTCAAATAATATAGCTGGTATCAATGCATTTACAACAGCAATTCTTTATTCTGGCCTGAATTTATAGCTAAGTGCATGTTACAGTTAAACCATACTGCACTATTAGCAGCAGTTCAATAAGCTCCAGCGTTTGTGCTGAGTGTGTGTTAAACTGATATGATGTGTTGGGCAGTGTCCTCTGCCTTGTTTTGTGCACAGAAATACGACTGGTTCTTTCTCCAACCACAGGAAAAAATATAATCTACTCAGGTTTATTAGAGTTAATCTCTCCACACTGGAGAAAATCAGTTCTGAAACACATTTTTATAACTGAAAACAGAATGCATAATGTCCGGTGCGTGTCATTTGCAACATCTATGTTTTAAAGGGCCATCAGAATACAAATGTGAATATAACATTGCTATTCATCCCTTGAAGAAAGAATTTAATCTACAAACCATTTAAAAAAAAAGTTAGTTCCTACCTCACAGAAAACATCCTCTATTCTCTTTACAAAGGCCAGTCAGTTAGTGCTGTTAGAGAAATAATTTATGTTCATTCTGAGCATTATATGACATCTATAAACACATCTGTGAGCAAAATGCAGACCTTTTGAATATTAAAGAATGTGGTACAACATTAACCACAGTTCTTTAAAATGTTCACATTACTGTACATTAACTTACTTTCTGTAGACATGTACAGTTCATAGTATTTCAAAAAACTATTTGTTTCTGTCAAAGGATGATTAATTTCAGTGTCACAATATCTGTGTATGTTTATTCCTACCTACATATAAATATAAATATGTTCTCCACATTATCTCCACATAATGGTAGCTGGTCTTCATGCAGTGTTACTCCTACATGAACTAAATGTCCAGCAATTTTAGTGATGTGATTGCAACAAATTTTAAAGAGATTATGTGAATGTCTTACATTCACTGAAATATTTTACACACACAACAAAAATTTATGTACTATAATGATAATACTATTTATACATAAAATTGCATTAACTATATAATGTACATGAGCGAAGCATATACACAAGAGGATGCAACAATGTATGCTTCACATTAATTTCTAATTACCTCTGAATCATGTATGGACCACACCATAGGCTCAAGAGAAAATTGGTTTCCCTTTTAATTTCTTTTACTGGTAAAATTTTCTTGCATCTCTTTGTGTTGTGGAATACTGTGGTAAATTTCCTCTTGTAACAAGTTCATAAATCATAAAGTGGTATTAATGTGTGCATTCCTATGGAAGTTTCAAATCTGAGTAATACATGCAAAACTGAACTGCTGACTTCAGTGGCCAGATATTCAAAGGGTACATGGCATTTGAAAAAGACACATGTAATCATTACAAAAATATATAATTCACACAGATTAGGCTCTTGACCCCTCTTCCAGAACGTGATAAAGAACTGAAAAATTCTACTCTGGACTTAAAAGCCAATGTGGAAGTTGACAAATTTTTAGCATGTTGACCAGGGTTATGAAAATAGCAATGATTGGCATGCCAAATACTCATGTACACCATGCCAGAAGTGACAGAAGTGAACAGCAATAATGATATTTAAAATTGTATGCAATGTGTCTGAAATCTGGATTTGTATGAATGACAGGCAGGTTTTGTTGTACCTTCTTCATAATAAAAAAAATTTACTCTGTCTGTGGTCTAGAAAGTAGGTACTAGCAACAAAAAGACTTGTGTGTTGTGCATTATAATGAATTTGAATTTACAATTTCTGTAAATTGGTTAGTTATCTTCTTTTTGTATATATCCTGTCTGTGATTCAGGTAGGCACATGGCCACTACTGAAACAAGGACATTTAAGCCAGTGATTTAAGCCTAATTATGAATTTGCAGAAATGCAGATTGTATAAGCAAACCCATGCCATAATTCATAGAACATTTTAGTTCAGTTATGTAAGAAAAAGGAACATTTGTTCCTACATATTTGAGTGTTTTCTCACAGATGCCATGTATCCTGTTATGGTGTTTTCCTTCCTTCAGTCAATCATTATTAAACTGTATTACATGACATTTACAAAATAAATTATTAATAATTTTGTAATTTTGTTTGTTGTGGTTTAGCCACATCATATGTTGAACTTCTTTTAGTGTTTCAGCATACACTGCACTTACCATTTTCAGGGTAAGTGGCAATTGCAGTAACTGCTGAAATGTTGGAAGAACTAATATACACAGTGCAGCTAAACCCAGAAAGCAGAAGTCGCACATTAGATACAGGCTATGGTGACCTAAGGACATCAATATTCTAATATTTTCTGTAATGGAACAGTATTAAGCAAGACCAGTGCAGTTCATTACTTAATTCTGAATGTAATTTTCCCCTTATTATGTACTGGCACAGTTAAGGTGTTAAAATGTTGTAGTTTCATTCAGTTGAGTTTAAAGAAAACAAAGTCGTTAATTTATTCTGTCCCAATAACAGTTCTTACATTATTATGTTTGGGTGAAAGTAGATGGATGAACATTATCCATTTCATCAATGAAATGGCAGGTATTAAAAAATTTAAATCTAGTGTTATAATAACATCCCTATCTGCAATTAAAGAAGTGAGTAATGTAATTTTCAAATGATGAATCATTATGTAAGCGAGGTCAGTTGAAGCGACTTACAATTGGCAGAAAAAGGAGAAGCAAAATATACTTTACATTGATAAAATTAATCCACTATAGGACGTTCCCAAAATTAGTCAGGATAATGAAATATTGGAATTTGGAAGTTATGCGAGTCATCTGAGTTTCAAAGTTTGTGATTTGTAACAATGTCTTAACCTTTATCATCTTGTGGGTCCATATACTGGTCTCTGTGTGTTTGCTTGACAGCAACTTAAATGTGCTTAGCCAGAAAAATGCAGGCCATCAAGATATACAATTGACATTAAATCCATCTCCTAATGGTTAATTCTAGGTACATCTCTGCAGGATTTCATCTTATTTACAGCCTGAATATGTTGTACCTGTGATTCTATAAATATGGATAAGTTGCCAGTTAACATTTGTTTTCTTTTTCACTCACACACACACACACACACACACACACACACACACACACACACACACACATTCCATAGGTGCATACATGTGTCACAAAGACAATAGGATGTGGAACAAGTCATAAATACACAAATATATGCAGTTTTTACAGTCCTAAATACTATAAACATTTTATAAAGCAGTATTATAGATCATCATTGCACATGCAATTTTATCTACAGAGTAAAAGGAGTCTGTATTTAAGATTTTGTAAATGCTACTTTAAATTTGGCCTTGTCATTCTTAAGAATTGTCAGACTACATTGTAAACTGTCCAAACTTTGATGGCAGCATGGAATGGACTTTTTTAAAAAGAGACAGGTTGGCATTTGGTCTGCGAAGATGCCTCTTATTTCTTGTATTAATATTTTGTATAGATGAATTTGTTTGAAAATTTTCTTGATTATTGACAATGAAGCTCATTAATGAAAATATATACTGGGGTGGAACAGGTAGAGTTTCTAATTTTTTAAATAGACTTTTATGACAAGTGCTGGATTATGCACCCGCCATAATTCTGACATTTTTCTTTTGTAAAGTGAAGATCTTTGCACTGTCAGCAGAGTTACCGAAAAACTTTTCCATATTTTATAACAGAATGAAAGTATGCATAGTAAATTGATTTGAGTGTGTTAATGTTACTGATATGGACCATTGACCTAATGACATAACATGTTCCACTTAACTAACAAATCCTTTGTCCAATATGGTTCTTCCAGTTTAGGTGGTTTTCAATTTGTACACCAAGAAATTTTGTATTTACTGTCACTTCATACTTTTTCTATAACCAGTATGTAATGCAGAATGTGATGAATTATTTGTTATAAATTTAATTATACTTGTTTTGTCTAGATTTAGAACTAACTTATTAGCAGCAAACCATTTAATCACATGAGACAGAACAAAGTTTGACACTGAACAGAACTCTTAAAAATTTCTACTTGACATTATGACAGTAGTGTCATCAGCAAATTATACTGTTTCTGACACAGAATTTTTTTTGGGGGAGGGGGGGGTTCCTTTATGTGTATTATGAGCAATAGAGGCCCTAAAATTGATGCTTGGGGAATTCTGTGTTTCAATGTACCCGAGTCAGAGAAAATATTTTGAGTTGTACTAGGTGATCTTACTTCATCTTTCTATCTTCTGTTAGTTAAATAGGACCTCAACCAATTTGCAGGTATTCCTTGAATTCCATAGAAATGTAATTTAGCTAACAACATTTCACGATTTACACAATCAAAAGCCTTTGCGAAATCATGGAAAATTCCTCCAATGTGCATTTTTTGGTTAATAGATTTAAATACTCTATCTGTGATTCTGAAGCCAACATTTTTAGTAGATATTCTTTTCCTGAAACCATGCTGTTCTGTGACAAGTATGTTATTAATATGCAGGTTGGCTTAATGTACTGAGCATATTTTACTCAAATACCTTAGAAAAAACGGTTTATAATTGAATAGGCCTATAATTTGTCATACTAGTTTTGTGTCCTTTCTTGTAAAGTGATTTTACTACTGCAGTTTTAAGAGGGTCAGGAAAAATGCCTGTACACAGTAAGTGATTATAAACATAGCTTAATGGGAGACTAATAAGAGATGGGCAGGTTTTTAAGATTTTGCTTGATGTTTCATCATAACCTGATGACATTTTTGGTTGGTTTTAGGGAATGTATTATACTTATTATCTCAGCTTCAGTGGTTGGGATTATTTTTATGTAGGGGAAGTATCCAGGAAATGAAACCTTTAGAATTGAGGTAGCATGTCCTTTCTCTATTTGTTGAATGTTTAATTTTTCAGCACAGGTAATTCTTGTTTTATGCAATTTGATTTGTGCAATTTTGCTTTAATGTGACTTGAAAATCTGTACCATTTTTGTGGTGTATAAAATGTACAACACAAGGTTTCAAAAGAAACTGCTTTCATTGTCAGGTGCGCCTGGAGACGAAAGCAGTTTGCTTTCAAAACATTGTCATATGTTTTATACTTAGTGACAATGAGAAAAGTTCTAATACATATCAGTGATGCTTCACATGCTGATATACTTTGACATAGGATTTATGTACAATTCTATAGGATTAATAAGACTATGGAAGGGGATGATGACTTTTTTGTTCTCTGGTTTTGATGCAGTTGAATATGTGTAAAAGATAACTTACACTAAGTATATTTATATTGATGGTTACTGAGTGGTTCATGTTACACACATTCTTCTAGAATTGTGTGCTGTTATATGCTTACACAATGACTTCTAATTTGTAAACATAACGCCCATAACCATTATGCAGTGTGTTATTAGTTTAACAAAACGAGGCATGTGGTATTAATTTGCCACTCCAACATACTGAAAATACTGTGTGGCTGATGGGCACTTCGGAAACTGAAATGTTTGGCAAACAGGCCTAAATTTTTCCCCTTTATGTGACTTGTGCCATACATCTTCAGCTGTTCTTTTTCACTGTTTCATTATATTATAGACTTTGCTTCATCAAGAGACAAATTCCTGATTAAGTAGTCCCTGTCTTGATTGTAACTGCCAGTTTGTACATAGTCAGAATGTCAGTTCTGAAACTGCAGTGGTATGTATGCTGAAATGATATGACTGAGTAGAATTAGAAATTAAAGTTACTGTTAAGTGCAAATGTTTCTTGCAGTGTTTCAGGGATGTAAGAATGTAGCTGTGAACAAGAACAAAAACAGTTTTGTAAATAATATTATGTATGGTGCCTCAAGTCATTTATACAAAATGACATGTAATAATAGTACATACTCTATAAGCATTGCGATAAGAAACAATATTCTAAGTCTACCCCTTAATGTGCAGAGTCATATCACTTTCTACTGACATCAGTGTCCTATTATCATGTAAATAATCTGTGTATAAATGTGCATGATTGAGTGTTTACTGTACAGATAGACTGTTTTGCATTATTTGCTTGTCATCATGATGAAGGTCATGAGGTGGCTTGGCTGATCTGGACCAAACTGTTTAGCATCAACTAAATTATTTATCTAGACAACTTGTGATAATTAAGTACTACATAAAATGATACAGATTAAAGAGCTGCAAATGACTGCACAATTATCTTATGGTGTGTAAGTTCATGTAAGTTTTGTTTCCATATGTTGTCCCCCAGTTTTACAGGTACCATATATTCTGGCTCCTTAGTCTAGGTGGGCCCATCATCCTAACGAAGGTTCTCTGTGCTCTGGTAACATCTATTTGTGCATCTTTTATGCAGTTATTTTAGTGCATCTCATGTCATTGTGGAGTACTCTGTCAATAGTCAGCAGTTGTCATGAATTTATATTCTTTTGTTACCTCATGTAGTATTATCTCGTACATCCTATTTACCCAAAACTAAAATGAAGATGGTGTTACTGCACACACCATGAAGGCATGTAGGGGAGTGGAGGTAGAGCTCCATTCATTCCTAATTGTGGCAGTAAATAGAGGTGAGTGGTCAGTCTTACACATCCCAGCCACTTCACTCCGGGGGGGGCCCACGCCAACAGAAAATGCTGCCAGTACCCATTGTTATCAAATGGGAATTCTTTTCCTTCTGCTGCATCATTGGAAAAATGTGGGAGCAGCCTGTCGTCACATGCACAAAGCTAAACGTGTTCTGTATAGGTATTTTCCTGAAAATTTAAGATTCTGAGGGTGTGTCATGGACAGTCATGATTGTCACATTATTCAATGTAGTTGCTGTCTGCGTGCTTTCTGCCCCATGCTCTAGGTGCCGGTGGCCCCCTTTGAATGATTTGCACAAATCAGCATTGAAAACTGTGACAAGCAAGACTGCCTGTAACATTCCTTATAAGACAACATACGCAAATGTCACTGTGTTTCTTACTGATGTCTGTTGGTGTGAAAACACCTGCATTTTCATGGAGGTGCGTTATAATAACTTCGGAAAGAAGAAGAAACAAGAAAAAGAGGAAGTAAGGATTTTCGTGTAAGGAGACAAACTGAAAGAGCTGGATGGGCATATTACATTGAAACAAAACATAAATAAATCACTGAATGATAACATTATGCAATGAAATATTTTATACAGAAATTTCAGTGAATGTGATAATAAGTAATATATCTAAGGTTATAGGGAGTCATCATGGGAAGAAGTAGGTTATTATAAATATCATAGATGGCTGCATCGCTAAAAGGTACAAAGAACTGAATAAATATGAAGAATCACATTATTCTAATAGTCTACAGTTTCACTTGAAGACGTGTGGTCTTAGTATATGTGTAAGCATATGTCCCTATTATATTTGACAGATTTTAAGTGAAAGTGTAATATCAAAAATTAAGGTTATTTATTTACTGCACTTAAGGAAAAAATCCTCAGGACTTGCATTTGTACAAAAACATCAGGCAATATCACAAGTCAGAACTGATGATTACATAAATATTACAGTAATTAATTCAGCATGAAATAATTAAGGAGTTTACTGATGATATGCAATGCAATTAAAAACTTACAAGGCTTCCTTCACTACATACTTTAAAAATACAAAACCTTGTATATCTTAAAACAAACTCACATTGTTAAATAATTTAGAACTGTATAAAATGTGATGCAGAATTTTTCCTTGGGGTGGGTGCAGACCCTAAGGCTGTACATAATTTATGTTTGATTTTAATAACTATGCTATAAAAATCATGTTGTAAGCACAATACAACACTGTCTGCAACTGCATTTATATACATACAAATATAACTCACTACATGTTCCATGACTCAGCCATAGTGTCCTTTCTTCTTCTTCTTTTTTAATTTTATTAAATTATTTTTCAAACTTCTAATCTACTAGTCTTCAGCCAATTTCAGTGGCTGATTTTGGCTGAAGTGGAAATCACATAAAGCTTTTGATATCATAATATCCACAAAATTGGTGTTTTTTAAATTCAGTTTTGGGGGTCTCAGGGGCTGCAGCCCATCAGCCCCCCTCCTTGGGTGCGCACTTGATGTGATATAAGGGCATACATTCATTGCAACATAGTGCAAAAGTTTTTCAAAAAGTACTAGTGTGTTCAAAATGAACTTTCTTTATCTGAAGAGTGCAGGTGAAACGATTTCAGGAAGGTTTGAAAGTCACATGGAGAAGTGTTTTATGGTATGTCATTTAATCAAACAGACGACACTGTCACGGGCATAAAGGTACAGATATAGACATACATAATTCAGCTTCATATAATTTGAATGTTACAGATATGAACAAACAGAATGGGAAATTATTGCTTATTACTGATAACAACTCCTCTTAAACCTACCACGATGTAAGTAAAAATGTAATACAACATGGAGTTGATTTTTTACCTACTTATTCTCATATGCGTATTACATACTGATCTTCACTCTCTAGGAATATGTCAGTTTAAATCCCCAGGTAGTAAAGGGTGTGCAACCAGGTTTTAACATGTGGGTCTCTGTATAGGACTGAAGAAAGTCAACATTATTAGTTTTATGGACATGATGAGTATGTTGGAATGATAATGTTAATCAATATTGTATGTTTATCCATGTTCTCAGTTTCTTGGATTATAAACCATCTGACAATCGGATGATTAGTAACTAAGGAACTGGAAAGGATGTAAAAACAAGTGGTAGTGACCAAATTTGAGGTATCATTATGCTTGCCTGGAAAGACAGCAAAACAACAAAACGCCACCAAGACATGATAGCCGGTCCCGGAGCAAACATTTGAACCCGGTACTTCACGAATACGAAGTAAGAGTACAGCCCACCCAGCAGTGACGTTTTATGGCCAATAAATGTATGGAACGGAAGCTACGACTCTTCTCAGGTATCACATAATAGTCATTTAGGTATTTATTTTAAACCAAACGCGAGTAGATTCAACAGACCTCGTGAAGCTCAAACGCTCAGCTCTTGCTGACGTAACTCAAATGCCTTGACCGTCCCGAGTAGGCACGTTGCAAATAAACGTGTCACCCACCACTTGCATAGGTTATCTACGAACACGCGACGTGTTGATGACGCGGAACGGGCTCGAGGAGCGAGAGCACTCTCTTCCGTGCCGTGCATCGTGACCAACGAGAACCGTAAGCACAGGCGGACTGAATGCAAACTTTGCTGGTCAACCGATGTTCTTTGGTTGATACAAGGTACGGAACAAGATGTAGCGTGACGCGTTTTAGAACGTGTAAAGCTCGATCGACTGTGGCGTGGAAATACCGCAAAGCGGTGTTAATAGCGTATAGATGTGTTGTTTGGTGTTGTTATCTACAATGTATATGTGAGTACATATTTTATACTCATTTAGGCGTCACAACGAAGTTGAAAGAACTGGTGTGTAGCAGTACGCTATGATCTTGTGTTGAGACGGTGATCGGATAGAATCTCGACTGGATGTCGGGTATGACGACTGAGTGTTTAGCTGATACTTTGCGATGCCCTTCAGACACGGGTATATAAAACTCAATAAATTATTGTCGACACACCCGTGCACTTTATTGACGTTATTTGCTACATGTTTCGCATAGTCTAACCATCTTCGGGCACTCCCTCAGTATATGTAAACGGTTTTCTATGTGCGTTGCTGATTCCGTTAATTTTGGGGGTCTGCACTTAGTATAGTAAAGTTCTTGCCAAACACAAAATTAAAACTTCGGTACACTTGAGATACCTATGCCTGTACGTTCAAATGTTAAACTGTAATATTTGACTTCATATTGGCATTTCATACACTAAAACTCTGCAACATTTGACTGTTACTCGTTTTTAATAATTCGTATATTCATTCATAACTTTACAAAATTAGACGGTTATATAAATTCTGCACGTAAAGCCTCCTTAAATAAAGTTTTTATGTTATTGCATGACGTACAATCCACTAAGGAGTGTCCTATGTATACTATACTGTATTAGTATGCTACATACTACGACAGCACAAGATACCAACATTAGGACGAAGAGCCAAACACAGGGTCGTTATACGCTATAAGAAAATGAGACAGCTCTCAATTTTAAGTCACATGTTACACGGCTTTAATACGTGAACATTTGGGAATAGACTTTTAAAGCATATCAAATTGTAATTTTCCTTTAACGACAAACTATAATTTTGTGCCAACTGAACTGTAATAACCTGGGATCTCAAAATTCACGTAATCCGGACTGCATGTCGAATATAGCTTGCATAAAATGATTAATTACCTGAATATGGTTAGAATCAGATCGGAATGTATAGCGGACGACAAGGTTAATAAATTATGTGGTTGTGCTTACTTGTAATTTGTTGAATATTCTATGTCCGGAAGTTTCTTGTAATTTTCCCTAGTCCCTTTCGAAAATGCCGATGTAGTAGGGATTTACCTTGACTAGGTGGCTGCTTCGTTCCAAATCCTTTCCAGTTATTCAGTCTACCAATTCAACGCTACGTACCTCAAAATACAGACGTCGTAAAATAAACCAGAAAAAGGAACACAATTTATCGTGTTTTGTACAAGAGGTTTCACGACTATCACAGACTTTGTGTGTTTCTGAATATGATGTGTTCAGGTCAAGTTAGAGTAGTTTATATTCGTGTGTACTATACGTACATGAAAGCAGAATTTAAAACAGTGTGTTCGGATTGACGTTAGAACTGCTCGTGCTTTGTGTTATGGTACTTTAAGAAAGTTCTAAATCATTTTTTCCGTCCAACAAGAATCTGGATGTAGCATTCGTAACAGTGTATAGTGTAGGATCAGGCAGAATTTGAAGGCGAGAGAAGTCAGACTGCCGCTTCAGTTGCCGGAGTCCAGCTGCATGCAAGTTTCACTGAAAGACCAGGTAAGAGTTTGCATGTGTATGCAGCGCCGCTAAATTTTTGTATTTGTTTGCTGTGGTTCGAGGATTGTGTACATATGTTTGTATCTAGAGATTAGGTGTTTGACCATCGCTGCTGTGCGTCTTGGCTATCATGGATAGTAGTTAATTTGCTGGTGATAGTCCAGGGAATTCGGAACTGTCAAATTTTAGAAACATTATGCCACCCATATTTCTCCCTAATCTGTCGACATATCGGAAGTGCCTAGCTGCTTCCACCTTCGAGGTCCAAGCTGGAGGTGGCATGCAGTTCCTAAAGTAAGTAAATTTCCACCAGACTACACGGTGTCACATCTCAGATGATTGCACTGTGCACAGTCACGGCCATGAGAACCTCAGTCTTGCTATGTTATGTGCTTGTGTGTGAGGCAGCATTTGGATTTTTAAATATTATTCATATCAGTTTCGTGCTTCTCAGTGTTAATGCAGTACAGTGGGCGTTGATCATATGGGGTAGCTTAAAAGTACTAACAGTAAGTTACTACGTATTGGTTAATGACTTATTTTCCACCCGTAAACTTTGGCTATCTCTCTGAAGAATGAGAGTGTAATTCCTTGTTATTCCAGTACAGGGAAATCCTACAGCAGAGATGAATACCGGACACGTGGTACGTGGTAGACATGTGGTGGACAGGGACTGGCCACAGTGATAGACAAGCCCGTAGGGAGGAACACGGTTTTGCTCTTACTCCAGCATAACGCAATTCACGATGCATGCACAGTGTGATAGATCTTCCTCCTCTGTTCTGGCCCCATGTGAATTTGTTAATCTGTACAAAAAAAACAGAGTTATTAAAGGAATATTAACTCCTTGCTGAAGAGAAAACAAACCGTGCCAAGTGATATTTGCTATTCGTCAACGCTTGACGGTGCGTGCGTGCGTGCGTGCGTGTATGTGGTAATATGTATAATACTGTTCGTAGGGAGAACTTTGTTCATGGGAGGGGAACGGTTGCCCAGAAGTTTCAGTTCCCTGCCTTTCATAGAACTCGCGTTGCTGGGATAACGTTAAGTTGTTACAGTCACTAGGCTGGACACCCGAAGTATTGTGGTTAGATTCTCGGCAGGGGTAAGAGATTCATCTGTTCTCCAAAGTATGCACACCAGCTCCTGTTCAATGGGTACCGGGGTCACTTTCGGAGGGGCGAAGAGGCTAGGGCGTGAAGCTGACCAATCGCTTTCATCTAATGCCGAGACTGAGAACGAGTGGAGCTATTCCTCATCCCCCATGTGCCTTCATGCCGTGCACCGAGACAGCTTCACCTTCATAGAACTCAGAAGTTTCATCACAGGTTGCATAACAGTCTACTACTTGCCCCAAATCCTAAGCCAAATGAATCCAGTCCACACGCGCAGTTCCTATTAAGATCAAGTCTAATGCTATTGCCCCATTTACATGTACTTTTCCTACATGGTCCCTTGCCTTCGGATTTAACGACTAAAATTCCGCATGAATCTTCGTTTATGCTACGAGGGTCAATCAGAAAATGTTTCCCATGCATATATTTTTGGTCCTTTATCTTCAGATCTGATAAGAACAATCCAGATTTAATTGTCGTGGTATCCAGTTACTTTTCCACACAGTCCCCACAAGAAGGGAGGCATTTATCTTATTCTGGGAGGAGCGTTTCTATTCTCTGTCGACAGAAATCCGTGTGCTGTGTTAATATCCATTGTGTCACAACTATTTCCACCCCACGGCCGTCTCTAAATTTGACTCTCGTTCATGCACCAATCATTTTATCGTCCTCTTTCTCATTTCCCTGTTAAGCGGAATATTTATTGAAGAATAAAGTTGCGGAATTTTGTTTAGTCTTCTGCTGTACCTTACCCTTCTGTCCACATGTGGTGTAGGTAGTTTTTTTTGCGCCCGGGGCGAGCAGTCACGATGGCTGCCCCTAACTAGAATTATGAACTTTAAAGAAGTCACAATTATTTACTGAATTTCCTATTAGCGTATCTCAAGAACTTAAATTTTTGAGCGCAATAAGTCTTATTTTTTCATTTACAATAAGTATTTTGCCGCCCCTTTGGCTCTGCCGCACGGAGTGGCCGCACCACTCCCCGCCCCCAGCTACGCCCCTGTGTTTACATGTTCTCCTGAACACCCTGTTCTCAGACATCCGCAACTTATTTTCTGCCAGCAGACTAAGAGATAAACTTTTGCATATGTACAAAGCAACACTCCTAAATAGACAAATATGTGCATATTTTCTTCCGTAATAGTTTCATCGGATGATATAAAATTTACGATACTTTGCTTGTGGTATGTGGGAAGTATATTAACATTGATGGAAAATGTCTGGACATAGAGGGAATGAAATAGTAAGAGGTTACGTATAATTTCGTAACGAGGAGCCTGGTGACTCCTGTTTGTCATTAAATAAGTTCATAGGCCTGATAGGAAGACGAAATCAATATTATCTTCCCATTTACACCTACAGCTCCCAAATGGCCCCTTTCCTTCGGGTTTTATTACTAAAACTCGGTATGCATCTCTTTCGTTTATGCCGCATGTACCGCACATTTCAGTCTCCTTGTTTCCGGCGCTCCCTTGCAGTCAAGTCTGGATTTCTATTTGCACAGGAATTGTGTGAAAGCACATAAAGAGTTTTGAACTTACTGAAACGCCCAAGATGTAACTTCATCTTATTTAAAAAGATTTTAAACATTCGCTATCTCGAAATCCGTGAAATGTGTATCGTGGAACAGTATAGTAAGATCAACACAGCCCGTTCTCATTAGGTGTCTCCCCCCCCCCACCCTTCAACTTTGTCCCGACTTCGGACATTCTGAGCGTCCCCCGGACCTCACGTCGCTGCACCTCATGGCGTTGCGTCGCGCCTCTTCTTTTCTCCTGTTATCGGAATGATGGATTCTCACGGAATTTCTCCTAACGATATACAAAAAGGAAATTAAAGATAGACCGATAAGGTGAGCAAACGTGTGTATTACACCCTACTCTCTTTTAGTGCGCCCATAATGTATGTATGGAGAGAGGAAGATCGTGCTTTTTAAACGGAGGGTAAAATATTAACATTTCCCTGTTTTATCTTATTATTTCTCTTTTCTCATATTCTTGGTGCACATCTGTATGCAGCATGAACTTGATAAACCAGGAAGTCACTAGCGAGTCATCAAATTAATCGCGTGTATTTTCCATCACTTATTGCTGAAGTACGTACTAATTTTAATATTTCTCTGGGCGTTGTTCATCTGTTTGTGGATGGTATGTCCGGACGCTCGTTGGTTCAAACCACAGTACGAACAACTCCGAGATGGACAGAACTAAGCTGGATATTTGGCAAATGATCCAGCCTATATAAATTAGGAAGGAGGTGCAACTGGAATAACTGGTTAGCATATACCTTTAATTAATCAAAACTTGCCGAAATCATGTTAGTTAAATTTAGGACGTGCGGAGAAGCTACAGGTTCAGTTCCTGTAACCAGTCTGTGCAAAGGAAATCTACCTGGCTCGTTGATGACAGCATGGGACAAATGTCTTGTGTCCATCAGCGCTTAAACTTCTCCTTCGCTGCTGGCACGCTTGCGATTCCAGACACCTGGTCGACAGGATGGGAAATACGCTGAGACCAGCGCTTCTAGTGAAACTGGAGCCCTTGCAGCGTCAGCGAGGAGCTAGCCAGATAGACCTGCTTATAATCACGGCCTATAACATTCCGAAAGCCATGTGAAGTTGCTTTGTAAAGCAAAGTCAGGCCCGGCGCGAGTCGTTCCTGTTCCGGTTTGCTCTGGTTCATATGCTACCACCGACGCCAGATAATAACACGCGAACTTTCACAAGCTAGAAGGAGCCAACATATATGTAAATATGTTAACAAGTAGTGATGGTTGTAACAAAGTTCTTGTGCAAGTGAAATGTGTGGATGCCTGTTACTGCCTAGAGTGGTACTTGCGTCTGGAAGGTAACTGCGCGACGGCGTTGACCATGATCCTCTCTTGCTTGTTCCCTGAGGTTTGACTACACTCAACTCTGAGCCCTTATCTTCCTGGACCGCCGAATGTTCCTTTGAGTACAAACAACGTAATTCTTCTGACATCTAGCCGGACACACCACCACCAACGATGAGCAGCGGAGAGTGGACGGGAGCAATGGATACGAAGTAATAAAGAAGTGGCACGATTACTGCAGCGTACAATTGAAATCGATGTGAAAGAGTATGATTATGGAAATACTGAAGACTCAAGTCATCTGGGGTGTTAAGTTGTGTCGATTGGTAAATATTTACGGGTTTTTCCGAAGGCACTGCGCTACTTCGAAGAGTCGGTATCTCTCTACCGATCGACACAGAGTAACATTCCATAAGACTTGAATGTTTAGCAATACGTCTGTGAGAAACCTCGTATCTCATATGGAAGCATTGTTAGTTGTCGTTGACAGGCTCTCGCCTATACTGTAGCGTGTCTGACTGACAACTCAGGTTCTGTGGTTGAGTTCAGCGCCTAGACATTCTTGCGCAGATAATGTTTTTTTCTTCCCAAAATGAGTGTATGTATATAAAATATGAAGTTTCAAATCCTGACGGCGGTGAAGAGTAGTACAGTAGTGTTATGGTTTGTGACATCATTTAGTCTGGTAGGTGGTTATCAACGTTTCGAAGGAACATACCACTTCGATGGTCAGTAGAGAAAGGTTTGGGAAAGTAGTTTATGTGTTCTGAGTCCACTCCCATCAGTAACCCGTACGGTGTGTTACTGATAATTATCAACACTGGTTATCATCAGCCTTCCTTTTGACGCTATAAAATATTTTCGCCTTGTGGACAGAGCGTAGTTAAATAGGCTGAGTGACAGAGAACCCACTGGTGACAGAAACTCGGCGAAAATAATTAGCCTAACGCAAATCACATTTTACGAACTTAACAGCATTCGCCGGTGCGTGGCCTCAGCTGTTGAGAGCGTCGTTGAGTAAAGTGTAGATACGTAAGTTAATAATACGATTTACACAATTGAGCAGGAGCCGGAATAGTGACTAGGCTACGCGCTGGACGTTGCAGGAATTGTGGTTCGATTCTCGGTTTGGGTAAGAGATTAAATTCTTTTCTAAGCCGTCTAGACCGGCTCTGTGGCCCACAGAGCCCCTATTCGAAGCGTACCAGGGGCTCTTACCCTGGGTGTAGGGAGGCCGGGTCGTGATGCTGATCACTCATCCCACCTCGTGACAACGTTAAGAATGAGTGGAGCTATACCTCCAGTCCCCATGTGCCGTCATGGTGTTTACAGACACAACTTTACCTGCACACGATTCGTCATTGCCAGATGTGTGTCGGATTTCCCACAAAAATTGCAACACATCTCTGCAGCACAGTTTGGAACAGAATTCTGTCTGTTCGCAAGAAATTTCAAAACACATTTATTCTTCTAATGGATAGCAACAGCAAAGATATTTGCTCACAACGTGCAGTGAAAATGAACGCAGTGTCTTATATCGACTGATGCAATAAATGTTTTCAAGCCCAGTACCGCACCTAATCCATTCGTTCACGCAGCTGCGATAAGACGCGTTCCTTCTGAAAATCCTCCCACCCACCTTTCACCAGAGTCAGGGGCCACAAAGATGATCCCTGTGCTGTGCAACGTATAGTTAGGTTTAAATAACGGTCAAAGCTAACGTTAATCCAGGCCTTTCAGAATAGCGCATGGCAAAGTGTGAAGTCTGTTTTCGTTTAAAAAGGAACCAAGCATTCCTTGCGTACCTGCGGCTAAGGCGTTGGATTCATCTGAGAATGTTGCTAACGAATATCAAACGAACTGAATATACGATTTTCCAGCTAATGGTTAAACTAAAACGACTGACATTCATTGGCCATTCCGGACGTTCCTATTGTTCACGCAACATCAAAGTTGAGCGTCTGCCTGTCCAGTTGTTAAGCGAGTTGACAGCGTTCCATAAAAATGTTATTTTAGCATAGTTTGACAGACAGGATCCGAATTCAAACAGCTAGGCTCATGGAATGCGGATGGAAAGCATAGCTGGGTTCTATCCTGTTATAACGCCACCACTTCTTGCTCCTTAATGACGGGAATTAATGTGCGACTGCAGCCGTACGGTGGAAGGTCATTTTGTAACACAGAGAGACTAGTCTGACGTCTAAACCTAGACCCCTGTCGTAAGGAGGGAGAGAAACACGCATGACAGAGAGAGAGACTAGCCTAACATCTAACCTAAGCCCCTCTCGTACGTCAATACAGTGTTATGGCTATAAGAGGAAAGGCCCCACAGTTGCCTTATTAGCAGACTGTCGTCTAAGGGAAAACAGCGAAACCCAGTCATTATTACCGTTTAAGCTGGGATTCGAACCCGGTGCCTTCTCCCAATGAGAATTTGTGAGGAGAGTGAAACACTTGGCGCCGCTCACTTTAGCGCCCTGAGCTATTTATGACAACAGATTATGGATAAATATGTAACTGTTGTTAGGGTAATATATTTATAAAACGCACAACTAAATAATGATTTGGCAGCAATGAAAACACTTTCGTAAGCTTCTAGTATGATGGCGGTAACAAAGGAACCAGTGGGGCTAGAGAAATGAAATTGGTACACAGATAGAACATAAACATAACGTAACATAATGGAACATTATAATGAAATATTTTTTGTAGGTAAACTTGTCACGAAGGTGACGACGATGCGAATTTTTAAGTTGTTTCCTACACATTTAATGTATATAGAATTTTTACCTACGTAATACGGCAAACTCTTTTAATGCAATAATGACGACGACGACGACGATGATGATGATACGTCTCATTTAATAAAGTGCTGAGTCAACAGCCATATGACCAATAACAGAAACCGCACAAACGTGCATTCTTAAAGTAGCATGAGGGCAATATGACAGCACGCGCGAGACAAAAAAGGCCATGATTTATATAAATAAGACTCTGAAAAGTCGTAATGAAAATAAGAGATCGATATGAAATGCGAGTGAGTGTCATACTTTGCATTATGAAGTATCCAAATCCGTACAAATTAAATTTTCCGCATTTGCACGCCTGGCAGAAGGAAGGTTTTTAAAGGATAGACTAGCACGTAAGAGACCAAGTCTCGAAGATTCCGAATGGTAGTGGAAGGCCCACGATGTCCATAGAAAATGGACAAGATTTAAAAACCCAGAATCGTTAGTAACAAGTACAGAGTCAAGTTCAAATCTTCTTTCACTCAAAGTACGCAACTTAAGAAATTAGAGTGCATTAGCAAAACTAACCATTATTGACATGGGGTAAAACGACTGTATGGAACGCTTTCGAGTATTTTCTAGCATGAGTAGAGGTAACTAGGCTACAGTACAACATGTGCGTACTGAAATTTAAGTCTAACAATAGAACAGTGTAAAATCAATAAAGTAAAGCCGAGAAAGAAAAAGTGACAAGAACTTTATGGACTGAGAAAAAATATAATCAACATGATAAAGTACAATTTAGTTCCGTGCGTACTCCAAGGTCGTTGGTAGGGTCGTTGCTTGTAATATGAAATCACAAAATTCGTATTTAATGAAAAAAAAATGTATCTATATCGGTAGAAATGTATGCAGTGGGAGAGTACAGTAGTCCGTCGGTCATCAGGACCATACGGGGAGATGGGTGGTTTGGATTACCCAGGAAACTGGACCACTGAGGGGAGACTCCGTGTAATAGGTAACATGCAACAAATCATCATTCATTGCTACGGAAGAACTCTTTAAGGCGGAAATAATGTACCTAACTATATAACAAAGGTAAAGGTAAAGCAACCCCATTATAGGCCTGGACAGGCCGTGAGGGTTCCAGAAAGTTCAGGCTCTCAGATTTCAAGACAGTCAGCAAATGAAGGTGGTAAGGGTGTGAGCCCTACACAACGGCCGCCTTTGCGCCCCAGGAAACATTCCTGGTGCTCATTTCTTTTAGAGGCTGAGTCGGCCCCAGGACCACTGGGCGACCGGAAGGATAATGTCAATGAAAAATTCCAATGACACCATCGGTAATAGAACCTGCGATCTGTCAGCTTGTAGCGCAGTGCCTCAATCAACATTAAAATAATGTACTGTAGTAATAATTTCAATGGGAAATACTGGGCTGTAGTTGGCCAAAAATTGGCCTGACCTCCTAGGGATGCGGATTACCGGGGTCCGGGATTACTGAGGGACTACGCTGTTCCTAGCATTATGAGTGTTGCTGGGAGGTTTGTGTATGTCCGTAGATTCTGAACAGCTCACGCTTCGCTGGGCTTAGTGTGGCTTACTTCTGCATTTAGAATGTACCTAGATAACAATTGGTGACCACTTCATTTATTGCACAGAATTTCATGGAGATTTTGTAGGGTATGTTACAGAAGGGTTGAGGGGGTGAGGGAATGTGTGCTATTACTAAATGCTGTCCCTAGCTTCTCCGCTTCTTGAAGAGTTTCCGGCCCAAATATTGAGCTATTTTGAAGTCCATCACCATGTTAGAGACAGGAGCAAATTTGTGTACTGTGGTACTCTGTGCAGGGGGGGGGGGGGGTAAAGGAAGGCGGTCTGTGTATTTTTTCATACTGGAGAATCTCTTGAAAACACTTTGCGTTCCTTTGTATCTTAAAAGGAATACTGGGAACTGTCTCTTTCTCGTACCTACTCTGTACACTGAAGTGTGTTGAAAACAATATGCCCTTTATTACGAATTCAGTAAAAGGCAAAGAATGTAACGTGCCTTTTATGTAGAAGAGATTGTGTATATCCGGAATGAAATTGAAAATATTAATCTACAATTTGAATTCATGTAGTCATAGTACAAAAGTCGTAAACTAACCTTAAGCGTATAGAGTATTTTAATACGCAAACAAAATTTAGTGGATTACAGGGAGGTAAACCAATGTTGTATGTAATTAAGAGAACTGTGAGTTATTTCAGTGCAGAAAGTGAATGCCCACTTGCAAGTATATCCTGTACTGATGTTAATGACGTGCATTTTAGACGAAATGTTACTAGATTTGATCCTACCTTCCTTACTAAAGCAGGAAAACAGTGGCTTCCTCGACTCTATTGATGTTTGGTTTGTGTGTCTATGTGTGTCCCATTTGAAATTCTGAAGCCAGTGACCGATTTTTACGAAAATTGGCATGAACATTCTGCAATTGTAGGAACATCGTAAATAGCAGCATAGCCGACTCGCGAAGCTGCGAGGCTTGAGCGATACAGTTGCCACGAACTGTGGGGTCCGGAAGTGGTGTATGGTAAATGACTTTGGAAAAATATGCAGCAGTGTTCAAGTAACTTTCTTGGTAGAATGTAGGACAGCGATGTGGCGACTATGCAAAAATGTTCCTTAGATTTCAATTTTATGCCGATCTGTAGGAGTTACATGCGGATTTCATGTTAAGGTGGGCACTGTGTACTTCCCGTAGCGTAGTCATTACAGCTACGGCCTGGTGAACGGAGGAACGTTTCTTCGATTTCCAGTAGGAGAAAGAGATTTTTTTCTTCTGCACAACCTGGCTCTGGCGCCCACTGAGTTTAGTTTGCCATGGTATGAGTCTGGCTGCTACCATCTAGTACCGAGACTAAAAATGAATGGAACTATACCTCCATTCCCCTTGTGTCTTCATGGCGTGCACAGAGAGCAATTTACCTCCTTTACTGTAGCTGAAGATGAACACATCCAGCATACGAAGCGGTGCTGCTATTACTTCTGCTTCAGGTCGTTTTAGGAAATTTTTAAAAAATTCTGGAGACTGCAGTTCATTTAAATGATGCTTAAAATTTAAGTCCCTACATAAAAAAGAACATATTTCATCTCGTTACAGAACAGTTCAGATTCGAGTCTTGAGCAGAGTCTTGGTAGACATCGTAATTTATTTCGTTAAGTTAAACGTTAATCGCGAATTAGGGGTTTCCGTAGTTAATTCAAAGACTTCCAGATTCGGATTGATCATCTTGGTTAGAGAATTATAAAACTAAATTCGACCTGTGGGACTCTTCAAAATTTGTTTTCGGCTAATAGTGTCATTGTTGAGTTTAGAATGGGAAGTAACTTTCTGTGCAAGGAGCTGTTATGTTGTGGGTGAACAGAGGACACCCGTTTGGCAGTTGGACTTGTGCAGTGCAAAGCTCTGTGCTCCGTAATCGTTTTCTGTCAGTTTACAGCTAAATAATAGCTAGAAAGTGGTGCTAAGTGAAGAAAACAGTTTTGACATACAGTACCAAGAGCAGTGAATGAAGGCGAACGTAAGGTGCAACTTCTGGTAACCGGATGTGTAAATAAATTCAAAACTTAAACATTTACATAAATTTTGATGTTGAACATCCCAATTGGCATATATATACAAGGTATATATTTCAGTTCCTCGGAGGAAATCAGTCACAACCAACACTTTTTCTTTGCTTTATTAAAATTTTTTCATAAAGCAAAGTCATGGCTGATTTACTTTCCGAGGAATTGAAATATATACTTTATGTACATAAATGTTTAAGCGGAGTGATAACTGGGTATGATATCTTTCAATGTGCCAAGTTCTGGATAATATTTTTGCAGTGATTTGTGGTAGCGGCTTGAAACAAATCATCTATACGTCACTAATAAAGTGGTTACATATTTTTTATTTCCTGGCTGCATTGCCAAAGTGTAGAAATGCGTTTCGTTATGTTTCACACGCAAAAGCCGTTTCAGATGAGACCCCATGCCTACCAGTTCTGACTAGACTCTTTACCCACCCCTCTAAAGCAAAGTGGATTACATCGTTGCATCTTCTTCAGCTAGAAGGTAAGAAGGGCATTCGGTGGACGGTGGCAATCTTCATTAAAACGACGGACCCATTCGGTTTATTTAGGGTGACAGTACAAGTTTATTGCGAAAATTGTACGAAAGGTATAGCACAATACGCAGGCAAAAAGGTTTTTTAAACTCAAAGCAGGTGGTACACATTTTTGGCGCTATGTTTTTTAATTTTGATCTTGACACCAGAGAAATATCACAAATCTATTAGAACGACAAATACAGGTTTCCACGGCGGTGACTGTTCAGAGGGCAGTTTTTTTGTGTAGCCGCGTATTCTTGTACGTGGAACCCAGTATTTCGGAGGAGTATGCTGCCACATTTTGCATGGTCGCAGTGGGTATGACGAGGATGGAATTATTTTCTGTAGGCATGTAGTAAGAAAAGTGGTCAGACAGATTCCGAGAAAGCGTAGAGGAGATAGACAGCGGTCACATGTTCTCGCCCAAGTCATATAGTTCCAAAGATGCAAAAGTTTTCTTTCTCCTAGACGTTGGTATCACTCTACAAGACTGCACGGTTAATAATAAAAATGACCACAAACTGAAGTAAAATTGTAATTTTATAGATATTGATCTCTAGAAAGAGGCAACATAAAATATTCTGTATTAAACTGTAGCAAGCATTCCCCCACATTGATGTGACTTTACCTGCTTTTTGAATGTTTGTAAGAACGTAGTTGATTTTAAACGGAGCTCCCGTGAGTGCATGAGCAATGCTACTATATCCATGGCAACACTTCTTATCACTTAGCTGCTGTATAACGTAACAATTTATCCCTAGACCTCAACTGTAGAGGGGACGAAAGCTTCCTTTATTGCACGTTTAATGATCTGTTTTGGTCTCTAAGGAAAATTAGGAAACGAAATGCGAATAGCTATCATAATAAAGTCTCGTTTCGTTTTACGGAACATAGAGGGTCTCGTAAAACAGGCGTGATTTTAACTCTGCTCTTCTGCTCTTCTCGCTAATCCACGTTGATGCCTTTCGATTCTAGAAATTCCAGCAAAGGATTAGGGTGGAGTGCGTGGCGTTGCTTGGATAGTTATCGCTAGAAGAAAATCTCTTCCTCTATTTTCGATTCTCAACATGGTCTCCCATTTTCGTCCTTAATATCTGCCACAGAAATCTCATGTCAAACCGCACATTCTTGTAGAAGGCAAGGTACCAAATACTGGCAAGTTCCCAGCGACGAATCTTAAGAAAGACCGGTAACGACTGCTGTCGAGGAACATACTGCCTCCATCTTCAATATAAAAGCAACTTTAATGTTAATTTAACAGACTACAACGTGGCACAACCAAGAAGGTCCTAATACTGTTCATATAACAAAAAGAGGTGTGAGCTTTTAGCGGCGGATTGCCATTGGTGTGGATTTGCAATATGTTACTTCCCATTAGAATAATATTTTTTTTCTTGCTTGTGATTCTTTATTCTTTCAATTTGACACTTACGTCTCTTTTCAGTAGTCGATTCTAGATTCTACAAATATCTTCCATCTGTTCTGTGCTGACGTTACACTTATTAACATTCTGTACATGGCTGTTAGTGATTTTGAGTGCCTTAATATTGTTTCCACCTCAACAATTCTTTCTTTGGATCCAGTCCACTTCCTGGAGGCATTGGCGGCAGCCTTTTGTCACGACCAAAAGCTGGTCCTCCTGCAGTCTCTTCTCTCCGCTCTCTATAATCCACTTCGTCCCAGCCTGCAGGGAAACTGCAACTCCAAAATGAGCTTTCCATCCACTCGAAGTTGAATCACACCCCTCTCTCCCTCTTTCCCATCTACTCTCTGGTTTTTCTTCTTCTTCTCTGTTCCCCTGTACTCACCCTGAAGCAGCTTTCAGCTTTACTATCTGCAGTGAGGGACACGAATAATATCTCAGAACACAACCCTCTCATTAGAGATTTGCGATCCTTTTCGCATTCCGTCCTTCTTCTTCTTCTTCTTCTTCTTCTTCTTCTTCTTCTTCTTCTATCATTTTTTATGCCCTTTAGCACGACATTAGAAGTATCTTTACGGTCTCCATTTCTTTCTTTCCTGTTAAACCGTGATGGGAACTTTCTCACATTTTTTCTGCTTTGTAATGTGGGCATTCGTTTCTATCCCTCTACTGTTTTCCCACAGACTCTCGTTTTAAGTCGCCTGTCATCGAATGTGTGAGTCTAGTTCGTGTGTCTGTCTGAGGTTTCCATAAACGTTCTCGTTTTCTCTTCACCACTGAGCACCACGTTCTGGTTCGTCTCATGTTAATGGCGGCTTGATGATGAAGATTTGCAATTGTTGACATGTGAATACTTGAAAATCAATAAACTAGGTGTTGTTCGGACTGTTTTTGTTCCTGTCACATATTATTGTTATATGTTAGTGTCGCTTAGAGGATATGAAAGGTATAAAGCATTTTGCTTTACTCTATTAGAAATAAGCAGTGGAATAAGAAATACAGTATTAGGTGTACTATGTAAAACAATTTTTAGCACTTTGTTTCTTTAAAACACATTTTGCACCGCAAGTTAGGTTATGTTGGATTAATACATTACCTATATTTTGAACTAGAAATTTTGTTTTTGAAGAGCTCACATCAAAGGAAACTTAGTATAATACAGGGGAAGGGAGAAAATGAGAGAATATATAAAAGGGATAAAGAAACGGGAGAAACGGGGTGAAGGAAAACGTTATGCAGTAAACAATTTTCCATTACATTTCAGAGGGCTTTTTATCTAGTCATAATTACTGCAGAATGTTATATTATGTTCGTACCATACGTGCTTCAAAGTCATCCTGTCACATACCACTACATTAAAAGAATGGAACGAATCTGATTTCGAGGCATCTAAACACAATAACTTCTTTTTTCTTTCAGGTGGGTAGGTGGATATACTTCGAAAGGGTTTGCTGGTTATTGATGCACAGTTAGATAAATTTGATCACAGATTTAATTTTAATTGTCTTAAAATCGGTTTAGTTTATTAAACTAAACACAATCACTTGAATTACATTCGGTATGTAACTCGTGTTAAGTGGGCAGTAACTACGGGCACTCTGTATGTACGTGAAGAGAGAGTAAGGGGAGAACGTATGTGTTAGACTGGCTATATGGCTTCTGTTAAGTCCGCACAAACAACCCTCACTGATTTTGTTCATCAAGGCAGACTGAAGGGGATAAAATGTGTCACACCCTGTATATGGTCTGTGTTAAGTTGTCAGTAGCTACGCCCGCGAACTGTGTTTATTAAGACAAAGTGAAAAGAGAAAATAGAAATTATTCATGGCATTTTCTCCTACAAGAAGAGCAGAATGTGCAGTGCGAATCGTTATTTTCACATCTTGACGTCAGCTGTTGCCTTCCCGTCATTCAAACACTCGGCTGAGTTTTGACAATGGATGGAGAGCAGTCAAGTTGTCTTCTTCTACAGAAGTTTAATTCATCCCCCACACCCGTATCCACCACGACAAACCCTTCGCTTTGTTCCCTTTTTTAAGTTTGTTTTTGGAACATCAGAAAAGTTTCCTCAAAAAATGCCACCAGCATTTTTTTTCTGTAGCTCTCATGATGCTTTCTTCCCATTACCTTTCAAAAACGGACTTTCCTAATTTGTGGTTATTTTATAATTGAAAAGGCACTGTTGAGTTTGTCATATTTTAGAATAATGACTTCTGTCTCGAAATTCAAGTATGAGATTTGATAACCTCATTCCACATAAAAGAATTATTTATAAATATTCAGTTGTGAGAAGTTCTGATAATAATCTGCAGTGTCGTTTAAGCACTGCAGCGAACTGGAGTGTCAAACATTTATAACAAAGTAACTCATAGCAAAGATAGACCTTATTAGCAGGGTAATCGAGCGTTGCGATGAACATAGACAAGGTACTCTTACTCCCAACAGAATGGATGTTTCTGGAACAAGTATTACATTGCCTGGCCGTGCCGATGTGAGCGAAGCAGCGGCCGGACCGTGCCGATCACAGCTGTTTCCAGTGTTAGGGAGCCCAGGTATCAAGTTATGTGAATAGCATTATACGTATTCAGACACATTTCGGTAACAACCAGTGGTTGTCATGAAGATCATTTTCGAAACAGCCGACTACCGGTATAAGCCGGGGTGACGAAATCCCAGGCGCGAGCACGCCGTGGCAACTAAGTTTTATGTGACACCTGATATTTTTGGGCCACCAGTATGAAACGTGCTGCGTGTCACCCTCCTGGTGACTGGAATTTTGAAGTGTGTCATAGATTTTCGGAAAATTTGTCCACCCTTGTTATGAGCCAATCATTTAATAATTAACTACATTGATGACTGATCAAATATTTCTTAATCGATTCCCAGAGTAAAGCAGCGTTAAAATCTGACTGCCATTGGACATATCCTGTCTCAGTTGCTCGGTTAATGAAGTATAAAATCTGTTTTAATATTATTCTCACATTTTAGTTTTAGTCGCTTAAGGATTTGCTTTTCAACAAAAATTTGATTATCATTAGCCTACTTTCATTGGAAAAAAGAAAAGAACGTACGTGTTTGTGATCACCATGCTGCGTGGGGGCGTGAGTGCTTTCCTGCATATGCCTTTATGCCCGCCCTTTCAAGTTTTGAACCACACGATCGATTTTAACTGGGTATGAAAGTCGTAGGCCTAGCATTAGAAGTCGCCCAACTTTGTAAATTTTTATTATTTCAAATGAGTAACAACAACATGACGGACGCTAACGTTTGCGTTGGGAGCAACCCTTGCGCAAGTAATTTCTGCTGTTTATATGAAGAATAGTAACAGGTCTTCGACAGTAGTGCAACTTTTGTTTACGTAATGTTTTTGTAGACCTCTGCGCACTTTTACGGTATCCGCAGGTCCCTTACTGCTTTGGTAATAGCCTGCCTTTGTATCGTATCATGAAATAGTAGCTGCTATTCTGTAGGCGTCCTCAAAAATTATTACTTTAAAACTGATTGTACTGTTATTCTTTCATTTGCATATGGGCCAGACATGCGATTTCCTTCTGGTTGGGTATGGTCTTCTTAACTTGAAAAAGAAATTGGGTCTAGAGGCATTACAAATAAAGTTATCTAATCCAAAACAGACATCAAAACATTTTCAGCGAACTCATTTCGTTTCTCCCTTGTTCTTAGGGGACCACCAAAATCCTAACCTTGTATTATTTCCTCCCAGTTTTCCTCCAGGGATAAGATGTGGTAAAACATTTGGGGGGGGGGGGAAGGGTGTAAGTTGCCCACAATTGAATTTCTTGAAGACACGTTCTTGGTGCCTTCCTCTCTTCCGCCTCCTACCATCACGCTTATAAAATTACACAGTTCCCTCGACGCTTTATTGCTGTTTGTAGTATGAAAATGGTGGATGTGTTGAAAGAATGATAAATAAAGTTTTTGTATGTTTTGGATCCGACTAACTCCTTGTTCATTTTAGGCCACTGAAGGAATTAAAAAAGTACGCGTGGAAGAAGTATGGTAATATGGAATTATTTTACAGAAAACTGTATTTACCTTTCTTTATATATAGCCTATACTGTTACCTTAATTCCGCGGAATTTTAAGTTTATTTGTTTGTTGATCGTTTCGTAAGAGTAAGGGAGCAGATTTCACTCATGATAGGTAAGAGAACTTTACATACTTAAGTGAATAAAAGTATTCTTTGAGTGAATATGTTGCTTGTGTTCTCTACAGGCAATCGTAGAGAATAGTCTATGTTAATTTGGAAATTAATAGTTCGTAACTTGAAACAATTCTTTCGCCACAGAAGTTAATGAAAGCCGTAGATTGTGTCGTCCGTTTTGCAGTTTGTTGGCCTTTGTGTGCCAGCTTGGAATCTCAGAAACTTCACTTTGTTTAGTGTTGGTTTTACATGTCGAAGCCTTCCTGAAAAATGCGCGTCAGGTTCTAATGCCATCCGTGGATATAATGTTGTATAACTAACTCCGTGGTACAAAGTACTTCTTAAGAAGCTAATATTTCATAACTAGCCAAGAAGTTCCCAAAATTTTGGGAACCCGAACGTTCATTGCCGTGTTTACAAGATCCCGTTAGTTTTCTTTACCTGAGTCGGATCAATTCAGTACAAGCCCTCCAATCATATTTTTGTAAGATAAATTTTGGTATTATCCTCCAATCAACATTTAGATCTTCCAAGTTTTCTCTTTTTCTTATGCTTCCCTACCAGAACCCTATACGCATTTCTTTTCTTCCCCCATACGTGCCACATGCCTTGCACACCTCGAACTTCCGGATTTGATCATCCTGAAGCTATTTGGTGAGGAGTTCAAATACTGAAGCTCCTCATTATGCAGTTTCGTTTATTGTTCTGTTAATTCCCCCCACCCTGGTCCAAAAGTAACCTTGTCATAACCTTCTCGTACACCCCTCAATTTACATTATTCTTTAAACCTAAGAGGACAAGTCTCTCACCTACACAGTACAACCAACCGATCTCTATTAATCGTCAGTGAATTTAATGAACTAGATTAACATTAGTTACGCTGGTTGTTGCTAGACATTATTTGTTCTCACTCGGTTTCTGTGTGTTTTCTTCCGTGGGTTAAGGTCGATCTGTACTGTATATGTAATTTACCCTATGACTGTTCTGCCAGCACGTTAATAGTGAAGATCTGAATTGCTGCTGCTGCTACTACCACCACCACCACTGCTGCTGCTGCTGCTACTACTACTACTGCTGCTACTGCTACTACTCCTACTCCTACTCCTATTCCTCTACTTCTTCTTCTTCTTCTTCTTCTTCTTCTTCTTCTTCTTCTTCCTCCTCCTCTTTCGGAGACTGGTTCTGTCTCCGTCCTCAACCCAGTCGGAAGAAGTCTACTAATTTGCGCCTGTAGGATATTCGTCAGTAGGCTATCTGAGGACGAAGACAGAGTCATTGTCCGAAACGTCATCCTTAGAACACAGTATTTTGATCAGAAAGGCCGTCGCAGTGCCATACTGATAACGTCGCTTACTTTTTTATGTATTTATGCAACATAACGGACTACACCGTCTGGCTGCAAATTATTTTAATATTAGTACGAGTACTCGGACAGAGGTTGACATCTTGCAAAGCCTTTTGCAGCACAGTACAGCGTAACAACTTCCATGCACCAACAAATTACTGGACGTTATGTCGATTCAGTTGTGTAGAAAATTAAAAAAAAGAAATTGACCCTTAAAGCATAGTGGTAACTAGTTATAGCACCTACTTAGCATTAAACAACCTATAAGCTTCGCTCGCAAAATGGATTAATGTGTTTCTTATGGCTTTAACAATATTCTGCCATTCCGTAGTCTGCCTTACGACAGGTCCATAGCCTCTTCCAAAGACAGATCTCCATAGAGTGCAATCTAGTTCTTCCTATTTCAATTTCCAGCAGGCGTCCTCTCGTTTCATTTTGATCATCCAGTAGCTGCTTACGTCTTCTTCGTCTTTCCGTCATTTCTGTCCTTCCTTCTATCCTTCCTTCAGTAACGTGTTTTAAAAGGCAGCTGTTACTCAAATTGTGACCAATCTAGGTAGCCTTCTTTCTTTTCACTTTATAGGACATCCCCCTCTTCCTGGACTCTACGTAATACGTCTTTATTTCTCACGCGATAGATCGAACTGGTCTCCATCCTTCTCCAGCACCACATTTCAAAACTTTCCAGGTATTTCTGATCTACTTTCCGAAGTGACCAAGTTTCAGCACCATACAAAGCTATGCTCCAAATGTAGCACTTACTAGTTTCTTCCTTAAAGTTAGCTCCAATTTGCTGGTGAAAAGAGTCTTCTTCTTGTTGAGTGCTGCTCTTACCATGACCATCCTGGCTTTAATTTCACGTGTATATGTTGCATCCTTTGTTATCGTGCTACCCAGGTAGTTGCAGTATTCCGCATTCTCCAGTTATTTTCTACGTTTGATACTCTGCACTGGGGATGGTTGTCTTGAGATTTTCATTACCTTAGTTTTTTTCCACATTCATTTCAATTCCGTACTATCTTCAAATTTCGATTAGTTTTCAAGAATGTCGGTAGCACCGTTTATTCTAACAATATATACCAACTGTTTCCTTAAGGAACTTTGACTGTTCGGTCTTTAGTGAAGAAACCTTATTTTTACTGTGCCGTAGAAAGTGAAGTCTGTGGCCTAATTAGTGAAGACTGTCGGTGTTTAAATCTTCCAACTTTGTTGTTAATTGGACATTAATTATGCATTGTACATAAATCTCCCCTCCGGCCCATAGCCTATTGATATCGTCGTCCTCCTCTTCCTGCTCCTGGGGCTTTCCTGCACAGGCTGATATCAGTAAACGCATCAACATTTAAAAATAAGGTAATCAGGGTGGTAATAAAATTGTCACGATTGACTCTAGTTATAATCCTAACACGGAAGGAAACGTGTGTTTTAAACAAAAGTAACAAGGCTCTAACATCTGTAATATGTCAGAAGCCGGTAGTCTGTGAAAACTGCCAGATTATGCAGTTCGGATAGTACGAACCTAAGCCCTTCCGATCCGTACTTGCATGACAAGTATGTAAAGCACAGTACGTTAGTGAATATGTAATGCACATAGATGCGCTATTACAATACAACAGCCACCGTAAAGAGGTTTCTGAACGGAGAACGTGTATCTTCTGTTTCACATCCTGTCAATGCAACTTTAGTCCTTCCACCCTGAGACAAATTTTGATGGGCACTTTCCGAGAGACATTTCCAGGTACTAGAATTGTTAGGGCATTTGGAGAGATCCAATTCCTAGGCACTTGCAGTGTGTTAGACCAAATCTATTCCCTGTAAATACCAACACGAACAACAAGAAAACATTTAAATTAATATTTTTCATAATTTGTAATCATGTGCAATAATTATTTTAAAATTTATTATCTTGTAGCCCCTTGAGAGTAGTCTTTTTTTCTGTTTCCCCCTTTTAATAAAAGCAGTGCCTGTTACTGCATCTTTTGTTTATTCTTGTTTTCGTGTCTGTGGTTTCTTTTCTCTCCTGTCAGATTTTTTTTCTGAGATAGCATCTCAAGATGTATTTATTAGATTAACGTCGTGTTTGAAGGTGCTGATATACAGCTAAATTTTGAACCGCCAAACTTCACACGCTACTAAACTAAATTTAAAACTGTTTTGCACATAAATACAACTTACTTACTGAAGAAACTCTCTACGGAATGAAAGACAGTTGCTGACGTATGGGTAGGATTTTCGAATAAATTTTGTTGGCTCCGAGGCCTGCCCGTTTCCTTACCTAAAATTCCCACGTTCTGTCTTTACTGACGTAATATAATGATACTAATTATCATTGCCCTTTGATTACATAAGCACAAAAATGTTTGCAGTTGTCATGCTAGTAGAATTCTAATGCTACTAATTGCACATGGGCAAAACCACTTGATTTACTGCAACTTTATTGTAGCGCCTAGCCTAAAAATGTGTATCCTGATTACAGCTCAATCATCATAGTCCGTATTCGTTGTATAATATGAACAGAGACACTTTGATACATTGACTTTCGCAGGTTTGAAGAGACTGATTCAGAAATTTGGAAATAAGTGAAAAGCAATTTCTGTTTACCAAACTTTTAAGGTAACTGTACTGGTAACTGAGTATTGTTTTCAGTTCACCACAGTGTATTAAAATGGCAATTTGTTTGTGAAATGATAAATTTTTTACAAAGGCACCAGACATCAGCTTCAGCTCATTATGTGAGCACTTTGCACTTTGAAATGAATTAAATCGCTGATACGTTACTCGTTTTAAAGCAAATTGAATGAACACCCAATCACCCTTCACGTTTGTTCCCCAGTCCGTTCAGTGAGTTTCTCACTGACATATGCATGTGATAAAATGTAACCCTATAGGCACTAAATTTCCACGCACCAAAAACTCCAATCATTGTAAAAGTCCTAATTGTTTGTTACTGTGTAATTTTTTAACATTAGTACACATCTGGAATATTTGCGTTGCCGACAGCTGTATTAGTTTAAGCTTTCCAGGCTGGAGTATTTAACATTTTGAAATAACGTGGTTTACAGTTATGCAACATCTGCGTACTGCTTTTCTTTCCGGGTAGTGTGCCGTTTTCTTGTATTTTTTGCTTCAATTCAGCATTATAAGTAAGCCAAGTTTCCGTCTTATGTATTGCTGTCATTGAAGTGGTACTGAATTTATTTGCCAGCGTATAAAACTGCCGTGATGATAATCAGTCCCTCAAAAATTTTTTTCTTTTCTGTTGAGATGATTAGCTTACAAAAGTTTGCTGCTCAACTGTTAGGCGGATGACTTCATTGCCCCTTTTTGTCTGTCAGGACAGTTGCTAAGAAGCTTTCAAGAAAGCTGTCGAAACCGCACCCTCTTCAAAAGATCCCGATTTCAAACCCAAGTACTCCGAACAAGCCTCTTCCATTGCCACTTTGTCCACCACAAATCCCACGTGTACTGGCCTGGGATTTAACCCGAATTTCCGTGACGAGAGACTGGTGTCTAAGCGCCTGAGTCATGGCACGGACATTCAGATGACGACTGCCTCTCTTCCGTATGATTTCAAATTTATTACTGCGCTCATTCCATATAGTATAATTACAGATACACGTATGAAACGTATGTAGATTAATAAAGAATAGGACAAAAATAAGACCTGAGAAATTTTTTAGTAATGCAGTATAAAAGTCCGTGTCCGCTATTTCAGCCGTTCTGAAAAATCCACGGCAACAGTAAGGTTTCTAGACAAAACGGTGATGTTTGCCTTTGAAGACATTTAGCGATATCTCCCTATACACAGTACGGCATGCGATTCACGCGCTACGTGTGAGTCACGCTGCATTGCCATGGTTACCGATTTCCGTCGTTACCGGTTTGTGACGTAAAAAGCGTCTGCTAAGGTAACCGATTACCGTGACACTAATTTGTGACGCCACAACGCGGTGTTCGTGTTTGGCAGTTTCTATGCTTAACACACCGTCTTCAAGATAAGGAAAACTTTTCCTGTGTCATATTTAATTGATGATTACGGTTGTATTTAACGGGGTTGTGGTGGTTATTTATGCAAGTACATCATCAATAGGAAGTGGTTAAGCGTAGTGAATGTGAAAATGTCGTGTAAAATCTGAAAAGGGAGCTGAGGAAAGGTCATAATTAAGATACAAGGGTGTTGCGGTAGGTTCAAAACAGTATAATAACTGAAACACCATTAGTGTAATGAATTTATATATTGTCATGAACCAAGAAGAAAAAATGAAAGCTGTCGTGTGGTGGCGCGTAAATACTACGACAGTACCTTATATGACGGACACTTGGCTAATTTTTATGTATGTATGTATGTATGTATGTATGTATGTATGTATGTATGTATTATATATGTATTAATGTATGCATGCATGTACCTTCGCATTTATGTGTGTGTGTGTGTGCGTGTATGTATGTAGGCCTAGGTACATACGTATGCACACATCTGTGTGTGTGTGTGTGTGTACGTGTATGTTTGTATGGTCGTGACTCACAGATAACGTAGTCTGTGTTCGTAATGAATACCAACGAGGTAATGCTGTTAAGGTAAATAACCACTCCTTGTCCTGAGACGTGTCTGAAACACATAAATACACTGTGCGGTGAAATTTATAACATCGTTAATGTTTCTGCAGGTTTCTGCATTTGCGTTGTTACATAATAAAGCGAGGTGTAATTGTGATGGGTCTTTAAGTCAGCGTGTTTCCGAAACTACTAATGATTTGTCGACTTCTCAGATTTGTAGCTGTGTTTTACAGTAAGCTTTGGGTCCGCCCAATTTAATTTTATCTTTTTACACGAATCTGAGCATCCACACCTTGTAAAACCCAACTGCTTCAGAACCCCAGCAATCGGGAGGTCATGGCCCGAAAACGGGCAAAGCACCCTGGAAGGTTAGTAGTAGTAGTAGTAGTAGTAGTAGTAGTAGTAGTAGTAGTAGGAGTAGTAGTAGTAGTAAAATGGAGAAAAAGAAAATTCAAATCTCGGATTGAATTTTGTAATTTTGAAATAAAAATAGCCCATTCCACAAACAGTTGGCAATTTTTAGCATGACTGAGGTAGCATTGCTTTAAACAGCTTTCCACCTCATCCATTTTCCGTAAGATTGGTTTGTTTTGTGAAGATTAAGAAAACAGATCTGGTTATGTTTAGTGTGCTTAACACTGCAGCAACAGATTTCACTACAGTAATGAATTTAAATCCTTTGGCAATGAAAATTATTATCCTCTTAAGCTGCAATAAATTTCTAGTTTCCAGATTCGAAGAAGAATCGACAGAATAAGAAAGGAGGAGAACATGATTCTGTTCGACTCATTTCAATTCCATTTTGGTTTATTAATACCCTGAGTCAACAGGCAGATGGTCGCTAACACAAAAAGCACAACATACAAACCGAACAACACAGGACAACAAACAGGACACGTATGGAACAAACACAAAACCAACTGAGGAATATTTGAATAACTGATTAGGAAACTTTGTAATACTGAACTAATAATAATATTAAATATGACGAAGTGTGATAATTTGCTTTCTGAAGACATCAAAATCACTGAAACTGAATTTGACGCAATGATGTGCCTAGTGGAGGGAGCATTTTTGAAGAACAGACGTTCCGAATGGGAAGTCGAAGACCAATAATGCCCATGGAAAATGGAAGAGATTTAGAATAGCCCCGAAAAAAGCTAATAACAATATTTTTGTCCAGCTGACTTCTTCTATCATGTGACTTGTGTAAATTAAAGAATTGTAGAGAATTAGCGTAAATATAGCCATTAATGTTTGGGGAAAAGTTGATTATTTTAAAGAGCTACAAACTTCCTCTGAATGCGCTAGTTTCTTAGCATCAGTATAGGTAATTAATTTAGGTCTTAACGATTGAAGATATGAAATTAATAACCCGTCAAGAGTCGAAAATGAGAAAAGCAATGTTATGAATGGGACCAAAAAGGTTAATGGATTGAGAATAGTTATAATCAACATGTCAGTGAAAATGTACACTATAATCCGTAGACATTGGTGTAACATGCGAAGCATCACTGATGTGTATTTGTCTTTTCACATCGCTACTGAGTATACAAACACAGCGTTTCACAAGCAGACTGCTTGCGTCGTCAGGTGAAATACTATCATAACAATAAGTAACGATCTAAAAGGAACATATATATTTGTAGGTTTTTGGTTCCTTTTAAATTGTTAATCATTCTTGAAATTGTATTTCACCTGCAAACGAAAGCAATCTGCTCGTAACGCGTTGTGTTTATGTGCTCAGTGACGATGGAAAAAGTACAAATATGTACACATCATTGATGCTTCGCATGCCAGTGAAAGTATCATTTAGAGTCAAATGAAAATCTCAGTGCTTAACAGACTCAGTACGAGTAATTAAGAGTCCCCAGTATTTTGGTGGTAATGATGACGATGATATAATAATAATAATAATAATAATAATAATAATAATAATAATAATAATACCAGCCACTGAACCCTGGTATGTACATGTACCAAAATCATTAGAAACAAGTCAAGTGGGCAAGGTAACCTTATTATGGAATCAACAAGTGCAAACCGACAGAACCATCCCCAGCAATAAACCAGACATCACAATCCGGGATAATGAAAAAGGAACATGTATGCTAGTTGATGTAGCAATCCCGGGAGACAGAAATGTGATAAAGAAAGAAGCCGAGAAGATTCTAAAATATAAAGACCTTGTAATAGAAATACAGCGCATGTGCAATGTAAAAACAAAAGTGACGCCAATAATAATAGGAGCAACTGGAACCATTTCAAAATCCTGCCAGGAAAGCACGATATCAGGGAACAACAGAAAACAGCTATATTGGGTACAGCACACATACTTCGGAAAGTGCTAATGTAGAAGCTCAAAAGAGTTTAATATTGAAGACAGCGTTACGTGCACCATTAACAGTACGCGCAGAATAGCTGCGACACTGTGTACACTAGTAACATGGTTTGTTTCAGGTACATAAGTGTGAATACCGTGCATAAAGGGGATGATGATAATGATGGTGATGATGATAATTCGATGGGAGTTTTTCTGAGAAGCTGAAAGTTGCGCGATAGTCAAGGAATTCCCAGAGATATATGCAACCGCAATTTGTCAGCATCCTTGGAGTCACATGAGCCCAGTCCACACGTCATCTCACTTATTTCAAATTCATTTTAATACTATCCAAAGTGCTGCCGCTCCTTCAGGCTTTTTTCCGACGAAACTTTTATGTACGTTTTTATCTGTTCCATCGTGTTATTCGCCCCACCCCTTTCATTTGTTAATGTTGGTGATGAGGATCATGATTTAATAACAATTCAATTATTTATTATTACTGTGCTGACACACCAGTCAAAAGGCCAATTACAGGGAAAGCACAGGAACATAATGTAAAGTAAACGCAGTTATCACAAATAAAACAAGTGAAGAATAATAAAACATAATGAAAAATAACAATGCAAATACAACAACGTTTAGTGCTTACAATGAACGCAGTTAATTTAACAAAATATCGAGAAGAGCAGACTTTCCATTGAGTTGACCAGTAGTCCGTCTGATGGCATTAGCCGCCGGAGCACATCAAGCGGAAGGACATTTGCCACGTTTAAGGTCAACATTAAAACAAAATACAATCTGTGAGATTTCGAGTCGGCACACGAAGACCGACAGTTTCCAAAAGGTTAGGGCGAATTTTTGGACAGTTGTAGACATTAATTAAAAAAATGCCTCTAGATGACGCCTCCGAGAAATTAAGGTATGAAGTTGTAACTAATTTAGGACACTGACGTATTAATATTGTGATCGAAGAAACCGATGAAAAACAGGTAAAAACTTTCGCTGGATCGTCTCAACCTTACAGACATCAGTAGAAGTAGCGGAATTCCACTCAAAAGGGGCGTATTCTAACTTAGAACTGTCTAATGTGCAATATAAGATCAGAAGGCCCTGTAGACAGGAAGAGCAAAAAGTTACTGTTCGAATTAACCCCAACAACATAACTGTCTAAGAAAATGTGATCCACATGATGATGAAAATTGTGTTTCGATTCGATAAGCACTCCCTCACTTTTGGTGCAGTCAGTGCACGTAAAAGAGGATTCACACAATTCGTAATCGGAAGGAGGCAAGTTTTTTTTTTTTTGAAGGATGTCGACGTACTTCATGAAGTTAGAAATTCACCATCCACAAACAGAAGTTAAATCTGATTGACGTAAAACACTGTCAGATGTATAATTGTAAATACCTTACATAAAGATGATAATAAATGAATAAATAATAATATTTGCAAAAAGGAAAGAACATTACATATACCATGTGTTCTAACTACAGAAAGACTGCAACGTTATATACCTAAGAAACACGATTTGTTTCAGGTGTGCAATTGTAAATACCTCATATAAAAGTAGTAAGTGTAATACTACTTATAATAATAATAAGTGCAAAGGGTTATCATAGGAAATAACATAACATGTAACACATACTGTAATCATAGAACAGATGCAGCGTTATATACCCAAAAAAACATGTTTGCTTTCAGGTATATAATTTTAAGTACTCTGCATAAAGACGATGACAAACACAATAATAATAATAATAATAATAATAATAATAATAATAATAATAATGCCTGTTGTGCATGTTATGCTTGTGCAGTGAATTCACGTTAGGATTGTCTTCCGTGTTACAAATATGCAGTGCTGTAATTACCTAAAAGCCAGCACTGGAGGATGTTAAACCGGCACCCTTCCAACCAAACGCGGCTCGACAATTATGCACCGTGCCGTCGTCCTAGCCGTGTAATTAGAATTCTGTGCGGTTTGATGTGGATGCTCATTCATCAAGATGAATGAAATTCATCATGTGTCGTTAGTCGCTTCACTCATGACTAATGATGTGTAACTACGAAAGGGGGAAAGCCAAGAAATTTATTCGAATTAATTGGGCGGATAAGCCTCGATCCTGCTGGCATGTCCATAAAGACGGTCTGTTTTAATCAAGCCATTAGCGACTAATTTGACCAAGAGATCATTAAGAAAATATAAAGATGTAGCCTTTTACTGTGTGTTGGTTGAAACAAATGGGATCCACACAGCTTTGAGGAGAAACCTCAATCTTAAAATAAGTGAAAGAGAGGAAGTAGAATGGTGGAAGGGAAGTTGGGAAGTAGAGGGGGCAAGTTAATTCTTTTCATGGTAGATGGTTTTTGGGTAATATTTATAAATTTATTGTGTGTAAATTCTGTGAACATACTGTGGAAGAAGGGGGTTTCTCTTTATTATTTTACAGCCAGTGGCACAAAGACTAATGAAGATTAATGTAAAGGAACAATCCTGAACGCTGAAACACGATTACAGGGAGGTTATTTGAGGCTGCTGCAGGACAATGAAGAGTTTCTTTTATGTTACAATATTCGTGTTATCCGAAAGCACAAATCGTTGTTTATAGTGCATTATTCATAATTTACCATGTGTGTTGTGTTTCTACGGTAGCCGTAACTGCAGGCTGTTCTTCAGTTTCGCTTCCGTACCGACTATAGTAATAAGTTTGAGTGTCCAGCGGTATGTGATTGTCCAGTTGTATGTAAGAGAGGGGAAAAGAGGCTGTAGTGCGTGAAAAAAATGTGTATATATATTGAGTTAGCAAAAATATACACTTGCTGTAGACAAATAATTATTTCTGTAAAGAAAGCATGTGTTTACCCAAGAACACTGTAGAAATTGTTGGTTCACGGCTCGAAACTAAAAACTTTCTTTCACGTAGGACTAACTTTACATGGTACAGGCACCGTGAATCGGAGCTTATTTCGTGCTTCTCCGAAGATGGATCAGTGGTGTATTGCAGGGATATCAGTAGAATGATCAGATGGTATAATGTACATTACAACGCCCCTGGTTCGAGGTTGTGTATTGCTTCTTGTAAATCAGTCTCAGGGGTGTGTATCTCCGTAAAGGGCATGAGTGTGCGTAGATTGCCGTTGCACCTTGTATCCACTTAAGAGAAACATATGGCAGCCGAAAGTTTTTTTGAACGTTGTGAACTACAAAGCACATGGATGGCTTGTGTGTGGGGACTTCAGAATAACTGGTTTGTTGTTGGGTCTGCAGGCAGACTACACCAAGACGCCCAGTTTTTTGAACGAGTTGAATAGCCGGACAAAGAGTGAGCGCTGGGAAAGACACAATTGGCCCCCAAGAAAATCTTTGACTCTGGGGTCGAAAAATGTAATGCAGGAACCTGGTAGATCGCGCTAAGGTATTACTTCCTCTGTTGCCTATAAAATTTGGCATCATGAGGCAATTTTACGGACTCTGGACAAGGGTGGAGATTGTTTTAAATACATGCGTCAGAAGTTTTGCACTATGACCTACGATAAGCTGAAAGCAGGTGTTTTTACTGGCCACGAGGTTTGTAAAGTCATGAGTGATCCATTATTTGAAAATCCCAGGAATCATATTGACAAGTAAGCATGGTAGAGCTTAAAAAACATGGTGGACAACGTAACTTCCTGGGAAACACAAGGCGGCACTGTAAACACCTGGCCTGCAACATGAATGTAAAGCTGAAATTCTTGCATTCATACGCAGGCTACTTTCCGCAGAATCTCGGTAGTGTTAGTGAGAAGGTGGTGAAAGATTTTACCAGGAAATGAGGGAAATGGAAAAGAGATAATACGGTGTATGGATTGTGAACATGATGGCAGACCACTTCTGGATGCTCAGAAGGGAAAGCACCTGTGTTGAAAACTGCAGAAGGGAAGCAAAAGGAGGAAATTCCATCCATTGCAAATGGCGGTAAAAACCCGAGTGACTAATATTGGTTTTTGTGTTCCAGATGCGATTTTGCAACCAGTGACTTAATACCACATGTTCGTGTCAGAATTTTCATGTGAATAGCATATACATATGTATTGTCCATTTCGTGCTACAAATTGTAGTTAAAGGCCAAAAGGTATTCCTTACATTTTCCTAAACTAGTGACGGGATAACGAAGAACTACTGACATTTCTGGAATCAACGCCCAAATATTATACAGAAACAGTACATCTGAAACATTGAATTTTTTTTTCAAAATGTAGAGCAGTGTAATTTGTTTCTGTAAATGTCTACGGGGTAGAGGGCTTGAGAAATTAAGATCACAGTCTTGAATGTGACGCCGCTGTATTTTGGTAGACGGGTGCCAACTTTCCGAAAGAAACTATACTGCATAAAATCTCAGAAGATTCTTATCTTAATATTCACTACCACGAGAAACTCGGATCTCACAGGCTTCTTGAGAAGATGAGCAGACATGACCTGACTAATTTTATTAAGGCCAGTTTCCTCTACTTGACATTTTTAAGTGTTTAAATGCCAAGGTTCAGAACATTTTGTGTTTCGTTCTCTAAAGCTAAATCCTTCTTTGAGATTTCGATTAGCAAAGCTCAGTACAATCACTGGATTATGGGCTAGACGATCGAAGACTTGGCGTTCGATTCCTGGCACAGGGCAAGAGCAATTCTCCTCTCCACAGCTTTCAGATCGACATTAGTGGCCACAACCCTCCTGTCCAAAGGATAAAACCAGGGCTGTGGAGTCGGTACACAAAACTTCCGACTCCGACACTGACTCCTCAATTTTTAAAACTCCGACTCCGACTCCTTCATAAAAGCTCAAAAAGTATTAATAATGATAAAACTATAAGACATTTCATCGCCACCACGTGAGTCATTAGGCTACTTTTTAGACATATAACGTATATTTAAATATAAATTTAATGGTTATTGTATCTGTCAGGGTTCTGGGTTTGGAGTATCTAATTAAGAATTTATATAGAGGTCGGAGTCGGTACATTTTTACCGACTCCGACTCCACCTAAAATTCCTTCCGACTCCACGTCTCCGACTCCGACTCCACAGCCCTGGATAAAATGGGCTTTATTCCGTGGAAAGAAACGTCCGGCACACGAACCTGGCCAGTAGCCCTTATGTATAATCGAGGTTGCGTGGAGCTATAAATCCACTACACCATAATTAATTTTGTGTAAGGAAAGCTACAGTTCTACGGCCTTTATGTGGTACATAACCCAGGAAAGTGTTCACTTGAACAGATATTAAGATGTGATCTTTAATTGCGCAAGTTAGATTGCGCCGTATTCTTGGAAGGAATGCAGGTGGAATCTTTCTTTAAAATTCCGCTTTGGACGTTGCCGCTGTCCCGCTTGTCCTTGTCTTGCCCATGTATCGCCAATACAAGTGGTTCTGCTGCTTGTGCAAACGTTCTTTACCTCGTGTTTAATTGTAAGTTGAAAAGCGCAGTGTGTCAGGCGCAATATTTGTTAGCAACCGAGAAACATTGGTATCAGGCATTCACAGTGGTTAATTTTTTTGTGCTAATCTTGTTCTTGGATGTTGACACTGTGGCATGTGAGTTGTGTTGCCGACGTTTCGGGGGTTGTGGTATTTGGATGATTGACCACTTACGTGCACCATGTACCATGCACCTGATAAAGGCCGCTTTCTTAATTTTTTGTTCACCGCTCCTGTTGCCCCGGACTGGGCCCTAGTTCTCTCTCTCTCGTGGGTCTGAGGGGCCGCCTGCCCACATAATCGCTCTGCTTTCTAACGGCGGGATGTAGGCATTAGGTTCTTCAGACTCACAGGACGGGGAAAGGTTTCTCTTGATTTTCGTCAGTTATAGTGTCAGCACCAGGATATAGTCAAAAACCTGGCATGGTCCGCTTTCCTCACATTCGTAGGTCTTCCGCCAAAGTGAGTGTGATCGTCAGTGCAGACTCGACTCCTAACATACCGAGAAGTGTGGTAGATCATTAAATTTTCATTGAATGCTCATTTCAAAATTAATTATCCTAACTGGCATGTAGCAGTCAGAGCTAGTGGGAGTTCTCAGAAACCGGAAGCATAGTCGACAGGCTACCGCTTGTCGCAGTGAAAGGCGAAGTAAATGGCAGGACATTATTTAGCTGTAAAGACAGGATGGGTTTGAAATTAAGAACTTGTAAAATTCCATACTTTCCAGGCCTAGGCCGTCATAATTCTTTGAGTAGGCGTAGCCCGCGCGCCACGCCCCAAAACTTCTGTTGCTCGCGGCTGGTTTTCTGGGCTTAAATTGGAGCTTTCAACGGCAAAAATAGAAAGGATCACTCAGGTATAAGAAAATATGAATTCGGCTTCTGGAAACTTTCTAAATTTATATTCGGCCTATAAGAAACATTATTTATTGGTAAAGACTTTGAAATTCTCTAAAGAATGCAAAGTGGGTAAGTGCATTTCATTTGTCTTGGCTGAATCGTTCTGTACTTTGCATCTGCAGAAATATGTCCACGTTATGCTGCCACAAAAAAAGACCTCTTTCCCTTTCGAAACTGCATTAGAACCTGCCAGATTCCAGTCTAAATATTTTTTATAACACATTCGATCTTGTTTTTTCTCCTGCGAGGAAAATTTGTACTGGCTGGCGCTCTGTAAACCTTACTGATAATCATAGATTGCAATAATAATTTCTTATCCTGAAGAATATATCAAGTAAGTAAATTAAAGTGGAGAGCAGGTAATTCGGGAAGCAGTAATCCGGCGTCGTGGCAGGTTTAGCTTCAGAGCAAGGTAGGTTCCCTGAGAGCAAGAAGTGTAACCCCGTCTCCAGCACCGCCTTCAGATGAGAGAAGATGAAGGGAATATCTGGAGCTGTAACGAAGACAGACGGTAGCATGATCCTCCCTCAGTCTCCGAGGCATTCTTCCAGTTCTGTCACCACACTCTGGGCTCAGTCCACATCCATCCGTCCAACCAAACGCTTCTCTTCCCAAAAGACCATATGCCATGCGGGATCTTCCTGCCACCAAAAGCAACAGTCCTCGGTATGAACACGACAAGACCTTCAGCCAAGACGACCGAACCCGTTAGCGTAAGTCCAAACCCATTTACAGTTTACGTGGTCCCGTTTTCATATTCCAGCTGTGTGTTTGTTTCACAGGAGTGGCGTAAATTTGCTACAGACAAATTCTGCCTCACGCAGTTCTCGACCTTAACTGTGTGGTTAATTGGTTGGTCAGTTGGACCCTTTTCTCTTCGACGCTGAAGATGCAGGCACCAAAATGTTAGCAACGTAGCCCACGTTTTTACGGCGCCAGAACTCAATAGCAGGAACAATAATGACAAACTTTTTTTTCCAATAGCGCGTCAGCCCCAAGTGGGCCAGGGCCTCCTCATCATTGAGGCTTCACGATCACACTCAGACACACCACACTCGGTAGGAATCCTCTGGACGAGTGACCAGCTCGACGCAGAGACCTCTGGCTAACAACACACAACACTCACAAGAAACATTCATGCTGCCAGCAGGCTTCGAACTCGCAATCCCAGCAAGCGAGCGGCCGCAGACCTACCCCTTAGACCGCGAGGCCCTGGGATCGGCTTGCAGAATTATAGTTTTTAATTTTAAAACACAAACATTTAATGAAGTAATTAATAAATAGAATTTCTCTGTCTTCGCGGATAAGTTGCGATGTGTGAGCAGTTAAAGTTTGTTTATGTAAGCCAGGAGTTTCAACCCGCGGCCCATGGGCCGCATGCGGCATTACGAATGTTATTTTGCGGTCCGCAAACAAATTTTGAATTTTGAGTGTAAAAAGTTTAATTCAAATAAATAAATGTTAAGTAAAATTCATTCTGAAATATTTTCACATTTGTACTAAAATTAAAAAAAAATTTTGTATGTATGAAATCTCGGTTAATGTCGCAGTAAATACTGCAAGACTATAGTAGGGAATGTTTACACGGTAGGGGAATAAGCCAATAATAATAAAAATAAATCATAAATAAATAGATAAAATGACAAAACTGTCCTATGTGTATTTATGTAGGGAAATAGTAGTGGGTATGTCCTGCAATAATACGCAAACTTTACTCTGTAAAACGTGAATGCTGCCCGCCAATCTTTCTGCCATTAAAATGTGGCCCTTGAGCAAGTAAAGTTTGAAGACCCTGATGTAAGCTGTACTTTACCAGTAGATTTTGTGCACCGAAGGAGTCGATCGTAATGGTTAAGTCAACCACAAGTTATTAGCCCCGAAATTGTATCTTGCTGCCGGTCAGACTGGCTCGGAGACTTGCTGCTGTACGGCCTGACAAACTGTTTAACTTTTACTGTAGATTAAGAGAGATAGCTGCAGTAATGTTCTGTTCCCATTTCCGTTACTCCTCTCTTACTACGCATTTCACAAGTGCAGTTGGACGAATTACATCAGAATGTTAGTGTTGAGGTTTAATGGAAATAAAATACGACAAGTGATTTTTCACTTTCATAAGCCATACGTTTTTATCACCACCACCACCACCACCACCACCACCACCACCACCACCACCACCACCACCACCACCACCACCACCGCCGCCGCCGCCGCCGCCGCCGCCGCCGCCGCCGCCGTCGCCGCAGCCGCAGCCGCCGCCACTACCACCACCGTCATTATCGACGAGGCTGGTAACATCGAGCGTTGACGCTGTAGACCTGTATTCGAAACGTGCCGGCTCTGAATCTCGGCTGACTCATCGTCTTGAATGAGGTTATTCTAGACTTCCTTTAGTCACGCCAGGCAATTCAGACTCTGTAGTAACTCGACTATGCACAACCATTGCTCGCGTCTAAATCATTCCCAGTTCATAACTCAACAGTAATTCGTAAGAGTTGACGTTATGTGTTTTGACTTACGTACAGCGTCGTAAAATAACCCACCGAAATTAAGGATTAGACCTGTGTAAAACCTGTGTCTCCCTGTAGAAGATCATGTACTAATCTCACTACTGGGTGCCCTACACGGTTCTGGCACCTGATCCATTCGTTGAATTTTCTTAGACTTCTCTCATTCAAAATAAACTTTCCCAATTCTTCTTTAATTTATATATCTCTAAGTCCATCCATTATTATATATACCTGCTAACATTTTAAAAATGTTTCTAAGTGGTTTGTGTCGTTGTGTGAAAGCAGAAAGGATCGGCAATTTTCGCGTCAAGAACACGGTACTCATTTGGCAGACAGCGCTGTAATTGCACCCGAAATCAAATTCTAATATCCAGATTGCCCATCCCATCATCTTTTTCATCAGTTATGTATACCGATATTTCACATGTAATGCTCTTAAGACTGTATACTTTCCGTGTTTTGTGAAAGAACAGAAAACTGGTTTGCGCTAAATCTTGGTTTTCCAACCATGGCTTTTGAATGGAGTACGATTTGTAGGGACGTAACCCACACGTTTGGTAAAGAATTGATCCTAAATAGATAGAGTGAGTAGGCTACAAGCTAGATCACTGAGGAACTGGGATTCAATTCTCGACAGAGGCAAAATGGTTTTCCTTCTACTAAGCGTCCAGACCGGATTTTGATCCCACCCAGCACATAGCGGGGTGTCTTTCCTAGGGGCGAAAAGGTGACATAGGTGTGCAAATGACATTTTACTTTTGTCTAGTACCAAGGGTAAGAATGCATGTCTGTGTACTTTTATTCACCCATGTACCTCAAGGTGTAGTGCTTAATTACCCAAGTGACAACTTACACCTTGACCTTTACTGTAAATCCTGGTGAGTACAGAAAACACAAATTATTATTCACTTCACCGTGTTGGATGGTTCTTACTCATAAGTTGAAAATTTAGTTCTCCTTGGTTTGGAAACAGAACTGTTTTGTTGAAGCGCTCCTCCACTTCAAATTAAGATAACACGACTTGGTTCTATATCTTTGTGGGCAGATTGTAGCAGAGTGAAGAATGGTCTGCAAGTCCACTAGATCAGGGCTGTCCATTTCACTTCTTCTCGTGTGAAAAACATTGCTAAGAAACAAGTTGGGCAGTGTGTGTGTGTGTGTGTGTGTGTGTGTGTGTGTGTGTGTGTGTGTGTTTGTTTGTTTGTTTGTTTGTTTGTTTGTTTGTTTCTTTCTTTCTTTGTTTGTTTCTTTCTTTCTTTCTTTTTTCTTTCTTTCTTTCTTTCTTTCTTTCTTTCTTTGTATGTTTGTTTTGTGCACTACAGACACGAAATCGGACACATTTTCTAGTGAGAAAAATGAGCGACGGAACGTATTGTTTACAGTCATAGAAGTTGTAATCGTGTGGCAGAGGAGAAGGGGATCTTTGCGCTTAGGAGCGGGAAAAGTGCAAGTAGTTGGACAGAGTGCAGCATGAGGAGGCACATATTACTGTGTTGTTATCATCATCATCATCACCATCGTCGTCATCGTCGTCGTCGTCATCGTCATTACTGTACGCAGTTTCTAATTTATTTTCGATAGCGATGGGACATATGGCACGTTTGGGAAACGGGAAATGCATGCCTAATTTTGGTGGGGAATTTAAAACAAATAGAACACCTACTTGTGGAAGCAAATTTAACATCAAAAGAGGTTTTCTGTACAGACTTCGCGAGGCTGTGGACGAGGTACTGAAGCTTTAGAGTTCCATAAAATTTGTGAATTTCTTTACGAATTGAAGGACAATATAAGTATATAACGTATATATACCATACTCATATACTGTATATGCATATACCATATAGACACTCTGTGTGGTGTTATCCTGTCACAAGGTAAACATAATTATGCAGAAAAGTCCAAATTACTCATTCCAGAGCTGGTCGCTATTTAGAAAGTAATTCAAATAATCCACTTTTTTTTCATGTAGTCGCAGTATTTCGTCGATTGTCTTCTCAAATCCTCTTAGTTTGGTAGTTTCTAGGCGCGCTGACAAAGTAGAGGAAAAGCGATTATTATCTTAGTCCTGTGTCCTTCCATCTCTCCTTCCGTCCTCATGGAAAAACTCGGCTCCCACTGCACCGATTTTTATGAAATTTTGTACTTTTTCGAAAATGTGTAGAAAAAATCAAGTTTCATTAAACTTTGACAAGAATAACGGGTACTTCACATGAAGACCTACGTACATTTAAGATAATATCTCGCTGAATTCTTCTTGTAATGAGAAATGTTTCAGGCAGAAGGTGTAGAGAAAATCCAAACATACTCTTATGTAAAATACCTTTTTCTGAATATCGTGACGTTTATGAGATGATGTGGAAAAATATTGTAGAACCGGACAGGCACAGATGGCAATATAATACGGCGCATGCGCTTTGCATGTTGGATAACTAAGGCTACAGACACACACTCAAAATATGTAATGCTTATCGCTTTTCCACGGCAACAATGGTTGCAGGAAGGCGCCTGAATATTGCGATATACGTACATTGCCTGTGTTGTTATTTATGTTGTTTTGTCGACTTGGGTCCATGTGTGGGTGCCTTACTTTCTGTCACTGCACCCACTCATTGAAGCGAGGGGGCAACAAGTGAATTACGGTAAATCAGATGTAAATGTAATATACATAGGCTACGTACGCGGTGTATATAACTAACTAACTAACTAACTAACTAACTAACTAACTAACTAACTAACTAACTAACTCCATGGAGTAGAGGCCTTCTTGAGAAGCTGCGAGTTTCTCAGCTAGTCAAGAAATTCCCCGCATTTTATGGAACCCGCAGGTTCATTACCGCATTCACAAGAGCCCGCCACCTGTCCCTATCCTGAGCCAGCTCAATCCAGTCCATGTCCCCCCTCCCACGTCTTGAAGATCCATTCTAATATTATCCACCCATGTACGCCTGGGTCTCCCAAGTGGTCGCCTTCCCTCAGTCTCCCCACCAAAATCCCGTATGCACCTCTCTTTTCCCCCATACGTGCTACATGCTCCGCCCATCTCATTCTTCTCGGTTTGATTACCCGAATATTTGGTGATGAGTACAGGTCATTAAGTTCCTCGTTATGTAGTCTTCTCCACTCCCCTGTTGCCTCGTCCCTCTTAGGCCCAAATATCCTCCTCAGCACCCTATTCTCGAACACCCTCAGTCTTTGTTCCTTCCTCAGTGTGACAGACCAAGTTTCACACCCATACAAAACAGCAGGTAAAGCTACAGTTCTGTATACCCTAATCTTTGTGTTTCTGGATAGCAACCTGGAAGACAAAAGATTCTGTACCGAATGATAGCAAGCATTCCCCGACTTCAATCTGCTCTTAATTTCTTCATGAATGGAGTTTCGATTCATTAGGGTTGTTCCCAAATACTTGAATTCTTCCACCCTTTCAAAGGATTTACTATCTATCTTTATGTTGTGATTTTGTCCTGCATTCTGATTTCGAGACATGACCATGTACATACTTTTCTCAGCATTTACTTCTAGACCAATCTCCTTACTAGCAATTACTAAATCTGCGTTTTTCTTTATACTATGTATGCATCCACCCAATATATTAACACATCAGCATAAACCAGAAACTGCTGTGTACCATTCAATTTCAAGCCCTCCTGGTTTGGCTGAACCCTCCTAATGGCACATTCTAAAGCAAAGTTGAAAAGCTATGGCGACAGAGCATCTCCTTGTTTCAAGCCATTCTTAATAGGAAACGTCTCAGACAGATGTTTGCCCACCAAAACTCTGCTATAAGTAATCTGTGTATGTGTAGACGTTACGTCAGTGTGAACAAATACGTAATTTATTCAGTGCTACACATGAACTCCTGGAGACGTTTACTACTGGGTTTTAAGGCTTCAACATAAAATGATTTTTAACAAACTCTTATTCATGTTTCAGAAAAGGGTAAGTCTATAATGTATACAAATAAAGTTTACTTTCAAATTTTTATATGAACATTTTTGTGTGTATCATTGAGGAACTGAATTTAAAATAATTTTGCCCACACTCCTGACGATAAAGCGATAGTGTTGAAACGCTTAGCATATATGTAATACGATTGCAGCTGTTAATAAATTTATATCATAGAGCGTAGCATATGGTTAGTCGAAAGTACGACATGACGCATAAATGTCTTAAGTTGCCTTTATTAACTTCTACAACTTACAGAGAAAATCTGTACCTTACTTGCATCTATTTGACATGGATGAAATGACATTTTTATTCACACTGGATGAAGGAAAGCGAGACTTTTCTTTCCCCTGATGTAGAAAGTACCAGCGGCTCGAAAGAAGCCCATTGGATCTGGACCTCGTTAATTGCAGCCGAGAGAGAGAAAATAAATCAATTACGTGGCGAGACTGATAACCCAATTACGGAAATGGGAGTTAGAAGGGTGAGAGAGAGAGAGAGAGGAATCTCGAAACTTGGGCGAGGAGAAGAATAGAGCAAGAAGGGAAAAGGAAGTAGATTCGCTGAGTGTTGGAATCCTTGCGTACGACATCGTGATGTGTTAGGCTGAAGATATTTCTTGATTCTGGAATCCGTACATATGAGCATCTTGAGGAGTAACACAGAAGGAAAATAGGGCAGAAGTTGAACGTTTTTAATGAAAAGCTGAAATTGTTTAGTATACTTCCGATAACCGTAATAATAACTACAAGATCCATCCATTGTAATTCGCTTGAAGTACTAATCATTTTCACTGTATTTTAAGTTTTTGCGAAGTTGAGGTACGCAGGGACACTGATTTATGTTTTTGGGAATAGACAACTAAGAGAGCTAAGAAGAGTTTTGTTGTAGTTATTCAGATACACAACCCTCCAGAATTTAAGTACAGGGTAGCTTGCTACCCAGGACTCTCCAAATATTAACATAATCCTTGCACAGTGCCTGGTGAAGCGACTGCTGTGTTTTGTTCGTGGACGATATCAGTAACGCAGATTTTATGGGGTCGAATGATGGGATGTTGGAGTATAATGAATTGCAAATTTTGCTGCAAGAAGTGGCCCTAATTTGAGGCACTGTCCGGCCTTTGCCTATAAGAACCGGATAAAACCACGACCACGGCAGAATAATTGGTGTCCCAGCCTAGATTGTAATCGGGCGTCTCCCGAATAAAAATCAGAACTGTTAGATCGTGACCTGGGTTGCTTGGTGCTAGACACAGCTTTAGTTCGCGATGAATAAAATGAGAATGTGCAAATTGTGCATGGACGTTAGAAGCTGTATGTCTTTATGTATGCCTTTTTCACGACGCTTTCCTCACAGTTCATATTACGTACCTTTGGTGACTTTTATCACTGTTCTTTCTATGGTGTTTTAATTGCAAGTGACGTTATATGACAGAAGACTTTATACGTACCACCCACGTAATATTTTACAATACACGTACATTCTTTTATATTACCACTAAATGGATTTCAGACCCATAATACAAGAAATTTCGTAGCGTTCCTTGTCATTGCGTGACCAAAACCGTGTGGGAGCAAGAATAACAATGAGTAATATCCGAAGGCTGCAACGGTAAATTCAAAATTCTATCCTGGAATTATTAGAAATGCACATGCGGCTCCACTTTATCTCAAACTTGGTTCTTCTTCTTCTTCGTCCTCTTCCTCCTCCTCCTCCTCCTCTTCATCCTCTTCTTCTTAATCTTCTTTATTACTATGGCCCATCGATTTGGCCTTGGCTTCCCTCACGAGAGGTGTGCCCATTATTTTCTGCCCAAAGTTCTTGTTCTTCATTTTTTACGCCCATATTCCTCAGGTCCCATTCCACATCAACCATTCAGCGTCATGCCGAAACCTTAACCTGGACGGCCAGGTCTTGATCTTGGGGTGCTCTGCCTTAGAGACGTTGGCTAACGCCTAAAGGGCCCTCCCGACCCATTCGTTGTGTGACACTTTTTGTCTGGCTTCTCTGCTGAGACCTGTCTGGATTTGGTGACCCAACCAGCGGCTACGCTACCGCCGGCATAGCCCACAGCTTCATTGTAGCGTGCAAAGTTCTTCCCCATGAGGTTTATTATAAAACTTCGAAAAGACGGTGTCACCCTGGGAGGCTCAAATATAGTTAAGCCATCATTATTATTATCATCGCAAGCAAGGATCTGTGGTCAGTAACCAGTACTGGAGTAAGATGTGTGCCCTGTATCTGACGTACGTAGAAGATAAATTTTATTATATAATTCTTGTACTTTGAACTAAAATGTGCATAGTTTGTTGAGCTACAAGCTAGCATACGTTACTTCTTGATAGTGTGGGTCCCACTTCTGCTTTTTATTCAGGAGGTATACGTTTCAGAACTTTTCACGAAGACTGATGTTCCTTGTTGTTGGCTTTGCTGATTCTGGTCAGCCTCTCAAAGCAAATTCCGGAATAGTGTCTGAAATTGGGACACTGCCGCTTCCCTGTCATCTGTTCAAATTATTTTTGTACACTAATCATATTATACGGCGTTAGGCTGAGCTGCCATGTCATTGCTTGAAACGTACATAAGTAAATAAACGCAAGACAGTGAGTGTTTTCATTAAATTGCAAGACAAAGTTTGTTTATAAGAAGTCCCTTCATTCCTGATGGTGTATTAATTTTGGGTGTACTGTATTCCTATGTTTCTTATTTTTAATTTGGTAATCTTGCTTCACACAATTCCAACAAATACGCTTGAATATGATGACGCTTTTTTCATAATATTAAGTTTAGTGTGCTTAAATCTGATTGTTCACGTCTGGTCGCGAGTTTGAGGCTTCTGTCAGATGAGAAGGCAAAGAGTACTTCCTATTATTAATTCGTTGTTTTGATTCCGGTTGCATTCTTATTTTTGGCCTTGGCCGTACTATAGCTTAGCCTGTTCGTCAGTGGCTTCTTACAGCCGAGACCCGGTTTTAGTACCAGCGCATTCAGTGTGGGATGTGCAATCGAAAGGTTGGCACTGGGACAGGCTTTGCTCCAATTCTCCGGTTTCTTTGTCATTATCATTCCACCAGTGCTCCTAATTCCTCCATCATCAGGGAGATAAACAATGGGTCCACTACAGCACGCATTTCCACTAGATATATTCTCACCTAACGCCAATATTAATAAAAAATATGGGCTTTAATGACATGATTTATCCCATGGGAAACCGTTTCAGTAGTTGTGAAACTGGTATAGGTCTAGGTCAGTGAGCATTGGGCTTCCCCTTAAAAGTCAGTGTTAGGACATTAGTGAACGTCAGTACTCAACAGTACACAAAATTGTTCCTGTTCTGGAACCGATAATGCTGCTGATATTATTTAGGAGGTGAAGGCACAGAGAGACCCACACATATTCAATTCGAATGTACATGGCAAATCAAATCCCTGTCAGGTTCAAATGACGTGAAGGAAGATACGACAGTACAGACATACAGCTTTAGACGACCTTATCTGTTCATTGTAATTAGACTTGCTAAGCCTCAATGTACGGGATTTTCTTATTCAAGTGGCTGAATGGAGCTATGTAATTGTTATAATCTTTGCACCTCTACAATTTTTGGTATCAGAAGTCACACTGTTTTTCATAAAATCTACTGATTCCAAGTTTAAACATAAGTAACTCGAAGACATTTGTAATTTCCCACTGCAGCCACTCAATTTAATGTTTGTTGTCTTTTATCAGATCACGGTAATAAAATGTACATTGTTTGACGGTAATAGGATAATTTAACATTTTAAAAAATTGGCGTAATTGCATACGATATTAAAAAAATGCCTTTTAGAATGTTAAACTGGAAGGCTGTCCTCCGTGCTGACGTTCCTTTTAAAATAAAATTATTCGTTAGTGATATAAGTAGACGTTTGGATGGGACGAATCTACTAGACTACTTTTAGTACTGGTTCTGAATATGGACCTTAGTGTATGGATCATTGATGTAAACTGCTGATGATGTAGTGAAATTAAAAGACCAAAGCGATGTGCGGGTGCATAACGTAAGGGAGTGAATCAATGGATCCAGCTTAGACAGTCAAATTGCATATTATATTAAATGTTGTGATTCATGTTGTGCGTTTTGCGTATTTAAGTTAATGCATTTTATGTGTTAAAGATTTTTACCTTTCGCGTTTTCTTCATATTTTTGCGGTAAACGCTCATTTAAAAAGTTCAAATATGTTCATTTATTTATGAGAAAAGGAGCCTACAACAGGTCAAATTCAAGAAAAAGAATACCTTAACAGAAATGAAGAAGAAAGGGGGAGAATAAGTAAGGAAGTAGCACTATATAATGTACAAAAGAATATGCGATATAGAGACTCAGCAAACAGCCAAATACATCGAAAAACGTCGAAATATAAACACAGAGGAGTAACGTGTATTGTAACTTTTCAGCATAACTCTAGGAGTTGTCTTATCAGTCCGTTATATGCGTGTGGAGACTGCTGCCTTCTGAGATATGCCACCTTGTGTTTTGAGAGGTAGGTAGCAGTGTTTTGGACACAGCAATTCTTTTCTTTTTCAGAGTGTCAGAGTTAAACTCTGATGCAGATCTGTAATATTTTACGGTGTCGTATTCCAGGAGACAGAAATTTTCAGGCACCCATCTGAGAACATAAAATCCCACAAACCAGAATGTGGTTCTGAATGCCAAGTTAACTTAAGGGCTCTGAGAGTAAACAGTACTGAAGCCTTGATGATATAATGAATCTATGAGGAAATTTTTCTATTTTTCATACCGCGTACGTACCAATTCATCTTGCCGTGTGTCAATAACCAACTCGTACACACAAATCAATAACAGTTGACATTCGGGTCTTGATTTACTCCGACATTTTTCAACGCATTGCAACGTCATCCCCAGGGGGTACTTTTTTCAAAACACAAAAACACCTTTAAAAATTGTAGAAGTCTTAAAGGCACTCAACACAGGTCTTCAATTTTCCACAAAACACTATTTGCACATCGCACACACTAACGACCATTGATTTTTCTCAAGACTGTAACACGTTGTAGAGTGAGTCATCTTGAGGGGTCGTTGCATAGTACAAGCATCAAAAATAGATTTAACTCATTGTAGGCTTTGTCCGTCTGTCGGAATGATGTGCTTGTGTAGTGGTGGCCAGCCACCATCACACAGACTTTTAAAGTTTTTAAAGGTGTTGTTGTGTTTTTGAAACAAGTATCCCCTGAGGATGACGCTGCAATGTGTTGAAGTATGTCGGGGTAAATAAATACTTGAATGTCAATTGTTATTGATTTGTGTATACGAGTTAGTTATTGACACACGTCAATTTGACTATGAGGAAGTATTTGTGGATAAGTGGAAAAGTTTCGCTACTTGTATGACTATTTTGTTGGAACCTTATATCTTAGGTTTGCGGAACTGATTTTTCAGGAGTTGGAGGTACTTCATAATTTCAACACGCCAGAAGTGAAACAAAATGGCAAGTACATCTTACACCCCTCCAGACACTGGAGATGAAAGTGCAGTGTTTTCAATTAAGAGTATATTGTAGTTGTATCACATCGTCTTGTTTCTTTATTTTTAAATCCCTTTTTCGGAAATTTGATTATCCCATATCTTTGGACGTGTTAATAAAGTAGCTCAGCTTCCCCTGCACTTAGCAGCGACGTCGTACTGTTTTGTAAGTATTCCCTCCAGCTCGCCTCATCTGCATATTCGTCTCACGTAGACCCTTCTTCCGCAGTCTGGCTGGCTGGCTGCACGATACACAGGCACTCTTCTGTTTGCGTACAGTATCTGGAAACCAATTTCTTACAAATTCTGAAGACTCCCGACGTTTTAACCTTTTAAAGCCTAGCGGTAACTTTACGTACCACCAGGTTTAACATTAAAAAATTCTGCGTGGTGCCCACATTGCCTTTATGTGTTTTGTACGGATCTCAGAACAAACAGCAACTTTTGCCTTATAAAACATTAAGAGACTGGTTTTAATAACCGAAGTGGAGAGTGTTTACAGTGCGGTACGCACTGAGTCCTTATATAAAACAGAGTGCTGCGATTGACAAATGCGAATTATGATTGTCCAAGAGAAGAACTAATGGCCGTTCTTTTGAAGGTTTCACGTGGGAAACAGAATGTTTTACAAACCTAAAAAATTGTTCCATCTTCATTCATCCAGTAGGATTAGCATCACCTTCACTACCTGCAGGAGCACCCTTCAAGAAGTGGGCACGCAAGTTCACCCTGGGGAAAATGAAGAAGGGCGGCACTGTGTTTCCTGTCGCTGAAACGACCAGGGCTAAAGTTGCTAATTTTCCACGTTCAGCGGATACCAGTTTTCCTATTTGTTTGCAACCACGGCGGGCAATAACTCTATCCGCTGTCTGCACGGTTGTTAAACCCGTTTCGTCCACGTTCCATATGTCGCGCGGCCCAACCCGCAGACGATCAAGTACGTTTTTCAAATTATCAAAAAAAAAAAAAGTTAACATTGGTCTTGTTAGAACTCGAAGCTCTACTGATGCTTGTTGCCTCAGGTTTGCGCAGAGAAAGGGTCTTATGCCTTTTCAAGAACTTTGTAAACCATTCTGCGCCTGCGATTTTCATATCCTTCCAGCGCTGAGGGAACCCTATATTTAATGCCACTGCGCACTCAAAAGCAAACTTTCTCACCTCCCTTGCAGACAAGCCATAGTAGATGTCTGATGCCCTTTTCAAACAATTCTCTAAGTTTTCTTCCTCAGCATCACTGAACACCTGAGCAGAAATTACATTGTATCCTATTTTTAAAAATTAACGAGACATGCGATAAAAGGTGTGGGAACATTTAATTTTACGTAACGACTCATTTATAAAAAAATACGACAAAACGCTTTTGTCCTTAGGGGGTCCAATATAGGCGGTCTTCCTCTGTACCTCACAGTAAAAATTAACCTGAACTCACCTGGCGAGTTTTCTTGTACCCAATACTGAACTTCGGATTCTGTGACATTCCCCTTATACCATTCTCAGAAGCTCTGCTGCAATATCTCGTTAGAGATCGAAACGGGATTCCAAAATCCCTTGCGACACTCTAATCGACCTGTTTTCTATTCTGACTGCCCTAACGGCTTGAAGAACTGTATCTGGGACAATATTTGCCCTTTCAGTTTTCCTTTTGTACGTTCTTGGCCTAATTATGTTTCCTAAAACAAATTTGAAATGACAAAAGTAGTAAGAAGCGTATAGAAAGCTGCATTGTTGACTGCGGGGTAAGCTGGAACAGGGAGCAAACTTGCCCCATAGCAAGTGTGCCGTCTAGACCCAACACCAACTTTCAGTTTTGAGGTTAGTATCCTCTGAGCTTAAATGCACAAGGAACACCGTTACTTATCAGTCATATTGCCACATAAATACTACGTAACTACATACCTTTGGTTCAGATAAAACCCTAGCAACCTTCTCAATAATACGTATTTACCAAACTGTAGTAAAATTACTCGGCGCGGTGCAAAACACACACAACCAAATTTTGCTTCCGATAAAGCTCGCAGCAGATTGCCAACTAACTTTCCTCCAATGAACGATGTAGCTCTTCATACTGCCTCACAAGTGCTGCGCTCTTACAAAGGAGAGGCGAGATATTAACTTTGTGCCAACCTACCCGTGTAGCCAACTAAACCCGGTCTCCCCTATCTAATTAAGAATTTATATTGAAGTCGGAATCAGTACATTTTTACCGACTTCGACTCCACCTAAAATTCCTCCGGACTCCGATTCCGACTCCGACCCCATAGCTCTGCTTCAGTGAACGCTGGATAAATGAAATTGAAAATTACTGAAAATCAGTTACGTGTTTATGCACATACAGGTTTCTAGTTGTGCTGGATGATATAGAACACATAAGTCGCTGCTCGGTCAAGTACGTATCCGCAATTGGAAAAACAGTGACTATTTCTACGTGCTTTTTGCTGTAGGATCTTTCTTAAGAGCAGGTATAATATGGAAGGTTTCGCATTTATGTGGGAGGAAAAGTGGACTACTGTGGGGACTTACACGTACGTGTATAATCTACTATTTGAATAAAAAATGTGACCCTAATGATCATATGTGAATTTGAACTAATAATAAAAAAATAATAATAATAGTAATTGATGTAGTGCTGGAGCCAAAAACTTCGTGCCTACTTTACTCTGAGAAATAAGACGTCAGATGCTGCTGAGCAGCACGGAGATTATGACAGTGAAATACATTTGTTTTCAAGTACCTTTGCGGGAATAGTATGCCCGAAATTTCATTATTGATTGATATACGAGTGTAGATATCTTAGTCCATTTCATACCTATATAGCCATATGCCTACATTCATCTTACTGAATAATACCTGTATGGTTTGGTTTGCTTGCTGCAATAGCCTTCCATTAAAACGAGCCTGAATTTCGCGCAGAATATATGTACCTTAACCCCTCCCAGTCTACCGCCCTCTGATGAAGTCTAATAACTGGGCACTTGGGCCACAGCGTATGTTAATGGGTTTGTTTTGGTCCTTGCAGCAAATAGCACTTGTTTTAACAAACGTCAGTGACTGACCGATGTTTTTAGTGGGGGAACTATGTTTTCTTTGACCTGTAAGGCTAATTGGAATTATTATACAGAAAAGTTTCGTGCATCAGAGTGCCTGTACAGACTTTAAGGAATACGAGTATGTCCGTGCGTAGAACGGGGAGGCCTTCCCGTGATTATGTTTAATTTCCATTCACTGTAGCAGCAGATAGAGTTGGTGTGTGTGTATGTATCGGATTACGGTTACACAAAACCTCTCCCAGCAACCACAGATTCTGGTGTGTGTGTGTTTATGTAATCTCAGGGACACTTCCCTACCATCTACTCCTTCTGTACATTGTATTGTACTTTCCTCCCTCTCCTCTTTACATATCTCTTCTTTTCTTGATGCTTTCCATTTTCTCCCCGATCTTCTTTCCCATCCAGCTTACGTTTTTGTTATTCGTAGAAGCGTACAATCATGAAGCTTTGCCAATTCACTTGACAGAGTAAACAGCCTGAGGGTAGATGTGATGTGTACGGAGATTTTCAAGCATACGGATATATCTGAGTGCACGTATGTAATACGCTACTTCTTTATCTAAGAAAACATTCCCTTCAGATGCTGTTCACAGATTACATTACATTGAAATTTGCTATTGTCGCTATAAATTTAACAACCTTCAAACTACGCTGCATCAGCTAAAGTGGGTCTTACTGATTGACTTAAATACTTGTAAGATATCCGATGAAAATTCAAGGGAAAGTCTTAATTTTTTAATATAAAGTATTGTTGTTAGTCAGAGATTGAATTTGTTTTGATAATTACGCCATCAAATTTTTAATGTCGGCGGAAACGTGAAACTGCAGTACTGCGTACATGCTTGTGCCCTGCCTGGGATGTTGGGGGTCTTATAGCTCTTGCTAAGTGAAAACAGAGCTGTGAAATATGGAAGTCTTTAAAGGCATGTTGCTGTTGTAATCTTACCGATGTGAACTTTTGGACTTCATAGTAGGTTTTTGAAGGATTCTTCCTAAAGATGACCATAGGAAAAGAAAAAGGGTTGTTAATTTTCCAACGTATATATACCTTGTTGGTTTTATGATTTATTTCTTAAAGAAAATTTAAAATTATTCTTTATATATATATTCCCAAGTACTCTTTCACAGTTTAAAGCTTCTTTTTGTAGATGGCTGTACTTGCTAAAGGAACTTCGTCAGTTTATGTACAACTGTAGGTGTCCAAAAGTTAGGTATAATAAAGTTAGGTATAATAAAACGTAGTTTAGCTCATTATATTCTTCCAGCTCAAGAGACTCCTATTGAGGAGTTCTGATTATAGAATATTTCAATATTTACTAGATTGCACGTCGTCTTAACGTAGCAAAGGAGAAAGTATCAGAAGTTGCAAATTTCAGTTTCGCGTATTGATATTATGAGATTACTGTCCCGTGGAATGTGAAGCCGACCATGTAGACGTAAGCACGTTACTCGGAAGAGTTTATGCTCCTCTATGAAACTGCATGACTCGGAAGAGTTTGTGCTCCTCTATGAAACTGCATGACGTCACTTACCAGAAGACGGCAATTTTCAGAAATTGTGAAGTTCACACAGTAGTATAAGCATGTAGAAATTACACGTAGATATTTCTTGTACGTTTGCCTTTGACACGTATCTTTAAGTTTACAGGCGGCTCTTCTGTCCTCCTTTATTGCTTTCAGCTACTTCCATACTAGAAGTTTTTACAATTCAGACTTGAGCGGTAATTCGAGATGACAAGAAACCTAAGGTGCAACTGAGTACACTTGCATAACATCTCTATCAGATTCTGCTACATGAGGCCTCAATATTTTCGCCTCTGTCTGGTAGACGTACGAGTATCTGAAATGTACTCGTAACGTGCTTATGATATATACACGTACTCACCTCAAAAATCAAAGAATGACTTTCCGAGAGTTCATATTAATCTATGTGGCCGTCAGTCGCTACGTCTCGGATTAAAACGTAATTGGTCTTGCCGACTGATCAACCGCTTCGATGTGGAGTAGTGTCGACATTCTGAGTATTGCTGTGCTGCCAGTACGGGAGAGTATAAGGCATATACACATGCTTACCTTTTGCAGATGTTCCTTTGTGGGTGTATCGATAATTTTGTGATATTATCACGTCAGATACTGACGATGGAGTCAGAGAAAATGTCCGAAACCTAGGGATTTTCCTAGGTATTAACGCTGCTGAGCACATGGAAAAAAATTGTATCATCTGGACCTAATAAGGAGGCCGCTACGGGGGGGGGGGGGTGAAAAACTGCATTTTGTACTGCGTAACTTGCAGAACTACTCTCCATATATGTTTTGTCTGACCCTAAGAGGGAGGGACGGCTGGGATGGCGCAGTCGATATAGGGGCTGGCTATGGGATGGACGGCTCGGGGATTGAATCCCGGTTGGGTTGAGATCTGGGCACGTCCGGACCGGCCCCAAGGCCAGCCCAGCATCCTGCACAATGGGTACCCTGTTCTTCCCAGGGGTAAAGCGGCCGCGGCGTGGTGCTGACCACCAACCCCTTCCAGCGCAAAGGTTTAATATGTGTTAGACCTATGGCCTCACTTCGCCCCTGTGCCTGTATAGGCGTCATGGATTGACCTTTACGTTTTACCTAAGAGGAATGAAGAAAACTGCTTCGTGAACTCCGTAATGTGTTCATCTGTTATTTTGTTTCAAGTAGGAGGGAGGACGTTAGAGAGGGCTGATTAAAACGGCTTCGTCAATTCAGTAATTTTCAGGCTTCCTCATCTCCTATCATTGGTAAAGTGATAAAGTTCGGTGGGCTAAGCTGTGCGGTACACGTAGCATGCGTATGGGAAACGAGAAATTTGTACATTTTCGCATGAAACTCTGAAAACAACAGACAGTTTGCGATGCCTAGACGTAGACTGGGGGATGCTATCGCATTAGACCATAAAAATGGAATGAATGTTGACTGGATTTAACTGGCTCATGATAGGTCCTAGCGAAGAGTTCTTGCGAAAACGCTAATAAATGTTTTGATTTCACTGAATGTCTGGTACATCTTAGCCAGCCGATTTACAGTTAACTTTTCATGGGCGCTTCCGTGGCCTTGTTTATTTAGTTTAGTTTATTGCCGCAGAACAAAAACTGTTAACTGCAACGATTACGTACTATTTGAAGCTGCACAAACTCTTCAGCAGATTCAGAGTCAGTAACTTGTTATGTATGGTCTTTCGGAATGTGAAGTAGTGTAGTCTGGTAGATAATTAGTGCCTTTCGGAGGAACTTACAGTCTTCATATTCATAGTAGGGTACTAAATACTGGGCAACATATCTCGTAAGTTCCTAATTTTCGCACAAGTTTGAAGACCTCCAATACGATATGATAAAAATAATTCAGTACATGACATATTGTAAGCAAAATTTTACCAGAGATCTTACTTTCCTTGTTGCATGAATAATTGAAAATTTTTGCGTTTAAGCCTGTTACATTATTTGATAATATTTGGGTAACACGTGCCATAGGAGTATTGATTTTTATTCATTTCTACTAGGAAATCACAGTAGGCAACTGGTGCATGCACGCATCCACACGATCGAGATAGGATTTTTTTTTGTGTGGTAGGAAATTGGATGAGACGGCGTTTCATAAAGCAATAATGCAAGTTCTGTGGAAAGATGGTTTTTCGGTACTACAGGTATCCCGAGTAAAAAGCTGGACAAATCAGTTGGCGAATTAACACGGAATGGCAGAAAGTCGAATGTAGTTAAGGTGGGAGAAATATCTAACAGTCTCAACTAATTTGAGAACTTGGAATTTCTTGTGCTCGTACATAAACACCACAAAAGAGAAACTAAAATTTTGATGCTTAAAATAGGTGCGGAATAAACAATTTTCTGTAGATATGAGTGTACTCGTAAATTAACAATTATAAGTTATTTTAAATTGTGTGCTGCCTACGCGTAGACATGTAACATAATGTATAAATTTATTTATAGGCCTGTGTGGGAAAGGTAGGGGAACATGGGAAAAAACGGAAAGCAAATATTTGACCACGTCTCAGGACATTAAAGTAAACGCAAAACATTTATATGTCACGTGGTATGTATTCTGTGATCATTTAAGTTTACGTTACATGTATCGCAGGTGCAAGATGTAATAAAGGTTAAATATGTCATCAGTTTAGTACAGGAAGGAATTTGGTCCCGTTTGGCCAGACGCATGGGGTTAAAAGGGATACTGAGAAAATATTGTTAAAAACTAGGTATTAAGCGTTTCGTCGTATTATTTTGTAAAATAGATACAATTAATGACAAATAAGAATAAGAGAAAATCTGACTATGTCGTAAAAAGTGAATACTCACGTTGAGGACAGGTGTGGACGGCCTCATCGTCATCGCTGTCGACACCCGCACATGAATTGTGTGCCCAGCGTTCGGTGGATTTTGAATACAAGTCTTTACAGTAAAGGCACTGTAGGTTGTCATCATCTGCAACCTCCTCGCTGTTGTCGTTGAAATATTTGGAAAATCTCTCAGTATTTTACTCATTTTCCACATTCGGTTGCTGCTTCCTTCGGAAAAGGAAGACTTTTTTACTCGTTTTGGCTTTCACTCATTCTTCTGCGGCGATTAATTCATTTTTGTAAGGCAAGAGGGTAATGACTACTGTCTTGCCATTTTACGTGGCACTGTTTTCTTCCCATGGCCAACTTTTAGTGCTGAAATGATGTATGTGAAACTTTGACTAGGAAAACTTGATGTCGAAGATTCAACAGTTCTAAACCAAAAGACCTCGGTTTCGTGTGAAATTGCGCTGGTGGTAGTCTCCTCACATGGTGGCTTAAGACATCTGTGAGTGTGATATTCATCGTAACCGAAGGAAGTATGTCTACCTCTGAAAAAACATTCCCCTCTGGTGGCCAAATTCCACTTAGTCGTAGACCATTGCCTGCTACCGTGAGCATGTTAGCTGCATTAAGCTAACCCCTCAAAACAAACTAGAAACCTGAAAAAGAGTGAATACATTTCCTGGGCTACGCCGGAACCAGTTTCGTACTGCCTTCTCATCATAAAAAGTAACGGCTTCAAGAAGAAGGCATCTAGAGGCTGAAGCATGTGTGCACTGTGATTGTCACAAAGCAGTATTTCGCCTTTTCCTCTCGCAACACTAGCTCTGAGCTTTCCATGTGGGACCCGTGTCAATCCAGCAGAAGGAGCACTTGTAACTCCTTCTGAGCTCCAGAAAATTCTACGATCTTCTGGAACGAGGTACAGAATAAAGGCTTGGTAATCAATCCAGTCTCATAAACGTGAGCCCAAGCACCAGACTGTAGGTTTCATTGAAATTCCTACTGACTTCTTTTCCTGGGAAAAATAAGCATATGAGGCTTGAAAGCTCCCGACGGAGAGAGGAAATTTTCGGCTGTTACCTCTTTGCCCTTCTCTGCGGAGCTAAAAAACACCAAATTAACGTTGACATTTCAGTGCCATAATTCTGGATTGAGCCTTAGAGCCAACAGTTATGTTGGTTTCGTCTACACTGAAGACTTTATATGACGTCCAGCGATGCTCATCAATGAACAAATACAAAATTTTTGAAACAGCAACGTCTTTGAAGTCCAGTGCACGGGCTGCGGACGTTGCTTCCGGCTTTCTCAGGATATGTCTGGAAGTCCCCTTAAAAATCCGCAGAGCTCATCAAACCCTGCCATCTCATCGTTGCTTTTTAAAGGTTAAAACAGTCATTTGCCTGGAAAGCTCATAAGCCAAAAATATTATTTCTTTTTCAGGGAAACCGAAAGCTGTTGCTCGATGCTTTTAATGTAACTAATTCTGCTTCTTGTTCAGGATTGAATACACATCGTTATCTGCCCATCTGTTAGAAGGGTTGATTTTTTGTCCTTTACATGGCACTCCAGTATTTCTTGTGGTACCCAAATTGCTTCGACCCCTTTAAATACCCCATAAAACCACTGATAGCCTCAAATGCGTTAGTCACTGAGTCAAGGGACCAGCTTTGCCGGTAGTTTTCCTTTCTGGAACCATCTAAAAAATGCAATTTTATTACTAGCAGAAAAGATATATGTGGCATGAGGTACTAATCCATTCTGCCTACCCCATTCTTACCACCGGTAGTTATTTGAATTTATGCAGCATTGTGTCATAGCACAAGAAACCGTTTTCTTAATACGAACATCGTAGAATTTATAATTATACATGTGTTTGACGGTACATTGTTGGCTTATTATTTAGACACAGGGAAATATTTAATGCTCATTTGTTAATTTTGTGATTGTCTAGCAAGCCATAACACTGACGGAACAGTGTGGTGATATGAATTGCCTGTACGTTTGTTCTGAAGCGCGTTTCGAAATATTCTTGTTGTGGTTGACTAACACGAAGTTTTTCTCCCTTTCTCTTGGGCTTGACGGGACCTTTTTACCTCTCGCTTTAAGCTCTTCTTACAAGGCAAAATCTGTGTTTAATACGGCACTGAAATGTCGTGATGTAGCATTAATATTTCCACTTCCCATCTTCTGCTAAAATTTGCTTATTTCACTTAACTGACGCCTTCGTCTTTGCACAGCAAGTGGCGTTGTCTAAGAGGGTATTGACAGTGCAGCATTCCGGTAAGTATGCCATTACCATGTTGTGGAATACTTAAGTAGCATTGCCGCTCTAAGAAATAATGAAACGGTTAAAGTTGTTCTGTGTATAGATTCCGAGAAGAATTGTGTGCTTCTGCATTAATAACCTCAATTTTCCTTCCCCTCCTCTCCTATAAAATGCGACACCGAAGATTAGACACGTATTACTTTGACATTCTTCAGATAATTCCCTCCATCGATCACAATTCTCAGCAGGGTAGCCTGAGGATATACAACACAAAGTGTTAGCGAGTTAGACAGGGTACCGCCTCACCTGTGTGTGCTGTAGAAGCGCCCTTGTGAAGCTGAAGAACGCAGTCCTGTAAGATAAACTTTACCCGTAGGCCTAGCATGCTTGTGCTAACATCCCTGCAGGATAAGCACATGTTAACTACACACGAAAATTACGCGTAGTTTATAGTTTCGGACATGTCCACCCATCACTTTGACGTAAGTGGATCATAGGAACCTCTGTTCTCCTGTTTTTCTTGTAACCAAAATAACTGCAGATAAATGCATAAGTAGAAGCTTTGGAATTATGCAAAGCAGTTCAAGGTTTATGTCAGGGGACCCTTCATATTTCGGTCTAATTTTTAAGATGTAACAAATATAACGCGCTTTAAATCTTTACTTTATTCCTATATAGCTCATTTATTGTTGCCTGTAATTACATCTAGAATGTAGGAATTAAAATACGAAAAGTTATAATGACCTTAGTCAGATACATCCCTTTGTGCTGTCCGAACTCTAGGTTAAGGCAATTACAAACACAGCAAAAGATTTTCTGTAAAAACTTCCAGTTTTTACATAATTATGCTACATGTTTTAGTAGTTACGGTTATCATCAGACAAAATCTCTACAAAAACATACAAAGGAGGGTAAATATTAATACCGAAAGACGTCTCTTCGTCGCAAGTGTCATCGTGTTAATATGTGTACTCTGTTATAGAAGACAGTTGTCCAGGCCATGGGGTATCTTCAACATTTTGTACCCCGTTCTTAAACATCTGGACCCACTCGTAGGATTGCGCTTTACTCATACATGATGTGCCATGTTTGGCCAACATTTTCGTATAGATTTCCGTTGGTTTGGCACCTTCAGCTTTGAGAAGTCGGATGACAGATCGCATCTCTTCTTTGGTACACTGCTGCAAATGAGCCGCCATTTAAACAAGTGATAATTTCAGCTTCTACCCTCAGATAGCTTAGTTTACCCGCACGTTGTTACCAGGGGGCTTCAGTCTGTACCATAAGATATCGCAGGCTGTTTCATGTTACGAATTTTGTAAGCTTTTCCATTTTCCGTCTGAATGACCTTTGTATTGATCAGGAACATATGAAGATTCGTTGGGAGTTAAATGAAACTACCCAGTAGTGTGTATCCAGTATCGCGCTGTGTTATTTAGGTAATTAAATTTCAGAGCGTTTCTAGTGTTAGTTAAGTACATGCATTACGTTATAACAGAAGGCTTCATTTTAGACACTTTTCCGTTAGGAAGCCACTGAGTTGTCCAGTATTAAGGAAGTTAAGCTCCAAGGTGGAATTTGGAATATTCGGTAGTTGTCTTGTCCAGCTGTATGTAATTCTGGGAACTGGAAAGTGTAAAACTTCATTCAGTTGGTAGGTTGAGTGTTAATATCGTGACGAAAAAGCTGAAGGCAGTTTTAAATTTATGCGAACAAGTGCTAAGCAGAAAACAGTTTAATGTTACGGTCTTCTTAGCTTTGACGATACAGTATTTGGTACGTGGGTATTAGCATTTCATAAAAACCTGTAACTTTTCTCCAGAGGATAGGAGGTTCTTCTGCCCCAAAAGTGGAAGCAAAAGTTTTCTCCGAAACATGTGGCGTCGTATACTCCCACAAGACAGCAATATTTAGTTATTTTATGCCATCTGAACATTAAATCTCGTATTGAAATGTAATGTGAGTACGGCTGCTACACAGTTGTAATTGGGAATGGTGTGATATGAGTATTTGACACGATAACAAGCATCGATTTACTTAGATATACTCAGGTAAATAACCCGTGAGAAACTGAGAGTTCATAACGTGATGTGTAAAAATACTTTTAATTAGAGGACATTCAGAAAACGTAACACAAACCTTTCAATTTGTAATTTCTACATGACACAAAAAGGACAATGCATCCTTAAATAATGTATGCTGTGGGATTCTACGGCCGTAGTATATTAATTTCATGTAATATAAAACACGCCTATGGGATTATTATGTCAAAATTGCCTATTTTGTTGTCTTTATTATTGTTAATTGTATTTTATAGGAAAACATGCTGTTCGAAAGAATGGAGATCGTTAATTAAAACAATGTTTGCTGAGTCAGCTTAAAGTAAACCCAGCTGCTACCACTTTATTCTTTATCTAATCCTACTGTTTGATCAACAAGTGCGTGTATTAATCCTGGAATTGCAAGACAAAAAGTTATCAGGCATATTCAGTGAGTAAGGTTCTCTAGCCTATAATTTTGTGTTAAAAGTTTTATTTTTCCGTATGAGGTAACATGTAAGAGATGAAGCAAGAGTCCTTAATTGATTAAAAGTCATTCATTCAGATGATACTGAAGGGATAATTTGATGTGCAATTATGGGAACGGCGTTGGAAGCTTGGTCCCTTGAATTTCTTAGCGGGATCCTCTGCTTATAAGTGAAACATGTTCCCTCCCGTCTAAATTCACAGCAAGTTTTTAAGAGGTGTGTGGTGATGCTGTAATGAGAGTGCAGAATGTCAGAAAATGATTGGTCGAACGGATATCCATGCCGTTGGTCGCACCGGTCTGCCAGAATATGAAGGGCGAATGTGAACACAGCACTAGTGAAAAACCGACGATTAAATTTGAGGTCGCGGATTCCACATTAATGAGGATATAGAAATGGCTGTCCGTGAATGGTTGCAACTGTAACGGAGTTTTGCTTGAGGATTATGCTGAAACATAATGATACTTCAGTGTTTTATTTTAATATTTGTTGTTTCCGTAGAAAATAGTATTATGACAGTCAGTAAACTATTACTTTGCTTGTATTAAGAGCATCTGCAAAAGGTAATTTATATTTTACTAGCCAACAAATAGTTCATGTTTTTTTCGGCAAGATTTCAGCAACTTCGTCGAAAAGAAATCTGAAAATGTGAATGTATTTGTAATGATGGCCACATTCCGTCTATACTCTTTCTAAATTTGGCAAATAATAATAAGCAACAACGGTGTCGCTCTCTTAGAGGACTGTTTTCCGGCAAGTGTGGGCACTCTTAATACTGACTCAATGGAACTTCTGGAACACTGGTCATCTTCTGTTCTTATTCGCATCTGCTGTCAACGTACGTAACGACAGACTGGCAAACCGTATCCTTCTGTATGTGCAGATCTTATTTTAAAGAAGTACACCTATGTCCATACCTGATAAGAATTAAGCTATCTATGGGAAAACATGTGTGGTATGGGCCAGTACCAAGTATCATTACTGTAGTCAAAGGTTTCGGCACTTTAGGACACATACTTTCTACTTTTTCATGTAGTTCTTTGCCCCTGAGTCTCATGCAATCAACACTCAAGAGCGGATACAAGTGTTTTTGAAAAGACGATTCCTGTGTAATAATTCACGCCGAACTTTGAAAACAGTGGTGGGTGGGAAATATCAAATGTGGACATGGAACGCGAGTTATTTAAGAAGTGAAGGTGTAGGCTATAAATTCTTTCTATTAGGGAAAAATTCTCGCATCGAAGATGATGTGAATTTTTTTTGCATCTCAAGAAACCGGGGAAACCTTTTGTGATTAATGTTGATGTCTGTTACAAGTCACTGCAGTTATTTATCTGGGTTATTTTTCGTGAGAACAATAAACGTGAGACTTGAGATTCTCAAGGCGGTGAGAATCATGATTACGGTCTTTTGAGATGCGACGGCGTTTAATTTCGTGTAATTTTGAGTCCTACACCCTGAAGATGGAGGCATTGGTTTCCTCCGAAAGGAGGCTGCCTGTGTTTACCAGCTACACGGCTTTACATCGCTAAGGACCGAGACATTGAATTCTCCTCGTTTAAACAGTTTGTCGCTTTAGTCAGTGGTGTTTATGCTTGCTTTAACGCAGCAGTCATTATTTCACATTGTAGAATGTAGCGTGGAATATTATTAGGTAGTGCGCCATGAACTGGACAAGACGTGGGAGGTGTTAGCCGTGCTGTATATTGGTTACTCTTTGGTCACTTGCACGCAGGGACATTTAAATGCTACAAAAAATTTAGTCAGTAGGCCTACAGTCATTATTGCAGCCAAGAGTCGAATCGGATTACTTAATAGAATTCAAGTGCGTTCTTGCTTGAAACCAACTTGCTCAGCGCGTTAGTCACACTTACTAAACAGAGTATCTTTGTTAAGTACAAATTCATCCCAACTAATGCACTGTCGCTATTCAGTGTGCTCTTACATTACAATACTTTGTTCCAACATGTTTCGATCACTATTGGATCATCCTCAGCGATACGTTTAAAAGTTAAAAGTAAACAATCACAATGAAAATATTTTGTATGTGTTGCGACGTATAAAATGTGTATGAAAACAGTCAGTTGATACGCAGTTCGCTTGTAGGTCTTTATTTTATTGTAATTTAGGAGTCGGATTTTTTTTGTGGACAGTAGGCACAGTATTGTAATATGAGAACATACTGAATAATAACAGTACATTAGCTGGGATGAATTTGTACTTAATTAATAACTATGCACGGTATGAATAACATAAAGAGTATCTTTGTCACATATATTACGGGCTTCATGACAAGTTTTACTGCGAAATCTCTGAACGCCATAGGGAAATTTGTGCTGTCTGCCTTCTCCGAAATTACATAGAGCTTGAGGGTCCTGATTAGCCTGACCTCGTTCAAAGACTCAGCCAATGGTTCGTATAATGGCCGCAGGCAATGGGAAGAGGTGGGAGACATTACGAGCTCTGCCACATCTTGCTTCTATAGCCTATATAGATAAGGGCTATAGTCATAGACACTCTCTTTAGCAGGGAACATACTTGTCCTGTCTTCTGGACGATTTCCAAGGCCCTAAAACGTTTAACACAAGGATTAGTTTTCAACATGGGATCGCATAACCACACATAACCTAAAATACGGTTATCTATCTAAAATATATAAAAGCACAAGGCTCGAAATTTTGTCCTCCTGTAGAAAGGCATTGTTATAGGTACTAATACGTACACCAGATGGTAGTAATTAGAGAAAAATATTTGTTGGTACGAAGTAGTCGAGTCTTATGCATGCTTTGGTGGGTACTACAGCCTCGAACTTTTCTGATGAGAGTTAGCTAGTTATTTTATAAAGCTGTCTTTTAAGATTTTCTCATGAACTCATGACGTGCGTATTCAATGAAACTGTGATTTCATTGTATCCTTCCAAGGCCATAATGTATAAAAGTGCAGCAAAGGTACAGGTAGCTGTGGGAATCGTAACTAAGTATTGGAATTGTGAATAAGGTGACAGGAATGATATCGTCCGTTTTGCATAGCGAACAGCGAAGACTGTTGTGGTGTCGGTCGATTACCTCTCTTATATTTAACGACCAGTCTCTAGTCTGTCTGTGGTCTTCGGTTCGGTGAGTGGCGGAAAGTCGTGGCGGTTTAATGGCCTGTGACATATCTGACAACGTTCCGTTACTGAGCGATGTTCAGCTGGCATAACAGTTAGCGCGAAAAGAAAGGATGCTGGAAGTCATTCCCTAAGAAAGCTTAAGAAATTTCACATTCTCGAGACCAGATAGAATGTAAGTAGCTTATAGATCAGTAAATATACTTGAGCGAAAGAAACCAAGAAACACATACCTAATCTGCATGTTGGCTACTGCATTATTTCATACTTAAGTGGATTGTGTTTTGAGCCAACAAATACGCGTGTTTTACCTTCTATAGTTTATTTCGGTTTCAACCATTATTTCAGAAGATATTTTACAGTAAATTAAAATTATTCTCATATAAATAATGTATTTTTTACGTAATACACAATGAGTGATAAGTACTTTTTTATGACTTGCGTTTAAATAAGAATATACGATAAAAGGAATTGAAAATGTTTCAAATTTGTGTTATTAGTGTGTTTAGCGTAGTTTACTTTCTTTATCAAAATCATTCGAGCTGTGCGATTGTTATGGAAATTTTGAAGAAGATTAAACTTTTCTTGTATATGCCACCATGTTGATTGGTGTATATTTACTGACTTTTGGATGCAGCAAGACTGTCCGATACCATGGTACGTAGTTACTGGTTTACATGCCATCATGTCTCATAAGATGTGACTCATCAAAACAAAAGCAGATATTTCTTGTACGTGCTGTAGTTTCAAGAAATAAGCATCTGTGGCTCTGTGTGATTGTTCCAAAGGTATGATCATGGATGAGTCGTTGCAAGCCTTCTACCGTGACACCATGGTAGCTACAGTTAAAACACAGCAATACACTTTGCCTTCAGTTCGAAGCTACCGCAGTAGACTATGCGGACTCGCACGTTACATGGCTCACTTCCTGAAGACGTCTGATTTGAACGTCTGTAGTACAGCCTATTGGGCATAGGCCTATGGTCTGTCCATAAAACTGTGAAAGACTAGACGTCGCTCTTCAATGGACCACACTACTGCTTTGTATTCGGTAGATATCGGGTTCAGATCTTGTATCTGAGGTAGGCTACACTAAATAACGGTAAGATTGACGTTCATCGAAAACGTATACATAAGAACAAACACTACCTAAGACATTAAAAAGTCTGTGACCACCAGCCAGTTATGATGCTTAGGAAAATAATAATTGTTTATTATGGCAGTTATACGCAACACATAAATATATACTTTTTCCAATATCCAGACATACGTAACACCGTATGAAAGTCGATTTAAGCTACAAGTTTCGGCGTATTGCAAGCCATCATCATAAATACAGTGTTTCGAAAAACGCAGAGTTTTTAATGATACAGCATGTGGGACAAATTTAACACTAAGCTTTGTAGGCGCCTTAGCAAGATTTCGAAAAGCGACTATTAGCTTCATCATGTCTGTCCATCTGTCCGTCCGCATGGAACGACTCCGCTGTCACTGGACTGACTTTCACGAAAATTGACATTAGAGACTTATTCTAAAATCTGTCGAGAAAATTCAAGTTTCATTAAAAACTGACAAGAATAACGGTTACTTTACATGAAGACCTACATACATTTATGATACTCTTTCACTGAATTGTTCTCATAATGAGAAATGTTTCAGACAATAATTGTAGAGAAAAACAAAACATGAACTTTATGTAGCCTAACTTTTTTTTTTTCCAAAAATCATGCCGTTTAGGAGATGATGTGGAAAAATATGGTACAGCCAACAGGCCAAAGGTGACAATAAAATAAGGCGCATGCGCTTTGCATGCTGGATAACTAAGGCTACGGCCACACACTCAGAATGGGTAATACTTATTGCTTTTCCGCTGCAACAATGGTTAAACGAATACGCGTCAGTGTTACGTTTATACGCACAGTGCCTTTCTTTTTCATTGCACACATCGTTTTTAAATAATTTAGAAAGGAGTAAGCCAGGCACATTTCACGCTATTACTTCAAATTTGGCGCAACCGCTTTATTCCAAATTTGACCACTATTTTATTTAGTAATAACGCTACTATTTGACGCTACACAGTGTGAGCAATTGGGCATGTCATTAAATAAACCATAAATAAGTTCTACGATTTTGAATACACCCAGTATGTGTGTTTATAATTAGTTCTCCTTTTTGTCGTTCTTTTCAAGTTCATAAGAATAAACAAACAGCGATGAATTATTTGTGCCGACAATAGTCGTAAATAATAGAATTACGACATTTTGAATATTATCTTTATCTTTACTGAATAGTGACAAACATAAAATAACAAAGGTACTCCAACCGCTCCCTCCTTATAATGATGTGGACAGTTCCGAAATGTCGAAACATGTTAATCAACGAATTTGTGTCGCTCTTCAGTCAGCCGCTGAAATATTGGTTGTAAGACTCACTGATCAACACTACGTGTTCCGTCTGACACAACGTTCATTTGTTGCTATTTTTCAAACGCTACTTGCTTCGATGAAGTCTATAACCAGTTGTTTATTTGTAAAAAACTTAAAATTAGAGGTAAAAATGTAATTTTGCGAGGTCTCGCAAATGATATAAAACATAAATTACATCAACTTGTAATTTTTGGTGGTATGTCATTAACACAAAACGTGTGGTGTATAATTTGAAACTTAAAATTTAAAAAAATTTAGGAAGCTGGTTTCTATTTAAATGTTAAAATGACGATTAAACGTCTTCTCTTCTTTTTATGCTTTTGAATCCACGATTTAAATCCGTTAATTAGAAACGCCAAATGTTAGTCGAGTAATTAGCTGTCTGTTTCAATGTACGTCGGTGTAGACCCCGTCATGATTACGTATTTTGCACTATATTTCTGTTGCTGCGTTTCTTTCTTCTATTGCGATTTTACCTTCAACTCGCTTTCCGAGGCCCTTTATTCGCTATCGTATTTAAAGTCACTTAACAGCCTTATTCCGGGGTCAGTCACCTCGTCTTACTATTGACGTTTATTCTGTGAGTTTTAAATTATACATCACACCGTTCTGTTAAATGACACTGCACCAAGTCGATGTCATTTGAATTTTATATTTTATATCACTTGTGCGATCTCGCAAAATTTTACATTTTTACCTTTAATGTTAAGTTTTTTATAAACAAACACCAAATGATGACGACTGGATCGAAGCAAGCAGCGTTTGAAAAAATTATAACAAATAAAGTTTCTGCCAGAAAAAGTACATAGTGTTCTTTGTGTAATTCTGTATACACAACGGGGTGGATCGCGTCAAATTCACTGATCCATCTTTTGATTTCATAAAGTGAACGCATTTGCATGAAGATACTCTGTGGTCGCTATGATGTTTGTAATAATAATGCAAGTTGTAAGAAATGAGCGTCTACTGTAATTTTTTAGGGGATTAAAAGGCGTTGTATTATCTTTACAGTTTTTCGTTGTAATAAGATTAAATAGCCCTACGTAAAAGAAATATTGCTGTATATAATTTATCTCCTTTTCGAGAAGAGGAAATTCTGGAACAGAAATAAACTTATAAAGGCAAATCCTACGAAAAGACCTCTGGAAGATAAGTTTCTTTACAGCTTTTTGTGCAGTCTTCTAGAAATACTGTTTGTGGCTTGCGGACTAAAGAGAGAAACAGTTTGTGGAAGTCTCAGAAGAATGTGGAGAAGTAATTCTAGTAGACGAAACGTTTCCTACACTAGCTGTATCCATCTATACTAACTACCGTGTCTGTGGGAAGTAAAGAGTAGATTTTAAAACTTATGATTACTTTGCTTCTGGACATTGTCGATCGTCGCGTATTCAAAGAACACAACATTTTGGAAACTGAATCTGTTCCCTTCTAAACATAAAATTGTGGGAAGGCGCCTTCTGAGGTGTGCCTAAAATAAACACGTATGATTTGCCATTAATCCAGTTATTTGTTCAAAGTAGGAAATTCCATCTGTGTCCATTTTGTACATCACAATTAAATTTCCCACCCCTCTACTAGTCATAATGACGGTAAAAATGCAGGTTGGAATTCAACGGTGAATATTTTTGTATGTGTTTTCGTTCTTACTTTCACCAAATCGTTTTCTTCTAAGAGAAGTAAAGTGGTAAGTATTGTACCCAAAGTCATTCTCGTCTCCCATTATGACAGTAAGGTAACTTGCATCATTTACTTTTGGATGTGTAAGGGCTCTGTATGTAAATTACTGCTACTGAAAAAGACATTAAACACACATGTCTGTGTCGCTTTCATTAGATTATTAAAATTATAAGTCTATATAATTTCTAAATTATTTTTAAAACCATGTTACCATACTTTTCGCACACTTCTTCCTATAAACATTTAGGTGGAGCGTTTACCAACGAAAATTGGCGGAACATGTTTCCAAGCATGTCATTTGTGAATGAAAGAAAAGCAGTGACATTAGACGTTCTAAACGAGGTGACTACGAAGATGGCTGTCTTGCAGGATGTCACGCCTTGCAGTGTCACAACTTATAACCAGCGTTTTTGAAGGATATTATGCATCCCTCTTCAGGGCAGATTAATATTTGTTGAAAACAGGTTTGTACACTGTTTTCCCGTAACGAAATGCCAACACCACATACAGATACAACAGGGAACCGCATTTAAAGCCTCTGAAATTGAATCCTGACAGTAGTAACATCTCCTAATGGACATCTCTTTTCAGACGCTGTTTTTGTTCACATTTTCTATATCACTACAGACCATCTGACAGAAAGCAAAGGGTGCATAATTGCGGTGCAACGTAACACGTTGGCCACATATTTTCACACCTGACCTTTGCGCAATTCTCCACCATACAGCCGGATCCAATTTTACACTATCGTCCGTTTCTATTCCTTTCTGACCCGCTTACGGCGCTTTCCCTTCTTTTACGATTTTCTGGCTTACTATTTTTAGGTTTTCTTACTACTCTGCCTCTCTATTCCACTTTCCTGTTTCCTTATTCCTCCCCTCTTTCGACATCGCCTCTCGACGTCTTCAAGTACGTTCTTTTAGCTAATGGAGGACCTAGCAAAACAGGTGATTCAGCTCCAAAGGAACGTGTCTTTTCTACGGCCTGGAATTCAGCCTTCGTCTATAAATTATATTGTTAGAATTTAGCAAGTATATAGTCCCTACCGTACAAATACTATTCCAGGAAATGAAAATTCGGCTGGATGTATGAAAAACGAATTTCTGTCCGAAAGCTAGCTTAATGCCTCTATATATTCAGTGCTATTTGCATGAAACTCTTAAGTGAAGAAAATGTATTTTCTATATTGTAGGAATTGCTGTTCAAGAAACTTGAAGCATAGGCATAGTAACTACAGTACACTTAAAAGGTGTGTGTCTAATTAAACCAAATATCTATTTATATTTCGAAGTAGTTGAATGGCTCGTGTTGCAGTTTAATGAAGGACTGGCATGATGAGGCACTTGAAATTGGATGTGATAAATAGAACCTCTACAAATTGAATGTGTTACATGTCCGTGCACTATATTACACAAAAACACTAATCACCAACAAATGCACAAAGACAGTTTTATCATCAATCGTAGCACACTCCTACATGTTTCGACCCTGCTTGGTCATCTTCAAGGAGAACTTTTTTGTTATTGTTACACTAAGGTTGCACTTTATAGTTGAGTGAGAATGTACTGTTGACTGTGTACTGCGTTGTTTTTGGAGGCGTGCACTCTCTGCCGTCTCGGCCTGCAGTTCACGCCTCCAAAAACAACACAGTACACAGTCAACAGCAAATTCTCACGCAACTATAAAGTGGAACCTTAGTGTAACGATAACAAAAAAGTCCTCCCTGAAGATGACTCAGCTGGGTCGAAACATGTAGGAGTGTTACAATTGATGATAAAACTCTCGTTGTGCATTTGTTGGTGATTAGTGTTTTTGGTGATTAGTGTTTTTGGTGATTAGTGTTTTTGACCTCTACAAGTTAACAAGATGACGTGTTCATTGTAACCCGCGATAGGTCAGACTTGTATTTGGGACCTACAGAGTGCTTGACCTCTTGTTGCATGCCTATCACTCACATGAGTCTAAATCCCAAATACAATTTTTTATAGTCTTCCTGACATCACGTAGGAATGTTTTTAAGAAGATATTAAGTTCAATTTCTTTTATGTTATCTTATTCTGAGTTATGCCTCCTTGTAACCTCGTAGATTATTGCGAAATTTTGAAGAAATCTGCTGCCTCCGCTATCAGAATAGAGGATGAAGGTGGTAGGGTGGAAGATCGAGGAACCTTACCTACGAGATAGTGATTAACCACCTAAGGCTGCAAGATTGCAGTGTCACCACATGGAAGTTTAAAGTGCAATATTTTTCCGCTTTATTAGGTAACACGTCTGTGTTGGTTCTTTCTTCAATAGTGACACTTGTATTCTGTTTTCTTTCAGCTTAGTTGTAAAAAATATGTATAATTTTCGTAATTCAGCAATAAGCTAAGGAAAATAGAAAGTAAATGAATATGCTCGAGTTAGATGTCTGACACTGTGTACCTCCTGGACAGATATTTCTAATTGGCCGTTTCTCGAACCGAAACTGAATTATGCTTTAAACAATTTAAACCTATGGATTGGCACTGATATTAAGATGTTTCCCAAAAAATTCCTTTCCTGAAAATCCTCTTCCGCTAATAAACCTGACGAAGAAAGTACAAACCCCAAGACTGCATAAAATTGAATAGATCATTATGAGACGGCCTTTGTGTGACGTATTAGACAGGTAAAATAAATACGCTGAATTATGCAAAGTTCCTTAGTGTCTGTACTTTTCGAACTGAAAGACCGCAACAAATTCCCATTGACACAGAATCCATTGATAGCCGGTGGATAATTAAACGCCTTCCCGGTGCTTACGGACGTTAAAGAGAGGATAAAGTTTTGGTGTATTAGTAATTTAAATAGAAAATTAATTATCCTCAGGCAGTCCTAATTAAGTCTGCTGAATCCACGCGAATTAATTTCCCGTGGAACCTTGAATTCCTAAGAAAAACTTTAATGTATTTTATATAAGGGTTTTTTCGTATATTGTGACACATGACCAGCGGATAATGTGGTGTCGACCACAAAAATATTTTAGGTAAACTTTTTAGTGGTTTTGCCTGCAGGCTGTCCTTCAAGAAATGTGCAAGGTAACTGACAAATACTTTATCACTTATAACATAAAGTGGTTATGCTTGTTTTCTAGATACAACGAAGAAATTACAGTCAAATCATTGTAACGTTTACAGGCAACACAATGCAAATCTTAAGTCCAAAACTAGAGCGTAATATTTGCCGAAGTGTTGTACATATCGTCTGGAATTCGTCATGCCTGTCCCTGAAACAGTGATGTTATACCTGACAATTCTTTCAAGTGGGCCGTGTATAGATATCGCAAAATCGTTCTCAGTGACGTGAGTATCAACACTGTTTTCTGAGTATAGACATCCGGACTTTGGAGTCTGTACCAACAAAAGGCACACTTAACGGCAGTGCTCCGACAACATCTAAACGTATTTCATTTGGCTTCTTAAAGAACAAATAATAAATTATTTCTCTCAATTTTGATATTTACTGAGCAGTAGGATTTAAAACGTGTGCTTTATATTCTTCACTTCACTTCATTTAGTCCGATCCTCTCCTATCTTGCGGTGTAGAGGGTTTATATTCCGTTTAGTTTTAAAATTACTGAATAGAGCTTTGCGACTCGATATGGGGTAAAGTCTTAAACTATAAATTTCCATATCTCTAAGATGCCAAATAAAATTAAAGCTTTTGAAACACGAATGTTAAAAATTCGAACAAAATTTTTTACGTAACACGAATTCCATTTCATAATTACGCGTAACGTGGAACATAGAAGTACGTAGTTGGAAGTTTATAACAAATGTTACTTGAGTATCTCGATTACCTCACAGCAGTAAAACGCGGCGTTACATTAAATACCACACTTTCCTCAATAGTCTTCTCTGTTCATGATGGGTATGAATGTTTTACATTTTTACTTAATTCAGGAAATACCTAGTTCAGTTTCTCTTTTTAACCTTTAACTGTGGGTTGTGAAAGAGGAAAAATAACAAAGGACGAGTTGGTGGTTTGTGATTTAACAAGTGTTTATTCTACCGCGACAAACTACGTTCCACTCTGATGGTGGCAAGGGGGAAATACCCACCAGAAAGTGGGACGGACGGTTCAACTTACTAAAGGAGTCCTACAGTAAAAGAATGGAGATGGGAGCAAGGGAGGCGGAGACATTTGTGAATTCGAATTTGACTTGCTCTCCATCTGTATGGAAATGCGAACCCGTTTTTACACAAGGAACCACTTGCTTGGTTCCACTTCCTCAAGCTTTTCCGAGGTTGATGGCCACGCATGCATGGATCATTGAACTGACGGTGGCCGCCCGCATCGCTTTAAGCTTTTCAACTGTCTTCGAGTTCAGGCTACTGTTTCAATGAAGGAGGAGGATAAGTGTCAAATGTCTGAAAGCGTGTAGCAGCTTCCGCAACCGGAAAGATCGGCTTGTTAATACTCAAACAGAACATACTTCGTAGAAGTGGGGTGGCAGAGATGGTAGAAAACACTCTGAAACCTGCTATAGTATAGCGATGGAGGAAGGATGATGTTACAGGAAAGCAGGAAATTGTCAATGATTCGTGGGTCACATAAAGACGTTTGGTTAGGCCGTATTAGCGATTGCATTTGATAAGCCAGGAGATAAAGGACAGACATGCTACAGTGTGGTGATATTGTCGTAATTTATTGCGATTAGGATGAAATAGGATTTCTGATTTTTATGTTGCGAACCGGATGGTTCTTTGTGCTTTTCTGTCTATCCATCTGCTCCTTTGCAGCCCTGACTTATTTGCAGTTCCTATTGAGATTCCTTGCGTGGTGAAATCAATTATTCATTTTTCGCCCTTCTCCTTGCTCTTCTTCGTCATCAAATTTGTTCTGCGCTCATACAAAATGAGGTTAATATGGCTTAAGAATGGAATTGCTTAAGATAGGTCTTGATGAGAGGAATAGAAATACAAGCTACAGACGCTTTAGAATTAGGATTACAGAGAGAGAGTCATATAATTTGTCCCCTGTGGCGTAGAAATAATTATTTTCTCGTGCTCTGCGTAGTAATATTTTCCCTTAATTTTCATCGAAGCACGACTGATTCACAAAGCTCCTGCTATGTGTTCTTTTCCATCTTCATAAGCAAGACAAGACGTTCAGAGAACTCACGAAGCCTGCTTTCCCATTGTAGATTCCTAGTTCTACAGTTGTATTTGTGTTGTTATTCATTCAGTTTATTTTATTTTCAAATATACTTACACAAATTCTGTCGGATGTAACATCGAAGTGTATGTCATCTTGAAATTTAAAATTGTTTATTTACAAATAACAGAAATTTATACTTTATCTATCTTCTGTCTTCTTGACACATTTCACACGCATGGCTCGAATGGTTCATCAGGTATCACCAGTGAATCTAAAAAATTAAATATTTGTTCTGCCACAATCTACAAAAATGTTACCTTAAACAACAGTTCAGTGTTTTCAAGATCAATTACCATACATCATTCGGGAGCTGTGAAATAAAGTGCAATAGAGTGGCCCAAACTTGTTGTTACTGATTGTAAAAGGTAAAGCAGTCCCATTACAGGCCTGGACAGGCCCTTCGGGTTCCAGGAGGTTTATAGACAGTCGGCACATGAAGGTTGTCAGCCATACGCACCGGCCGCGTTTACCCCCCAGGAAATATTCCTGGGGAGTCGACCCCAGGGCCATAGTGCGACAGGATTATGCCAATGAAAAAAACCCACTGACACCATCGGGAATCGAACCCGCGACCTGCCGGTTTGTAGCGCAGTGCCTCAACCAACTGCGCCACCGCGGCCCTCTGTTACTGATTTTAGGAAATTAAAATGTTCGGCGTTGGACGTACGTCCGGTGTGGGTATAAGATGTGAAGGAAAATGATTTGATCGAAGGTTCAAGAGAATGATCAGCCTTAAACTCTGACTTAACACCTTGTGGAGTTTGGAAGAGGGAGGGAAACGTCTAGTTCCGCGTGAGATGTCTGCCTGTGTGTTTTTTATATACACAGGGGGATATATCGATATGTGTTCTGTGTCACGTTATTCATCACACAGCGCTTTGCCCTGATGAGTTTATCTCAATCACGCCATTGTTTTGGTATTTACTAGGTATATGCATATCGAATTAGGGACTTGCATATCAGACGCCAGGGTAGTGCAGTCACAGGTCGCAAAATGTCGCAAGCACGAGGAGAATGATATGGTAAGAGAACATTTAGTTAAATGGCAGTGTTGTGTAGACATTGAAATATAAGAATTGCTTGAAAGGTTTTGGAAGTCCGAGTACTGAGACCACAATTCACATAAACAGCGCGAAATATTTTCCCAGCTGGAGTTCCGCTTGGATAAGACAGCCTTCCTAGCACGTTTGTAAACCTTCTGGAAGGTTGTCATACAACAAGCATTTTTTACGTTAATTTATTTTAGTCGATGAAATTTCAAGTCAGTGACGAGCATTTAACATGTTCTTTTGAGCACTACATGTTAGCATTCTCTCTGTCTGACCAGATGTGTTGTGTATAGAATATGCGGAGAGCCCTGAGAGTTTGGTGGAAACTTACAAGTCAGTGGTACGTATTTAAGAAACATGTATGGAATTAAGTTTTACCTCATACGAAACAGACGTGGAGATTTATTGTCCGCTATTCAAGAAACTTTTTCTTTCTTTCTTTCTTTCTTTCTTTCTTTCTTTCTTTCTTTCTTTCTTTCTTTCTTTCTTTCTTTCGTCTTGACCTCTGTCTACCTATCCACTGTGGTTGTGGAGGTTGTTTTGCCCTTGATCGCAGTCGGCAGAACTCCACTCGAGGAGGGATCGACCCGTTGCAGAGACCTCTACCTGACAACATACTATTCGGCGGTATTCAAACCTGCAATCCCAGCAAGCGAGCTGCCGCAGACCCACACTTTAGACAGCGCGGCCACTGGGATCAGCAGAAACGTTTTATGAACACCATTTTTTAATTATCTTTAGTACAGGACTGAGTATTTATAGCCACAAGTATTAAGCACGATGGGACACTTGTTGTGCTTGGAAGTCATAATGGGAGCTTTTCAAGCCTCAACGAACCAACTGTTAACCATGCAAGGGAGGTTTGCTGCCATTTAGTAAGAGCAAACCTAGAACTCTAATGCAAACAAACATGACGTATTATTTATAAACTCTTTTAAAGTGCAATGCTGCAGACGATGTTTCAATGCTAATGAAAAATGACACTCTGTCTCGTAGTTTAACGCTTCATAATATATTTATTTTATTCAAGAGATTTTCCTGTGCTGCACACCTAAGTCTTCTTTCCTTAGATTGCTTAACGCTGCCTTCTCAACTGCAAATATGAATTGTTAAAATGTAAGCGAGAGCGGCGTTTGCTTGCTGAAATTGTCTGGAAGACTTCAGGAGCATCACAATGTCATAAAGAAATACGGCGGGATGGAATCCAGTCCGAGTCCGTCATTTCTAATAGAAAAGAGTTATAACGACATACATAGCCATTTTACTCATCTCAGAGAGTGCTTTACGTTGTTTTGTATACTTCTTCCTGTTTCGATAATATTTTATTAATGTCTTTTTCTTGAGTTGCACCTTTAACATATGTTATATACAAGTATGCGTATGGGAACCGGGATAGGGTAGTCGGTGTAGCCAATACTAGATATAGCATTAAACGAAAAGGCATTTTGTCCGCACAATTTTCTGTGGGATTCGACTCCTCGGACGTTTTTCTGAGCATCTGTAACCTCTAAGCTTAGTCGATGTAGTGACTAGGCTATGGGTTGGACTTGAGGACTCGTAGCCCGATTCCCGGTAAGGACAGGCTTTCTCTTCTGAAAAGCGTCCAGACCGCGTATGGGGCCTTCACACCTTCGTATTCAGTGGGCACCGAAGGTCTTTCCCCGAGCGTAAAACAGCTGGGGCGTGTAGCTGACAATTCACCCTGTCTAGTGCCTACGGGCAGTTCCTAACCAGTGGATCTGTTTCCAGTCCCCACATATGTCTTCATGACGTGCTCAGGGACTGCCTTATCTTTATTTATATGGATACGTATAGTTTCAGATTTTAGTGCGGCAACGAACCCCTACAGTCTAAGCCACATTCACTTTATTGTGATATATGTTTTCACACTCAGATTTGTTATTATGAGAGTTAGCTGTTTTTTTTACATATTTATGCGGCGATCATGAACCGCATTAAAGCTGATTCCTCTGATTTCTTTCTAAAATTCAGCAGAATTTCCTTACGATTACTGAATGTTTAATATCCCTTAGTGAAGTGCAAACTTTCTCCACTGTTATAAATTGGGCATATAACGGAATGCTTTTTAAACAGGCGAACAGTAACATAAGGGATTATTTCCAGTTCGAAGTGACACGTAACCTGCACTCAAGAGCAGCATTTAAGTGTTTTTGCAGCTGAGAGCGGGACAGACATTATGACACATTTTGCAGGATGGAATGTGTTTTTGCTGGACATTCTCAGAGGTGCTATTAACTTGTCACCGCCCATCGCTCTTCCAGTATCGCATGAAGTAAGTCCCTGACACAGGAATTCCGTTTCAACGAAAAAGCCACTGCCATGTAATATCATAAGAGAGAATTGCTACTCGGAGCGTAAAGCTATGTCCACATTGTGTGTACGAAGGGATAGAGTGCTTTATTTTACCCACGTGGACAGAGACAGAACGGCGTGTTTAATTCTCACGACTGAAAGAGTGCTAAATGTTTTAAGAGGGTTTTAGAATAAGTTTAGGCTTCTCATGTGTGTCTCTAGTTTTTGAGATGCAAACAAGCGTCAGGCTTGATGAAGCAATTGATTTGTTTAATGTATTATGTGACATGTTCTCTTCTTACAGTTAAAATTGCAGCAGTCATTCTTAAAGGACGATTACAGTGTTCACAATTTTGTAATGTTACCATATGATGCAAATAACTTACAGTGTGTACAATACGTTTGTCCTTGTAATTTTTCTCTGTGATTATTTGAAGTGTTCAAGGACACTACAATGACAGACGAGCCTGAGGTTTCACGGACGTGAAAATGCAGACTATGCCTTGTGTGTTATGCCAGCATATAGTTCCGTACATGTAGTTACCCACTGCTTTGATCTTTATGGTCGATCTTCTGTTATAATGATGGGGGGGGGGGGGTAATATTTTCCTCAAAAACATTAGTAGTCGTCAGTTAAATTATGCGAAATTATAACTCAGGAAACCTCAATCGTACTGTAGTGATTGTGCGTGTAACAAAGTAAAGTTGTCGTAGAATTTGTAAGCGGCAGCATTACTCGACGTGTGAGAATGGACATAAGAAAGAGCTTTACGCCAGCAATTAAATTGGTCTGTCGCACCAACTCCATTTCATTTTTTGTGAACTTTATGTGAGTTCCATGTAAGTAGAACTTCTCACTCACCGTGGCGGATTCTTTGCGTGCCTGCTTCAGCTGCTTACACATTTCACATGTCTACATTTCAGCCATCTGTTTACTTTTACTTGTTAGGTGCGTGTGTCTTCTGACAAACATGGATCAGGCGTCTACCAATTTCCTGTCAGTTATTTCAGTATAGAGAAAGCTTAGTTACCCAGCATGCAAAGCGCATTTTTTCTACGCAGCATTATACTGTCATATGTGGCCTGCCTGGCCGTACGATATTTTTCCACATTATCTCATAAACGGCACCATTCTCGTAAAAAGTTTTTACCCAAAATGTGTAATTTGATTTTCTCTATAACGTTTGTCTGAAACACTTCTCATACAAAGAAGAATTCGGCGAGATATTGTCATAAATGTACGTATATGTTCATGTAAAGTACCGTTATTCTGCTCATATTTTAAAGAAACTTGAAGTTTCTCGTCAGATTTTTTAAAAAATCCTCAGATGTCAAGTTTTGTGAAAATCCGTCCAGTGGGAGCCAAGTTGTTCCATGCGGACGGACGGACGGACGGACGGACGGACGGACGGACAGCCTGGCGACATGATGAAGCGAACAGTCACTCTTCGCAATTTGCAAACGCTCCTAAAAACAAGTGGTTGATCATTAAACATATTGTCTTCAAACAGAAAAAGTGAAAATTTAAAGAGAGTACGTGGACCTAGCATCACAAATATAATGAAACGTTACATTACTCAAACCGTGCATGGTCATGAATTCTACAATGTTAAAAACCAACTAAATCCACATTTTACATATATCAAAATGTTTAATTATAATCCTACATGTTTCAAACAAATAACCGGTTCCTCTTCAGGGATGCCACGAATTATAATTACACATACCATCCAGCAATATAATTACAACTTATGAATACGGTTGTTTAAAATACAACGCTTACTCTTAAAATATCGGTAGTATTAAAAATCTCCAAAATCAGCGTTGGCAGCCGTCAACTTTTTGTGGTATCTTTAAGGCATTACGACTCTGCCGATTAAAACCGTTGACTTTCATTGACATATATTTAGGTGTTGCTTGTTCTTGTATGTACATTTTGTTATACCATATACACAAAAAGCTGACGGCTGCCAACGCTGATTTTTAAGATTTTTAAGACTTTACCTGTATTTTAAGGGTAACGGGTGTGTTTTAACCCTTTAAAGACGAAACGCGTTCTGTCTAATATAAAGACTCAGGGCGTACCGCGCAGTAAACACTCTCCACCTCAGTTTTAAAAACCATCATTTGATGATGTTTAAGGCAAAAGTTGCAGATTGTTCCCAGATAAGTACAAAACACATAAACGCGATGTGAGCACCATCAAGAATTGATTAAAGTTAAGCCTGGTAGTACGGAAAGTTACCGCCAGGCTTTAAAAGGTTAAACAACTGTATTCGAAAGTTGCATTTGTATTGGTGGATTATATGTGTAATTATAATTTGTGACATTCCTGAAGGCGAACCACTTATTGGTTTGAAACATGTAGGATTATAATTAAACATTTTAATATATGAAAAATGTACATGTAGTTGGTTTTTAACATTGTATAGTGAAACGTCTCGATGATGAGTTATATTTTGAGGGTAATTTAACACAATTTTAAAAGTCAGAACATAATCTTTGGAATCTTCAAGTCGCTGGAGTGATTCAAGTAGACTGACTATCGTCAAACCGACGTTTGTCACACTTACTTCTTCGCAGAATGTGATATTTACATAATTTAACACACTGTTGCCACGAGGCTTATTGAGACAGTGTCTACAGTAATATTGCACTGCCAATGGTTGTGGCATGTGCTGAGGTATAAACTCGGCATTCTCTAGAATAGTTGACTGGTGTAGAATTGAGTTCTTGTCTCTAGAATGAGATAAGATTCTTCGAGATCTAAAGGTATTGCAAGATAAGAGGAAAATTTGTCAAAACTTGTGAACAGGCGATGGTGGAGTGCTGGATTAAAATACGGCTATATTTTTCTTTAGCGATAAATATACGTATTATGTAATCAAAGCACTGTATGTTTAGAACCAACTGGGCGGGCATTGGGCTGATGAAATCTGAATTTATCGTTCTTTAGGTTCAGCTTTAAAAATACCTTCGATTTTTAAAATGATTCCTAAGGAGATATTCACATGCAGAAAATTAAACGTCGTTAGTAATTCGGTGTCGCGATTTTAGATTCCTTTCACCTGTTTAACATGTCTACGAATGCTAATTTTCAGAGGGTTTTGTCAAATTTTAACTCTTTTGATCCATTTTATTGCAACTTCTTCCTAATCATTATTCATTTCCTTATCATTATTCGTCAGCTTCAACAATCGCCATCTCTCCTTTGATTCTTCCATTTTCTTCCTCCTGTTAGAAGCTAGATCTCTGCTTCTGCTGACTGCAGTAACTTCTGCTGACTGCAGTAACTTCTGCTGACTGCAGTAACTTCTGCTGACTGCAGTAACTTCTCCCGGCCCCATACCCATTACAATCTTTCTACCCTGATTTCGCTTTCTTTATTCCACCTGGAAACAGATTGAAAACGTCGAACTGATTCCACCAGACGGATAAGTTTGAAAACTTGTAATTATGCATGGAAACAATGCATTTTATCTAGACCCGCGTTTTCAAGCAGTTTGTTTACTCTTTTGAAACTTGATTTTGGTACAACTGTAAAGAGTTATTTCAGTGTGATCTTCGCTCTTGTGGGATTTTAAGCAGCTTGTATCAGTAGTTTTTACTTATGTATCAGGTCAAAATATAGGGCCAGTATTCAAGGGTCAAGCAGTGCAAGAAGGCGCTGAGTAAAATCCCAGAAGAGCAAAGATCTCATTTACATCGCAGCGGAAGCCTGAAATGATGCATACTTCCGTGTGATTTATTACCCACAGGCACTTTTAATTTGTATGTTTGTGCGTAACGTGAAATCCATTTACAATTTTAGTCGCAAAATGTGAAGGGGAGAGAATGTTTCCAAGCTTGTGCCCTTGGATTTTATATAATACCCATACTGAACAGTGACTGCTCTCGTAAACAGCATTAGCCGATTTATTTTTGTAGTGGAAACGAAGCGTGTTTTCTGAGAGATAAGACTGGAAAGTTTAATCGTTATTATTATAAAGTGTATGCCTCAAAGGGGTAAGTACTGTGTTTGTATCTTTAGTTGAATATTTGACATAACCCTGGAATATTTTGCAACTTCATCATTTCTTTTTATGAATTGTGTACATAGTGTTAATCCTGCGTAAAAGAGCAAATGATCGGGTGACGTACATATTCCTATTTTACAAGTTGCGAACGAATTTACTGATTTTCTCAAACCAACCATCCATCGAACGTGAACTCAGTGCGCTGTACGAAATATTCTATGACATTAATATCCATTATTTGTTTTGGATATGATTAATCTGTATAACACCCGGTGTAACGTTAGTGAGGTTACATGTTTGAAAATCGGCGGGGGCACAGGCTGCCGTGACAGAGGGTTTTCGTTGCTTTTGTCAGAATCTGCAAGCAGTTTCCGTGGTGGTATCTTGGTAAGTTCACAGCTGCTTCAATCCAGATTCTCTCCAGCTCCGTTTGTACTAGCCTTCCTACCATTAACAGTGTAGAGTCCGAGACTCTGACAGCGTCGTTACATAAACCCTTGCTTTTCAAACGGTGGTACGCGGACCGTCGCCTGTTGGTCCGCGAAGAAAATCAGGAATTATTTTTTTTCAGTAATTAAAATTTAGAAACGTTAAGTGCACTATTACAGTTGTTTTAAATGTGTTGAAATATAGAGAAAATTTTTTATAAAGTATACGGCCTCGTTCTATTTCATTGTTCGAATATAAATACAAACTCTCCTCTGTCGTCTAATCGTGTTAAATTATAAAAGTAGCAGCTACGATATTTGAAGTTTCCACAATCCCGGAAGACCCGTATCCTGAAAGTAGGCATTCATATTTGTATTACCTAGTGGTACGTGTACATGTTTCGTATTGTGATAGTCGTATGTTTTATACTGTAGTAGTGGTACGCGCGAAAAAAAGTTTGAAAAGCACTGACATAAACCAAGAGGTTAACATATTGTGAACATGAAAGACAATGTAAATAATTTTAACTGTACACTGCGATGTCGAAAATGTATATCATTTTGCACAAATTTGCTTGTAAATAAACATTACGGCCAGGGTCACGGAAAATCACAACAGCTTGAATTAAACTCTAACGGCTAGAATTCAGAATACAGTAATTCAGTGCCCATAGGTCAGTTCATATATAGAGACTTACAGGCCTATATGAGAACATACACCTGTGGAATACATTTGTAGGCGTAGTGGAAAAAAATGAGTTTGTGGGTTCTACCTTTGCCTAGTCCTGAACGGACAGCGCGGATAGGACAAAAACTGCGAGTGAATATTATGCGGCCTGTTCCCCCCCCCCCCCCCATCCCCCGCCGCATTGAGTGTGATGTACTTAAAATTGCCACTCATATATAGGATGTTTCAGGAGGAATCTGCCATACTTTGGGAGAAAGTTTGTTAAATAAAATTACGCCTATATAATACAAATTCCTATATTCGAAGTAGAACGGTTACGGAGATAATGATCAGGTAAGTTTTAGAGGATGAGAATGGTGATACATTTATTGGTTACAAAGTACGTATTAAAACGAGGAAAAATTTGGAGTTTATGTACTTTTAACACATGTACTTAAAATCTAATTAACATCTGAGTGACATAAAACATTAAGAAAAATCGGCACCATTTTTTAAAAGTCGTCCTTAGGGTTTCAAATTCTCTACCTAGGACACTCGCCTGCACATGCCTTGGCTTGGCTGTCGGCTCAAGGACGAACGGGTAAGGCATCATGTTAAGGAGATACAGTACGTAGAACCGCAAGAAGAACACATTTTTCTCGTGTCATTATCTTCGTAACTTTTCACCTTCAGGTGGATTTATGCATGGTTATATCGATGTAAATTAACCGAAGGAAAGTTCTCCCGAAATGAGGAAGAGTCACTCTGTATATGCAGGGTGCAGCTCAATAGTTTTTACAAACCTTATGGTTTTTGGGTTTCATGGGGGGACAGCTTGAGACAGGGAACGCGTGGTTGACGATGTCTTCTTCATACCAAATCGGCTTCGGTACCCCTTCCTTTGGGGTTCCCTCAAGAGTGTCATTTATGAGACCTCCATGGAAACAGGGAGGATTTGGTAGCTATCACCAGGGGCTTTTGAGAGGGTGTGTCAGAAAACTGTGCGTGGCTGCCATGCCTGCAATGAAGTAGTATAAGGATATAATGAGGAAGTATCCATCAGTGGAACGCTGGGCCTCTTAAATCTTCTGTTAGATATTAGATTAGCATTCACCATTACACGTAACATTTGCGGAAGTTATCAAAGAAGTGGATTGGACACCTGATTTAATTCGGTATTTTAACTTAAAATTATCAATATATTGCGAAAATACCATCTTTGGCATATAGCTTTATTAATAACCTTAAATGTAGAAGGAATTACGCTGTTTATCTGACTTAAAGTATCTGCCTTAATGGAATACTTGGTTGTTAGTAGTTTAAAGTCGCTTCTGGGTTGCATTAATTTTGAAATAATGACAAACCAATGTAATCGTAAGTTTTGAATTAATTGTACCTCTTAGTAGCAGTAACTTGTAGAACACATCCCGCCAATGAATTTAAGTGAAACTATGTGTAAATGCTGTGTGCTATTTGCAGAAAGTACTAGGGAAAAGTACATAATACGGAGCTAGTGACGCTTCGTCCTCTTGTTTTATTTCCGAAAGTACTCAGATGTTTGCAAGGAAGTTGACTTTGGACGATGCACAGAATGCTCTACGGCCATTTGAATTTTGCATCGTGTACGTTCAGTATAATGCCTGCTTTATATGAAGCTGAAGTCGCAATTTGCTGATCTTCAACCTGTCTTATTGTTAGAAGGAACTGTTAGGGGCAACAAAATAAGACGTAGGCCAACATAAATATTTTAACTGTTACTTGATGTTGCGAATGTTTAATGAAATCAATGTGAAGTTATTGTGAATCTAATTCCTGCAGATAATTTGGACCTTGAAGCACTTTTGCACCATTTTTCCATAACAGCGTCCCATTTAAGCTGCGGTTTCATTACTCTCATTCCCAGATTATCCGTTCCTTAACGGGGTCATAGGCGTAACTTGGGTGGAGCAAGGGGGGGGGGGCAGGTGACCCCCAGTATTTTTTCTGCCTGAGAATAGCCTTTTGACTTCTGTGTTGAAGAGGGGCAAAAAGAAAATTGGGTTAGAATGGGGGAAGGAGATGTATGTATATTAAGGACTGGTTCAAACCAATTTTCCCCCTTATTCTGACTTCACTACTGCGTCAATTTCCTAATACCCATGGTCGATTTTGCCACCCCCCCCCCCCCCAATATTATTAGCCAAGTTACACCTATGAACCAGAGCATCTATTACAGTCGATGACAGTGTACAATTTGAATTATTAACACTCGTCCACTTTCATTTAAGTCTCTCCATCAAATGGCAAACCTTCCTGTGGCTCACATAGCTTTTGCCACATTGAATTCTTTGCAGCCTTTCGTAATTTCCCCTAGTTTGCGTGCTTACAGACCACAAAAGTTGGATGGCAAGTTGTTTTTAGGCGCGGTCGTAACATTTCGAAAAACGACTGTTAGCTTCGTGATGCCGTCTATCTGTCCGTCTGTCTGTCTCTCTGTTTGTCTGTCTGTCCGTGTGGAACAGCTCGGCTCCCACTAGGAGTATTACACGAGAATTTTTCGAAAATCTGCAGAGAAAATTCAAGTTTCATTAAAATCTGACAAGAATAACAGGTACTCTGCATGAAGACCTATGTACATTTATGATCATACCTCGCTGAAATTTTCTTAGAATGAAAAATGTCTCGAACAAAATTTTTAGAGGAAATCAAAACACACATTTTATGTTCAGTTACGTTTTTCCGAAAATCGTACTGTTTTTATAAGGTGGAAAAACATTGTAGGGCCAGACAGGCTACAGGTGACAGTAAAATACGGCGCAGGAAAGATGCAAGAATACACACACTCATAATGTTTAATACTTATTGCCTTTCCAAGGCTAGAATTGTTAGGCAAACGCACCTCATTGTTACATTATACGTACATTGCCTCTCCTCTTCTGTGATGCAGAACATGAAGGGTTTAATGATGTTATCACTCATCAAACGACAATGAAAGAACTGTGTTTAAAACACCTTATTCTTCTATGCAAATCGTGCAGTCCTGCCAGCATGCTTCTTAGCTTAAGGCAGGGGCCTGAAATTCAAACATTACGCTGACTAAATGGATACTTGATTTTAAGATTTACGGCACGTCATTTTACATAACAGAGTGTGTTTTAGTCAAAATGCATTTTTCTGCTAAGAATAATTCATACTTCTAATGAAATTCAAAATATATTGCAGTTATTAAATATGAAAAGTTACTTTATTGCTGTCTCTTTGCTGATGTCTTGTAGTCCACGATTAGCAAACCATTTTGTGCTCAAGACCAGGTAGGAGAATCGCTTTAAATTGATTCTTCCACACAACCGGATCACATTGCATAACTAGCAAAGGTCAGTGAGAAGGCTGCATAAGATGAAAGGGATGGCCACGTGTTTCATGCCAATGTGTAAGAACCAGTGGAGATAGGCATATGAAATTTGGTACGGCCATATAATAATCTTGGCTATAGATTTTGGACGAAATATTATTTGTAAATTAACAATTACTAACATGGAAATAAAACGTAACTTTGAGACTATGATCAAAATATGTAACGTGCTCAATAATCAGTCTTTCATAAAAATAAACAAAACAGCAACGACACTTATATAATACTCATAGAGACGTAACAATCTAAGTCTATACAGTAGGGATGTAAGCTACGTAAATTCTGCTTGGAGCTGTTACATTCGTGATGCCGTGCTAACTGTTGTAGCGTTTGCTTTGATAATGTTTTTGGTTACAGCCAATTTGACTTTTTTCTCCTCTTATACCTTTTCTCTTTACCATTAGCTCAGCTTTCAGGAAAGTGTGGAAGCCTATCACACACGTCGTATTGAAGGTGGGGTACCTTGTTAAGGAGAGAAGTGTTTTATTGCAGTTCCAGTTCTTCTGGGATTTGACGCAGCGTCACTGGACGGTTGGTTCCCGACTTTTTGTGACAACGTATTGGTCACATCTTCAAAGGTCGAGATGTCTTGTACTTCAGCTACACCGCTGCGGAAACTTAAAAACTCGCAAATGTTTTATTGAAAACTGTAGGCATGTAGAGTCGGTGGTAGTTGAATGATACTGACAAGGATAAGCCAAAGTACTGGCAGAAAAGCCTGTCATAATACTACTTTATTCAACATAAATTCTACATGGCCTTAAGTGGGGCCAAACCCGGGCCTTTGCTATGAGCAGCTGGCGAACAGCAGCCCCAGCCACCGCACGGCAGGTACCTTGTCACCACTTCACTCTTGAGAGACTAAACATTTACGCTACTTTGTACTGTCGCACCGACTTTCGAGGATTTTATAACACAGTGAGGCCAGCGCGTTACTTTGTCGTCTTGATTCTAGTTTACTTCACCAGAAAAATTCGTGCCGTGAGCATCAAAGGGCAGAGAACAAATCGAAAACGTCATTACCTACACAAATTTCATCTGCTGTTCAAACAAGTGACACAGTCACCATAACAGGAATTCTGTAGGACTTTGTGTGGCTATTGTAACGTCATTACTCTTTTGGAGTACTAGTGAACGCTAGTGAATAGGGAGGATTTTGTGTGGGAATTAAATCTGGTTTGTCACCCTACGGTAAGAATGCAGATTCTGATTGTGTTTAAGAATAGGATGCTAAAGAGAATACTTGGACATGAAGAAGTAACAGAGAGGAGAATTATGTGATAGGAAGATACAAACAAAATTGCAAAGTGCTTACTCCATCGCTCAGTGACAACGCGTGAATGTGGTTGAAAAGTAGGGTGATCACAAACATCGGTTTTAATTCTTCATGAAATTGGGCAACTTATATACGACTCTTTTCTTTGGTTCCTAGTAGCGGCCTTAAAATGCTTAACGACTTTTGGAGAGAGAAGTTTTAACAATAATGTTACGGGTAAAGAATTTGCCATTCATGCTTAAAAACCTATTTGGAAGAAGTCGTTTGTAAATATTTCAAATGTGTTTCACTTTTTATGGACACCAACTTCCGTTTCATCGGATAGTAATGTTCTCATTCTAGGTGGCCTGTAAATTTAAAGTCAAGTACTGAGTGGGGCAATCTTTTATTGATACCTTAATCTTCTACCCGACTGCCTTATCCGACTACAAACGCGAAGAAATGTAAATAATATAAATGCATGTTGGGAATGAAATTGCTCCGGGTAAGAACTAAAGTGGTTAAGTATCACTTCGTAACTACAACGTTGGAGAAATTCTTTCGTACCATTTAACATCGTCCCGAAATGCTGGAACATGCTCATTCATTGTCATACCCTCTATGGAGTTTGAAGTGCCTAGTCAGTAATTTTTTATAAGCTTTTTTCTTTTCGTGGTCTTATACGTATTTTATTTGTTCATGTTTTGTTTATTTTTACATATATATATTTATGTATGGTTGGTTAAATCGTAACCTTATGTGAGGTTTGAGTTTCTCACGCCGGTGGTCTTATTACGGTCTCCTGTGGTGTGATGCCGTGTATTTTGGCAGGTAGGTACCAGCATTTCAGAAAAACTACTTTGCTTAAATTTATTTACTCATATGAAGATGAAGCATGTGGATCCTCAGTAATATCGGTACCCATATACCACACGTCACGCCACATCTTAGAAGACCATAGTCTAATCTTGATTGTTCAAACGTGTATGAAGTAAAGTAACAAAAATTTTACAGGCTAATATACGATTAACCATCTAAAGTATATTTTCTATTAAAATAGCACGCCCTACGTGTTTCGGCGCGTTTTACTATACCCGCATTCATTAATTACTTAGCCTATCTTACGACATGTCGATAGCGCTTCCAAAGCGATTTCTCCACAGAGTGCGATCTAATGTTTCCTGTTTCAAGGTCCACTGTCTTCTCTTTTCCGTGAAGCCATCCAGTAACTGCTTACGTCTTTTCCCTCATCATCTTTTTATTTCTTTCTTTAAATAACTTGCTTTAGAAGGCAGTTCCTACACAAGATGTGACAAATACAGTTAACCTTCCTTCGTTTTATTCAATGTACAATATTCATTTCCTCTTTGACTCTGTGTAATACTTCTTCATCCTCAGGGGTATCTTAATCTCACAAACGCTCTTCAAAGATGAAATTACGACATGATAATGTTTTTGTAAAATATTACAAATACAAGCCTGTAAAATGTAAGTATGAAGTAAATATAGCCGGAAGGTAATTGAGTCTCTTAGTTCTTCTGAATATGCAACTTCACAGGTGAACAGTTATGTCGCTTACATTTCGAGGTTAATCTTCGAGTTGTATGGATAAGGAGTATTAACCGGTCAGACGCATATAACCAGATTTTTTCGTTATTTATAAAGTTGATAGCTCTTTCTTTACATGGCAAGCACGCACAGTTGGAGGTAGACACCGACGTTGGGTGGGTAGTTAGCGTCACGCCCCGACCACTTTACCGTCGTGAAAGAGAAATGTCACTTATCCTATAGGAGGTTTTTTCAGTATTTGTGGGAAACCAAAGCAAAGGGTGCTACTTAAGTTATGCGAATCAAAGGAAAACCTCGACAAATAAGGGATAGAACTATTCTCCTCTGGAGTGGGATATTAAAAGAAGAGATAAAGAGACCCAATGTATTTTGATTGTTTAACATTCATATTTTGAACGTTTGGGTGTAATATTGTAAGAGAAACGCCTTATACCGTAATGTAACTCTGTTATTACTGAAGATATTTTCTTTAATAAAAGCTGTATGCAGACGTTTGTTTGTTATTGTGACAAAATACAATAAAATTGGAAGACACTGTAGCGGTATATTTTAAGATAATAACAAACTGTCTGTTAACTGAACAAATTTATTCGTTAAAATATTCTGTCCGTTTCCTGTTTTGAGGATGGATTTGAGTTACGCTGTCGGATGATGAATCAAATAACAAACCAGAACAAAGGTGGGATGTGCTGTGTGTGATAGCGTGTTCCACCTTACCTTCTTTCATTAAAATCTGGTACTTATAAGCAGTGGCCTCTGCTACGTTTTTACATTTGAATTAAAACAGTCCTATCTTCAAGTAAACGTAAACTTCATTGGTTTCAGTCTCCTAAGTAAGCAGTTCTTAGGTACTAATACTTCATTAAGAAGATTTATTGCTCTGAAAAGCTTAAATCAGAAAAGAGGGAGCTTAAACTTACTCATATTGCGAGGCGTTTTCGTTTATTACATGATACAAAAGGTATGCACTGTTGACGATAATTTTGATTTATTACTTCCACCTTAATAAATTGATAAATTACATTAAGAGGCTTTTGTCTGACTGAATATTTTGGCATCTTCGGCACATTACATTTCTTAATGTGACTGTAAGCTGTAAGAGAAAGGGTGGAGAAAACTAAACTGCAAAATTCTATTATTCCCTCTTCTTATTGAATCCCTCTTTTGCTACCAATTTCCATTCCTCCTGTACCGCTTTGCCGTGACGCGGTCTCTTTCCCTCATTGATTTTCATACCGTTTGGTCTCTTCCATTTATCTTATTTTCTGGCTCGCTTTTCTCCGTCTTCTGGTGCGACGCCAAGACAAGCGTAAACTCGAACCTGACACCGCGGCTTGTAGTTTATCTTGTCACAAGAGACAAATTCCTCCTCCAGCTAGCCACCTAATCCGTAACCTTCTGCTTCTCATTTCGTTGCAAATTGCGAGACTTGAATTTGTTGTTGCTAATGAAAGTATACGTGCAGAATTTTGAATTACACTGGCATGCTATAATATCTGGCTACTGCCTGCCTATCCTTGCATCATTTTCAATCATATAGAATGTACTACAGATTTTCAAACGCATGGGCTATTCTTACGGCTCTGAATTAAATTCCGTCACCTGAATTTTGTTTTGTTCATGATGTGGGGATGACAAACGATACGTGTGAGCTGTAAGTAACTAGTGGACTCTGCTACATATAGGAACATTTCGCTGAAAATTAGAAAATACGAATAGGAACGTAGGTATATACATGCATATATACGTACAAAGGTACATACTTATGTACATATATGCATGCGTGCATACGTACATACGAACATACATACACACACACACATATATGCATGCATAAACACATATGTATATAAATACAGCTTGAATAGAATATCGAAACTCTTAACTTTGTAAGAACAAGCAGGTTGGTATAGCTGTAATATTTAGACTTCTCTTTCGCGTGTTCATTATCGGAATCTTGCGTCAGTTTTGTTGTAGTTTTCTTCAGTTTCTTCGGTTTCAGATCTTTAATATTCTTGAATAACTTCACCTGTCGTATGACGTTGCATAGCACCTGTACTTGAAAAGATACACTGAATATTGTAAGAATTAATGAAAATATTTTACCTAGTGTATCGTCTGTCTATGATACGAGTTACTTAAAAATATTAAATTTTAGAATCTAATTTGAAGTTCTGCTCTTATGCATTGCACGTTTTTACATTAGATATATGAAATAAGGCTATTGTACTCAGAAAATTTTGAGTAAGTTTGTATTTCTTTTGCTTCTAAGAGACTTCTATAACAGCCTATATTTGTATTAACGACCAGCTGTCTTTTCCATTATTGTGAATTGCTGAAATTTGTACTAAATTGTAAAATGTTATATAATTCAAAACAGGCATATTTTTTCTTCAGAATCATTTCCAAGTCAAAACCAAAATTAACTGGAACACAATCGCTGGATGCAGCCATCTGTCTAGGTGACGTGTCAGTTTTTAAGTTCTGATGTTAATGTCACATAATAATCTGAGAGATTTCAGTACAGTTAAGAGTATGTAAAACGTTATCCAATGTTTTATTTGAAGATCAATTCCATGTATACAAAAATATTTAGGATTTCTGTAAAAGAGATACACTATTGCTCAGGTGCTCCGCAATACTTATGTAAGAATGAAATCAGTCCTTCGTTGGGACAGTAAGTAGCCTGTTGATAAACTTCACGAAACACACTAGTAGTTAACAGAGCTGTAGGTAATTTTGTATTAACTTCTGACTGAAATATCTGTATCATATAACTAGTAACTCTAATTAAAATATGTTTAGAGTACACGTTCTGTAACATCCGCGTGAGTGAGCATTTGTCTGACGCATTTCCTATTCAGAAAAGTCTGAAATAAAATTACTGTTCTAGGCTGCTTTTAAAATTTTCTTGAGAATGATCCATTAACAGAGTAAGAGAAAGCTATTAGGGATTGGATTTGAAGCGGACCATTCAGCTTCGGGTTTGGTTTAAGAAGTCAATTTACTGGGTGAAAAATAAAAATCATAAATCGAACAGCACAGAAATACAGCTTCAGTAACACGAAAAAAAAGTCTTAATATAATGGCATCTGATAAGTCCCTGGATAACTTAAGTTCTTACAGTTAAAAATTACGAAGGCAACTTACAGTTTCGCTCATGAATAAGTTACTAAGAGATTAATATCAGGGAAGAATGTTTTAAGCCAAGAAGGAATAAGTAAAAGAAGAGTGGATAAAAGTGCATAGTTAGAGGTTTCATACTTTATCACGTCTGCCAAATATAAAGTCCACTAGAATGGTCAGATTACGGCCTATAGGAAGGAAAGATAATGTAAAACACATAAAACAATTATGAAATTGTTATGAAATATTAGTCGAAGGTCTGAATAAGAGGGCAGATAGGGAGACACATTCTTAGATGGAAGGATAATAGTAAGGCCTAGGAAGGAGAGAAAATGTAACACACATAACACAGGTATGAAATGTTACAAAATCTTAGAATTCTGAAAAAAGTAGCTTGGGAGATCTAGGCTTAGATGGAAGGATTTGGATTAGCTTGATCTGGCTCAGGAGTGCGCCGGTTGCGAGATCTTCTGGGCACGGTAAAAAATTTGTCGGTTAAAAATTGACCAGGTGGGGAACTGTTGGTTTTGTAAGAAGGGATTTTATGCGGAGTGCAGAATAATTTCTTCGGTACCATGTAAACTTGTTAGATGACTGACTTTTCTCTAATGGCAAATCAGGAAGGGCGTTTCGTAAGTTCTTGGCGTTTTCTAGCAGTGGGATTTACTCGGAGCCGATTTCACGATCCACCGAGCCGAAGCGACCCAACCCTAGATCTCTGGGGTTGAGGTGACTAAGAAACCCCACCATCATAAGGGTTGTCTGAGGGTGATAGGCAAATTCGCATTTGATGAAACTCTCTTATACGGCTTATTTGTTGTCGTAAAAGGCCTTAACTTTCATAAATCATCTTGTTTGGAAGTGAAGCGAATTACAGTACTGTGAACCCAAAGACGATAATAGGTTTTACCAGTACATACGTGTTTTAGCCACATAAGACATTCTGTTTTGTGATCTCTTCATATTTAAATTTATTTAGTAATGTGATCCAACTGACAGACACATATTTCTAAAAACCTAGTTCACAAACAGCAAAGAACCAGCAATGGGATACAACCACCAAAGACACTGTTCACCATCTATAAGTCACAAGTAATCAAAAAACAGACACGCTGGGCTTGAGATATCTCTTAGCATGTGTTCGATGAAAAAATACCTATCTGAAATTATATGTTACGTGACTGAAGTGCGAACTGAAACACAGCTGTTTGATTGATATACTAATAATGTAATCAGCGACCTTAGAACACATATGTGATTATATTTTACAGTATTTTTATTGTTTTATACCTTACTATTTTATGATCAGTAGCAAGAAATTTAGTGCATAGCACTCATAATAATTTATTTGAAACTTTCGCCCGAATATTGTGTGTTAATACTGAAATATGTAGCGAATTTAAAATAGGAAAGTGTATTCACTATATATATTGTTGTGTGTGACTGAAACTTACATTACTGCAGGAGGTGATTTCCTAGGTCTTTGTGATCAAAAAAGTTCATATAAACATGTGTCCGATTTTCGACGGTTACGGAGTTATGACCGCTTGAAACTTAGAATAGGGGGTAACGATTATTGACAATAAAGGAACAAACTAACAAACCAGCATAATACATGATACATTTAAAGTATAAATGTAACGTTAACTTCGTGAAATTACCGTTAATTTGAATTGATCTGTGCTTAAAGCTGGTTTTCGAAAATGCCACCGCCGGCAGGAACACACGCTGCCGCTCGGTTGTGAACTGCGGGAGTTGCTCGTTGCAGCTTCCGCTGACTGTTTCCGATCCGGTCTGCGGCATCCAAAATGCGACCAAGCAATGCATCTCGCGCTCCCACCTTCACACTGTAAACCAGTTCTTTCATCCATCCCCATACACAATAATCCAGTGGGCTTAAGTCTGGACACCTGGCTGGCCAATTGTGGGGACCGCCACGTCCGATCCATCGCCCAGGGAAACGATAGTTCAGGAAACTTCTAACTTCACGTGAAAAAGGAGGAGGAGCTCCGTCATGTTGGAAGTACATACGACCTCGTTTATTCAAAGGTACATCCTCCAAAAGTCGGGGCAGTTCCTCCTGCAGAAATCGGAGGTGCGCCTCTCCTGTAAGACGACCATCCAAGATGAAAGGACCGATCAGCTGATCGTCCAGAACTGCACACCACACACAGACTAAAACGTAGTTGAAAGTTGCTTTCCACAGTGGCGTGGGGATTCTCATCTGCCCACACGTGAGAGTTGTGTGTATTATAGACACGTCGCGATTGAATTGCGCTTCGTCAGTAAACAGGATGTAACGATGCAACTGGCGACTGCCATTGAGCCACTTGAAAAATTCCAGCCTCTGAGCAAAATCGCCAGGTCCGAGATGTTGCGCTCGCTGCACGTGGTGTGGATGCACGCCCTCTGCGTGCAGTGTTCTCCACACTCTCGTTTGGGAAGCAGGAAGACGTCATGCAATTCTTCGTGTACTCGCACGTGGACTGCTCTGTACCATCTGAACAATGCCTTCTTCTCCATCGACGCCTTTATTAACATCACGTTCGGCAGCAATGCGAACGCCGGGAAGCGTACCCGTACCTCACAATGAGTGGTAAACTCGAGTAAACACTCTAAGGGTTGGTATTCTACGGTTCGTAAAACGTCGCTGATATTCAGCTATGGCATGAACTGAATTACCGTCACAAAAACCGTACACATAAACCATTTCTCCAGACTCTGCAACTGAAAATGTAAATGGCATCGTGAACGTAACAGACGCACCGAGATGAGAATACGTACGGGACTAACAGACACTCTACACTGTCGCTTCTACCGCCCACGCCGTTACGAAACTATGGCCGAACTGTTCTGAACATTAGGAGTCGGCACAGCCACTGTAATGTAAGTGATAAGGGTTTTGGAACACGTAGTAGTTGTTGAGTCATGCAGTATACGCTGGCCAGGCGAATACGCACCCACCCCACCTTCCCCGCATTCGTTAAATACCTCGCAAGTGTCGAGATACGGGAACTGGACTGTCTGTAGCTGGGTGGGCGAGACAGGTGGCAAAAATAACGCTTGCAACGCGAACGATAAGCCCCGAAGTTGAGTACATCACCCGCCAGCTAGTTCCGTAAGACGCGGTAAGGGCGTGTACGGGAATTAAAAAATGCCCATAACTCCGTAACCGTCCAAAATCGGACACATGTTTATATGAACTTTTTTGATCACAAAGACCTAGGAAATCACCTCCTGCAGTAATGTCCACAAGTCGTGAATCACCCTGTATTTAGAAAGTACACCATGATACAGAACTATAGACCTGCAACACTGTACAGAAATTAATGGCTTCTTATATTTCTGGCAGAATAAAATAAGGAAGGTTGGAGGTGACTTATACAAATTTGTGTCATAAACAGGCGCGGGCAAAAGATGGCGAATATAATAGCCTTCCTGTCTAATATGTATTGATTTTGTATTACTTTCATAGCAGAGAATTTGAAAATGTTGTTAGTGTGAGCATTTTTAGCCTGATACATACACTTTCGCCAGTCCGAATCAATGTTTGCTGAATTCCAGTAGTATGTATTTATCCACTAACTCGTAAACTAAATTAATATAAAATAAAATTTGCGTAAAATTTCACGTACGTCCCTACACATGTTTCGGCGTGTTAAACACGCCATCCTCAGGGAACACTAAACACAGAACAAATAAAAGTAAACATGCTCAGATGAAGACTGTTTGCACACCACTTTATGATGCCGTGTAGTAAGATGTTATGTCAGATACTGATGTATTGAAAGTTGTTCATAGATAAAAGCAGCACTATAAAATACACAAATTTAGCTGAACTTGTATATTTTGTAGTGCTGCTAATACGTGCACTGAATGGACAATTTTAAGTTTTCTCTATTCCGTTTCATTCTTTTTCTCACCTCCTGACGCCTTCTGTTTTGCTGCACACAGTCGTCCTGGTTTAGGTAACACAGGAAATTTTATTGCGGATTGGCGTATTAGTAACTGGTAATCATGATCAGAAACTAGTGCTGAGGAAAGATAGTGCCCTTAACCCGTTAGAGTCCAACTGTAATTCTGTGCACAATGTGCTGCAACACTACGATCCCTGAAATTCTCCACGCGGTGTATTTACGTATATGTTCGTACGGAATACCAGTTGTTTTCTTTAGCGTGGCATAGAAACTCGGTCTGGGTATCCTCCGCCTCTAGATAATTGGGGCCAGCCTATAACTATTAGCGAAGTTAATCCATTCTCTTAATAGGGATCTAGAATGTTACCTTCGGTCAGAATAATGCAGTCCATTCCGAAAGAACCCACAACAGATTTTAGTACTCTGTACCTTTTCGGCGGCCCGCGCCGCCATGTCTGCTGGGACGTTATCTAAGCTGCTGCGCCTTAAACAGCATTAAAAGTTTGTCATTATATACACAAACTGTGTTGTGCCTGAGGTGCGGGCTGTGTGTGTGTGTGTGTGTGTGTGTGTGTGTGTGTGTCTTTGTGTGTGTGTAAATTGGATGACCGTCAGTCTTCAAGCAGCCTCGACAGAGGTTTCCTTGACTTTCCTCGAAAATGGTTCTCTGTCCATGTTGTTACTGCATGCTCGGTATGCAGCCCTCCCGATTTAATTAAATTCATAAAAATTAATCCCGTTAGCCTAGAAACACCAAATTATCTTTACAGTTTATGTCTTTAGTGCCACGCAGCAAATCAAAATTATCCAGCCCTTGCCCCTACTTCTCACCATTCCGATGTATTTGTTTTCATGCTGCTTCTGCCAAAGGACGAGTGGGCAAGGACTGGGAACCTTCTGACAAGCTGATACTCTTTCTCCACCCAAGCCAACCTGAAATACGAGTAAAGTGTGTCTTGAGTTTCCCGCGTCTTTACGTTTCCTCTTCTCTTCTACCATTTCTTACTTTTGTCAGTAATTTGCACCCCCTGTCGGGTTTCGGAGGACTATTTAAACAAAGTGACTTTTTCCTTACATACTCTAATCCTCTTCGAAAATTACTGTTTTCTGGTTCATGACAACACGTAGGCTTTTTAAAATTCATTAACGCTTTGGAAGAATTTTCTCTGTCCATCTTTGTGGCAGATAGAGGGCGGACTATATTCTTGAAGGTCGGTGAATTTCAACTTGACACGACATATATTGCTATGGCAACTTTACTCAAAATAATTCGTAAAATAACACACTCCATTTTCGTACTCCTAATGCGGAAGATACTATATAAGCTCGTGTAATTCAAGAATGAGTAGACATGCATTAGTAGTAATTTTGTCTAAAAATGTGTGCGTTTTCATCAGTTAAAATTCCTTATGCTTTTCTCAACATAACTTTACCTTGGATGATTTAAATCATATTCCCCGCTCTCTAGGTTTGATACACGTCCAATAGTCGCACTTCTGTAAGTCATTCTCGAACAAGTACGGTCGAACTCGGTTATAACGTCATGAAAGGGACTGAGCACTTTGTGTCGTTATAAAGGAGTGTTGCTGTAACCGAGGAGTGTAATAATATGGTTAATGGGGAGGAATTTATTTGTATCACAGAATATCCGACGCTATAGTCTAGGTGTCATATAAATCGATGTCGTTGTAACCGGAGTCAACTGTGTTTTATTACTGACCTCTTCTCTGTGTGATTATAGGTACATCGAATGAAAAGTTCTGCAGCTAGTTTCCTGTAATTGCGCCAATACACTTCTTTTCCTTTCCGCCATAGCAGAAAGTCAAGAAATCTAATTCTCACGCCTTTCCCGATTTTTACAAAGGGAACAGAAGCGCGTCCCTTAAGCCTGCCACTTTTCGTGATTTCTTTTGAGGTCGTTCCTCCTGTTCTGTTTGCAAAAAAAGGAAATCACTAAGGCGCGTGCGGCTGCTGGTTGATGCAATTCAAACGTGTTATTTCCTTCCGTTACTTTATATTTGTTTTCAGTTCAAAGGAGATATTTCTTAGGACGACAGAAATTTATCTCAACGCCTGTCATTCCTGGAACCACCCTGTTGCATCTTAGGCTCCTGGTGGGGTAAGCCTAATTGCTGCTTCGATTTAATAAGATGGCGGATTCGGTTTCTTTATTTGCCTATATGTATCATAGAAGCTAATATAAATGTATGAAACACGGAGAATCAAAGTGATCAATTTTTTTTGTTGTGTTCAGTACGGGGTTTTGGTTTTCTTTCTTTCTCTCATCTTTCTTTCTTTTACTGTCAGGAATCCTCTTTTTCGTCGTTTTTTGCTGAAATTTTATAACATAAGAATCAGATCGCTCTGTTGTGACGGAATAAATCTTAGAAACTCAGTAGAAACCTCGTGGCTTATATTCCTTATTGTACTGGGCTTCTGTTTGTGCAGTTAACCTTAAATTTGAAAGACACCTTCGTAGAACAGAAACTGTGTATTGCAATGCGTGCAAGCAGCTAGGCTGCAAGTTAAAGACATGGATTAACTAATCAACACTGTAGCTGCATGGATGGAAAATTATCTCAAGAATCTCGTAGTTGCTGAATTAGTCAAGAACTTTCAGACCTTTTGTGTAATTTGAGGGTTTATTACAATGTTTGCGACAGCGCAACACTAGTCCTTGTAAGCCAGATGAATCATGTCCCAACATCCTCTTTATTTAATATACAGTTTCTAGTAACCTTCTGTTAATCCTTACGTCACCACAGTATTAGCTTCCCTCTAGGTGTTCCGATTAATTTCTTTTTCAGATTCGTCTCCTGGAAGATCATGCATAGTGATTCTAAGTACACTATCGATATTTTTGTCCATATTTTTATATTATTAAGAACAAGGATACCCAAACCTATAGGAGTTATTTTATTTTTGATTTATTTCCATTTACTTTCTTTTTTACGCAGCTCGAGAGCTGTCACTTTAACAATTTTTAAATGCAGAATTTCTGTTTGTCATGTGGAAAAAAGCCTCCCTGTAGAATGTGAATAGTAATTTCTATTTCAGGAAAGGGCTGGAAGTTACATTTTTGCCTTTTTTCTCTCTCACACGAATATCGTACATTTAATTTTGTAACATTCATTTAGTAATAACAGCATACAAGTAACAGCTTATTGAAATATGCAAGTGATTTAATCCAAATAAAGCTGTTACTGACGTATACATGTAAGCCATTAGCTTTTATATTCAGTTCGTTTCTCAACACAAAAAATATTTGTGCTTCGGTACAGTGTGCCAGTCTTTTTGTTGCAGTGGCTGTGTCTAAAGGTTTTGGTTTAAATCGAACGTTAATGTAATATTAGTGTTTACGTGTCTGATTGGGCCAAGATTCTGAGCTGAGAAAGAACAGAAGCCTTAGAACATATTTTTGTACTGCTTATTAGGATGTGTTTTTATTTTTAATTACTTTTCTGAAAACAGCTTCGTAACATTTCTTTGTCAGGAAGCACATAGTTGAATTTATCCAGTGTTTTCTATAATTAATATGATTACATATTCCTTTTATATGTAGTTTAGTCAGATATAGCAGACTGTACTAGAAGGGAAAGGCTGGTTTTACTGTCCATGTTCCGGTGGAAATTATCATCGCGGCTGATAGGTTGACTTGGGATCAAAACGTCATCCTGATATGAAGCAGGGTGGTGGTAGCAGCGTATAGTTAGAGGTGACAACGGGCTGTGCCTGGAATTGGGAGTGGCTGGTGGAGTGAATCACCGCAAGAAAACGTTGTCCGCGTGACCGAAATTTTGAACAAAAAATACTGTATGAATTTCTCCTGTCCTCAACAGAATTGCATGTTTCTTCACAGGAAGACCGGCATTATTTTGTTGGGGACATGCATTTTTTGTGAGCGGTTATAAAATTTCGTGACCAAAAGCAAACGTCGGATAATTAAGTTTTGTTGTCTTTACCCAAACGTATGTGATAATGAATGCCTTTTTTGCTACATCATGTGTTATAAATGAACTGGATGGCTCATTTTATAAGGTGCTTCATGTTTATACGTATTGTGTGCCACATAAAAAAGAATTATTTTATTAGTAATTAATAATTTTCAATCCCCATTTGGTGCCGAATTTATAAATGCAAGGATTTATACCTCCATTCCACGCATGTCTTCTTGGTGGTGCTTAATTAAGCAGAGAAACTGTTGAAGGAATCTAATGTTCTATGATGATTCGTCAGCGGTACGTGTATTGTTCTGTCCCTACACAACCCAAAAGCTGTGGCTGTGGAATTGTATTTCTCACACGAAGGAAAGAACGGAGATTGAGGGTGTTTGACTGTTGGGTAGCTTACAGAAGGGAATATTTGCACCCAAAACAGGGCTGCGAAAATTGTTAGTACAGTAATAAAATCAACCAGAAGAATTGCTTGGGTAGGGCTAGTAACACGCGTAGGAGATCAGAGAAACCCATACAAAGCGTTAGTTGGAAAACCTGACCGACAGATGGCATTTTAGTGGATAATAAATATATTTTGCATAGTGCAGAATCACATCTGTCTGAATGTAAACGTTATTGTATAGAAATTAAAATGTATAAGGTAGCATGGCGACTGCATTGGGAACAAAATTATAAATTCTTTCGGTGTGTTACAATTACGGATGCTGTATTTTTCTGCTGGCTAACAGGTGCTGCTCTAGTTAGCATGATATTCTCAGTGAAATAAAGCACACTGCTGTTCTTCATGTATGAAAAATGCAATACACAGCTTTAAAGTATTCACTTTTCTTTAATTTTCTTGTTATATTTTGAGTCAGTTTCTTTTACTCCTTGCTCGTAATTCTTCCAGAAGACAGTAGTATTAAATGAAAGTAGGAATTATCTAGTTTTGAGCAACTTTAATGTTGTCCATAAATGTGTGAAATATCACATACGCCGAAGGCAAGAGTGTACAATAATGTGTCATTTTGTAATGTTCAGTGTAACCTCTATCTCTTTTACGCCTTTAGGCAATGCATTTTTGTAGTCTGAATGTAAGACGTGACGATGATACAGGTTGCTAGGATACCAACTTCTCGTGCGAGGGGAAGAGACAGGAAATTCAGTAGCGCAACAAATGACGAGCAATATCAGAATTCAATACAGGCACTAGACAGCAACTGTGAAGACTGCTTAGGGATGTTGTTCAGGTGGAATTGATTGGTTAGTGCCGCTCTAGAGGCAATTTCGAAGGATATTGATCGAATCTTCAAGTAAAACAAGAGTTTATTAAGTTTCAGGTCCTAGTATTTCCTTTGTACATTACGAATTGATTGATGAATATATGATGTTCCCTACAGGAAATACAAAATTTGACCACGTATAGATATTAAGTTCTGAAGCAGAAAATTTATGTGAGTAGTTTAAGAAGGAGATCGGAACACGTCTCGTAAAGCTTACTTTTCTGCTGAGTGGTTGTTTAGTCCTGCAAGTCTGTTGCTACAAAGTTACTATTATTACTGTCATGTGTAAATATCTGGACTGCAAGTTCAGGGATAATACTGTATTTTATAAAGCAAATAAATAACATCTTCACAACTTTTATGGTACATATTTGCAGCAAGTGATAGCACATAGGCAACATGTTTCGACCGATCTTGGTCATCTTCAGGCCTTCTACCACCATAAAGGTGAAAATACACAACTGAAATCAATGGGCTAAATAAATGATATCTCACTTTTACTTTTAATGAAGTAGATGTTGCTTATTGTTTTTATTTTAGTCAGCGATATTTAAAGTGTGACACTGTTTAAAACTTTAAAATATTTGTTAATGTAATATAATTAAGATAATATGACGTGGTGTGGTATCATGATATAACTAGAAATGTCGGTGTTAGGCCTAACAAATATTTTAATATTTTCAACACTGTGTCACATTTTAACAATCGCTGGTTAAAACAAAAATGATAAGCAACTTGTACTTCTTTAAGTGTAAAACTGAGATGTCTGTTATCAAACACATTGATTGCAATTGTATATTCTCAAGTTTTGTGATGATAGAAGGCATGAAGACGACCAAGGTCCGTTCTTAACCTTTTCCTGTGTAATATCACTTGCTGAAAATACATACAATAAAACTTGTGTTGAACGTATTTGTTTCCCTTAGAAGTCTCCATAGCACAACGGGAGGCTTAACATAAAATTTTCATTAGATAATATTCTATGTTCGTGGTGAGTTGACGTCCTTACCATCATATCATATCGTCAGCCTGTATTCCATGTGGTGTGAGAAAAAGAAAGTAGAAGCGAAATAGGTTGCTCCAGAATCCTGAATGTCAGCGACCACTTGTCTTTGAATCTTTGCAACTCCAGAGAGGGTTCTGAGACTGGCTTATGGGCATCCAGTGAACCACTGTACGTGATGATGGAGACTGTTATGGGGCACCTTATGACTGCTGATTAGTTCATGAATTATAACGTGAAGGTTCTCCGCAAGGGTTGGACTTTAACCAGTCGTTTGTTAGTAACTGATCTTCATGACTGAGGATGATCTTTTGGGGCTCATTTTGCCCAGTTTTTTAAAATTATATCTTTCCCAAGTGTCTGTCTCCAAGTCGAACAGATTTTGTTCTTACATATCCTCGCTCTCGTTATTAGTGTCCAAATTACAGGTATGATTGAAGAACATTGCAGTACAGTTTTTATCTTACATGAAGTATGGCATTACCTCAAAAACCCCCAGAGTAGTCGCGTTTTTTGTGTGTTGGCTTGCAAACAGTACCTGATACAGAAGTGTAGGTATGTTTATTTTGCCCACCTATAAAATTTTACTCGCATAACTTAGATAGTTCATTAGGTGTAGCCAATGAAACCAAAACGAAGGACTTTTTATCGCTTTCATAATTATCCTTTCCATTCCACAAGCCATTATCTTCAAGAAACTTGAATATTTTTGAATAGCTATGACCAGGAGACATCTCAAAATTCTAGGCACCAGAATGGTGAAATTAAATGGCGCTGGTGTCGATGCCACATTGTAAGATCACGTGTCCGCCATGCTGTTCCGATAACACGAAATCGAGAGTTATGTCTTTGAAACTACTTTCATTCATAGAACGTTCATACCAAGCTTCTTGCAAGTCTGTCATTGGCTCAAAAATTGAAATGTAAAGACACACTTATCGCACATTTTATCAGCCTGTTTGTTTCCTTGCAGAATAAAGTTCAACTAAGAAAACTGATTTTTTTTCCTTAATATAAACGGGAGAATTATTTTTCTAAAAGTGAGCCGATCTCGAAATGGTTTCGGATTTCTAGGTCTTTAAATTAACGTGCTGATGGCAAATGTAATGCTTCTGTACATATTTTGTCTCTAGCAAAGCCGGAGGTTGACACTGTGATTGAGCCGCGTTTTGCTGTTGTGTTCAATGCTAAACCCTCTCCACAGTAGGTTGTTGATGTACGTGCCCTGAAGCAGGGTTTTTTCCCCCCATGAGGTGATATTTATACGTGCTCCTGCGTGTGTATATTCACATGCCTAGCGATGTTATATGACACACTTCCAAGTATAAGTATAACAGGCGAGGACTTCTTAGAATAATACGAAGAAGAGAAGTGTGTATTATTTCGGTGCTTTAAACACTAAATAACACAAGCAGAAATTTGTGTAATGATTTAAGAATGGGGCTGACTGGACAATTATACTGCGCTAGGTGAATGTGGGACGTAACGCCTTATAAGGCGGTAGATATGTGCGGAGTTTCCCTTAAAACCTCTTGCCTTCATCTTTCTACTCTACAGACAGCTGCAACATACTTTCGTTTTTTGAGTAGAATTCATCCTCTTGTGTTTTTGAAACAATCAAAACACCACTTTATCAGTACGACACAACTATATATTCTTAGAAAAACGCTACCTGTTAACGGATTAAATAATCCATCGTCAGGCTAAATATAGACTTAAATTGCAGGTAAAATGCAACTCATAATAGTACCTTATAATTTTTCACGCTGTTTTGTGGAATCCCACATCACAATATTAATATTACAATAAAATTGTAACGTGCAAAATTAGCCAATAGTAAGTACAATTACAGATAAAATTTTTTAAAATTAATTCTAGGATACATTCTGTTTGTGTCTTACTTCAGAAGTCTTGGAGGTCTCAGAAGCCAACAGAGTAGGTATCTCAAGGGGTAAGTAGGGTAGTGTTGCTTTTATACTGTTGTGCTGAGCCAAAGTTCTGAAAAATAACGAATATTATAAATATGAAGTTAGGCCTATAAATGAAATATATTTGTGTGAGTAGTTAATTTTAGTATTAATTGAAATAACATTTATCCATTCCTTACGTTTTTTTATTTTTACTTTATTTTGTGTTGTGCCGCGTGATCAAACCTCCCAGCTGCCCGGCCAATATCGGACCATCTGACCTCGCGGCACCGTTGGGTTAAGGAATCAGGCTTGCGAAAAACTAAGTTGGGACCCTGATCCGGTAGCTTGCCACCATATCTCGTATAAATATGCAAGTGTCCTGAGACTGCGAGAGATCAGTCTCTTATCAGGCTCGGACGTCCGAAGGGTTAGAGAGAGAAAGAGCGACCGTCATAAACTATATCTGTAAATATGTTAACAAAAACTAATGTCATACATCATCGTACCAGGAGCAAGGCTGACACAATCTGTACATGAGCTACGTCATGGACCAAATAAACCGGATAACCAAATGAACCACCATAAACCAAGGTCCATTCAGAAAGTAACCATCATACCTTTTAGGTTTACCACCAAGGCGTAGACCGCCAGCAGGGCTCCGATTTCCATTGCTGTGATTGTAGAATGAAGATTGCTGGTTCCGCCGACTGAGGACTAATGCTGATGACTTGTCGACTAAATGATTGTCGGCGGAGTGATCCTGGATGGATTGATACCAGGCTACTTCTGCCCAACCATTATATACCCTGTTTTTGAACAAATTTTAACACCGTCATAAATGTAAAATGTATAATTTTGCACCTCATAAAATTTAAAATATATGGGAAGTATCATAAATCAGATTACACAGGTTTTTGAAAATTCACAAACACAACAGAATTTTTGAGGCAAAAATTTGAGCAAACGACTGCTATTCGGCAGAAATAGTGCTGTGACAAAGGTGTATGCAATTAAGGCTGCCAACACAATGAGTTTAACGTATTTCCAACTACCTGTAATTATAGCTGTTTAGAGGGGCTACAAGGGACTACAGTGGAGGTGTGTAATATTTACAATGGCTAATAAAAAGAGAGAAGGAACAAATGGTTCTTTTAACACAGTACGCTTTAATAGGGAGTAATATGGGAAACTGAACGCGGGTCCCAATATGCAGAGTAACGTAACTGGGCTAATTTGTGAAAGGAACATTTGTAGTGTCAGTGGGATGTTAGACCGGAAATATGCTGTGAGTGAAACAGAACAATAATGCGCACAGGGCTAAAGCAGAAAGAAATAAACACATGCACGGTTAGAGTGGTCTGTTGTCCAGTGGCGTGTGAACCATATGTGTAGGCGGTGCAGTAACCACGGCCCACACTACTCGGGGTCCCCTTCAACAAACATTTCTTTTTGTTGTGTTACAAGATTTGGGGCCTCAGCTTTTTTGTAATGTCATTCGCCTTAACACAACGCTTTATTACCTACTGCATCAGCTTTGTTTTCGTAACAGCTAACGAGCGCCTGTAATTCCGTGTCAGGCATACCTGGGCATGTTGTTACGCCATCCTCAGGCAATTTGAAATTGGACTGTGCCGAATTTGGAGACTAATAGATTTAAATGACGGATTTAGCACGTAATTGCGCACATAGACTCTCAAACATCGTAGTATTCTCGTTTTGGAGGCCAATATTTAACACTTTATGGCCATAATACTAATTCATTAACTTACCAGACGGTGTGTTACGCATATGCTGGCTAAGGGGACTTATAAATTGCCTAGGGACTAGGCCACACCATTTTTAGACACGCCACTGGCCCACGCGTACCAAAACACTAGCATTGAACTGCAGCTGACTGTGGAAGGAATCGATAAGTGGCTTAAGCCACGCGTGTGTGATGGCAATTGTTACCCATCGTACGGCCACAGCCTGCATCATCGGAAAAAATGTGTCTTGCATTTATTCACTTAGTGATCCGTGTTGCCTCCATTAGGTTTACGTATTTCTACACCAAATGACAGTTACGCAATTTTCGTCTAAAATCACTGCTTTATTAGTAGCCTTTTCCTACAGCGGTACACAAAAGGCACGATTAAGCGTCATTTAACAAATATTGTCATTCAGCAGTCATGAAACTGAGCACTGATCAAGTCCGGGACAGTATCCATGCAGGATAAACTGAAGTGTTAAGACGTTGGCATTGTACGGCCCGTCGATTCTTTCTCTGGAGCCCAGAGAAAGAATATGATAAACTAATAAGTGAATCTCATCTCTGCAAGACTTCATTTCTTCATTTTCTGTGTTATGCTGTATAGGATAGTAGTTACTTCATGCACTATGTAGGCTACTTCCGCATTAAGAAACGCTATATTTTGCTGACATTTGTGATTTTGTGATCTCAGAATAAACAGTAATTTCATTCATAGTGAACATCAGATAGGCTTTTTAATAAAGATTTAGTGTGTTTTCTGAAAGGTAAGTACCGAACTTTTAAACCTATGAAATGAATGACAGACTTTAAAGGTGTAACAAAATCATAACTTTGGTTAGAATGCAAATAATTCGTAGCAGTGCAAACCTAACGTCCTGATTATTATTTACCGTTTCTCAGGTTAAGTTTATGGGTGTTTAATGACACTAGAAGGTTTTTCGCCATTAATTTCTTAATTGTTCGTAAGTTTCCCTTCCGTTAACATAGCGATTTACGAGAAGTAATATATTGTGAAAAATATAATTGGAATTAATTCATTAATACGAGTTGTGAGATATTCCGGGCCATAAGTATTCACATTCCGTTTATTCGACAGATAGTTACCAAAGTTTGAGAAGAAAGTGCGTCCTCCAGCTTCACGGACCTTCTTAATGTACTCTACGATGTAAATATGGGGGCAACAAGATCCTATGAAAAATTGTTACCGTTATTAATGCCCGCATTTAAAGTTGAATCGACCGACTAATACAATTAGCGGTGAGACTTGAATCCGTAGAAAAAGCATACACTGAAATCTTGTTGTTTGGGTATGGATCACTTTTCCATTCTCTGCTTCACATTGGAGACTGGCGAATTAAAACAACAAACCTACCACGCTTCGAAATATTTAGTTTTGCATAACTGCATACGAGCATTATTATACTCAAAGTTACAATTTAACACCAACTTCGTAATTGACTTTTGTAATTAGCGGTACTCTGTGAAAACCCATGGATTAACAAGTTGGCCTCATTATCAAACTGTGTTGCCAGCAGGCGTGATTAGGCTCTACTGGTCACCAAATTTCAAAAGCACGACGAATTTTACAATTCCCAGATCCTGTATAACGAAGTTCATCAAAGTTAAATCTGACAACTTTGATGATTTTATTAACTCTGTGCTAAAATTGGGCTTCTGTTTGCTGTGAAGTGTTTATTTCGTCCAACGCATACTGTTATGACGTTCAATGTATCCAATTTATTGTACGAACCAAATGCACATTATTAGTTACATGTGAGTGTTAAACACGCAGCTCCGACATGTTTTGATACAAGCGTACCATCTCCAGGGAACACAATATGCCATGTTTAAAATCAATTGCCAGTGATAAGCTATTGTTTGCAAGGTTCCACAGTGTGTAGTAGACTTCCGTTGTTCGTGTCGTTTATGTATAAAGGGGACAACTTGAACTATTTTTGAAAACTTATGGTTAAAATGTGATGAAGATATTTCTGACATAATAAATACATTTATTATGTCCAACTTGACAATCGCTAAAGGGCCTCGGAGCCCTTTTACGTAAAAAAACCAAAACGGAGGAAAACACGTTGCTCAACCGGAGCCGCAGCGGAAATGAAACACGAGAAGGTTCCGGTTTTCGTACAGGAGAAAATGTCACCACGTTGTGGCTGATATCCACACGATAGCCATCACCAGCATCAGTGGCTGCTCTTCGAAAGAGAAACAACACCTCCTGAGAGGACTTGTATACGAAGATGGTTTAGACATACCGCTACTTGAAGAAGTCACAACTGATTGCCTTGACAGCATCCCGGAGTATGATATTCACTACAACATTGGCACGACGAAGCGTGGAAAGGCGATCACAGCGCGAAGCAGCCTCCATCTGGACGGGTTTGAAACCTTACTGTCAAGGTGTGTTTGGTCTGCCGGTACCACCACAGTCTGATCATCAACATATACGTCGCCCCATCTGGGTATATGCACAGGACTGACAGAGAAAACTGCTTCGTTAACGACATTATATACTTTTTTCGACGCACGCCGCAGCACAGCGTCATTGGCAGAGATTACATTTGTATCATTAACCCCTTAGGCTGCACACAGGATTAGAGGCCACGTAGGGCCCTTGCACATCTTATTCAAAATTGCCGAATGCATGACAAATAGACGAAATCTTCACATAGGCGATTATATACTCACTACGTACGGCGAGTGCTGCCTGCTTAGATCGCATATGTCACCACCGCTTTGCTGCCATGCAAAGTCTTTACCGAGATATTCGCCACTGCCTCTTCAGATCACCTTGCAGTACTTCTGGGAATCCGACTTCCCATTCCACTTATAACAGTAGGGGCAGGATACTGGAAGTACAATATTCGCCTTTTAGATGACAGATCTTTTGGTGCCGGATTAAGCCAGCTGTGGACTCATTGTAACACTCAACAACGCAGATATAGGGACAGGATTCACTGGTGGAATGCATGTGCTAAACACCGCATCAGGCGATACTACACAGTGCCGGGAGAAGGAAAAGTAACAAGACCGGGTAGCAGGAGAACTGTTTTGCAAATTATGTACGGCCCCTTGAAGAACACTACGGATGAGTCTACTAACTCAGTGCAATTAAAACATTTTCAACAATATATACAACGCCTGCATACAACGTGCACCAGCTTGCTACAGGTGAAGGTTCATACACACACCCCACCAACTGCGGAACCCACTTCCACTTTTCACCTGGCCAAAAACACTCTAATAAAAAGGTGGAGACTGATAACCTCAATAACAGGCATGAAAGGAACGACACACATGACACAAAAGGAGATTCAACACATCGTCAATGAACACCACATGCAGCATTTCGACAACTTCGACAGTTAGGCTGCTTTTCCACGAGTGGTTTTTAGCAGCGCTGCGGCGGGCAGCGCGGCTAGAGATACATTGGTTCAAATGGACGTATTTCCACGAGCGTACGCTGCAGTGCTGCCGTCAAGGTCATGCGCTGCTAACGCTGTCTTCCACGAGCGGTTTTTAGCAGCGTTACCGCGGGCAGCGCGACTAGAGATATATTGGTTCAAATGGACGTATTACCACGAGTGTACGCTGCAGCGTTGCCGCCAAGGTCATGCGCTGCTAACGCTGCCAGCCGCGGGGACCGGCGTTTCCCCGCGGCTGGCAGCGGCGGTTTTGTGCGGCTCTGCTAGACGAGAACCATTGTGAACAGTTGTGCCGTTTCCACGAGCGACAAACTCGATATAAAAGTTCAAATCCTCAATGTATTCAAGAGGTTAAAGCATAATACTTCACCGCACATCGCAGCTATGCAGCCCCACTTTCCAGCCCGTGAAAATATTGTGTATAATCAACAGAATCCAAGTTTCCCTTCTTCTTCTTCTTCTTCTTCTTCTTTGTATTCCAACCAAACGCCCATTCCTCCACGCCTTTCCATACCCTCACCAGCAGCATCTCTGGGCACTGATTCTGACAATTCCTATCTCGTCTTTTTCCGAGAATCATAAGAATATTGTCATACCCTCACCAGCAGGGTTCCATGCTTGTAGCGGCCGTGCTTGAGGCGGACAGCGCTCGAGGCGGACATAGTTTTGTGATAAGGAAGATTATATATTTACGTGGCTGTAGCTGCCGTGGGTCAGGCGGACATGTTTTTTTATAGGAAGAGGATAAGAAAGAATACAATAAATACCTGCAGACCTGCATACTTGTCTCGAGATCAGAATGCACGACAAAATCACATCGTAAAGAAATACAATGTATTCTTTCAAAGGATGAAAGAGTTCAGCTATTTGGGAACAACCCTAGCGAATCGAAATTCCATTCATGAAGCAATTAAAAGCAGAATGAAGTCGGGGAATGCTTGCTATCTTTCAGTGCAGAATATTTTGTCTTCCAGTTTGCTGTCCAAAAATATAAAGAGGAAGGTATACAGAACTATAATTTTACCTGTTGTTTTGTGTGGGTGTGAAACTTGGTCTCGCACACAAAGGCTGAGGGTGTTCGAGAACAGGGTGCTGAGGAGGATATTTGGGCCTAAGAGGAATGAGGTGATACGGGGTGGGGAAGACTGCAGAACGAGGAACTTAATGCTTTGTACTCATCACCAAATATTATTCGGGTGATCAAATCGAGAGGAATGAGGTGGGCAGGGCATGTAGTACGTATGGGGAGAGGAGAGGTGTACATAGGGTTTTGGTGGGAGACCTGAGGGAAGGAGACCACTTGGAAGACGCAGGCATAGATATCAGGATAACATATCAATGGATCGTCATGAAGTAGGTTGGGAGGTTATGGACTGGATTGATCTAGCTCAGGATAGGGAAAGGTGGCGGGCTGTTGAGAATGCGGTAATGGACCTGCGGGTTCCACAAAATGCGGGAAATTTCTTGGCTAGCTGAGGAACTGTTAGCTTCTCAAGAAGGACTCTGCTCTATGGCGTTAGGTAGTTGGTTGGTTGGTTGGTTGGTTGGTTCGTTGGTTGGTTGGTTAGTTAGTTAGACTTGTATACTTGCAGTGCACTAAAATGCTTGGAATGACAGTTCAGACCCTATAATACCCAACCATTATGCAGTCCACCGACTGATGGCAATCCGTATCTTCGTCACACACCTACCGATATGCCTCGGTTCGGATTCTAGCAGCCCGACTGTTCACGTCGCTATTGCTAGTGAATTGTGCAAGCATGGGGCTTCCTAGAGAGAAAAAACTGTGCTTTTTGACTTTGAGTCTGTAAAGCAGTGGTTCTAAAAAGGGGATACTTTGTCACATATATCGTTAATCGGAGAACTTCGCGGCCCTTGTGACGTAGATTTGAAAAACTATTTACAAATGACTGATGAATGTTTTAAAGTTTTGCCCCATTTGTTGAAGCTTTTCATTGAAAAGCAGAACACAAGAATGAGAAGAGCCATCAGCGCAGAAGAAAGTTTGACTCCACCTTGAGGACTTTTGGCAACGGGATGAAGCTTTGAAGGCTTGAAATGTACAGCTGTTATCTCGCCTCAAGCTCTTGCGTGAACAGTTCCTGAAACCTGTAAATTCATCGATACGGTGTTAAAGGAACAATACTTGAAGTTACGAAACAAGGGTATTTTTTACTATTACAAACGCCATACATTTTATTATTTTAGCTGCATTACAACCTTATATAATTATTTTAAATTAACTTTTCAGCTTCCAAAGAAGACAGTAGAAAGGTTACGAATCACTGAAGGCTTCGAAAACAGCTGGAATCTTCGCAGCTGTGGAGGCGCGATACGTGAGAAACACATTCGAATAGTGGTTGTTAAGTATGGGCGAAATACGAAAAATTTCGCCCATACTTAACAACCAAGCAAAAACCGGAGGCCAAAATCCAAGAAAGTATAAATCACATCACGCACTGCACGCACGACCGTTTAAGAACGTTCCGGTTACAATATTGATGGGAGCTACTAGTACTGGAATTACGTATTATTATACACGTCTTCATCTTGTGGTCGACTGTTGATGCACCTTTCATCTTCTATACCAACATATGCCTCACGTACATTTTATTTCATTTTATTGTTATTTTATATATACATACAAATTGTATATTTTAATCCATTGTGAAGTGGAAGGCCTTAACCATTCTGAAAAGTAGAGTTTTCAACGTTCATGTTTTTGGAGGAGCCTGATGAAGGCCATAACAGGCCGAAACTAGTTGCTCAAATGTCCAAATAACGACATATAACAGAGTTGGCTGTGAGTAATTTTTTGTGAAAGGTGAAATATTAAATAATAAAAATATCGCATGACTGACTGACGACTGGCTAAGGTTTCTTGTCTGCATAATGTTGGAAAGACATTGACTAGACCCAAGTGTGGAACAAAAGGCCGAGGAAATGTTTGCAGATAATGGACTTGTGTAACTCGCATAGCTTCAATATTCTTATCTCATTCATGTGCCAGATAAAAACGGATCACTTTACTGTCCGCGTAAAGCAGGCTGTGTCCGCCTGAAGCACGATTTTAGCTTGTCCGCCTGAAGCACGGCCGCCTCGAGCACGACACCCACCAGCAGCAGCTGTGGGCAGATTCTGATAATTCCTATCTCGACTTGTTCCCAGAATCATAAGAATATTGTCAATGTAATTTTGAGTGCATTTTGTGATGATTTTGTAACAATCATTCACTAATGCTGTGTACGCCATGCAAATGCCTGTTGTAGTTTTGTTTTGACTGTTATTACTTTTCCCTCCTTGTTTAAGCATTTAAATTACCTACAACGAAATTTCTACTTAAACGTATGTCAGATATATACTAAATCCTTATTGGAATACGAGTAATTACGGAACGATTTCTTACCTCGATGTAATACAGTCAATCTCGGTTATAACGGATCCCAAGGGGCGTCCAAAACTATCCGTTATAACCGAAGTCTGTTATATCAGGGTTTCTGTTAAATTACTTCTTAACGTAACACTTAAATTTATACCACTTAAGTTACGCTAGTTTTCAGTTTTATTGCATATGAACATGAACAGCTACATTTGGACACACGAAAACACACATTACTATATTCGTGAACCCTTGATGTAACAGATGGAAGCACCACACACCAAGATGTCTGAATGCTCCCCTCCTTTGCGCACCTACTGTATTGTACAACATGCTGTAATTTTTTAAATCACCCCCATGCCGCAAAAGCCCCTCGTGGGCCAGGGGCCTCTCATTACCGTGGCTTCACGATCACGGTCAGACGCACCACATTCTTGCAGCGCTACTCTCGACGAGTGATCTGCCCGACGCAAAGATCCCTATGTGACAACAGACAACATTCACAGGAGACAGATATCCATGCCCCCGGCGGGATTGGAACTCACAATCCCAGCAAGCGAATGGCGGCAGACCCACGCCTTACACCGTGCGGTCACTAGGATCGGCCAAAATTTTAGATACTGTACGTATTCGCATGGCGCAGTTGGTTGAAGCACTGCGCAACACACCGGAAGGCCTTGGGGTCGATTCCCGATGGTGCCATTGGAATTTTTCATTGACATAGTCCTTCCGGCCGCACTGTGGCCTTGGGGTCTACTCAGCCTCTAACAGAAATAGTACCAGGAATATTTCCTGGGGGTAAAGGTGGCCGGTGCGTAAGGCTGACAAGCTTGCCACCTTCATGTGCCGCTTGTCTTCAAATCTGGGAGTCTCTATCTCCTGGAACGCTCTGAGCCTATCCAGGTCTCTAATGGGATAGCTTTACCTTTCACCTGGCTGGTTGGCCCGTACTGACACATATCACTTCTTTGCCGAAAAAATAATTCTGTTTATGTGCGGTAAATAAAAATCTTACAAAATCGCTACCTCAAATATTACAAGTAAATGCGCCGAAGTCAGGCCGTGATTGATTTATGACAGGACACTCTGCCCCAGGTGCCCTAAAGATGCTCGCATGGGACAATTACAGTACTTTCTCCCTGCTGTATGAATAACAGAAACAGGTAGAGACTGCACCGCTTTATCCATTATAACCGCTAAAGGTTTGACCTTGTCCTTAGCAAAGCCAAACAAATTGCAAAATTTACAAGCCTCCACGGCGTCTCCGGGTACAAAATGCTATCAAATTACATTTGCAGTCGTCATGTTGCTCTGACGAGTGAGCACCCTGCCCTCGAACTCGCTCTAACCTTTGTGAAATTATCATTATTTTGCCAAAAACGGTATAGCCGAGAAAAATCAAGTGTTGGGAAATGTCGGAGAAATCCGATGTGACCGAAGATCCGATATATAAGAGACCGGTTTAACCAGGGTAGTTACAATGATAAAGCATACGGAAACGGCCGGGGAATTGAAAAAGATGCGTTATAACCGAAGTCCGTTATAACCGAGGCTGACTTAGCAAGTCTCTCTGCTGGAGGTACACATCTTCTCATATTTGTTTCCAGTCCACAAATCTCTTCCTGAAGGAGATTGAGCAGTTCGTCAAACGACTTCAGTGACATGCGAAAATACTGAAATTCATTTTCGTCTTTCCTGAATTCGTAAAATGGTGTATAAAATTGACCCGTTTTTAGTCTTGTACAAACCAAAGGATGAACCCAGTACCGGTGACGACGCTTCTTTTTATAAATTCTCTTGTGTGTCAGTGCAAGCATAAGAACTTCCTCCTCCAAGTCCATTACGTCTACTGGTGGGTGGAAGGGCAGCAGCGAACGTCAGCGCCGCTCGTGGAAAACCAGCTTTACAGGTGAGATAAACTCGGATGTTGGATTGGCACCCGAATGGCGGGAGACATAACTGCGAGCATGTATGGGCCGATAACACTTGACGAACTCAAATTTGCAATGGCACGGGGAGCACGGAACAAGTCGCCAGGCTTTGACTGGATAATACACGAATTTTATGTCACCCATTGGGACATTATCAAAGGAGAACTTCTGTAGCTATACAACACAATGCTGCAGCGAAAGACACTGCCTTCCCACGAACTGCTGGGATACTCGTGTGCCTACCAAAGTCCCAAAGCCACATACAGTCAATGATTATAGACACCTCTCTCTTCTTAATACTGATTACGAAACTTACGCACGGGTTCTTGCCCGCCGATTAGCCCCCACTATATAGGAAGTAGTTCACTACGTTCAGTACTGCTGTGCCTAGGACCGAGTGGCACATGACTACACCTTGAGACAGTATGGCGTCGACGAGGACACAATTGCTTTGGTTCGAGGAATATACAACAATGCTGCATCTAGTGTCCTGATCAACGGCCACATGTCCGCGGAAATACCGATACGCTGTGGAATAAGACGACGATGCCCACTCAGCATGCTGATATACGTCTGACTCCTCAATCCCCTTTTCACTAAGCTTAAGTCCTCATTGGTGTTCGAGTTTACGCCAGTATCCGGGAAGAAGTGACGGCATACACTGATGATGTCGCTGTAATTCATGCTGACCAGACCGACGTAGCCGTGGTGCACGGTATCGTGAAACTTTACGAAGAGGCAACGGTAGCATCTATCAATATATGTAAATCACGGGCTCGCGCACTGGGGGGGGGGGGGGGGTTTGAACGCTGCAACAGATATATTGGGCGTTCCTTAGGTCTCTGAGGTGTGCAACATAGGAGTCACATTACGTAATACCATCCCTGCCACGTCTAGCAGAACATGGCCTGGTAGAGTAAAGCGACTCAAACGTAGAGTACGGCGAATGAGCTACCGTCGAAACTTAAGCCTCTCACAACGAATGCAGTTTGCACACACGTACCTCCTATCCAAGGTACGGTATCACACACAAATCTTGCCGATGGAAGCGCCTCACATCCGCCATTCACCAGCATCCTGTCTTGGTTCATATGGGAAGGGGCAGCCCTTCGTGTGCCGCTTTCGACGCTACGGTTCCCACCGAATAAACTTGGTGCAAATCTCACTGACGTACAAGAAGAAGGCCACGCCTTATCTCAGGTGATGTATACGACGACTCACAATGGGCCACACCCTGGGAGTATGCTGGTTTCAAATGTGGACTACATACTTTATTAGAACCAGCCCACCTGATACGCCTATAATAGCCCAACGATTGGCCTGCCTGCGAATATATTTTCAAGAAATATGTTACATTCAGCCCTCAATATCGGGTCTTCGAAGGAAGCGCCAAGGAGCGTCCCTATATACACAATTCCGGGCGGTTGTACCGACACCCGCACCCGCCACCGCTCTCGGATGCGGGTATGTAAGTTCTTACCTGGCGTAGACTGGCCAACGATTTGGAGGAGTATAGCACACGCTTCCATTAACGCAAGAGTGCGTTCAACATGGTACGACATCATACCGATTCAAACGCGTCTTTATCGAATTCGCCCACAGCCCATCCCAGACTGTGCACTGTGTGCTGCACCGGACACACTGCAATATTGCCTCGCGGGATGTGGCGTAACGACCAGCATCTTGGCAGTGGACCCGGCGCCCATTTGCGATATTTAGGCGCACAGATCCTCGGTGTATTCCGAGCACGTGGTTGACTACCCCAAATATAAACATATGGCCATGTCAAAAACACAGTGCAGTCATATGGCTCATGGGTCGTATGATACGCTATATACTCAACGCCACACGGTCGCCTACGCTTTTGGACCACGCTGATTTTTTGAGGCGATCCTGGTGGAGAAATTATCGGCGGAGAAGACGCGTTGCAACATTTTGGAATTATGTGGACGTGTATACATCAAGTACTTTACTCCAGTCTGGGGGGACAGCATCACCCGTATAACCTCCACGTGACGGACGAGAGAATATTTGTTTTTTGCAATGCATGAGGACCTACGGATGAGGGTAACCACTCAGGACACAATCTGTGTTACACCCTGACGTTAGTGACGTAGAACATAAACTGGACATGATGAGTGACAATAAAGTACATTATTAACAAATGGGGGCAAGGTGGCGGATTTGTAGCCAGAAGTTTGCGATTTTGCATCTCGCTTTGGCATTTTTTGTACTTATTACTCGCATAATACCTTTGAAATTTATAATTTTTCTTATTAAGTCTGTAGGTTTTCTTATTATTCTGTAGGCAACTACGCAACAACACAGTCGTCATACTGTGTCACGTTCGTTTGCAGATTGATTCTCGCATCACGGGGAGTGCAAGATCGAGTCGTCTGAGATTCGTTTCAAACTTTGTGGGAATAAAGACTTTCTGGCAAAGCAATATGACCCAGCACTACCACCCCGCTCTTGGGCACAGAGGACCTGTCAAAGCCTACGTGCAGCAGTACAGTAACGGCTCGACCCACACTTACTCGTTACCACCCCGCTCTCAAAAATTGCACGAAAACTTCTGACCACACTCTCTTCTCCATTACATCCAACGCGTCTCCGTAGCTTAGGGTTTAACCTGGCAGATTTTTAATTAGAATGTTGCGAGTTAGTGTGTCGTCACAACCTTTTCTAGGCGCGTTCGCAAAATTGCGAAAGGCGCCTATTAGCTCCGTCATGTCTGTCTGTCTGTCCGTCCGTCCCTCAATCCGTATGGGACAACTCGGCTTCCACTGGACGGATTTTCATGATATATGTTATTCATTTATTTTTCGAAAATCTGTCGAGAATATTCAACTTTCATTAAAATCTGATAGTAGTAATGGCTACTTCACATGAAAACCTATGTACATTTAGGATAATATCACGCTGAATTCTTGTTAGCATGACAACTGGTTCAGAGAAAATCGGTAAAGAAAATCAAAACGCATATTTTGTGTTCATTAACTTTTTTTCCGAATATCGTGCCGTTTATTAGATAATGGTGGAGTAATATGGTACAGACAGACAGACAGACCGCAGACAGCAATATAAAAAGGCGCTTGCGATTTGCGTGCTGGATAAGTAAGACTACTGATACGCACTGGGAATATGTAATACTTATTTATTCTCCACGTTAACAGTGGTTTCGCGAACGCGCCTTAATGTTACGTTTGCATATTGCTTATCTTGTTTTCAAAATAATCTTGATCTTGATATTAGACGTCCCGTTTTTCTGTTTATATAAACCGTACAATACTTATGCACAACAAACAGAACTTTTTAATAATAAACAATTTTTGTTTTCACTTAATTTAGCAATGTGTTTCGGTCTATTTAAGCCATCGTCAGGCTAATTTTATGAAAAAAAAATAAAAATGTAAAATTTACAATTTGCCTTGAATTGTATTAATTACTGGTTATGAGATGCAGTTCTTGCAATATTGTTAACAAATAATTTATACCAGGCAAATTGTTATGTTTAAAATTTTATGTTTTACATTTCATAAAATTAGCCTGATGATGGCTTAGATGAGGTAGAACGTGTTGCTACAATAACTACATGAGAATTTCGTAAAGTTATGCCTGCACCAAAGCATCTCGCGCAAATTATGTGACCTTGAAGCGGTATCTATGCCAACTTGTTCACTGTTTCTTGTGCTTAAATTTGCCGTGGGCTACATCTTGGTATACATAGTGATTTGCGTTATATTCTTTTCAAAATGGGTGACCTATTCTCAACCGTGTCGAAGCGCATGAAACAGCGAGCTGTTACTGAGTTTTTGACCGGCGAAAATGAAACTCCTACTGCAATTCTTCGCTTTGTATGGTGAAGATAACCGGGGACGTCAGTGCTGTACGCTGCTGGGTGATAAAATCGAGTGATAGTGACAGCAATTTGGAACTGAACAACCAGCCGCGGTCTGGAAAGCCCGTCGGCGCAACTCATGATTTGAACAGACAAAAACTGACCAACTTGTTCAAGAAAGTGTACGAAGGTCAACTCCCAGACTTACATGGAGACCCTAAAGAGGCGGAAAAAACGAATCAATCGCGTTCTTCAGGGATAAAAGCCAATGCTTCTTCAACATGATAAAGCCAGACACCGCTGCCACTTCAGCGGCGGATTTGAGGTTGTTCCACACCCTCCGGATTTGGCACTGTCTGGTTGTTTGTAGATCTCAAGGAATATTTTAAAGGAATTCAGTTCACTTGGCATGAAGAAATGGTTTCGAGACTGAATAATTGGACACCAACGGGTTCGAAAAACTTATTCAGCGTTGGCGGCGTAGTGTAGAACTAGAGGGACACTGCGTGAAAAAGTGAGGTACAGAAACAAAGTACAAATTTTGTTTCGTTTCTTTTCGATACCTCGTCTGGAAATAAAGGTATAACTTCCGGGGCGTTACTTTCCTAACGCCCTACGTATAAAAAATATTGTTTATTATTAAAGAGTTGTGTTGAAGATGCATTAAGTATTCTTCGTTGGTGAGTAATCCGGTGATATTTTCGTTTAACCTGACGCTGGAAATAAAACTACTCAGGCCTACATGATATAAATTTAGTTAAAGTAATATATGTCTCACGGACCTAAACTGTACCGTGAACCGATACCAATATTGTGAGTTACTTAGGGCGTGTGGGGTGGAATTTTGATGCGACCGGTGGGAGAACTATCATCCAATGGGGAGTAACAACAAGTCAGCGGAGTGCAAGCAGCTGTAACTCCCTCGGGGGTTGTGAGAATCCCGTTGATTTATCGCAAATGGAAATATAGTTATGTTTTATTGTGGCATAGGAGAAGGTTAATAAGGATAGTTCACTCTAGAACAGGCCATGAAGGCCCAGAGGGGGAGTAGAGATGTAGCTGTGCTGTTTCGTTAATCTCTGCACTAGGTGGGGTGGGTGGTCAACGCCACGCCTTGGCCGCTTTACTCCCGGAAAAAAGACCCAATACCCATAGGAAAAGGATAGTTCAGACGGAATGTATTGCACATACGCGGACTACAGTCCATGAGAACGTGTCGTTAGACAGTGTAGCTTTCCGACTTCCTTTGGTAAAATGTGCGTAGATTTAAAGTTTTCACATCGGTGGTTGGGAATGTTACTGTTTTTTCGGCTGTATTACTACCGTTTCCGAAGAAACTGTAGAATATTGTACCAGGGTTTACGCATCTTTATTTTGAAAGTGACGGCAGCAGATTCTGCCTAAACCGACGAAGTTCTACCATATTATACTACATCGTATCCCAATATTATGTGCAGAATGCGCGTATAATTTAATATAGTTTTCTTTAAAATAAAATTAAACGTCTTTCTTAGTGATGTTGACGTTTCGGCTAGGCTTATGACCCAATCGATCTATCGAAACCGAGAAGAAAGTTTTTCAAACATGTTATACAGTTTAAAAAATGTTACTTTTTACGTTACGTGGTAAACGTTACATCAGCATTTAAGAACCAGAAATTCCGTATCTGTTGTCCTTTGCATTATAGCTCATTTCTATGTAATTAACTAACTAAATCCCTAAATCAGATAGTCAAGAAATGTCTCGGCATTTTATGTAACCTGAAGTTTTATTATTTATAAGGTTACTGTCTTTTGGCATGTGACGCCTTGCAGTGTGGCAGATAAATGCCGTCGATGCTCTTCTACCAGACTACACGGCGTCAATTTCCCTTTCAAGAGATTCACAATTTCATGGCCTGCATATTGAATATGAATGGTAATACATAATACCATTCAGTGGCTCTAATTTATAAGAGAGGATCAGTGGAAGGTTATCTGTGGCAATCACAGCTAGACGTGTACTCGTCAGATTTTCCTTTTAAAATTTCAAGGGGATTTGGGCGGCTATTAATATAATTTTCAGGCTTGGTTTCAGAAGTATATACCCTAAGTGTTCTCTGTGTAAATGAAAAAAAAGAAAAATTTTATATGCAAATTGTAGTCTTATGAAGTTGCACATGCTGTTTATGAAGTTTCCTGTGTTTTTTGTTGACACCATCCTTTCGGAACAACACTGTCTTGCACTTCAGGGTCAATTTCGTCGCTGGTTGAATAGAGTGATCATGTGGTGTAATATGAGCTCACCATTTGTGTAACTATCAGAAGGGCACATCATGAAGATGCACTAAAATTATGTCCATGTGCATTGCTTGCAGGAGTTCTGAAACTGCGCATGCAGCAAGTGTTGTTGAATTTGGGAGTTCTGAGAAGTATTCGTCTGCATGTGGAGCATTTGATAATTAAAACTATGGTACAAGGAGGATCTATAATTTATTTCTTTTTTAAGGTTAGTGTTTTATTATGAATGATTACTGATTCTTTTGTTTTACTTTTACAGACTGTAAACACGTATTCCGGTGCTCTGCCTTCATGCCCGTTCTTTACAAGCCTGTGAAACTGGAAGAATATTGCTGTAAGTTTACATACTAGTTGAAATATTGGTTTAATCTTTCTATTTTTTATGCTTAGAACTGAAAACTTGTTTGTATTTAGAGGGTCTGTGGGTTTTTAGTCTTCAAGTTTCTGTTTGGTTGTCACTTGACTTCTGACGTTGCTCATCATCTAGTGTCCCCAAAACGCAAACTGTATAACTTTGTGCGTTCTGGATGATTTTTGGTGAAAATAGTTACGACACAAAGTAGTCTTAATTGTAATACCATCGTTAGAACCTCTCCAGAATCGAAGCTTGTACTTTTTTCTCAGAATTAAACGAATTAACTTTACTCATATTATTGAAAATGAATTTGGCATAAAGATAAGAATTGCATCCGAAAGCCCTACGGCAACACATCGCTATTAAGTACCATAGACCAGAATATTAGAAAGGGTACCGAATAAACTTTATAATATATTTATGCGGCTAGAATCGGGAGAAAAAGCCAACAGACATTTAACATTTGTATCTGCCAGACTAAAATAAATTTAACTTGCACATGTTAATACTCATGGAAAATAGATAATATAACTGGATATGATTTTTAAAATGCTTGAGGTTATGATGAATTTATGCTTTTAGCAAAGTGATTCGTAAGTTGAAACGAATGCAGTAATATTCTAATAAAATCTGGGTTAAGCGTAGCATATCTCTTTCACGTATGTGAGTTAACCTAGGTAATGCTACAGAGGACATGACGATGTTAAGGTGCGGCTTTCAATTTATTTCCAAATTAACGTATGTAGCCCCACGCGTGTATGAACCAGAAATATTAAGTATGTCAACCGATATGCAATTTTGACGTCTGAATATTTCAGTGTGTTGGGATTTGTACATACTATGCTGTAAAACGTTGAAGAATGGTCATAACAGGCAGTCATTGTTAATGTCAGTCCAAACTTCCAATTAGTAAAATATCCAGCATTTTGTACAGTATTAGTTTTGTTCCTTTTACACAAATGTTGGTAAACATTAATCATATAGAGTGAGTGTGTTTTCGTAGTAAGAGACACATAACGCATTTACGAATACATTGGTTACGGAAACCGTTTGCCAGTATCAGGCGTGCCACTATTTCACTTGCTATGGCTGAAATGAAAAATACGTATCGGAAGTCTTGTTTTACTGATTTTATGTGGGCGTAATTATTGAACTGTGCGGTTAGTTTAAGACTTATTATGTCTGTAGTGGTTTGACTATGTTTAACACTTCACTGTTTACAGCCCTCTTATAATTATATGCACTACCTGCTATAATATTAAGATAGGCCTATTCAGTATGTGCTATATATAGTATTTGTGTGTTTCCTGGGATGCTAAAATACCGTTTATTAACCTAAAACCCACTTACTTGTTAGTCTTTATAATGGACACGGACTGTGTTCTATGTGAGACAGAAACCATAATTATATGTACGCTTTATTAATAGATAAAATCGTGCCTACTTTTGAGTGTTGCAGTCACCTGACAGGTGAAGCCGTGTATATTTATGGGTGGCAATTTTAACGATGCTGTGAGTACCTGAGACTATAAAAGGTACAACGGAGAATGAGTAGTTATAACAAATATAACAAATGTGAAGTTATGTACGAGGACGCGGTCGTGGCACGATCTCTGGCTTTTCCTACAGCGGCTGAGGAGTACCACGAAACTTATAAGTAGGGAAGCCGATTTCAGGGCTGATGTTAGAACTCAAGACCTCATAAATATAAAGTAGGAGCCATAACAACATGACGTGATGTTTGACGTAAGTCATGTAGTTTTGTAGACAGGTACCAACGTTCCTCTGCAGGGTCAGAGGTGGAAGCAGGAGTTGTTCTGAAGTGTTGACACCTCTCCACAAAAACAGGCTACACTGCGTCGCGCCTGAGAAACAGTAATACGCATTACTGCCTTGAAAACTTCAAATCTCTCTTAAATAATACTTGTACCTTTCCTTGTAATTTTTCGTGCAGGGTCTCGTTACATCATATTTATTCAACAACAGAATTTTTTTCTATGATATTCGAATAGTGTACTTCCGGCCTTTAATTGACAGAACTGTTGCTAAGATAAGCTTCTAAGAAGTCACAGGGAAACGAATGTAGTGCGCAGTCAGTCCATGGTCGTCCGACGGAATGCGGTTGTTTGTCATCAGTGAATCGTGAACCTATTCTACTGCAGGTGGGTCAAGACAACTCTTGCACCACCTAGTACGGCTAAGTAAATGTGGACGCTTTCACGAACCCGAGTCTAAACAGCGCGATTCAAGGAGCATTCGGAGAATAGGCATTATTTCGAAGAGATGCTCGCAAAGGCGCGTTGCAACTGGGATACGTGAAGCCACTAGACGAGTATTTGGTACAGAGCTGGCAATGATTACGCTGTATGTCACGGGCACTAGTAATCTGGACCCTCCTTAAGACATCGTATCGTACTGTGGTATAGTTTAAGGTTTCAGTAAAATACACGCCATCATCTAAGGGAAGTTATAAGGTTGTGCAACTGTAAAAGCTAATTCACACAGACCATGCCGCGCCCATGCCCCTACCTTGCCACGCCGTCTCGCTAAACGTTTAGATTGTGTCGTTCCCATTCGATTTACACAGGGCGACTGTTTTTAATTCACACATGCCATGCCGCGCCCATGCCGTGCTCAGACCATGCCGCTTCGAAAGCGACTTTTCAAGGCCACGCACAGCACGGCATGGGCGCGGCATGGGCACGGCATGGTATGTGTGAACAAGCCTTTAACATTTCGGATGTAGGAACTCATTTCCGTAGGGATGTCTAACAAAACATAAAGTGGCACGATACCATACAAAATTGTACGAATAACATCTAAGTATTAGGCGAACCCTCGTTAAGTGGGCGCTCCATCGTCACGGCATGGCGCCTTCTGGTTTGTGTGTGGTGGAGGCAGGTTCCAGATATGTAGAGTATGTAGGAATAGGCTTATCTCGGACTAAAAGTACGCGATCTTCTTCCGGGATGTGACTCCTTTCCTTATCAGTCACAACACATATAGGCCTAGTAGCCAAACCTTTGATTGTTACATGCTTACATGGTTGAGACAAAGAATCAGGAATGGCAATGCAGACTACATTTGCGTACCATAAGTTTTGTGTGTGCGTATAGCGTATACAGAATAAGTTTCATATCTTGTTGTATTTTCTGTTAGGTCACGGGTTAGGTTAGGGGTTGGGCGGGTGGTTATTTCTGGCCTTGAAAAGAGCACCTTAAAGAATGTTACACGGGAACTTGGACTTGCCAGAATGATAAATGTATTAACTAACTAAACAAACATTAGCTGCTCAAGAAGAATGCTACTCCAGCGAGTGTTATGGCTATGTTTCGGAATCAAATTCAGTGAGATTTCCTAATTTTCTCTTTTTTTGTGTGTACATGATGGGGAGGCTCCTTAATTTTTAACCGCCTTTTATTCAAAAGCGAAGGTTTTTGGTAAGACCTCTGTCCGTCGGTGGGACAGGTCTACAAGTGAGAACTTCGAGGGGCTCACTGCAATGTTTAGAACAGTGCGGCGTTGTCAGAAGTGCAGATGCACTTAACAGAGATTGCGAACCGCCATTTTCCCCTTGCTTCCTAAGTGTGTTTTACTTATTTTAGGCTTATTTAACGAATCTGTTAGTAGCTTGAACAATATAGCCTCGAGTGATAGGATAATGTAGTGAATAACCGATTTTAAAGGAACCGTAAGAGCATATTTGCGACATTATTTGAGACAATGTTTCACCACTTGCTTGGAGAAACTAAGGAAAAGCACAAAGGACCTCACTTAGTATAATCAGGGTCCCGACCGAAATTCGAATTGCTTACCTCCTGAAGAGAAGTCAGCAGCCTTCGATTTGTACCAGCTTACTTGGTTATTGGATTTTGACGTATAATCGTCGTATTATTTGACGCTATAAACAGTATGCTTTTGATATAATCATGTTAAGTACATAGAGAAAAATCGCATGTTCGCTGCCTCCCTACATAGAAATAAATATTAGTTGTCTCCTGTCAATATTGAACACGTGGTTAACTTCGTAGCAATGTTTCTACACACAACAGAACTGTGAGTTGACATATCGACTTCTGTTCCATGTTTATACTGTGCTTCACGCGTTGCTTACGTATTCCGGTCACTGACTGTGTAACATTTTGACTATTACAATTTATGAAGTACGTTGTGAACGCTTGTTCGTTATTTGAAATTCTAGTATGCCCCTGAGCATTTCAAAATAGTATTTATTCGCAGTGAAGTAATTACTGTTTGAAATTAATGATTCATTCACCAGTATTATCATTTTACTAGTATTATTGTTATTGTGCATCTGTGTGTGATAATTGGACTTTTTTGTGTGCAGTTGTGCAGGAAAGTTACGTAGGCCTGGTAATGTGTGTTTATTCTATCACATTATTGATATTAGTGGAAAATATGTGTGATATGGTTATAGGCATAATTAACAGGCATCCGAATATCTTGCATCACGAAATTATTACAATGCAGTTAGGTCTATTAAAATGCATTAGTTTCGCATTATGAATTCTCGTTGGTAAAAAAGACGTTCACGTACGCACTGCTGAAATCTGTCTCTTTACAGTGCGTTATGGCATAGGGGGAAGTGCAGTTGTAATGTTTAACTTCGACTCTAGAGAGAAGTGCGTGATCATCTTGACGCCCCAGCCGCTTTACCTCGGAGAAACCATCCACCTTGTCCACTGGGTCGCCCAGGGCTCACCTGCACACTTCGGAGAACAGAGTAATCTCTTTTTCCCACTGAGAATCGAACCTCGGTTTCTCAGTTGTCCAGCCAGTAGCATAGTTGCAGCAGGGACTGCACTGTAAGCTGTGTTCAGATGGCCGAAGCCAAGTGTGATTGTCGGGCTCCTGTGAACTGGGAACGATCTTCTGACTTCTAGGGGCCGTAAATTCGTAACTACGCGTTTATGAGATTTTCAAGAAATATCACTGGACAGGCTTCACGTAGGGAGGGAGGAAAGTTCTGTTCCTAATTTCGACCGATAAACTGGCTATACTGAATGAAGCTCCTTGTCCTTTCCCTCAGTCTCAACAGACAAATGCCGATGTGTTATCAGGGTGAAGTCAGATTATCATTTGACGTTACAGGTCGTAATCTTCGATATGGCGCACGTTAAAATGACAGAAAATGGAGGGACTGTGGTCCGTAGATAGAGTGAAAGAGAGAGAGAACCATTTTATTTAAAGGGGCTGTCGGTTACTAAGATTAATTGACATCGGTTTTAGGTGAAGCAAACATGAGTATGGAGCACTGATGGAGTGAAACTGACTGGGAAAACCGAAGTACTTGGAGGAAAACGTGTCCCACTGCCACCTTTTTCACCTCACATTCCACATGAACTGGCCTGGCATCGTAACCGGGCCTTCGATGTGACGGCGCGACTGATTGCCTGTCTTCTGTATGGAATTATTAGGAATGTATGGAAACAAAGTGCCTATAATGTATTTAGTGGTTAGTAAAGAGAACAACATGGTATTCCGTGGCCCTACGTTCAGAATGCAGAGATTCCATTAGATGTAGTTAGAGCGTTAATGACGGATTGTACTTACTATATAATTTCGCCTGTAATATCATCGATGAAAGACTACATGCCAGGACTTTCGGTCATAAGGGTCATAAGCCCGAAATATTTACGCTGATCAGGTTGCTTTATCTGTTCCTCATATGAATAATACATTTACCATGTCTCGCCGCCTGTAAGATTGAATTTGGAGAATACGGGGTAATGTTGAGAAATAAATTCTTCTCACGTAGAAGTACCATTGATGGAGAGATGTGTTCCTCATACCTCGAAACAGAAGCAAGAAAACGCTAGCTTGTATACATCGACAGTGATTAAATTGTTCTAGTACGGGATATGCAATAAGAACGACACAAAATATCCGTTGAGCCATAATGATGAAAAAGCTTCAATATCAGTCCTGTATAATAGGAAATCAAATTCTGCCATTTTTCACTTGTGAGCAGATGTGTTTGTTTACTTAATATTTTTTCAGTGCTTGTGCCGTTTGCATAATGTGTTGGCCAAATGGGCAGCACTCCTGTTTCATACACTGGAAGTTCCGGGATGAAATGTCGGCCCAAAGACAGGTTAGGCAGATTTTTATGGCTTTGCTGATTCTCTTAAAACAAGCAGAAGGCCTAAGAAATCAAATGCGAACACGACCTTTTCCTTCCAATTCACTATTGAGTAGCCATTCTGACATTTGGCGCTACAGGGTACGAGATAATGATAGTGTCGCTGGGTAGAGTGTAAATCAGTGTATGTTGTTCTCGAAGATTCTATCGTACGAAAAATTAAAAAAGTATTAAATACGTATAGACGCAGATCCTACTGGAACAAAACTAGTGGGCGTTTTGAGGCATACAAAAAATAGACCGCGTCTTCATTGGTTTAGTAGTGTGCAGGGAAGACATTGCTTCTTATTCTGAGAATCTTGCGAAATGCGCGAATAAATTGTGTATGCAAAATGCAGAGTTTTTTAATGTTACAGCAAGTGGCATATATATTTACCAGTTTGCTTGAAAATTTGAAACGACAGATTTCTTGTTACTGCAAACTCGGAAAAAGAGTTGGACGCTCTTTTCGTCGAGTCGGGCGGAACCGTTATGCGTAGGTTATTTTTATGTCTGCGCTGTCGAATCAGCCGCACTGTAAGATTTTAATGCATGTGCGCCTCAAAACAAACACTTCTTTTAGAACAGCTAAACTGAAGTAATTGAATAGTGTGATCGAATACATTACTGAAGATCAAACGTGTAAGCAGTAGGCCTACTTTTATAATTGTTTGTTCATTCCGCAGAACAACCAGTTTTTATTATAGCCTGTTTTTTTTTATTTTTAACTTGAACAGGGTGAAAGACAAAGATCATATCTCTTTTGAAGCTGACACATTACGTACATCATCGGTTACTGTAACGCTAAAATCTAACGAGTCTGTGTTGGCACAGACAGAATAGCGGTTTAGGAAACTGACGACCAGAGAAAGCGAAAAATTTAATTATCAGGTTCAGCAATAGAACTTACTTGCTTGTGTCCAATAGACAGGCGCAGAAAGTGGAAGGACGGAAATAATTGAAAACATGATGTGTCTGCTGTGTAATGAAATGCACGCAGTATTTTTATTGTAATTTCATTACAACTTCTGCTTTTATAAAAATGAGGAAAACGCTGTGAGCTTGAATTTTTACTTTCACATAAATATTAACATGGTGGTAAAACTGGCCGAAAAGTTGAAGCGTCTGTGTCATGATCAGGTACATAAAGTTCTTCACATGCAGTTTTTTATAGCCTGGTATACAGGTCCGTAATTCTATAAATGAGTTAGAGGTTATATGTAGATTATGTGAACCGCAATACTTCGAAGGAAAGAACATACCGAGTTACGTGTAGGGTCGGGGCATGCAATCGTATATATCTACAAGATATCAATTTTTAATACTGAAAGTCAAGAGGGTTTTACTTCGCAAGTTTTTACCCATTTTCGAATTCGAATGTACCACGGAGATGTAGTGCTTTATATGATTATAACATCGTAGCGAAATAAGACAGATTGTGCATTTAAATATGTAGTAATAGAAGGAGATGTAAAAGCAAAAGCGTGCCTTCAGCGTTAATAGAACCATTGAAATTCTGAAAATAAAATGCAGGGGAGGATATAATGCGGCAATATCTTTTTATGTTGGATATAGCCGTACACGAGAAGCCGTTACAAATGAACTTTACAGTCAGCGTTTACAGTCCAACAGCCGATCCTCCAGTTACACTTTGTAAGTTGCTCTGCAGCATAAGCTTTCACGCACACCTGTCGGGCATCTTACAAAGCAGTAATGATACAGAACTGGATCTCCTCAGGACTCTGTTGGCAGTTGAAACACAATGCCGTTAAGAAGCTCTTATGTCTATTTCGACTTTGCTATTGCGAAATAGCCCGTTGAAGTAAGAAATTCAAACAGCAAGTGTTTAAAACTTGATTTTAAGCTTTTACCGTGAAATAAGTACTGTTTCCTGGTTTTTGGGTTTTTGCACGATGTACAAACTGAATTTACCGACGACGTTTCGGAACTCCCTGTGGGTCTCATGTTCACTGGTCCAATGAACAAGAATAACCAAAGAGTAAGGTACATCCTTTTATCTAGGTGGTGAGTGGGCTGTGTAGCTCCGCCCACAGCCCACTATATAAAAGGATATAACTTACTCATTTGGGTATTCTTGTTCATTTGACCAGTGAAGATGGGACCCACAGGGAGTTCCGGAACGTAGTCTGTAAATTCCCTTCACACATCATGTAAAACCCCAAAAACCAGGAAACCAGGTTTTTAAAGATCTATTTCCCATCTCACAGTAGGCAGTCACAGTCTCCGTTACAAGGATCAGCCGGTGAATGATGGTTTGGGGAGTAATTACGCTTTGTTCTGTGACTCACCCGACACATGCAGGTGCACCCTGTGGACAGGATACAGATTTTATTAATGTTAAGTAAGGTCGTACATGAAGTTACCACTCCGCTTGTTGCATTTAGTTGATGAAAGATTGCAAGAAATATCCAACCGTTCCTTTTACACGCCCATGGAAGTTGCATACTTTACGACTGGGTGACAGTGACTGGGAAGATTTGGCGGTGTCACACAACAGCAGCAGCAGCAGCACCACCACCACCACCACCACCACCACCACCACCACCACCACCACCACCACCACCACCACCACCACCACAGTTACCACACCCACCCCCACCGCTACCACCACCATCTCCACCGTCACCACCACCGCTATAAGCACAATTACAACTACCACCACCAGTATGATCAGATTTGTTATCATCGTCATCATAATCATCATCATCACCACCTGGTACCCGAGTTCTTCCTCTTAATTTCAGAAACCCCTCCCTGTTTACTGTCACCTGCAAAAACTCACCGTCTACTAAGTGTGTTTCGGCTGCTAATCTTTGTGTGCGAAGAAGTCGATATCTTCAGGAAACCCATTACTTCATTAAAACAGATTCCGCGCTAATATGTGGCGTTTTTTAATCAACATACGTACGTTTTCAGGGTATAGGGCTTGTGTCCCAGTACTTCGTTTATATTGCTGTTTTCCTATTGCTGCCATATTGTTATTGTTTTTTATGTTTAGTGTTTCGTTTTTGTGCATTTGTACTTTTTTTGCATTTGTGTTTTTGTGCTGGCTTTATAATTGGCACTTGTGCTGTTAATGCTGCACGTTAATAAATACCTATTAAATTGAATTAGTCTTATGAAGAAACATCGTAAAATTCACGCTCTGCTTGACGGCTTTGCCATCCGTCTTTATTCTTGCAGCAAACAAATAGTTAACTTCATCTGTCGGCGTGCTGCGTCTTCTTGCGCTGTGGTTTCCTGGGCCCGTTGTCTGTTTCTTAGGAAACTAGGGAGTGACTGGCTCACTCTTTCATTAATTCACTCGCTCGTTCACTTACTCAGTCACTCGCAACAAGGGTATGTGATATATAGGTGGGAGAATCTGTTGGCATAATTTTTTTCTCTTCTCGCCTTTCTGTTTCTTTAGCAGATAGCCTGATCATATCGAGTAAAAACATCACAATTTTGATAATGACAGGCATCTGCATAAATCTTTTGTCATAATCAGTAGGAGCGTCATACCAGCATTACACGCATATTGCTTGAGATGATGATGCCGTTCTTACAACACATGCGTAGTATCATCAGTGTAGTCGTTATCAGTATTGTGTTGTCATTGTTCTGTAACTTGTTTTTCATCATTGCCGTCATTTTATTCTTTCTGCTGGTCACTCATCACCCACGTTACTAGTTCTTCATTATTCCTGTCATTATTATTGTCAGTAGTCATCATTTTGGTTATCAACGACAGGCACTCGGACAGAATTGATATTAGGTCTATCTGGTGATTGCTGTCTTGTTGCATGTCGCACTGTATAGTCTGCAGGTACGTATCAACGGCTCCATGGTTCTGTGTCGACCATTTCTTCAGTATTAAGAAACTCTGTATTTTGCCCACAAAGTGTATTTCAGCGTTGCGTAAAATTTCAGACTAAACTGTGATTAATTCTGTAGGCAACATTAACAGGTTGGTCTTAAATTAGCTAGACTCTGTCCTGTGATTTAGGAATTTAATTTTTATATGTAGTTTAACTGAACTTTATGCTTCGAAACTTTGAAGAACACTTTCGAACTCTTAAGACTTCGCATTTTTTTGTAGATCGGAAAGGAGCCCTAACTTTATCAATGTCCATTTCAGCCTCGTTTTATTTGCAGGACGTGTAGAGAAGACAGAAAAAAAGTAATCTTGTAATCTATTATTTAATTTGTTTTAACTAATAGGTATGCTAATAAATACAGGTACTTAAAAGGGGACAATATTATTAGGTACATATTTTTTTACTAAGTAAACAAAACTGTCAAATGATAATTTACGTTTCAGGTTTCACGGCGAGGATTCTTTAAATTGTAGCCTCGTGGTTCGCACACCGTATAATACTGTAGGTTGACGCTGATATTTCGGAGGTACGAGATGCCTCCATTCTCAGCGTTGAAGAAAATGGTCGAAGTTGGACCATTAATTTCCCCAAACACTTTGGTCTTGGCAACCCCATTGTCTTATAAGGAACTTAATCCCCACAGTTGGTAAGGGATGCTGAATTTTAAAGAGACATTATCTTCCCTCTGTTATTGGTAAGCATTTGTAATGGCGTTATTGCATTACATCCTTTCTTACACTTTACTCTCAGAAGGAATTACCACGCACATGGCCATGGCTATCAGAAATAATACTAGACACTTCGTTGATCACGGACGTTAACCTTTTAAAGCCTAGCGGTAACTTTACGTACCACCAGGCTTGACTTTAATCGGTTCTCCATGGTGCTCACATTGCGTTATGTGTTTTGCACTTATCTGGGAACAATCTGCAACTTTTACCTTACAGGTCATCAAATGATTGGTTTTCTAAACTGAGGTGGAGAGTGTTTACTGCGCGGTACACCCTGAGTATTTTAGACAGAATGCATTTCGTCTTTAAAGGGTTAATTCCGTCGCAGTAGCTGTCAGTGCATAACGTGACTTCCACCACAGGTGGACGATAACTCGTAGAAACTAAATCCTCTTTATATGCTTATAATATCATTCCAGCTCATAGTGACTACCGCGTTTTCCTTTAGAGCTGTATACAACGTAATAGGACTTTGGGGTGAGGGGTTTTAGGTATGTAGCTATATTCGTACATGATACAGGAAGATTAGCTTGGAAATGAACATAGCAATCATAATACAAATGTAAGTTACTGCCCGTGCTCCGTGCGAAGAGTTGTAATTAATTATTCACATGCCGTGTCGATTGCTGTCGGTGTAGAGGGGTCTCTTTAATGGGTTCAGCTAGCCTCCTCATAGGTTCCCCTGGCTATGGGCGTTTTTGTGTGTAGTTTCATGTTGGCCAAAGTTGGTTCCTGCATGCGTTTCGAAACCTACATGAGAAGGATCCATGTAATAAACACATATTTTGTTAGCACTAAACACGTACGTTCTTTATCTTCATTTCTTACACTCTATTTCTTCAGTTACTTTTCATTTTCGATGCAGGAAAATTGCAGAGGATTTTAGATTGTTTTGTATAGATAAGTAGACGTACAGCTTCGTACATTCTTAAACTTCACAATAGATGGAGGTCAGTGTTCAGCTTCACACCCCGGCCGCTTTACTCCTAGAGAAAGTGCCGCTTTGTGTGTGTTAATAGAGGACTTGGTAGACGTCGTACCGATATGGACTCAGCAGCGAAGGGAAAACCCTGTACCCCTGTCGGGAATCTATCTTCGATTCCCCAACCATTCAACCAATAGTTATTGTACTGAAGGAGCCGGCTCTTATCTCTCTGCTTTAGGCGTATGTGTCTTCCTTATTTTATACTTCTGAATTATCAGATTATTTTCCTGGACTTATTTCTGGTTTGTTTATCGACGCTGTCAAAAGCTCTTGTATTGGGTAAGTGAATAGTGAAGCAACCCATTTCTGAAAGGAGGTTTGTTTATAAAAAATATTAAAATCAGAAATCAAACATAATGCTATATAGACGTGGTGGAGTATTCACCACCCTGAGCTATATATGCATTCACTTATTCTCGTACTTTGTGTAATCCGGTGAAGAGTTTCTTTAGTGATGCTTTAAATGCACGGCTTAATATTTTATTTCGATTCATGAAATGTGTGCAGATTTTTTTAAACATTCTCTTTCAAAATCTCCGAAGAGTAGGTATCTGATGGTGTTAGATCCTGAGATCGAGGGACCACAAATTTGGAGAAGCAATGTAGTCGCAAGACACTTCGCGCATAAATAGTAATTTTTAATTTGCCATATGTGCTGTAGCCACATGTCATTAATGCCAGCAGTCTTATTCGTCAACTTCAAATAAGAGTATGAAATTCATAATTATTTCCCGTTAACTTTCTCCTGTTGCCGTTTCTCTTAATAAAAAGAGACCAGTTATTCTCTGACAAGGGACACCACATCGTACGCCACCTTCGAAAGAGTGTAACGATCTTTATTGGACAGTAGGGGGATTGTTAGCGCTTGATATCTTTCTTTGTTTTCTACCACTGTATCAGCTAACGTGTAATCAGTCTTCGTCATTAAAAGGGAATCGAGAAATATCTTACATCCCTAAACCTATTGTTACAATTTAACTTTCTTCTATGAAAGAAGCACATTTGCACTTCGAGTGTTGAAAGGCGATAGGCGCGAGCCTGTTACAAAATCACGTGACCTGCGCTGGTTTTGCACTGGTGTCGTCATAGTTATATATACCTTTCCCATGAATCCAGTCGAATTGGTTCAATTACAGCCATCAATAAATATTCAAGTATGGGTTGCGTGACTTTTCGCTTGCACCGTATAAGGTGGAATTGTAGAACGAGTAACAAATTGAAGAGGGTGTAGAAGAAGTGTTCGTTGTCTGCCTTGCCGGCATTTGCCTTGAGGGAGTGCAGAAAACCAACGAAAATTCCAGTGAGGATGGTCGGTGTTTGCGGCCGAGGATTGAACCGGACACGCCTCGAATGTAAGTGAGGAACGTCATCCTTGAGCCAGCTTTTTCCATCTTCTGCTATTAATAAGAACAGAAAGGCGCCGAATTTGCAATGCTTTCATGGGGCCCAGATACGAACAAAAATTCCGCATAGTGTGAAATGGCTAGTGTGTGGTTCTATATTCAGAAAAATAGCTGACGCTTGTTTGTGTGGGCTGGACTTCAGCAAGCAGTTCTGGCCTGCTGTGTCGCATTGGATGCTGTAAGCATCATTAATGGTGCTGTAACGGTGAGAACCTCCACTTCAACTTGCATGTAGTCGGGACTCAACAACATGCGGAAAATTTCCTCCTCCTTGTAAATGAACGTTGTGACAGTGACAACGCTTTAGTTAAAAATTTTTAACGATTTTTGTATTTTATTTATTCATACTTTATATGACATTGCAGCCAGCAGCTTGCACTATGTAGCGGTAGGATGGCGGAATGATAGAGAACTGGAAAGTGTGTAGAAGGAACATTCGTGGCTGGCCAGTCTGAGGTACAGTGCCGATATGTATGCTACCTGGAGGGACTAAGGCTATGTGAGTTACGATAGTCAGTGTGGTGGCCGATATTCGAACGCTGCACCTCCAAATGCAAGTCAGATTTACTGCAGCTTAAGTCAAATTTCCCAGCCCCTTCTGCTTATATATGACAATTTTTACAAGCGTGAGTGCTGTATAGATCAGCTGTTACGCGAAAGATAGCATTGTTCATGTGCACAATCTGAGGCAATATGGGGAAGCGGAAATATAGCTCCCTGCATTCTTAACCTTGGTATTTGATAGAGATGAGTTGAGTGGGCAGCTTGACGCTCTGGCTGATTTGTTCCCGTAGAAAGAGGCAACGTTACCCATTAAATAGGAGGAAAGGTCCCGGAAAAAAATTGGACATTTTTTCAGCAGAAAATAGCAGGATTAAGTTTAATGACGAACTTTGATCTACTGATGGTTTGCCTACCGACACTGTCATATCACTCCGTGGTACTAGAATTATTGCGTTATGACCCTAAATGCACAAATCTCTGCATTTTGAATCCGTGCAACCTGAGCTTCAGGACACGTGTAGTACAACAAAGATATTGCATGTTTTCGTGGAGGACATAATTATGTTTGTAACTCGTTTTACTTACGACTAGTTTCTAACTGTATGTAGGCCGTTTATTGACTGCTGCTATTAAGCGGCATTGAATGAGAAATTATGGTGATCTCTATAGATATTTAGAAAGAAGTGATCTACAGCGTGGTAGTAAGGCAAGGAATCTTTCAGGGCCGGCCTTATCACGGAAGGGGTACCAGCCACATAACTCCGATTACAAGCCACGAACGCGACCTTGTAGCTAGTACAACCAATTTAGTTCTCTGAACTTGCAAGTTTCTTTCCTTTAGAAAATGATTTTTTTTAAACTGACATGTTCCTTTTTCACGATTAAAGGAAGGATTACGAAAGAGAATTGTGGAGTAACGAAGTATTATTTTTCAGTTTGTTTTTAAGAACTATTTAGTAAAGCACAGATTACATGTACGTTATATGAATCTATAATCACTTCAGATTTTCGCATTATCTTTTTGTTTGCAACTGTTACCTAACGAAGAGTAATTCGTGCATAATGTGTACAAGTACATATGCGTGTGATATATATTATGAAATTTCTCGTGGCTGTATCGAATGGGTTATAATGGCAACGAAACATTAAACTGAAGCAAATTTTCGCTTGGTAGCCAACTTTTCTAGCACAGTCTACCTAAACGTTTTCTTAACATTAGTTAACGTAATTTTCCAATAGGTATTCCCATGCACAGCCCGAATGTAAGTGGCGCTACACTGTCCTGTCTCGTAGCTTTGCACTTTACCGTATTGTTATTCTTTGTAGGAAAGTAATAATTCATTGCGATGCCCGGCAGTGGCATGGCATTCATACCACATTTAGTGAAAATCTGCGAATTGGTTAAAAATTGAAGTGGGAAGCACCAAGAAGTGCAGATCGTTATAATATTCCAGGTGTTTTCCTTTTATGAGCATAGAAGATTGCGAATAGCGACTATTTGCTACGTCATGTATGTCTGTCTGTCCGTCCATCCGTCCGTCCGTCCGCATGGAACAACGCGGCTCCCACTGGACGGATTTTCATGAAATTTGATATTGGATTATTTTTCGAAAACCTGTGGAGAAAATTGTAGTCTTATTAACCCTGTAAAGACGAAGCGTATTTGCTTTATATAAGGACTCAGTGCGTACCGCGCTGTAAACACTCTCCACTTCGGTTATAAAAATCAGTCTCTTAATGTTTTATAAGGCAAAAGTTGCTGTTTGTTCTGAGATCCGTACAAAACACATAAACGCAATGTGGGCACCACGTAGAATTTTTTAATGTTAAACCTGGTGGTACGTAAAGTTACCGCTAGGCTTTAAAAGGTTAAATGGGAAATATTCGAGATTAAAGTTGTAGAGCAAATCAAAACACATTTTATATTCAGTAACTTTTTCCAAAAATCGTGCCGTTTATGAGATAATGTGGAAAAATATGGTAGAAACAGACAGGCCGCAGATGTCAATATAATACGGGACAAGCGCTCTGCATGATGGATAACTAAGGCTGCAGACACACACTCAGACTATGAAATACTTATTGCTTTTCCACGGCAGTAATCCTTACACGAACGCGCCTCATGTTACGTTATACTTACGTTGCCTGTTCTGTTATTTGGCGGGAAGAAAACTGCGCACCTTTATATCTTCCTCAAGGGACTACTTTGCCCACATCTGGCCTGGAAGTGGTCTGGATCGAATGTTATAAAACTAACCGCCACTTTTGAGGAATATGAGTGAATAATATGTGTTGTGTCAAAAGTACAGAGAATTGGAAGTGTGGCGTGATAACGAAGACTTGCATAGTGACATGTCATGCCATCAGCTCGTGTACACGAACAAACGCAATATGAATGTGTGTTCAGTATCTTGAAGAAAATGACATCATAATGTCCAACAGAATTTTTATTACCATCGTGCTTTTCTTACAACATCTCTTAACGTATCGGTCTTGGGCAATGGGAAATTAAGGCACTGGGATTGATTAGAAACCGAAAGACGTAACTAAATTAGAACCACTGTGCTCTTTGTCACCTCTGTGTTTACCATTAGGAAGAATATTCCTTAAAAAGCAGGCGAGTTCTGTGTGAGATTTGACGACTCTGAAGAATACTCTTTTCTGAGGTGTAACACCATGTTTTCTAGGAAATATTTACAAAATTTCGTAGAAATCCATTGCTATCCTTAAGTCAGAATGGAGGATTAAGTTCCACTGAAAAGGTTTGACAAATAGAGGAACATAAAGATGCCCCGTTATCCTCTCCCTATACTCTCCTTTGCTATCTGCCCTGAAGATGGAGGCAGTTGATTCATTTGAAACGCTGGTAAAATTATACCATGTCATATGGCGCAACTCCAAGAAGGCACTATTTTTCAACCAAGTTTTAACTTCGTGAAGACGGTGTTAAAAATGTGCTTCTACTTCGTCTTAAAGGTAAAATAATACGTTTTAGAATTGATGTACTCGTATATTTACTTATGAATTAAATTACAATTTGTATATTTTTATATGGGCTTGAAACTTTGATTTGTTACCCTGTCGGATGAACATAGAGTGATGGTGCTTAAGAAGGAAGTGCTAGGAGAATATTTGGACCTCACAAGGGAGGAAATAAATGGGTAGAGTAAGTTGCACAATGAAGAGCCGCGTAATTTGTCTCCTTCAGGTGATATTATTCATTGAGCGAATCAAGGTAAGTGAGATTGAAATGGCATGTGACATGAATGGGAGGAATGATAAATACAGAATTTATGTCTGAAGCACTAAAGGGGAAAGGTTATTTATGCGACTTAAGGGTAGGTGACGAGACTTTATTAACCTTTTAATGCCGAGTGGTTACTTCATATGCCACTGGGTTTAACGTTCAAAGACTCTACGTTCTACCAACAGATGTGCTTTTGTGTTTCATTGTATCTGGGAAGAAAAAGTAGGTATTCCCAACGCATCATTAACTGTTTGATTTTTAAACCGAGACAGAATATTTATACTGCGCGATACGGCCTGAGTCGTCAATGCAGGTTAGTCTTAGCCCTTAAAAGGTTAATAATAGAGCAGAGAGTTAAGACGAAAGGATATGGACTGGATTTATGTGCTTCAGAACAGGGACAAATGCTGGGCTGTTGTGAACACGGTGAAGAAAGTATGGGTTCCATAAAAGTTAGGGGATCGCTTGTCTAGCTGAGGGATTTGTAACTTTGCGAAGGGGCTCGCCTGAGTTCAGTTAGTTGGAGTTCTTGAATTATTGGAAACAGAGATTAAGACAAAACGATGGACAATTGTGTGAACCTCTGTGAATAAGTAGTCGGTTAGGGGATGCCAGTTTTCGTCCACTGTCAGTCGAAGGCTGTAAAATCATAACCGATTTCGTCCACGAGAAAAAGAGGTACCTCTCAAGCCCTTCGAAGGGTATATCCAATTTCATCCACGGCTACTGTTCATGTCTGCACCCCCATCAACGGTGCCGATCCCAGTGGCCGCGCGGTCTTAGGCGTGGGTCTACGGCCTCTCGCTTGCTGGGATTGTGAGTTCGAACCCCGCGCGGAGGCATGGGTGTCTGTCTCTTGTGAGTGTTGTGTGTTGTCAGGTAGCGGTCTCTGCGTCGGGCTGGTCACTCGTCCAGAGGAGTCCTACTGAGTGTGATGTTTCTGAGTGTGATGGTGAAGCGTCGATAATCAGGAGGCCCTGGCACACTAGGGGGCTGCCGCGCAACGGAAAGAAATATTCCTGTCAATAAAAAAGATACCAGTGTACGAGTATGCGGTTGCCATATCGTACTTGGTGAGCTTGAATGACACAACCTTTGTTTTCACCCCTGTTCAGCAACATGTTTAGCCAATCAGTTTCGATCAGCATGTTACTTTTTTTATCTAGCCAGTCCATTTCGAGTACCATGTTTGTCACTGATCCCTGCTCTTACCTTCTCCGCTCACAGTTTGTAATTGTCAGTGTTCTTAGTCTGAGAGCGATATACAGATAGGCAAGAGGATCAGCTGGCCCTTCACTTGTTCATGCACTGTGTTGTCGGTGTTCCGACCTCACCACTTCATGTCCCGGTCTGGGCGGCAAAGAGGTCACTGCTATCTCGTAATGCCTAACAAACTGGAGATTTTGACAGGGTGATGGAAAGGGTAATACACAGTAACACAGGCTGGCTAGTCTGTGCAGTAGACAGTAAGGGCTTCACTCAGGGAATGTGACGTGACATGATGTTTTATGACACATGGCAAAATCATTCAGTCTGTAGATAGTGACAGAGGTACATGTATTATTATTCTTGAAGTGAAAATAAAGGGATCCCTGTACAGGCCTAAGGTCCAAGGGGGTAGAGGCTAGTTCTACCCTTTCGTTAAACTCAGCACTAGATAGGGTGGGTGGCTAGCATCACGCCCTAGCCGCTTTACCCTGCGAAACGGCCGGTCTGGATAGATGCAGAAAATCTCGCCCCTACCGGGATTCGATCTCTGAACCGTCCAGACAGTAGCGATTCGCTGTACAGGCTACCCTATCCAGGCCCACATTATTCTTGAAGTGGTATTATTTAATTCAACATACTGAGACGACAGTAAACTGCACGAAAATACTGGCTGTTCACAGCTGAAACACGTACATATAATAGTCACATGAGAACCTAACCAAGTACCTATCTGGTCCGTACAGGCACGGGCAGTGTTTGAGTGCGCCACTTGGAATCAGGGGCGCACCTAGCGGGGGGGGGGGGGAGGCTGACGGGCTGAAGCCCCCCCAAACCCCCAAAACCGAAATATAAAGAACACAGATTTTGTAGATATTAAGATACCAGAAGTTCTACGTGACTTCCCGTTCAGCCGAAATCAGCTACTGAAATCGGCTGATGACTACTAGTACATTAGAATGTTCAAATATAAATTAATAACATTAAAGAACAAGAAGATGGGCCACTGTGATTGAGTCATGGAACATGTAGTTTTATTCGTATGTGTATATACCTGCAGTTGCAAACAGTGTTATGTTGTACTTAAAACGTGATTTTTATAACACAATTTTTAAAATAAAACATAAATTATGTATATCCTCAGGGTCAGCCCTGTGTACAGAATTGGCACTTGTGAAGCATACAACGTAATTGCAATAAGGGTTCTTCCCACATGTTGGAAAGAAGGTGTTTGGAAACAGTTATAACAGATTTTGACCGCTATTTTGTGTAACACCGATTTAATATACCAACAGTAGTCTTAACATATAAGTTTTTAACATACCCGTAAATAGTGATTTTATATATATATTAATAATAAACCATTCACTAATATACTATATGCTGCTTGGTTACGAAAAACATTCTGCCTGAAGATGGCCGAATAATTGCGGCCGAAACATGTCGGAGATTATATAAATATAGTTGTGCAGTAGTTGGTTTCATTAATGAATTTGTACAGTTAGTTCAGTCTCCTCTCCGGGCCCGCCATATACTAGGTAAATCAGAATGATGAATGAACTCTGCCCCTCTCTGTATTTTAGTCTTTGTTGTAATTATGCTCATTTAAAAATTTCGTTAAACTAAGGCTGTATTAGTCTAATATCAACCAACAAATGCACAAGTTATTGACATACATAAAATATATTTTAGAACGCTACATATGTTTCAGCAAACGAGTTGCCATGTTCAGGGGGGTTTTAGCAGAGAACTACAAGAACTCTTTACATCCAAGTATACAGCGTGGCTAATAAGCATAATGTGTTAGCACATAACTACAAGAACTCTTTACTCATGGCAACTCGTTTGCTGAAACTTATGTAAGGGGTCTCAAATATATTTCATGTATGTCAATAATCTTGTGCGTTTGTTGGTTGATATTGCACTGATGACAAAATGCACGGTATGTATAATATAAATTAAGGCTACATTGCTTGATACAAATTGTTATATTATTTCAGGACATCGCCGAAATACAAGATTTTTCATTAAATTAAGTCAACTTTTTTTCAATCTTCTGCCACCCCAAAACAAATATGTTCTGCAACTGCCTTATGTTCGTTTACGAGTTATGAACCGCGGACCTGTTGGTCATGGACGAAGAAGGATATGCTCTTTCTCGACCTGAGTATACGGGATCAACCGTGGACGAAATCTGACATGCCCGTCGGTTACGGTCGAAGCTGTGGCAACTAAAAGTACTTTTTAAATTCGTTTACCCTCAAAGGTTTATTACGTATATTGGATGTGGTAGAAAGGAGGCAGCGCCTTTCATTATGCTTTGAGACTTCTTTCATCCTGCCTCATACATAAAAATGTAAAACTACGAAAAGCCTACTTCAGGAAGGCAGTGTCCATTTTAGGCTCTACCGACCTGTCAGTAGTCTTTGTCGAATGGTGACTTTTGAAGAGAGAGACAAACATGATGCGAGAGGCGTGTGCTAGAATTCTGTGGGAGGCAGTTATTAATACCGGAAATGTCTGCCAAGGGAGACCAGTCTGTGAGGAACACAGTATGTGGGATGAGAAAAGCAAACGTTCACGTGTGCTGTATTTCGTAGCGTACTGATAAGAACTACCGAATTAAGATGGTGTAACGTGCTGTACTGGGGCCATTGGACCTTGAGGTTGACATTCGAACTTTTCTCCTCGCTTCCTACTGCTGTATTCCACTCCCATCAATTTCAGTTTTTATTAGTCAGCCTGAAGCTCTTGCCGCTAGCAAATATTATCACATGATAATAAGTACCCAACCAACCAAACAACTCCGTAGGGCGGAGTCCTTCTTGAGAAACCAACAGTTCCTGAGGTACTCAAGAAATCAGGGCTGTGGAGTCGGTACACAAAACCTCCGACTCCGACTCCTCAATTTTTAAAACTCCGACTCCGACTCCTTCATAAAAGCTCAATATGTATTAATAATGGTAAACCTATACGACATTTCATCATCACTACGTGATCATCAGGCTACTTTTTAGACCTATAACCTATATTTAAGTATAAGTCTAATGGTTACTGTAGCTATCAGAGCTTTGGAGTTGGAGTATTCAGAGCTCTGGAGTTGGATACCTAGTTAAGATTTAGATTGACGTCGGAGTCAGGGTCGGTACATTTTCACCGACTCCTTCTCCACCTAAAATTCCTTCCGACTCCGACTCCACAGCCCTGCAAGAAATTACCATCCTTTTGTGAAAACCGAAGGTTCATTGCCGTCTCTGCATAGGCATGCCACGTGTTTCTATTCTGTGCCAGATCAATCCCGCCCATGCCTCCCATCGTCACGTAATTATGATTGTCAACGTACTGGACAGCGGGGTCTGTAGAGCAGTAGGCTAGAACGGGAGGTGTGACAGCTCGAGGCAGATTTAAAGGCCATCGATACATAACAGATCTCTGCTGCCTCAGTGTCCATTTTTTCTCACGTTGCAGCTTCAAATTCTTTTCATGCGTTGTGATAAAACTGAGTTACTTTTGTTAAAGCTGCCAGCCCATTACATGATTCTTGGTATAAGACATCAGAATTAGCTTACGTTGTAATAATCTGCCCTTGTAAATATCATCGGCATAACATTTTGCATATAATTGTTTCACCATTTTAGAGAAATCCGTGTAAGGTTCAAAAGCAACAAGCATGCTTAAAATTGCAATACGTTTAAGATGTTCATATTATACAAATTCCTGCCTAATACAAACGCATTTGACAGTGTTTATAAAGGAAGCAAAGTAACTCTTCTAGGACTGAAGAGAAAGGTAATACGACCCTTCGAAACGTCGGTAGCTATTAACCAGTTGGCACGCGTAACATCCCAGAAGATTTTAATGTTCAAGGTAAATTCAGTATAATATGAAGATAACACTGCCTGTATGCAGACTCCCCCCGACACACACGCGAAGATTAAATTTTACCTCTGGTTAGGTACATATTACTCCATGAAAATACACGAGTAACTGGAAGCATAGTTCCATGCATTTCTGTGCTGGGCATGGTACGGAAGTAGGTGGTCAGCTGCACGTGTAACGCACTTTACGTCCGGCAGAAGAGCCCCATAGGCGCTGTGGAAGCGGAATTGAGCCTCAGCCGTCTTTCCTGCAGTCAGTCACTGTGCTGAGACGACTGCTACCCTAGTCATGTATTCCTGTACTCGTAAGGCCAATAGAAATTGTAAAGCTATAATTAATTAGTACTGCTAAGAGTAAAAAGGAAATAGAAAAATTACTGCAACAAATACGAATTAATAGTGGTGTAAAAAATCTTACCTAGCAGTACAGGGCCAATTATCGTTGCTTTATGTTGAGAAATATGTATTTGCATTCGTCATGTGTGACGTGTAGGCAGAATGATGGCAGACCAGACTACAGGAAACTGGGGTCTAATGCTGAATACAAAACGAGGGGTTTTAAAAATCCTTCTGGAACCTTACAAACTTAGTACGTTTCGATTTGTCATTGTAATAAATGTTTTCAAATGTTTTCTGTACTGTGCAGTTGTGAAGTCTTAAATTATGGAAAAGGAGTGAAGAGCTGGATTTTTATTATGTACGTCATGTTTAAACAACAGCGAGAATTAAAAATGATACATTTTTGTGATATCAGAAGATATCAAGGAAGAAACAGCAACAGAAAAACGAAATAAAAGCAAACGAAGCACAAAAAGTAAATGAAATGGAGAGAAGGAGAAGGCAGACTGAAAAAGAAATGTGGTGTGTTATGAAAGCCATATGAATCCTGCCGCAAAATGTGCTTTCTTAATTATTGCAGAGTTGTGTAATCTGGCATTTATGAGGCTGTTGGTATGAACATTGTACACCTCAATGCCCATGTCGACTGTAAGGCGCAACATTAGGACTGTGGACACGGTATAAAGTCAGAAATTAACATCTGTGTGGTTGGGGAAATTGCTGTCTGCAGAGGTTTAGCTGTCCTCTCTAGTTGCAGTCGTTTCGAGGGATATTAGAAGCAGTTGTGTGACTCCTGTATTACCTGTGTAATGAACAACACTGTTACTGGAGCAAGTCGAAATTAATTTACGTCCAGGAGAGTCAACTACAGAATCGACACAACTTTCTGTCTAGCAGCCAGTGAGGTTTTCTTTCCCATACCTACCAGTTGCCACCATCTATGAGCTTTCTGTGTTTGTCTGTCACCTTGCAGTGCGATCTAGTTGCAGAGAGAAGCCAATGACCAGACACAACTCCTGCTACCTCTCTGAATTATTTAGTGTATTTAGTTGTGTTGGTGCTGTGCAAGAGTAAATCATTGTTGAGATTCGTCAGTTGTAAGTCACATGAACTTTAAAAGGTTACTGTAATTTAGCATGTGACGTCATTTGGTCTGGTAGAAGTTTATCAACATTTTAGGAAATTTAAATGATCTCAATTGTTAGGGCACATTAGTAAGAGAGCGTGTCTTATTTATCTTCCTGTTGACAGAGTAGAAGAATAATATGAAACGTCTGTACGCTTCTACCAAAATACAAGACTTCACATTCTAATGAAAACGTGAAACTTCATAGCCACTGCTGTGTCAAACTCAGATCTAACAATTTTCCTTTTCTGAATTTGGAAGCACGATTATTTTTATATTGGTAGTTGTAATATATTCGACATTGTCAAGTTTTAATTGTAGTGAGAGGAGAATGTGAAATCTGAAGGTTATAGGGCACTTCACGTCGAGAATTTTATTCCCTCTCTCTAATAACAGCGATTTTTTTCTCTCCACGATGCGGCGCGGCCGCACGTTCGTAGTGTTGCTGTGGACATTACGAACCCTTATTTCCATAACCGAGCAATATCGACCCGCTAACCAGGTCGATACGGAAATGGGTGGTCTTGACCACCATGCTCTTCTGTCATTCCTTGTGATTAAATTTTTGTGGAGCTTCGTTAAGAATGATATTTATACCAGTCATCCTGAAAATGATGCAGAGCCAAAAAGTGAAATAATAACTATCATCTCCAGGCGATGCAGTTTCTTCATGAGTATATAACGTGTCGTGTTGTAGAGGGGGTGGTGAACACGGACGGCAAATTTGAGAACAACTTCATGGTCAGGTGTGGATATGTTGAACACCTACACCACAAATATCAATCTCCACGTAAGAGACTGTAGTCCTGATTTTGTAATGCGATTGTAAAAATTCACATCAGAAACGGTGCTGCAGAACATGATTGATAGACTAACTGAAATTGGAAGATGCTGTGGGATGGAAATGAATGTGGAAAAAACAAAGTAACGAGGATTTCAAGGCAACCGTCCCCAGTACAGATTATGATATATCACAAAAACTGGAGAATGTGGAATATTTCAACTATTTGTGTAGTGTGATAATAAATGATGCAACATGTGCACGTGAAGTTAAATCCAGGCTTGCCAAGGCAAAATCAGCATTCAACAAGAAGAAGGTTCTTTTCGCCGGCAAATTCGACTTAAATTTAGGGAAGAAACTAGTAAAATGCTACATTTGGAGCTTAGCTTTGTATGGTGCCTGAAACTTGGACAGTCCGAAAAGTAATCATAAATATACGAAAAGGTTTGAAATGTGGTGCTGGAGAAGGATGGAGAAGATCGGTTGGACCGATCACGTGAGAAATAAGGAAGTATTACGTAGAGTCAAGGAGAAGAGAAATATCATAGAAACAATGAAAATAAGGAAGGATATCTTGATTGGTCACATCTTGCATAGGAACTGCCTTCTAAAACACGGTATTGAAGAAAGGTAGAGGGAAGGATATAAGTGACAAGAAGACGAGAAAAAGACGTAAGAAGCTGCTGGATGACCTTAAGGACACGAGAGGATGTTGTAAATTGAAAGAGGAAGCTCTAGATCGCACTCTGTGGAGAACTCGCTTTGGTAGAGGCTATGAACTTGTCGCAAGACAGACTACAGAATGAATTAGTGAAATACACATCGTGTAAACACACTATACTAAATGTTATTATGAACGTGTTGAACGTGTACAGTATAATAGAGAAGCAATATAAAGGCAATTGCAACTACGTGCGCAATATGGGATATGTGGTGTAGTGTGACGATAATTATTGCCATGCACAACACTTCTCCTTTCATTTACAGACACCTTTCTATTGTGGATGTACTACAAGCTCCTGTATGAAGCTGTTTAACCAAGTGGTACAATAAACTGCTTAAATTAAGAAACCATTCATATTATTGAATATCCTGATGTTTATTGAATAACACTGGCTGCAGGCAGTTTTGTGGTTTCAGCATGTTGCTGCTCCTAGATCAAGGTTAAGTGGAAGGGTTTCAGTAACAATACTAGCTGCTTCGTGGTGTGTAGCAACTAAATTTCTGTGGCACTTGAGGGACATGGAATAAAGACCTAACCGAAAACGAAGAAATTCGTAAGCTATTGCAAAGAGAAGGAAACACGTTCATCTGAGCAGTTTTATTTTAAAACTGAAGCAGCTCATGAAACGCAGAAGTGAATTTTGATATGCAGAAAAGGTGTATTTTGTTGCCATGTTGAGTTATTAAGTACTTGGGTGTATTTGTCATATTGGAGAATAATACTTACCTGACAAGCGAGGAAAGGGCGCGGATTGTCGGACACTTTGGATAACTTAGGGTACGTTCTTAGGGAAGACCGGTGTTGCAACATCTCAGAACAAAAAATGCTTCTACAACAAGAAGCCTGCTGTGACTTGCCGCAATATTAGTGGTGTGAATTACGTTAATTTTACAAGTTTTTGCGTTTTTCGAAACTCTATAAAGATAAATTATTTAATTGTGAACTCAGCACTATATTTATCACGATTAAATGCATTAGGCCCTTCTTAGTTAGATTTATTTTAAGTATTTGATTCACCATACTTGGTAGTTATTGTGTGATGGTTCGAAGTGTAATAGTCAGGTGGCTTTAAATGTCGAATAACAGATTCAGACAATGCGGTACTCTATCTGGCACTACCGGACACATTTCAGATCTTCTTTCTCTTAACAATTCAAAGGTCTCATATGAAACTAATATCCTAAGAATGTTTAAGCGATTTTAAGAAAGAGATCGGAATTAATTTGAACAAATTGCAACTCTATAAACAATCCTGGGGGCCCCCCCCCCCCGAGTGACACACCATTTAGGATTGTGCTGTGTGATGTTACCTTTGATTACACAGAGGAGGTCAGGGATGCTTATCCTGATATTCTTACCCTGACACGTCCCTTCTTTCACATGACTGTACAGAACGAAGAAGGGAAGAGGTGGAAAAACAAGGACTTTTTAAAAGCAATAAGTTGTATATCCTGTGGTTATATTCGCTACAACTCGGGCACCTCTAAAATCAGCCAGTTAAAACTGGGGCCTGAGCCGATTTTCCTGTAGCTCTTGAAGATAATATCGTTGAGTAGCTATGTGTAACAAATTGAGCGGAACGGTGCTGGATGCCCGGCGACGATGTTAAAGGTTAGCCTTACAAATATCTGTACACCAACATCACAAATCCAGTCTCATCGTCGAAGAAACGGTAGGAAAAATGTTTAAATTACACTGGTCGGCATCAGTTTCCTCCCTGATATAATTCTGATAAATTTTCGTTGGGAATAGGTTCACAAACTTGAATGTGTAAATAAAATGTTTGTATCAACCTCCGTTTGGGTGATACCAATTGATACCTCAGTTGAATGGCCAAAAAACGAAAATTGCGCCTGACCGAACGGTTTGTCATGTTATTCATTTATATTTACTTATTAACTCGCTTAAACCCCTAGAATAATATTGCCTCAAATCTATCTCTCAGACTGGAAGGGCTTGCTTTAAGATGTTTAGCGTCCCTTTAATTTGCAGTGTGGAAACTTGTCGCTGTGACGTAATGTTGGTGTGATCAAATGTCGCTGTGATAAATTGTCGCTGAGATCAAATGTCGGTGCGTTCAAATTACTCCGGGATAAATAACTGCGGTGATAAAATGTCGGTGTGATAATTTGTCGGCGTGATAAAATGTCCGTGGTAAATTGTCACGTGATAATATGTCGCGGCGTCCTCTCTCAAAACCTCAGCATGGTTCCGCCCTCTATCTTGAGGGTTGCATCAGTGCAAAAGTAACAGTTTCCCTGTGTGTTCTAAAAGTATTTTTCTTGTGTCTAACATGTCACGTTCTTGCCAGAATAGCTTTTGCTACATTTGCAGCGAAGTGGTATTAAAATCGCAAAGGAAGCCACTGTCACAACTCGTGAGAAAAGCTTATGAAGTGTATTTTGGCTGTAAAGTTGGAGATCAAGATAAAATTTGGGCGCCGAAGATTAGTGCAGCTTATGTTCAAGAGCTTTGGCAGGCTAGTTGAAAGGTACCCACAAATCAGTCCCTTTTGCTGTTCCGATGGTGTGGCTTGAGCCTAAAGGCTGCTTAAAAGACTGTTATTTTTGCGTGACCAAGATCACTGGTTTCTCCCGATTTTCCATGCATAAAATAAAGTACCCTAATATACCCTGTGTGTTGAGACCTGTTCCTCATGATGATTCAATGCCACTGCCCAAGCTACCTAAATCTTAAACTCTTGACTCAGATTCAGAATCGGAAGATAATAAAAGTAGCCACTCCTTTCAGAAAAAAAAGCAAGTCAGAAGGAAGTGGCACTTCCGGCTTGAATGAATAAGTAAAAAGTTTATCTACCTCCACTACATATCAAGCTCGCTTTTATAAATATATTTGTGAAATCAACGGATACAAACGCGGAGATTTTGCCTATTTAAGGAAAAAATGCTAAAATAAGTGAGGCCAAGATGAAAGAAGGAATTTTCGTTGGTCCTCCAATTAAACAACTATTCGAAGGCCAAGACTTTAGTATAAAATTAAATGTTACAGATAGAAGAGCCTGGGAGGCGTTTGAAAACGTCGAAGGACCTTTCTAGGCAATGAAAAAACGGAAAATTACAGTGACATTGTGCAGGAGCCAATTTCATCAGACAGTGGTGTGGGGTGTGTCGTGTCATTGAAACTTCATTTTCTGCATTCCCATTTGGTTTTTTTTTCCTGTAAACATGGGGGCCGTCTACAGTGAACATGCAGAAATGTAAGTAGGGTATTTCTGAAATGGAAAAGAGGTTCATTAGAAAATTGAGTTCAAAAATGTTCGCAGACTGCTCCTGGAGTCTTACAACGGACACACCAACTGGCGAATTTAAGAGGCAAAGAAGACGAAGTGAGTGTTTTATGACGACTTTGTTTGTAGTTAGGGTACCATATAGAGACAATGTTCATTATTTGACATTGGGTATTGCAATTAAAGCCAACATATTATTTTTTTATTAAAAACTTTCTTTTTGGATATAATCCATGCTCCCTTAACATTGGTGGGCGATGGAGCAATTTGGTTGTCATATTCGGATTCAGCAATGTCAGAACTATAAGAATCACCCTGAATTTTAACAGGGAGCGGGAAAAGGTGATTTTTTACTGACCAGTGTTTTTTATGAAACGACACAGTAATAAGATGGTCGACGAACAAGGACATTTGTTACCGGAACTACAGGATTCAGAGAAGAATATGTCGTGTGTCATTTGTACGAAGAAGAACCTGCAGCTCATGTTTACAGGCCTTTATGTAGTTTCAGTGCAGATCCCAATGGCAGTGCAGTCTAAGGCGTGTGTTTGAGGCCCCTCGCTTCCTGGGATTGCTGGTTGGAATTCCGCCGGGAGCATGGATATCTGTCTCTTGTGAGTGTTGTGCTTTGTCAGGTAGAGGTTTCCGCGACGGGTCGATCCCTCGTCCAGAGAAGTCCTACCGACTGTGAAGTATCTGAATGCAATCTCGAAACCTCAACAATGGGTAGGCCTAGGCCGACAAGGGCTGTCCAGCCGTGAAAAGAAATGTATTTTCAACGTAGGTGAAACTGGTTTAAGGGTGGTTCTGGAGAAACATCCAAAAATTCGAGCACCCAAAGGTAGACCTTGATTTGGCCTTCATAATCCATGCAATAATCGAATATATACAATAGCACTACAAACATATGCACTAAAGTATACGGAAGTCAGTTTATATACACAGTGACTTCGTACATGTTTCAGCCAACCATGTGGCCATTTCAGGGAAATAAAATACAGAGGATGGCTACGTTAAACAGTTACCAGAACGAATCCACACCTCAGCTACGCATGCCCGTGATCTTCAACCCTCACTTTCCCTGCTGGCCTGCTTGGCTTCATTACAGTGTGGTTTACCATGTTACATCACGACACATTCTCTTGGCACGTAGTTCCATTCACTGCTGTTTTACCTTCCCATTTTACTGGCTTGTAATTATTTAATGTCCATTAATATATTATAAATTACTTACATGTATTTATTCCTGTTGTTATGTGATTGCGAATTACTAAACAAAACCTCTGCGTCTACCAGCCAAACATATATTCCTACACTTTCTTATTAGTAACAACTTGTATTTACGTATTTTAAACTATGGGTTCGTATGACTGTCGTTTTATATCTGTGGATTGGTTGTGATAACGTCTGTAATTTCATTTTATGCTCTTCACTGTAACCGTCCTTTGGATTTTACCTCCCTGAAGATGGCCGCATCCTTGGCCGAAACATGTATGAGGTCAGTGTGTATATAAACCAGATGCGGTATACTTGTGTGCGTCTGTTGGTACTACTATTGTTTGTAGTTGAATTGGCACTTTAGCTGCAAAAATGAGCTCTTTAATGACAGTTGTTTAGTCATTGTATGATACTGGAGTTTTTATTCCACCTGCACTAATTTTTCCACGGAAGAACTTCGACCATATTCTCACCACAGGTGCTCCGCGGGGCACGAGCTTCAAGGGCCAACCATCTGCTTGGATCAGTTCTGAGTACTTATGGACAGGTCTGGACATGTGACAAACGTATGTGCATCAGACTGCCGCACCACAAAGCTTGATCTAATCGTACAAGCTAGAGGTGGCCACGTCGCTGTAACTTGTTTGCTACTTCATTTTACTGACAAGCTCCAGCCGATAGGTTTGTTTGGACTATTGAAACACTACTACGGAAAGGAAATAAGGACGTTGGCTGTTCCAGAATAAACGTGAAAATCTCATTACGAAATACCTGAATCTGTTCTTAATGCATATCGCAAGCACACACAGGAAAATTTGTGGCAAATAGTTTTGGAGCTGCCGGCCTCTGTTCCTTGAACTGGGGTGTTAATTAAGATTTCAATCTCTGCAAAAGCAGAAGAGAAGAACGCGTATGCAGGGGTGCTACTGTAAGAAAAAGAATCTATGGTACCTACATGCCAAAGTTCTGCGTTCAGTTCTGAAGTTAAAGATACGTAGTTCTGTCTGACAATCATCCTCAAATCTTACACTTCCCGCTTCACGTTCCACAGAAGAAATGTCAGTTGACTATTTATTGTTTGAAGGTATCCGTACTGATTCAGAGTCAAGAAGATCGCATTAAGGCCGGCCAAGAAGATCAGCTGAAATATTAGCCATTTATCCTTATAGACGAAAATTAGGAGAATCTGTGAAGAGCGACAGGTGTTTCAGAATGGCAAGTAGAAAACAGAGGGAAAGAAAGAGGCTTTGAAGAAAAGGAAGAGTTGTTTCACATCGGCGAGATTCACGGCTGATGCGACGACATAATATGGTAATATGGTTCTAGGTAATATGTTTTTGCAAATAAATCCTCTGATAATGTGCGAGGTGGAAGATGGCTAGAGTGGGTCATGCGTGAAGGCTGATGCCATGAAGAAAGTGCCAGGGCACGGAAGGTTGTATTCGTATGTGTTTTGTAACTGTAGAGAAAAGTGGTCTTAGTATTTGAAAAGACGGCCTGTATTTATAGTTGGTGAAAGTTTGGGTAGGCTACTTTGTCAGTATCATCATGATCATCACCACCACCACCACCACCACCACCACCACCACCACCATCATCATCATCATCATCATCATCATCATCATCATCATCATCATCTCCTTTATGCAGGGTATTCACACTTATATACCTGAAACAAACCATGTTACTAGTGTACACAGTGTCGCAGCTACTCTGCGCGTACTGTTAATGGTGCATATAACGCTGTCTTCACTATTAAGCTCTTTTGTGCTCTACAGTAGCACTTTCCGCAGTATGTGCGCTGTGCCCAATATAGCTGTTTTCTGTAGTTCCTTGATATCGTGCGTTCCCGGTACGCTGCTCAAGTATTTTCTGAAGGATTTTGAAATGGTTCCAGTTGCTCCTATTATTACTGGCGTCACCTTTGTTTTTACATTCCACATGCGCTGTATTTCTGTCATATGGTCTTTATATTTTAGAATCTTCTCGGCTCCTTTCTTCTTCACAGTTCTTCATTATTATTATTATTATTATTATTATTATTATTACATTATCTCCTTTATGCAGGGTATTCACACGAACATACCTGAAACAAGTATGTTTCCAGGGTATACAGTGTCGCAGTTATTCCGCGCTTACTATGCATGGTATATATAAAACTTATTATTATTATTATTATTATTATTATTATTATTATTATTGGTTCCACAGACTTATGAAAGCAATAGAGTGTAACTAAAATAAAAAATGAATTACCAGGTTGGACTTTCAGTAGGATCATTAAACACAAAATTATTTTCTTTACTTTAAATTTCCTGGCTGTTGGCAGCAGTATCACATTTGTTGTCGTACATGTTCTGCTTGCTGACTGGTCATCAGTTCCGTCAAGGTCACACAGAATATTACCGGATTTTTAGCGTGCCTGATTTTCTCTTCTTTACGATAAGAAGTCTTCGTACATAAAATCTACTTTCTTCATAGAGTGACATATTGGGGTGCGTCAGTCTGAATTTCGATGACATGGAAAAACTACGGATAAGGTATTCTTCCTTCATCAGATGGTGGAGAAAATATGGTGCCGTAATGCAGCAGTACATTACTGTACAGTGTGTTCCAGGAGGAGAAGTCAGTATTTCGGGCTAACAAGAGAAAAGTATTTCTTTCGATCGACTGAGAAGAATTATAGCTTCTTCGAAATGTTAGAAACAAGTGTTTCTTCTCGAGCAAGTAAAAACAAGTACACCTTTCAGGCTTCATGACAACAAATTCCCATTTCATTTGTACAAATATGAATAAATTTCATTGGTTTCTTCCTGTAAATTTAGGTAATTTGAGTGGACTTAAAGCCACTTATTGGCTGCCTTCTGAACCTCTTTTTTCGAATTTTTTTTTTGCATTAGTGGGCACGTGTCTTGCTCAGAAAAGTGATGTAGTTTCTAAGCGGATTGTTGTACCTGAATACATCTATTACTGCAATATGGTGCACTAAAAAAGTGAACTTAACTCTTTCTGTCTTCAAATATTACAGCATCGTTCAATGCATCTTACACTGTTCACTGTCCGCTTCCAAACTACGGTAGTTGTGAAATTTGTATCGCGGAGGGAGCCTTGCTTCTTGACTTGTCCTTTGTTGGGCACTAGTCAGTCTCAGTGGGAATGGACTGGGGTGTGAGGAAGTTCGACCCCCGTTTGCCACGCACATAGCTGTTGTGTTCTGCTACTCGATTAACAAGCCGGGAGTCGAAATACGTCTGTCGAGGACTGTTTGGTAACAAGACTTTAAGAAAATCTATGATACATTCAGAAGAAAGGTTTTGTTTAATATTCTCATTGAGTTGGGTATAGCCATAAAAATTTGTACTCCTCGCCGGGTGGTTTATGTCTGTCAGAGCAAGGAGAATGGTGTCGGCGATGGATATATATAAGCATGGGAACGAGTAGATTGGATACAGAATGTTGATCGGAGAACGTGAAAAAACGACGTCAATTTGAAAGCCTACGCGTAGATGGAAAGATAATATGATTCTGAGGGACATAGGTATGAAGGGTTTGATATGGATTAAATTTGTTTATAGCAAGGTCAGTGACGGGATTTTGTTGACACATTAGTGGGCCTTAACTATGGAAGAAATGGGAGGCATCTCTCGACTGAGTGGATAACTGTTACTTTATCAAGAAGGGCTCGGCACCATGAAGTTCTTTGGCTGTTTAGTAGGTTGGCATTCTTATAAAACTTAACCCAGCAGATATAATGAAAATGTTAATTATGAAAAACGTACGAGAATTGATAGCTGGGTTTTTGTTGTCGAAAAATTCTGGAGTATCCGAGAAGAGATATAGGTATGTTTTCTGCAGAAACACTTATGTGGAATTTGTTTTCGTCTGAGAATGAAATATTGATGTCCAGATGTCAGTTGCGTAATTTATTAGGGTTATGATGATTTGATTTTGTGAGCAAATACATAAATTCTAATTATATTCTAGGACTTCCTCTAATTTCACAATTTTACCCGGGAAGCTAACGATGCCTTGCTCGCTATCAGAACGGAATATAATTCTGGATCCCTTGGTTGACATGTCTAATTCAACCTTCATTAAAGTATAGCACGTTAAGCTGCGTCTATAACGGATTTGTTAGAAGACCCGCTTATGTTTTAATCCCTGTACTTACACGATGTATCAGTTGATCTGTGCTGGAATATTCAACGGCATCATTTAGATGAACTCTCGCAATATCCCGGATTGCGCTGTTGACTCCTGGAGACCCGTAATTTACTGCGAGGGCTGAAGCAAATAAATCCTCGCTAGGAAATTATTCTGTTCTAATCATAAAGCAAAGGTAAACAGCTGCTGTGCACGAAGATCCTTAATCCCTCTCTGCAGCTAAAGATGCTTAAGAGTCAGAGGTCATATTCCGTGTACGTATATTGTGTTTTAGAAAGGGACTGGTATTGCTGTGCAGAGGTCATGGAAACCTCGATACATCGATTCGTGTATGTGTATATATGCATATAGCTGGTAAATTAAAGGCTGTCCCGTTACAGTACAAGTAGACACAGAGGGGAGGTAGATGTACAGCTTTACCCATACACAACTCCGGCGCTAATAGGCGTGGGTGATAATCGCCACGCCTCGGCCGCTTTGTCCCCGGCAAAGAGAACTTTTACCCACTGTACAGAAGGGTGGGTGGACCTAGATGTCGGTCTTGATGGGGCCGGAAAATTCCACCCCCACCCTGGTTGAAACCCGGGACCATCCAGCCCGCAGCGGGCCATGATATGGCTGCCGCATACGTATATGTGCATATTTATGTAATTATGTATTTATTTATTTATTTATTTATTTATTTATTTATCTGTTTATGTGTGTATGTGCCTGTCAGTCCGGATGTCACATTCTATCTGTCGGAAATTAATAATGGTAAGGGAAAAGTGACAATAAAAGCCTCTTCTTCTCAGGAAACGAAACTAGGAAATTTCGTTGCTTGTGCCGTCATAGCATGTGGTCGAGGCCGAGTCAGTTTGTTTTCCGCACTGCCATACGGAATTCCTATAACACTTCGGGGGTTGGGATACTACCTTTGTAGAACAAGGAGAGAACTTTTACAGACAGTTTATATTGCGCTGTTACGACGAAGCCAATTGTGACAGCGAAAACGCGGTATTAATACTATCTCATAGATTGTAATTGTGGATTATTAATGTTGTATTTAGTTAATGGAACAATAATTGATGCGCAAAAATTCTGTGGAGGGATGTAACTGGAAGTAGGACGTAAAATATTTGAAGGTTTGCGCGTTGATGTTGATTATGATGGTGATATTAATAGGGACACGCGGTACAGCCCTCTCTTATCCTGTGTGAGATTTCAGAATTTCACATTGGTGACTGTGAATATTACAGTATTCTGTAATGTGATGCCGTGTAGTTCGGTGCATAGGTACCAACCTTCAGAGTCGCATGCTGCATACATCTTCAGGATAGAAGAGTACAATACACATGGAGGCAACATGTACTTTGGAAATGTTGGTACCTGTTTACCAGCGTACATGATGTCACGTTCGAAAACGTGGGAAAATCTTCGATATTTTCTGCACCTATTCTCCCAATTATTTGGGGTATATACTTGCATGCATTAAAAGAATTTATATTGTAAATTAATTGGATTAAGACTGGTATATAAGAGACTACTGTCATTTTTTCAGACATTCCTCAAGACTTTTAATGTATAATTCCTCTAAAGTTTACGTTTCTCACTATCTGAAATGAACGGTCAGGAAGAGACGGACTCATACTGGTTTATGTGGTAGTTAAAATCAGTCTGTCCTCAATTTAGTGATCGCACTTCTACTGTCAGAATCGCGGGGATGATGATGGAAGTTGAGGGTAAATGAGATAGGCGCGCTAAATATCTAAGCCAGACACTGAATTGAAATGAGTGACATTTTTAGGACTAAATCCGTCTATTAATCCTGTAAACACTGACGTCCATACATGTAAATTGTAGCCAGTGGAAAAATTCATTTCCTGCACTACAGAGAACACAGTCCGTCCCCGTTATAAAATCAATAGTTTTTGGAGAAAGAATCGTTTTTTCTGAGACACGGTATACATTTAGCCATTTGGGAAGAAGTATAGAGAAACTCTTAAAGTTTAAGCAAGTGGTACATTTATTAATTAATAATTCAAAAGGATTAAGTGAAAGACTGTTTTTTGGATACACATTGTCGCTAGTAACACCAGCCTGCGATATTTTCATTGCAATGAATGTTTGAACGTTTTAAGGGTAATTTTAGCACGCCAAATCCAAAATCCTTGCCAGAAATTCCGTATCACGTATCGTTGTTTTGTTATTTAAATTTGTATATTTTCGCGATTGCTCTCGTTTTGTGTGTTGTTCACCAGAAAAGCGGTGCACTATTATAAGGAGTTTGAATGTAATTATTATGAGATCCAGCCCTCACAATCAAGCCTATCTTGTTATTTCACGATATCTAATACGTTTCCAGAATATACAGGGAGATTCGAGTTATTAAAATGGGTGGAGTGTTCTGGATTTTGCAGTAAAAGGGATACGGAATGGATTCGGCGACACCTACCGTGACGTCACTTGGTGCGTATTTCTTACTAATTGGACGGACACCATCCAATCTCCAGGTGTTCTTTGCGTTTCCAGAAAATTCTAGAAAAACGGATTGTCCATATAAATAGCCGAGAGTCATTTCTGCGTGTAGTGAACGCTTTAGAGAAGTGATTTTGAGGCATTGTGAGCATGTCACGTCGAGCTTGTATAAACAATCCAGACAAGTTTTGTTTCATCTGCGGTAAATTTGTTCCAATGAAGCAAAGGCGGAATTTCACAGCACTAGTCAAAAAAGCTTATCATGCATATTTTAAAATGAAGCTCGGCGACCAAGACAAAACCTGGGCTCCTCATAAAGCCTGCAGAACATGCATCGAACAACTGCGACAATGGATGAACGGTGAGAGAAATTCATTACCTTTTGGAATACCTATGGTGTGGCGCGAACCTTCAGACCACGGAAACGACTGCTGCTTCTGCTCTTGCCATGTGGAAGGATACAACACTAAAAACAAAACGGAAACTACGTACCCAAATATTGGGTCAGCCATTTTACCTGTTCTTCACGGGCCAGAAATTCCAATACCTTCACGACCAGAAAACCTTGATTTGTTTTCGCCCATATCCGAGTCTGAAATCTCCGGAAGTGAAAAGAGTGACAGTGACTTTCAGGCAGAAGCAACTGCTAACGAACCTGAAAGTTATACGCAGAGTGAACTGAATGACTTGGTAAGAGACCTTGGCCTTCCGAAAGACTTAGCTGAGATTTTAGGATCTAGACTTTGTGAAAGAAACATGCTCGGCCCAGGGACATCGTACTGTTGGTACAGACACCGAGAAGAGGGATTCATTCCTTATTTTTCTCAAGAAAGACCTCTCGTATATTGCAGCAACATTCCCGAGTTGTTGCATAGGCTTGGACTCCCAGAATACGACCCTTGTGAATGGAGGCTGTTCATCGATACCTCTAAGAGAAGTTTAAACGGTGTCCTCCTTCACAACCGAAACGTATTTTGGTTCAGTTCCCGTCGACCATTCAGTGCTCCTTAAAGAATCTTATGAAAATCTCGGAACACTTTTATCCTGGACCAAGTACCAGGAACACAGTTGGCAAGTTTGTGGCGATTTCAGGATTTTATCTATATTATTGGGTCAACGATCTGGATACAGCACATACCCATACTTTATGTGCGAGTGGGACAGTAGAGCACGATCTCGTCACTGGATCCAAAAGGACTGGCCTCCTCGAGAGAATCTGCTCGCCAGTTCGAAAAATGTTGCACACCCAAGTCTTGCTGCTCCTAAGGCAATTCTGCCTCCTCTTCACATTAAGCTTGGGGTGATGAAACAATTTGTCAAGGCTCTAAGTAAAGCAGGGGACTGCTTCAAATAGATGTGTCAAAAATTTACAGCTCTTAGAGAAGAAAAGTTGAAAGAGGGCACATTCACAGGCCCCGATATCAGGCATCTTATGTCTGATGCTGCATTTGAAAGTACAATTAATGCAACAGAAAACGCAGCATGGCAAGCTTGTAGAGATGTTCTTACGAAGTTTCTTGGTAATATGAAGGATCCAAATTACACAAATATTGTTTACTAAATGCTAGATTCATTCAAGGAGCTCGGTTGCAATATGAGTTTGAAACTTCATTTCTTACACCCACATCTGGATTACTTCCCCGAAAACCTTGGATCATTGAGTGAAGGTCAAGGGGAAAGATTCCATAAAGATGTAAAGGAAACTGAGAAAAGATATCAAGGAAAATGGAACATCAACATGCTCGCCTATTACTTTGGATTCTTAAGCGAGAGGTTCCAGAAATTGCACACAGAAGAAAGGGAGCAAGAAGACCTTTCACAACAAAAAAGCAACGATTACAGTGATCGTAATGACTGTTCGACACTATTACAGTGAAATTGTAATATTTCGTTTTAATTCTACATAGTTTGTATTGTAGTTTTATTAGCGACAGTGAAAATACATGTTCGCAAATATGGCTATTTAATTAAATATTTGTAAAACTATAAATATCATTATTATTGTTTTACAGAAACTGCTTACGTGATAGAAAGAAACCGACTTCATTTTTGTATTCAGCACATTCAGATTATGTAAAGTCAGTTGGTTTGGTTCATGCAATGATCACAAATGTTAAATTCGCGGGCTAGTGTTATTAACAAGAGCGGTCATGTACGCGTAACATAATATAGAGGTGCTACCGACTAACCATTTGTGCCGTGGGAAAGCAATGTGTTACATGTTCTGACTGTATCTGTAGCCTTAAGTTACGCAAGATGCAAAAGGCGTGGGCCGTATTATACTGTCATCTGCGGTCTATTTCGCTGTACCATATTTTTCCACATTATCTTATAAACGGCGCGCTTTTCGGAAAGAAGTTAGTGAACATAAAATGGGCATTTTGGTTTTCTCTACAATTTTTCTCTGAAATATTTCTCATTCTAAGAAGAATTCATCGAGATATTGTCCTAAATGTACGTGCGTATTTATTTAAAGTATCGTGTCTTCTTGTTATATTTTAATAAAAACTGAATTTTTCTTTACAGATTTTTAAAAATACTCTAATATGAAATTTCGTTAAATCCGTTCAATGGGAGACGAGTTCATCCATGTGGGCGGACGGAAGGACGGACGGACGGAGGGTCTGACATGACGCAGCTAATAGTCGCTTTCCGTAATTTTGAAAACGCGCCTAAAGAGGGGATTACTTCATCGGACAAAACAAATTTACGTATAAGACTTCCATTCATTCTTCCGAGATACGTACTTTGATCGTTTTGATGAAGAATAAGGTAATAGTTGCGTAATATGTTCTTCAGCTCCATCACGCAGATAAGAAACATAGATATCAAGATCGCTATTTTCTGGTATATGTCACCTGTTCGTTTAACAGATAGGTACCACTGGTTCGGAGGAAACTTCTTTCTCTTCAGTATAGGATATAACATTTTTCCCTGAAAGTGAAAAAGAAGGCTATTCGGAAAACTGCTTTCACTATTTATGAGAAAACAGGGCAACGTGTTTCGCAAAATTGTGTTTCTAATATTCACCACTAGGAAAACGCAAAATATCATTTGACCTTTTAAATCCTAACTTCACGTACCATCAGGTTTAACATTCAAAAATTCTACGTGCTGCTCACATTGCGTTTATCTGTTCTGTGTGGATCTCAGAACAAACAGCAACTTCTACCTTATAAAACATCAAGTGACTGCTTTTTAAAACCGACGTGGAGAGTGTTTACAGCGCGGTACGCACTGAGTCCTTATATAAAACAGATATGCTTCGTCTTTAAGGGGTTAATTTAGCACAGCCTGTTTTAAAACTTTAATAAAATGGGACCGTATTTGCATGTCTTACGTTCACATTGAAATATTGGTACAGAACTTGACACATGCCTTAAATATAATCTGCGTAACGTTTTTTTAGTTACAAGATGTAGGGCATTCACATTCCATCAGTGATAACTTTACTGCAATTTAGAAATTTTTCATTAAATCTCAGCCACTTAAAAATTTATCTTCTTTCTTTCAGGCTAATAATTTTTGTTGCTCGAAAGAACGATGTCAAAAATGAAAGTATCCTGTGAAGGTAATGTTATTCCAAACAAAATAATTGGTAGAGATATAAGTACTTCACCGATAAAATCAAATTAACCAGAACTAATACACTGAAAATAGGTTTATTTATGTAATGAATAGATCAATATATGTCTTTATTAAATGTAAAATTCTTAAGTCTGAATTTCTTAATACATCTTTATATATGCTTACTTTGTCTATATTCAAACTAAAGATGTGCACTAAACACCATGTTTAAATGTAATTATTCAGTTTCAGCAAAGGAATGAATTGTTTTTAGAAGAACATCTTTGTTGGTTGTGACCAGAAGAATAGACAGACTTTAAGAAATAAATTAACGGATTTCGAAAGTCTTTAGAAAGACTTGATTACTCTGCGATCTTTACAGATATAAACAAAACCAACGTGTCTTTAAAGGAACAGGTATGGAGCAGGTCAAAGCGGATATAAGTTACCTTTACTCTTCTTGTGTAGTCTACTTCTAAAGATTAGCTTTGAAGGTTTCACTATTCATAACAAGAGAACCGGAAAATAATGTGCTGAACAAATATAAGCTTGCGTATCCTGAATACTTCGCATAAAGTGTTTTCAGACTTAGTGAACTACAGGTCTGATTTGAACTGGACGATTGTATGAAGTCATTCAACTTTAGATTCCACATACCATACGTACAAACATACACATTCACGCACATATGTACATATATACACACGTATGTGGGATACATATATATGTGTGTGTGTATATATATATATATATATATATATATTCGTACACAGTTCTGCCTATTCACTTTGCGTTGCTTGTCCGTCTGTTGAAGTTCTACATATAAGAACAGGCGAATGTAGAGCACTTTGATGTCGAATTTTATGCCTTTGAGATGTTTAAAAAGAGACAGGAAAAATAAGAGATATTTCCGAATTGTTAAAAAGCAGACAAGACAGCGACAAACGTTGAAGGAAGAAATTCTGCTACGGAGGCGAAATGACTCGTTATTTTTTAAAGGGCTTCTTCAAAGAGCAATTAAGTAACAAAAAGTGCTGATAGTATTATATATGTGTGCGTATGTAAAACGTATTTTCTTTAATATATAAGAGAAATTCTTGTTATTGAGTCGTTTACCCTTGTGCGCTACTGCCTTATCAATGCAACAGGTTCGGAATAAATCTCAGGCTCACTGCTTACACATACGAGAATACGTGCGTGTATCAAGGAACACATACTCATATACTGTACGGTGCTGGCAGAAGGGCTCCGTCGCACCGAGCCCCAAATATCAGTGAACTCCCCTTTTACTTTCTGGAGTCAAAGTTAACTGTAAATATTATTTCTTTTCTCAGTCTATCATGTAAAACATAGTCACAAGGATGCAACTATTGTATGTAGGCTACTTATGTAATATTTATTTAATGCCGCTGTCTGTTGCTAGGCCAGCGCGGGTGAATGCTAAGATGAAGTAATGCCGCCTGTGCCTCTGCAATACCGTTAAGTTATGCATATGGTATTCTAGGTTAACACACCGTTTGGTCTGGTGACTTCGTAGCAAGATTTCGGAGGAAGACATTGATTTTCTTCTCATGGTACCACCATTCCTTACAGAAGACCACCAATAATAATAATAATAATAATAATAATAATAATAATAATAATAAGACTCACTAATACAGGTTGTATGAACACACCAACACAACACGGACTCAGCAGTGTTAGAGACAGCTAGATGCCTCAAGACAGAAGTACAGACAGAAACAAGAAAGTTGAAAGACAGCATAGTGGAAAAAACAAAAGGAAGATGGCATGGGAAGAGGATGCATGGACAATTGCCACGTAATTTAGATGCAAAGCTGGTGGATATTGAACAGTCATATCACTGGCTAAAATCTGGCGACATCAAGGGAGAAACAGAAAGTGCAATAGTGGCAGCTCAAGACCAAGCAATTAGTACAAACTATTTTAAGAATAAAATCTTGAAGGAAGAAATTGAGAGTAAATGCCGGTTGTGTAAACAACATGAAGAAACTATTGACCACTTAACCTCAGGATGCCCCATTTTGGCAAAGAACGAATATTTAATGAGACATGATAAAGTCTGTTTACATTTACACTACTCAATATGTAAAGCCTTGGGCATTGAAACCACAGACAAATGGTATACACACATGCCCAACCCTGTGTGTGAAGAGGGAGATGTCACAGTGTTATGGAATCAAGCAGTACACACAGACAGAGAAGTTACAGCAAATAGGCCAGATATAATAATTAAAAACAAAAAAGAGAAAACATGCACACTGATAGATGTGGCAATACCAGCAGACAAAAACGTTGTGCAAAAGGAAGCGGAAAAGAGGTTAAAATACAAGAGTTTATGTATAGAGATACAACGAATGTGGAACCTGAAGTGTACAATTGTACCTGTAATAATTGGAGCCACTGGAATAGTAACGAGAAGCTTAAAGAAAAATTTGGAAGCTATACCAGGAGAACATTCGATAGATTCACTACAAAAGACAGCTATACTTGGAACATCACACATAATACGGAAAGTTCTGCAGTGTGAAGCTTGAAGCCTGAGCGGTGGGGATCACTGCTGGTTCAAGAGACGTACCAGGAAGAAAAGGCCTGTGACAAGAGACACATAATAATAATAATAATAATAATAATAATAATAATAATACTGTTGATGATACATCCCAGGATAGCTAAAGCTGAGAAGTGAGAAATTCGGATAATAATAATAATAAGCGTACATAGTATAAAGAAAAGCGCAGAAGATTTAGTGATTCCTAGTAAGGAGATTGGTCTAGAAGTAAATGTTGAGAAAACGAAGTACATGGTCATGTCTCGAAATCAGAATGCAGGACACAATCACAACATAAAGATAGATAATAAATCCTTTGAAAGGGTGGAAGAATTCAAATATTTGGGAGCAACCCTAACGAATCGAAACTTCATTCATGAAGAAATTAAGAGCAGACTGAAGTCGGGGAATGCTTGCTATCATTCGGTGCAGAATCTTTTGTCTTCCAGGTTGCTATCCAAAAACACAAAGCTCAGGGTTTACAGAACTATAATTCTACCTGTTGTTTTGTATGGGTGTGAAACTTGGTCTCTCACACTGAGGGAGGAACAAAGACAGGGTGTTCGAGAATAGGGTGCTGAGGAGGATATTTGGGCCTAAGAGGGACGAGGCGACAGGGGAGTGGAGAAGACTACATAATGAGGAACTTAATGACCTGTACTCATCACCAAATATTATTTGGGTAATCAAATCAAGAAGATAGATGGGCGGGGCATGTAGCACGTATGGGGGGAAAAAAGAGGTGCATACAGGATTTTGGTGGGGAGACCTGAGGGAAGGCGACCACTTGGGAGACCCAGGCGTAGATGGGAGGATAATATTAAGATGGATCTTTGGGAAGTGGGATGGGGGGCATGAACTGGATTGAGCTGGCTGAGGATAGAGACAGTTGGCGGGCTCTTGTGAATGCGGTAATGAACCTCTAGGTTCCATAAAATGCGGGGAATTTCTTGACTAGCTGAGAAACTGTTAGCTTCTCAAGAAGGCCTCTGCTCCATGAAGTTAGTTAGTTAATAATAATAATAGCTATCAAATGTGGAGTATCAAAGAGACCACAAATGTCGTATCATACTTATGAGCCACCACCTTCATAGCACCATCATCAAGAACATCCAGAATTGTACGGATTTAGAAGAAGAGGTAATATGAATGTGACAAATGAAAATAGCCTATGTAATATCATTAATGCTGTCCACAAAGGGTATTATCCTCAACAAATTACGTGAAGATTTGAAACTGCTTTATCTCCGCCCTGCTCTATATATTCTAACGCAGAAAGCAGTAATGCCATATAGTTAGAAAGTTTTTGGCAGAAGAGTGAAGAAGAAGTGCTTGGTCACTGATACCCGTACCCTTTTGAGAACCGGTTAAACTGCTGTGAGGTAATGAACGTGGATTATGATGATGATCATAATAATAATAATAATGGAATGTAAAAACAAAGGTGACGCCAGTAATAATAGGAGCAACTGGAACCATTTCAAAATCATTTAGAAAATACTTGAGCAGCATACCAGGAACGCACGATATCAAGGAACTACAGAAAACAGCCATATTGGGTACAGCGCACATACTTCGGAAAGTGTTAATGTAGAAACACAAAAGAGTTTAATACTGAAGACAGCGTTTTATGCACCATTAACAGTAAGCGCAGAATAGCTGTGACACTGTATACCCTAGAAACATGGTTTGTTTCAGGTATATAAGTGTGAATACCCTGTATAAAGGAGATGATGATGATGATGATGATGATGATGATGATGACGACGACGACGACGACGACGATGATAATGTTAGTGTGAGATTTGAAGTTTTCACAACGGCGTTGATGCGTATTCAAGTCTTCTGGTAAGGTACGTCTTGTTGACTGGTAAGTAGTTACCGACGTTTCGGGAGAGCGTGTTGCACTAATCGTTTTTGTCTAGAACTCTTCGTACACGTCCAGATTCTGAAGAAGAAAGCAGGAGACTCTGAAACTTGGGTGACTCTTTACCAGTCGATACTTCGTAACATCGTCGAAGACATGGGACTTTGCCCCATTTTAAGTCATGTAATACATTGTTTCGCATGGTGTTATTCTAGTTAATGATTATATGACCTTGCAGAGAACTGTTTCCGAGCCAGCCTTCCGCAGAACATCGTTAGACGTTCCGCGTGCAATGGTGGAATAAACACATAGAAATGTTGAAGTATTTCCAAAAATTACACATGTCCCTCAAATTATGGCAAAAATAAAAAAAATACATTAAAAATGTTTGGATGAATGCTGAAAAACACACACATATATATAGTGGCTCTCTACAGATAAATTTCCTTGACAATAATTAGCAATGGAGAAATAAGAGAAGTCAATCGCAGTCATATTCGCAACATTTTCCTGTAACTTAAATGGCAACATATTTCGGCGTTTCTAAACATGCTGTCATCAGGCAATATAAAATGCTTAAAGACGGGTTATCACATACAACACATTGAAATATTTCTAGGTGCGATGTCAGCTATACAGGGAGAGTATAGTTGTATTTGACTGCTATAATTTATCCATTGTCGTTGTATATCACGACGGGATGTCCCACTTAAAAAAGACTTTAATTCAGCTGCGCTTCCCGCTGTCATCTCTTTCTGGACTGTAAAAGTTTTCATAGGTAGGCGTTCCTTGGCATAGGAAAAATTTTTTGTTGCATATAAGTTTGTTTCCGACTAATTACTCAGTTTATTTTACTGGTTCCTACACGCAAAGAAAAGTTGGAACACCATGCTGTGTTGTGCCTCATGAAGTTGTTCGTATGATCTCTGCATTTGTGACGCGCTGTGTCAAAGCCTGAAAGTACTGCTGGTCGTCTGTACGTACTGTCCTATTACTCGTCTATTTGTGATTTATTTAACGTTGCTGTCAGTAACTCAGCCCCTATAGCCAACACAGAATCGAGTGGTAGGGCCATTAGTGATAAAGTGTAAAGGTTAAAGAACGAGTATGTTCGGACGTAAGCTAAGTAGTTTATTGCCATCGGCATTTATGTGGAGAGACTGAGAAAACCAAGAAAAATGTCGGTTTCGGGCCCAAGACTTGAACCCAGTAGTTTCAGAATACGAATTAGGAGTGTTGTCTTTCTACAGCTGCATTAAGGGGGCGATACTTATACTCGCTGGCTTGAGGACTGTCAATTACAAACGGGAGAAAACGTACCTTGTACTCCGTAATGTGTGTCGATTCCTTTTGTGGATGTGATCGCCGTATTTTAACGCAACAAAGCATTAGAGTGGTTAGCGCTTTTGCTTTATATCTTTCAGATCCTAGATTAAAACTGGGGTAACGGCTATCCTGAGATCTCTTTTCGTAGTTTTTAGAGCTCCTAGGGGTAAATTCTGACATGGTGTATCGAGTAAACTAATGATTGATTTCGTATTTTTCGCATCTGGTGTTTTATTAATCAGAAAATGGGGTAGAATATTCGATGTAGTGACCAGAGTACGTTCTGGAAAAATGAAGAATCGTGTGTCCATTATTGGCAAGCGGCAAGAGACTTTTCTGTCCTCTAGCTCGTCCAGACAGACTATGGGGCATGATTTCCCTGCGGGAAAAGCAGCAGGGACGTTCCGCTGACTACCTCTATCTAGTGCCGCGGTTAACAATAACAGAAAAATTATAATCTATATACGGAAATACCTATATATATCAGATTTATTAAGATTACAAATGATCGTGTGGATTTTATCACCATGTAGTCTTTTAGATGGACACCACTGACTCAGAAGAACTTGCTGCCTCCATGTTCAGGTTCGAGCACACAACCCAGAAGACCATAGCCTGCACACACAAAGCAATGATCACTTCAGATTTTCTATAATAATTTTGTTAAATTCGCACACACAAAACCATCTGCCTGTTAAGTCCAGTCAACTAAGTACCCGTCACTGAAATAACGCAACAATTTAATGCATTACTGTAATTACAAGCGTATGCTGCAGTAATTCTATTGTCACTCATTTATCTGATTAAAACAGTTCGAGGAGTGTAAATCGTTAATCAGTGAATGATGTATAAATAAATATATTGATCGTGTGTTGTGTTGAACAGACCTCATTATTTGGTAATTGTACTGATAATACGTGCACAGCGGGATGGACAGTATTAAAATTAAACGTAAGTCGTTATACCCACGACTTTCAGCAAAAAAAAATACACAAACGAGAAGTAACAGTAACGCGATTAAAACAGCAGCGACTCATTATGTCATACAAAATTGCAACCCCGCAAGTCGGAAATGCCTGTTGATTATAACTGGTATTCTGCAAATACTTGGTTTGATTCCCGTCTGCGACATGGACTATCCTGACTAACGCTTTCCGTAAATTACTGTAGTCCTTTCAGGCAAGCGTTTTTTTTTTTTGATAATTTAAATTACGCCATGGCCCCTTTCATCCACATCCTTTCCAATTGTCCAGTCGTCATCATTCTACCATTTGACGCTACGTACACTTTGGGGCACTAACTGTAACGTAAAATAACCCATATAAATGAAAAGAGGAAATAGCAATTTAGATTATGATAATGGGAATAATATAGAATTTAGGGGAATGAAATTAAATACCTCTGTCCAGTATTACATTTTTCTTTCAAAAAGTGTAAGTGCCGTGGTATTTAATTGCGCTTTCTATTGTGTTCTCATTTGCTCCAGAACAGTGTGTTTGCAAAAGTAGTTTCTGATAAGCTTATGTAATGTAACTGAACATCAACATGTAAACTTCGTTCAGTTGCCTTCTCATAGAGACGCGTATAGTCATTGTAACCCATTTTCATTAATGATAAGCAAATACGCTGAAAGCAAAAAAAAAATCTCCCTGCTTGTTGTGCTTTTTGGACGCTTTCCAGTAGTCGCGAAAAGTCTGCATTAATTTCGTCCTGAACATCTGGCCGTCCGTCCGTCCGTCCGTCCGTCCGTCTGTCTGCCTGTCTGTCTGCCTGTCTGTCCGTCCGTCCGTCTGCCTGTCTGTCTGTCTGCCTGTCCGTCCGTCCGTCTGTCTGCCTGCCTGCCTATCTGTCTGTCTGTCTGCCTGTCTGTCTGTCTCAGCATGGCTCCAACTAGACGAATTTCCGTAAAATTTCATACTGGGGACTTCATGGAAACCTGTCTAGTGAGTCCAGATTTTCTTAAAATAGGGTACAAATACCGCGCACTTTACGTGAAGACCTAAGAACGTTGTACTGCTGCCAGCAACATTAAATCGCCATAAAAGCGCTCTCTTCGAGTTAAATGGTGTAAGGCTGTCATGTTATTCAAGAGGGTATAAATTACGCGAATACGCCATACGCACGTTGCCATTCTTTTTATTTCACTCTTTTCCATTCCAGAACAGTAGGGCTATAGTGAATGCACAGAAGTACAAACTAATGATCTTATGGCAACTTCGGGAAATGTTATTTACTGTAAGATATATAGGAGAATATATCACATTAGATCTTCGCTCTTCTGGCATGTTACGCAACGTCGATTGGTAGTTGCGTACCGACGTTTTGGAACAACCTATCGGTCCCATAATAAAAAATCAAGCAGTATTGGACTCTTTGAACAGTTCTGTGTCTCACTGTATTAATATTATATTTCAACAAGACACGAATTTTACATATGACGAAACACTGGGGCGCGTTCGCCTAACCATAGTTGCCGTGGAAGAAAAATAAGTGTTAAGTATGATGGGTCCTTGTGTATTCTGCCATGTTTCCTGCGCCGTATTTCATTATCATCTCTGGTCGTACCGTATTTTTCTACATTACCTCATAAACGTCACGATTTTTTGGGAAAAGGTTTTGAACATAAAATGTGTGTTTTGATTTTCTCTACAACTTTTGTCTGAAACATTTCTCATTGTAAGAAAATTCAGCGAGATATTATCATAAATCTACGTAGGCCTTCGTATAGAGTGCCCGTTATTCTTGTCAGATTTTAACGAAACTTGAATTGTCTGGACAGATTTTCTTGACAGATTTTCGAGAAATACTCAAAGTGTCAAATTTTATGAAAGTGCGACGTGTTGGAGCCGAGTTGTTCCATGCGGACAGACAGACAGACAGACGGACGGACCGACACACAGACGTGACACAGCTAATAATCGCTTTTCGCAATTCTTTTGACGCGTCTAAACACCCTTTATAGCACTCCGTCCAATCGGTCATGCCTGAGTGGCCTGCAGTTCAAAAGTCTTCACACCTATGGCTTAAATTGTGACTGAGGCGGGCCGTCGTGCCATTCACCATATTCAGCCGTGTTACTTTCCTGTGGCTGTTATCGCCAGTTACGAAAAACAAAATTGTTATAGACGGCGTAATATGTGACTGAGAAAAATCATTTAGCAGGAATCTGTGAAGAGAGAAGGTAACTTGAAAGACCCAGGCGTAGAAGGGAGGACGATATTAAAAGCCGTCTTAAATAAATGGGATGTATTGTTGAGGACTGAACTCGTCTGGATCACGATATTACTAGTAACTGCCTTTTCCTTCAAGATGGCAATAAAGTTTATAACTAGCTAAGTGACTATTAGTTTCTTAAGAAAAAAAATTTTGACTGAAGTTAGTTATATAAAATATGCCTTTAATAGCCATAAGTTAACCAGTGATACAGTAATATGCACAAATATTTGAACCCACATGTTAGAATTGGAAATCACTGGTTCTTCAGGGATTTTTGATAGTCCATTCTGCACCTGTTTTACATGTGCCGAAGGGTCTGCGATGTACATTTTACAACGTACGTACCTGGAATCTGGAATTCTCTTCATCACTTGATTCTGAGATTTCTACTCCAAATTCGTCAGTGTGCTTGCTTGCGTGTACATGCGCGCACATTTGCGTTTTGGAAGTATGACAGACCTACCAAAGGACTACTAAACAAATATAAGAAGCTGTGTGCGTTAATAATTTTCTATGACCGGTAATTTCCATACATGCATAGCAGTCTGTGCCTTTTATCTTGTATGTTTACAACCAACGCATTTGAAATTATTGGACACATGAATGAGGGAAAAAATGGCTGGCAACTTAAAGGAACAGAGCATATACAGGCATTCGGTAATACAGGATGCGTATAGACGAAAACGTCTTGTCAATTTACAAAATAATATCAAAATAGATGAGATATTAACACTGGTGAATAATATTGTTTGCGATGTCACGCTCCCAGCGTTAGTACCTGTTGATTGTATTCTGATAGCCTCATACAGCCCAACACGAACGAGTAATTTCGTTCAAATTCCACGACGATGGTTTTAAATGGAATCGTAACTGTGCCGTTAAACCACGAACAGCTGAGTTAATATTTGTCACCCCGCAGGCCACGATTCTAATTGACATATTGCAAAGTGAAACAGAGTTGTGTTCATGGATGGGAGCCTCAGCTAGTGAGTAAATGGTTTATCTGCAATGAGGAAAATTAGTAACGCATATAGGGTGTATCTCAAATAGCATTCTACTTTTAATTAAACTCTGTCCATTAGTTTAAGATTATTAACTAGTGTACAAGTATGTTGATTGACTTTTCCTGTAAGCATTCAGTGAGTTCATTGGAACATCCAGTCCAGGACATAAAAGGCTCGAGAGCCGACATACACATGTCTAAGATTTGAGTTTTGCTAGGCCTTGCTTGAGAGGTATTAAAATGTGTAGAAAATTTAATAAACTAAGTGAATTATAAAAGTCGCACCTTGTAGAAGAAAGATGAAAAAGTACATTTAGCTCCAATTCCAGATGGTTTTTGCGGTATTTCTTTTGTAAGTAGGTATGTATATGATACGTCTACGTACCAAATTGCTCATGTCTATCTACAAAGGTTCATTAGTTACTGCTGCAAAACAGAAAACTAAAGCATTGAATTGCGACTGTATTGTTACTTTTCCATAGTTTAAAAATGTGCTACGTTACCAAAAGTTGCAGATTTTTTCAAGGATTGTATTTCCATGAATTATTTCGGTAGTGTAAAGTCAGTGGCGCTAGTGTTGCACTGTTATCACGTCACGTCTTCGACATCTTAATGTAACTGACTGTTGAAAATCAGAACGTATAGTTTTGATGTTACTTCTAGTGTTATTAAGTTCTTGCTAAGTTTCGCGCAAATCTGTTAGTTGATCAAACATTTGAGAGAGAGAGAGGACGCTCGAGTAGGCAAATAGTTTAACTTCACAGGCCTACATTGTTTCCTAAAGAAAGGAAATCAGGCTAGAAAGAAAGACAAAGGAAAAGTGGGGTGAACCCTCGCTCTAGTCGGAGAAACGTATTACGTATTACAACACACATCCGACCGTATCATGTAGAGCTAGAACTGCCATTGAGGAAAATAATCGTGATACTTTTAAGGGAATACAATGCCCTTTCAGTTCCTTGAATTTCATTTTCAAAAGAAAACACCGTAAACAGGTAAAGAAAGGTGAGTAATTTATAGTTTGTACACCACATCTGACTTACTAAGAAATCTCTTTGCTGAAAATTACTGCAAAAGTATTTCAGAGTATGATGTCAGAAACTGTATCATAACTGAGCAAGGTAGGCAGTGTACAGTTAATGTAAGACTGTGGCGCTTTCGCGTAACCGTTATTGTGAAGTAAACTCAAAACTGCTTTTGTTTTTTATTGTTGACGTTTATATGTCGCTGTCAACAATGTAATAAATATTCAAAGCATTGCCACGAAGGACAGTAATGCGTTCTGTATATTGTTTTGCTATACTTGTCGCTGCCAGAGTGTGAAACACACGTGTTCATAAGGTGCCCGATATTTTTGTCCGATTATAAACAAATTTGGAGTTTCTCGCCAGATTTTCGCGAAAGTCCCATTATGAAATCTCACGAAAACCATTCCAGTGGGGGCCGCACTGATACATGCGGACAGTCGGAAGGACATGGTGAAGCTCATAGGTCCTTCTTACGACTATGCGAAGGCGCCTAAAAGGGAATAGTCTGTGTCCCTTGCCCTTTAGCACTCTTGTGGCATTGTTCGTTGAGTTGTACATGCAAGGGCTCTGTGTTCAGGCGAACGACACTGACTGGTTTTGTAATGGAGTTGAAGTGTGCTTACTGTGCGATACAAACTGTATCTTTAAAAATAAGCCAGGTGCTTAATGCAAGTTAATTTTAGATTTACAGCATATAAAGTGTCAACCTTGGTGGCGGTCAACTATACGACCTGTCAATTGACGGATCTGCCGATAGATTACCGCGCAGTATTCTTTACGGACATGGAGTAGAGGCCTTGTTACCCGTGCTTCCCGGCTTTTTGCAAGTGTGTTTACGAAGTCATAATTTGCAAACCACGTACGTGAGCGTGAATTCATGCGTGCTCTTATAGATCATATTTCTGTATACAGACACAAAATTATAGCAACACAAAGCAATTATTTCTTTTACACGTGATAGAATTACTACAAAATAATGTTTGTAAGTTTTGTGCAATGCCGCGTTTTCGAAAAGACTAAAAGGTAAATTGTTTAAAGGGGATTTTGCTTGTTTAATTCTGTTTGTTTAATTAAATTCGTGGCTTTTTCTCCGACTCACCCTGTATATTTTTCCATGTGTGTTCGTTGACTGTCAGTGCAAATCACATTTCACACAAGGATGTGTGTATCCCCCACCCACTCACTGAAATACGTGCACACATATTACGCGCAATACTACATGCATGCGAATAAATATAATTAAACGCATTTGTTAAAGAGAGTATGTACGTAGCTAGTTACATCACTTCCAGTTTGCTTCCATGATAAATAATTCCATACATGCAGGAACAATAATGGCGGCTTGTGGCTGAACGTACACCTGCGACACAGTTTTGAATCCCATGTTGCTGCTTTTGCTACAGCTTTTACAATTTGGGCCACAGTACGTGTATTTGATTAATTATTTGGTTGGAGAAGGCATGAGTTTCACTGCACCACATAGAAGATAAAAATACATTTGCTGGAATCTAATTTCAAAGCTTATCCTTTTTAAAGCACAGTGGTAATTTTATGCACCATCTGCTCTAGTATCCAGAAACTATGCATTTTGCCAAAATAGTGGTATTGTATCATCTTGATCATCATGAACGTGTCCTGAAAGGTGTTCCTTGAAAGCTCGAGGTGTTCGTAGTCTTTCCATTTTCCTGCCGGTCGTCATACGTCCCGTCGTCCCTTGGGCTGGTATTGGACAGCCAGTCGTTGTGGTTGACTCGTGTCCATTCGTTTCAGGTTATATAAGTAGTTTTCCTTATGTGATCTCAAATCTTCCGTTATGTTGTCTATTGTCAATGTGTTTAGACTGTTAAAGAGGTACTCTGGGGGTTCAGTCTTGTTTGAAGTTCAGTAGCGGTCTTAAAATCTCATTTTTGCCGCTTCCATTTTTTGAGTACCTACCATATTTATGGTCCAGGTTTCGTTTCTACAAAACAAAGCTGCTTTCGAAGTGATGTTATGCTGTCTTAATGTTGCGTTTTATGTGTATTTCAAAATAAAGAGCGGCTGTTTCTCCTGTACAGAATTATCGGGTTATCTCTGTAATGGAACAGTGATGTATTTCCGGTCAGGCCGGAAGTCTGGTTTTGTATATTATTTAGATGAACGTCATTATCAATAAAACAATAACACGCGTGTTAGGGAAAAGTTGGAGAGGGTTTTCTGTCTTTTGTTTGCCATACTGCTGGCTAGAAGACAGAATGTATTCGGAAGATCCGACCAACTCGATACAGGTTTCCTTGATTTTCCCCCGTCTTGAAAAGAATTTTGACATGGTTCCAAAGTTCCAAGTAGCTACTGCCTTATTTTCACGCAGTTGTCCCCATTTACATCGATAACAATTCTACCCCTTGCTCTGATGACAACATAATGATTCATTTCGTCATGAATCAGTAAATAAACACTCCGCGGCCTCTGTCTCAGGCACTGCTATTCACCTTTCTAACGTTATTTGTTTGCTGCTCGCCTCATAAGGACGAGCGTACGAATTCTGGGGATCACCGCGGCCCCTGTCTCATGCACTACTTTTCACCTTTCTAACGTTATTTATATGATGTTCGTCTCATAACGAGGAGCGGAAAATTCTGGGGATCTTTTAGTAACGTGATGATATTTTCAACTGTTTTCCCCTTCAACATAAAGTGTGACATCTTCAATGGCGTAGACAAGGCCACTGCAGAACCCTCGGCGCGGGGCTCTGTGGCTGCGGTATGCCCCTAACTTGCAGAATATTAACATTTGTTGGAGCGTTTTCGTCGGACTGCATTCCGTTCTTCTGACAAAAGGCAGTGTTCTGGATCCTTTTTATGAGATCTTGGAGTAAATTCACTAATAATTATAGGAGAGGGAGGCAATTATCAAGCCGTGACTCCACATCCTCCGACTGACAATCAAGGCCACCGAACTTCTTTATGACTTCCCGTTTCACATACCCCTGTGTTATTATTTCCTATGTCTCTTGTTTTTATTCAGACACATACGAGCAGCCAAGGAACCAGAATCGGCATTCCAAATCTCGTTTTCATATTTCTTTCACGATTGTTTCGGGTCGTAACCCGACCTCTAATCATTTAGTATTTGCCACTCAAGCTTGTCATGTACTTCTACGCCGGAAAGTGCAAACAAGTACCTGACTATAGTGTGGGCAGTTAATCTCTTCTTCTCCCTCTTGCCACATTAGTGACACGTGACAGCAGTTTACGAATAACAAAACCGAGCTTCGTACCTGCGCTTCTGGATTTCCCTGTCGGCCATACATCCCGCAATCATCATTTTCATAAGTCATTATGTCGTCTCATGTGACATCACTGTTTCTCTTGAATGTTTTCGCACGAAGGCTAGATCCACTGCTCGCAGTATAGATGGTCTTTTCGTCTGCAGTAGTGGACGAAACTTGCCCAGCTGGGGAGCTGTACGGAAAAAGAGAAGAGAGAAGTAACAAGATAAGCAAAGAAAGATGATGGACTATTTGGATGAGATGCCACTGAAGCTCATTCTGTGAAAAGCAGTCATGTTTAATGTTTCTCCGCAGTACGCCGCCACTGTATAGTTCATCAAAATATTAAGTTAAGTTAGCGAAACAAAGTTTGTTACAAGAAGGACGTGGATTCGAGTAGTTTTATTCTACGGAACGGGGATTATTTTCTCGTTTAAGTTTTGTGTTACGTAATAGATTTAAAATATAAGCTCAGGAATAAAGTGAAATTCTTTGGTAAACATCTTAATGCAATCTTACCCTTAGGCTCCTTATTGTGCGTACTCGAGTGGAGTGGTCGCGTTTCATTCTCAGTATGGGCTAAGTAGTTTCCATTTCTTGTACAGCATTTTGTTCATAGAGAGAGAAAGATGCTACGTTCGTCCTGAAAATCGAAGGAAAGGTAAAGAGTTTTCCACTAAATTCAAAAAGGCTGTGCAGTGTGTAGGCCCTACTCCACAGCTAGGGTTTTAGGTCTACAGCATTTTAAAGGTCTGTGTGTTGAATTTTAAATCAGATGTCTTTACTTTGATGTTAATAATATTTCCAATTTACTTATGTATGGTTTTTAGGCACTTTGTAACTCAGATTGTGTTTCAAATGATGGGATGATTATTGAATGAAATTAATTGGGAAGGACGTGGAGGGAAACAGGCTTACTCTAATATGTGCTGCTATCCTGCCATTTACCTGGAGGAGCTGAGGAGAACCCTAAACACCTTACTCAGTGTGGTCGTTTTGATGTCTAATATTCGAAATGGGCACCTTCCGAGCCATGTCAGCAGCGTCACCTCTTAAGTCATATTTTTCAGCTGGAGTTATTGCAATTGGGGTAGCATTCTACACAAAATATTTACCGATTAAACATCCTGAAGTTTTGATTTTGTGCGTAACACTGTAAATCTCGAGGAACATTTTAGATCTAAAAACTGAAGTGTCTTCTTATAATATTAGGTTTCCGACATTCATGTACTCTGAAATGCCTACAACTCTTCCTGAGTTTATACAAGAAGAAATGTTTTATCATTATTTCACCTTAATTTTGCGATAATTGTGTTGTAATTCGGAATAAGTTCTTAAAGAGTGGTAAGAATTTGTTGCTGTAAAGAAGTTAAGAGACACAAAGTAACGGGGTATTTGATTTAGCAAAAATATGCTGAATTGTTTAGGTTAAAATAACTCGCGTATTAAATAATGAAAGAAATTAAAATAATGGGATTTATTTTACTTGTTGTGGTCGTCCTACAGGATTAATTTACAAAAATACCTATTCTTTTTTTCGGTGGTTATTATACTATGCTGTTTTATCTGAAAAATTTAGTATAGGTTAGTGCGTGATTACCGAATAGTGGTTACAGTGCTTTTGCGAATGCTGTTAAAGTAGAGGGAGTGTTTGGCAGGAGAAGACGAAAAATGAGCTGTCCAATACTAAGACATTATCAACGAATTGATTGAGAGAAACCACAGTGTACTTAACTGAAGCTTCAGCATCTTTCACGCATTCATTCATTCATTCATTCATTCATTCTTCCTGTCATCTGTCTTACTAGAGATCCGTAGCCTCTTCCAAAGCGAGTTCTCCACACAGTGCGAGCTTGTACCTCCTCTTCAGTTTCTACTGTCTTCTCCATTCTTTGCGGTCATCCAGTAGCTGCTTACGTCTTCTTCCTCGTGTTAGATCTACCCTGCCGATGCGAATTTGGAAAAGAGATCTCTACTACGGAAGGCCCTAAATGTTTTACGGTTTTTCTGTTATGTCTCCTGTGTATATTGAAAAATACTTCAGGACTTGTTATTCTGAAAGCACGATTATCAACGGAAGGATGTATGCATTAACGTGAGAATGACACACTGTATACGAAGAGGCAGTGGAGTGCACGGATCCGCCGAAATGCTCGTACATCACTCTCTGCTGCACCTTCTTGTCGTGTCAGCACCTTAGAATTCGCCCTCAGAGCGATGTGTCATTAATGCCATAGGAGCATACCGAAGTCCCGTAAGGAGAACTGGATCTTCTACCGCCCATTGTGACAGAGCGGATGTATTCGCTTGCATGATAAGTCTTAAGTTCCTTACATCGCCGTTTATACGGGATGAACGCAAATTATTTTTAGCTTGCGAGATCAGAAATTCTCACAGCGGTATGACTGAAGTTTCCAGACTTCTGGGATGTTACCCCGTGTCGTCTCCTGAATATTTACTGTTATCTAGACTTGTCATAGCGTCATCTTCTGGGTTAGCTTCAAGCATTCCAAAGAAGATAATGGTTATTTCACACAGGTTATTTCACGATTAAGGTTTCTTATATTATGCATCAATGTCTAAAGACGCGGCTAGTCTGCGTGAACTGCTTTACCCTGAATGTGAAACTATTACTGCCCTTTAGAACTTCGGCAACTCTTTGACAGTCGTCACGGCGTAACGTCCCAGGAGACTGAATATTTGACTTTTACGCTCCTTTCTTTAGGGCCCGCGGTGGCGCAGTTGGTTGAGGCACTGCGCTGCAAACCGGAAGGTCGCGGGTTCGATTCCCGATGGTGTCATTGGCCCTGGGGTCGACTCAGCCTCTAACGGAAATGAGTACCAGGAATATTTCCTGGGGGGTAAACGCGACCGGTGCGTAGGGCTGACAACGTTACCACCGTCAAGTGCCGATTGTCAAGAAATCTGGGAGTCTCAACCTGCTGGAACCCTCAGGGTCTGTCCAGGCCTGTAATGGGATTGCTTTACGTTTTTACCTTTTACTGTTCTTTCTTTTAAAGCAGTTGGCAAAACGCAGCATCAAAATATGTAGACGTTTAATTACATTTGTTTGCTTGATTTCTTCACCATGCAAAGTGGTGGTAAATACCATTTTAGTTCGCCGTGTATGTTTTTCTTGAAGAATGCTAACGTATTCGTATTACATGACTGGAAGGTCCCTGTACAGGATCAAAGACATCCAAAATGTGTGTTATTTCTTATTCAGTTAAGATGGTTAGAGAAACTTCCTGATCGACAGGGTTTCGTAAAGTCACCTTATAAAATGAGGTTTCATAATTTGTAGTCTTAAAAATTCCTAAGCATTTTCACCTACCCCGTGCCTGCCAAGCGCCTTGCCCATCTCATTTTCTTTTACTTTATCACCCCACACATTTGGTGGAAGTAACGTTATGAAGCTGCAATAATGTGTGTGTTGATATTAAGTGCCGATAACCACTTTTTCATTACTTCTGTTGGTCCAAGGCGATGTCTGTTTGGAGTCGCGGTCCCTAAGTGCAGATTTTCCATGCCGTGGATGACAATAAACATGAAACACCGGTCTGTGATCGCTGACGTTGGAAAGCCAAAGTACTCGGAGAAAAACCTTTCCCAGTTTCTCTTCATAACGAAACAGCATGTATTGCGTTGGGAGTGAACATGGGACTCCCCCGCGAGAAGTCGACGCTTGAGGTATAGGATGGTCATTTGTGACTCTATATAAAGATATTGCCTTGTCCGTTTGAGTCCTTCCGGATTATGACAGCGTATTTTCTGGTAAGTGGTTATTGAATATTTCGTGGAAACTTGCTGCCTGCATTTTCAATGTAGAAGTGACTTCTATCTCGAAGATGGAGGTAATATGTTTTTACGAAACGTTGCTGTCACGTAGCAGATTACATTTCAACTCAGAATGTGACAATTTAAATCACAGTGAAAATTCCGAATTTCTTTTAAACCACTCTTCATAATATTTATGATTAACAGTATTTCAGAGTAAATTGCTGCTCCCATTTTCAGAGTAAATGTGACTTGTAACGTGAAGATGGAAGCACGGTGTTTCTCCGAAACGTTTGTAGTTACCTACTGCTACACAGTATTTTCATCCAGAAAACAACAATTTAAGTTTTCATCGGTGCAGTAATGTCGAATCAGTCTTGACTTCTAGCCACATTTCTCAATGCCACGCATTATTCTTATGATGTTGTCGGATGCATGAAATGTGATTGCCATAAATTATTGTTCTTGGCTTGTAAAGCCACACGCGCAATCATTAGCGTGAAAACACTGACTACGGCCTAACGTATCACTAATTCATTTCTCATCGCTTTGCGTTCTTTTGTTCACTAGCCTGAGCAGATATAAGCGGTAGCGGGCTTGTAAGGCTACACATGAAAAATTGCACCCCATTACAATACTGGAAAAGAATTAGCCCTCATACCGCTTGTTCATTTGTTCCCTGAGGGCTACTGGTGCGGGAGGAGCCACGTCAAGGCGTGTAACCGAAACAGACACGTAACAAGTGATGGCTACGTTCCTGTACTGTTGTTTACCGCCGTCTCAGCTCGTCTGTTGTACACAGCCCAGTTCACATTTTAACGCTACCGACACAAGTCGTAGAAGTGCTCGTATTTACGTCTGCAGCTTGTGAATATCGATCATTACTTTCCAGTGTTTGACAAGTCGTTGATCATGCAAGAGTTTATAAACTGACGTTCCAGCAAAATCACGTTCAGTGCAAATCGACATTTGTTCTTAATAATATAATCTCCATTCCGACTGTAACAATGTATGGTTTAAGTTTTCCTGTCAAAAAGCAATTAATGAGTTTGCATATTCATTGAAATGTAAAGAAATACAATATTGTGTTTATAAAAAAAAGACATTGTCTCAAAAGTTTCTGGAATGTAGTTACTAACTTTTTCCCTTGACACCAAAGAAGTACGTAATTTGTGGATTCAGGTCATGGCCGTCCGGGTTATTATACCTTGTAGTTTCTTACAAGATTAACGAGGTTTTGGAGGAAATTGCCGCTTGCATATTCAGGGTGGGAGTGCCCTAAGAATTCGGCAGCAGGTTCGCCCGAAGCTGTGGTACCCTCTAACAAAGTAGGCTATATATCCCAGAAGGTCAGAATATTAGATCTGAAGGTTCGCAGCTTTGTGTCACCCTTAGGTGAGGAAACAGTATGGTCGAGTAACTTTATCATCCCCGAAGCGGTGGTTTGCCTTAGGTTTGGTGGTTAGAAAATATGCATGAATCTGGTACTAAAATTATTGGTGGAATAAGGACTTTTAACAGAAGCAGTAAAACAGGAGGGCGGGATAAGGGAAAATTTTCGTGGTGTAAATGATACCAGAGAGACCGATCCCAGTGGCCGCACCATCTAAGGCGTGGGTGTGCGGGCACTGGGATTGCAGGTTCGAATCCCGCCGGGGCATGGATGTCTGTCTCTTGTGAGTGTTGTGTCTTGTCAGGTAGAGGACTTAGCGACGGACTGATCACTCGTCCAGAGGAGTCCTGCTGAGTGTGGTGTGTCTGAATGTGATCGTGAAGCCTCGACAATGAGTAGGCCGTGGCCCACTAGAGCTGTGCGGCCATGGAGAAAAAATGATATACAGTATTTAACTTCCAACACCTCTGCATATTTTAGACTTCCAAATTGCACAACACTGTATCTGCACTATTCAGTTAGATTACCGTTACGTTATTCCCTTTTCTAGTTAAAGCTGAAGGAGTATTACTAATCAGCAGATTTATAATAGAGGCTGACGAGGAGATGTGAAGTGAGCTTTATCTCGGCTACATTAGCTAGCTACTAGTCGCCTTATTAACTTTTCTAAGAGATGGATGTTTCTGCTGAGAAATTGATGTCTTCTTTCTTCTTTCCCTAATGTTGCGGGTAGAAAGAGGTCTTAAAGGTATAGGTGGTGGTAAAGGAGAAGGATAATCAGCCGTACCGTCGCTTCGAAAAGAAAATGGAGACCTAAATCAAAAAGGAGCAGGCTGCATTTCACATCATGTCGTTGATAGAAAGTTCGATGGTATCTGTAGAGTCAGGAACGATGAATTTAATTTTCTTTCACTAAATTTTACGTAGGCTTGATTAATTGGTTTTATCTTTGGTAGACCTGTTGTTAAAAGTGACATATATATTCGTGCAGAAGTTGAAACAGGATAGAATTGTGTTGCAAATGAATAATGAAAAGTCAGCAATGTTCATGTGTGTATGTGTATGGTACTGGGGACAAAACTAAAGGACGTAATTGTTTAGTTATTGTTACTGTTGGTGTTTCACATTAATAAGAGTGCATATGCTAGCATAGGAAGTAACATACGGAAATATCACCGAAGGTTGTAAAAATGTTGAATTGTTTATGCGAGACGATAGTGAAAAAGTTGTAAAGGTAAAGGTACTCTTGTCACTGTGCACGCTATGAAAGCATCTGGGGGAGCGACGGTATTGATCCATTCATTCTTTGCCATGGCACTAGTTGGAGGTGAGTAGTGAGCTGCACGCCGCGGCCGATTATTCCCAGGAAAGGCTTCCGGAGCCAGTTTAGTAAAAGATTAGTTTGGCCCCAGTATCATTCTGAAGGTTATGGGAAGACAGAAAGAACTGCCCTGGCCCGAATTGAACTTGGCGATTCACGGTGTCAACTACGCTACCCCGGGTCTCAGTCAAAAGAGTACATGATTTTATTTTCCTTGGTTCTTATATTTATTTTTTCGGTACATTTCAAAAGTCGTTATAACACTCACACTAAGCGATATGTGCAGATGTACCCACATATCCTGGCACAAAAATACGCAAATTTGGTAAAAACTTTCCGTAATGAAGAGACAGAGCTCCTCAGCCAGTTTCTGCTGTATTTGCTACTATTTTCTTATGAATTATTGAAGTACAGCCCTGTGGCGTATTGCATCCAATTATCTTGCAGATTCCCTGACCTTAACATTTGGGCAAACAACGTTGGGAAGACCTGTTTCTAAGCGTCAGTCCGTATTGTGGTCTTAACCCATGTCAGTAGACATATATCTGTAAGTCTTAGCACTGCCAATTCCTTAAATAAGACTTTCGAACAATTGTTGTCAAGTTCATTGCATGCATAGACAATGAAACTGTGACTTCATGATTTTCGTATGGCTGTATGAGAGATAGTGGACCAGTGGAAGGGTTGTCTGTGAAAATAATAGCTAGAGATGGGAATTGGCAATGTTATATCGTCGATGTCATTTCTCACCCGGAGGCCCAACAATAGACATTATGATATGAATTCACATGGCACTGCCTTTCTGTCGTACTCCATTAGTTGGTCGCGATGTCGAAAGTCGAGTTCCAGACGGTCTCCGTATTCTGGTTAGATGCAGCCACCACCCATATGTACTGTCTCTTAATTCTGGATCTAGCCGCAAGTGAGGAAAGTTAACCTCGGGCTATAGGTCTTCCGTACGCAGCGTGACTGGTTTGGGCCTTACGCATCGACATGAGGAATGTGAATAAGGGAAACACGCTAATTGAAATAAAAAACAAGACAACGTATTTTCAAATAATATTATTAATGTTGTACCCATTACTGACATCTATCCACGGTTTCCCCTAACAGTCCAATCAGTTTTATTCTTGTTCTTCCTACATGAATACTCAACTAAAATGCAAACCTTCGGGAAAATGTCGTTCGGGGCATTCGAATTATGCCTGTTGTTCCCATAAATTACATGAGTTGGGCCTCGTAATTGCAGGGCTGTGTCGTATGATTATACGTACATGATCATCGAGTATTATCCGATGCCAACACACTGCTTTATGATCCTAGTGTGGAGAACAGGTCGTAAACACTCAGGCTATGAGGAGTTTTTCCCCGGCACTTACTTTTTACGTTAAAATTGCAGAAGAGTTTTTTTTAATTGTGGTTGTTGGTTCGCTCTGTATGTATAGCCACTCCGCTGGCTGCTCAGTCGTCATGCTGCACGCTCCTACTCATCCACTTGACTAATAATAGCCGCGAAGCATTTAGGCCGTTTTCATGTAGAGCACCAATGTTATGCGATGTCACAGTCACATCTTCCTGTTGAAATTTCAAAGGTTTTTGCTATATTTAAGGTATATAAAATAGGGAACAACCTCGACACCTACTGTGAGTAGGTAGAAGAGGTAAGGACTACGAAAACAGGGAACGGTTAACAGATATGTGAGAGTATTATAAGTTTGTGTGTTTTACGTGATTGCAGCTCATAATATTTACGAGCCTTACCTCTACTTAGCAGCACCGTCTGTGGCAGTTGAATTTTTTCTTCAGCTGTTAATGAAGCGCTGGTTATGCTACTAAACTATGATTTTAGATATGACGGTTGTCATAATATCCTTTAAATTTTTAACGGTCATGCCACTGTTATTTATCAGGTTAATGTCAAATAAGCCAGTAACATATGGGGAGGGAATGAGAGAACCGATCTTCCATTCTTGATTGGTTGGTTTCCTTCGCCTTCACTTCCGAATATCTAGGCCTACTCTCGTTTCCTAAGACCTCTATTTAATGAATACGTGTATCATCACTCCTTCGTATGGAGTGGTAAGACCTGAACGTGCATCTGAAGTGAAATGGAACTATAACTGTGAGTGCCTCTGTTTTTGCTTGTGGTGTAATATCTAGACGCGAGACCACCTGTTATTGTTGAGATTGGCTTTAAATTTTAATTTTAAGCAGATATAATATGATGTTTTTAAAATTGAACTACATTAAGCATAAATTTATTATTTTATGCAGTGTAAATATAGTAAGTAAGCAATACATAGTATAGATAAAATACTCATGTTGTGTAGTACTTGCGAAGTCTTCGGAAAGCCACCAGTTACACTAAAGTTTTCCATATCATTTATGCAGATTTTTAGTTATATGACCAGCCCAGTGGTCCCTCTAAGCTCCACGGTTGCGCGGCCGCGCAGTAACTGAAATGCTTCCGCTCACACTGAATTGTTGCCGAGCAGCTGGAATTTTCTTATTATGCATATCACAGTCCGCGCAACTGTAAAAAGAATTAGGGAGAACGTTATGCAAACCAGGTATAAGCAATTGCAAATTAAAATAATAATATTTTAAAATGTGTGTGCCTATTTTTAAATATCTCAGTAGAATGCGTCCGACCTTGAATTAAGAATGTAATTTTCATTGTATACTGTAAAGCATCATGGCCAAACTTGCGTGGTTTTCAATAAATATAAATTAGGAATTCCATCAGGAGACTGAAAATAAACTAAGTTTTGAAGTTATCTGATTTGTGGATAAACAGGAACACAGTTGACATTTTCGAAACTAAAGTGTGTGCTGACAAATGCGGCTTTGGACGGGGGAGTCTTGATACGCATTAAGCCCGGATCAAGGTACATGTCCCCTTTTTTCTGTCTTACGTGGTCCTATGTCATTTGGGGATTTACTATGAACTGTTATCCGTCACAGGGTTTCTCAAAACGTATAACATTTATTCTTTCTTAATTAGTTCTTAGCTGGGGCAGGTCATAGTGTGTAATTCCCACAGCGTGAAGAGGAAACAGTTCTCTAGATACGTCAGATATCAACATCTGAGTTCCCCTTTAAAAACACTTTTGGTCTCGTCAGTGTTTGTCATTACTTGAGTGCTCAAACAACTCCGGCTATCAACTGATTAATCTAGAGGAAGTTGTCGTCTTTAATTTCATTTTGTTATGGAAGGAAACCTGTACATAAAAGAGTGCAGTGTATTATACTTACACAAGCGTATGTTTCTTGCTCCGAGAAAATAACAGCAGTTTACAGTGACACGAAATTGACACTTTTTCTTGTTCGCTTCTCAGAGCAGTTTAAACAGAAGTGTACAGCCTTCTGTAACCGCATGTGAAGAGTTCCTCTCTTTAAACTAAAAGACTACGAATATATTCCTGCCTTTCACTTTAATGAAAATGTGTCCTGTGTGACTTTACGATGCAGCAGCATACATCAGTAAATTGTTCTATCCAAACATTACTGCTGTGAGATTCTTAATATAAAAAGAAGGTCTACGTTTTACAGTAGTAATTCAGGCCAGTGCAAGTCTTTTATGATAAAAGAGGCTTTTTTTTACAACATGACTACATTTTTCGGCTTGTAATAATGCTACACCGGATTGTTTTGTAAAAAAATAGAGGAACACGTTACATAATTTACGCCTGAAAACGGGGTACCAGTATCTCAAACATTACAATTCTCTTTCAGAAAAGTACTGTCCTCAGGAGAGCCACAAAATATTAACCATAGTGTGTACTATTATATTTTGTTATATATGTCAGCTTAAGGTGTAATTGACCGTTATCGTGCGAAAACAAGACGTGAAATGCCTTGGCTGATACGACAGTGTGCGAAATTACCGTCTTTTGCTATGTAACGACTTGCCATATGAAAACGTGCCAACCGTTTAGAAGAAACGTGTTGCTTGTGCTGTGCTGTAGAAAAGTACCCTTACACTCTCTGTCAGCTGGCGATTCCTTCGAGAACACATGTGTCTGGGAAACGACAGGGTGTCGCATGCGAGCAGACCGTAGTTTAGTTGTAATATTGCATAGAAACCTCAACTGTCACATATGTATTTGCATTGTATTGCTGGAAAATATTTTCCGTTATTCACTTTACATCCCCTTTCAAATTAGAAAATGTGTTTGATTGATTTAAGTGTTTGTCGAAAATGTTTTCAAGGAATTCTCTTCTTTGTGGGTAATCGTAAATATATTACTTTGTGGCTGGCGGAACTCGGAAGATTGTTGATAAATGCGTATTTGTGAAACTTTTTATAAGAAATTTCCTTTCACAGTAAATCCAAAAAACTGTGAAACTTAAATAAATAACCAACTGATTTACTTCATGGAGCAGAATCATCCTTGGGAAGCTTGATTTGTCAGATGATCTAGAAAATCCCTTCCTTTTATGCGAACCATATATTCAGTTTCCTTAATATTACACCTATTCCGTGCAGTTGTTCTTATAATAAATAAAACATATGTTCGGTATCCAGTTTGCAGGAGTCTTCTACTAGCCCCTGTCATGAACCGGATGCTTCCAGTCCATTTCCTCTCAACTTACGCCTTTAAGATACTTATTAATATTATCCTTTCATTCAGGCCGATGAATTTCGAGCGGTTTCTCTCCTCTGGCATGACCAAAATTTTATATGCGTTACACATATCCCGTCGGCCGTGCGTAGGCATACTGCATAAGTGTATGTGAACAGTAAGTTCTTACATCGGAGGGAACACTAAGCCTATCCATTATGAAAAAGACTGGTTATTGGTATATAATCGCTGTTTATTATGAGAAATATACGAAGTACATATTTCATCTTCGTGAAATAATTCAGAATTTTCTAATTTTAAAGCAGATGCTACGTAACTGTGTAGCAACCATTGTGCTTGAAATTTATAGGCAGTGTGCGATGGTAATTGAAATAAATTTTGAAATTCAGCTCATCGCTTTGGCGCTAATCCTTACTAAGTTACATTTAGTATGGGCGTAATTAGATCCTAGTGACTTATTCTATAGGCATTAAATGTATACCCAAGGAAACTGATTACAATATCAGAGAAGGCAGTTAAGTTTTCTTTTTTACATATGACTCTAACAGTAACATGATGAACTTCTAAATACGTTCTCTAAGATTACTTACCTTTAGGATGGGACTCTCTGCATTTTAGTGGATAGAAAGGAGCTTTGGTGACTAACCAGTAAACTACACGACGTCATATCTCAGAAGACAGTAATATTCGTAGTTATCTCCTTCAGTAGCTCACATCTCAGCTGTGACACACATAATTTGTCATTCCTGGTAGTGCATATGAAATTCAGTAAAATATTAAAGCCATTAGGTGCGCAGCAGTTGAGATGTGTAAAGTGAGAGGATTTGGAGTATTAAGAGATATTAATTTTAATTGTATAATTTAATGCGTAAGCCATTCCACTATAAATTCTCCATGAACCCTCAATCGACGTAGTCTATAGTCTATAGGCAGAGGCATAAACATTGAATTACGTAATAGCGAATTGCAACCGTGTCAGTATTAGGTCTACGTTGTCTGCTGCTCTCAACACATACCAACTGGGAACATGCCACGCATTCCAATAGATATCTCAGTAATCGCGAATGGGAAGGGAGGGTGGCGTCGAATTGTTTGAGGAACATGCTGCGGCTTCCGAGGATATTCGTCTTGCGGCATAATAACCATTATCCAGTGTTCCCCTGATATCAGAATCTGAGTCACAGAACAGGTATTATCTATTTACACGTTACGGACAACACACTAAACCTTTACAGGTGCACACTCCTATGAGACGTATTTATGTTATATTATTGTGTTTAATTGTCTTTATTAAACACAGATTCAGTGTATAGTATTTGGGTCTGCAGATCTTTGAATATAGAGAATACTTTGTACTGTGATGTGATTTCGTGCGGGTTCCAAATTTTCGCAGGAATCAAATGCTTCATCGTCTAGGGTAAAAGGCACTTAAGGTGACCTCTCATCGTTATACCTTCTGGATCCTCGCCCCGTAGCCTGTTGACGTAGCGCATAAAACAGTATTTTGTATTCCTGCTAGAATGACATTCTGTTTAAAATTTTAATGTTACTTTTATTTTGGTTGAGCAGTGCTCACAACCATTTAAGTTTACGTAGCGTCGGATGATAGGATGACAGGTGAATAATTAAGCAGACATATTGCGGCATGAAGCGGTTGTGGCCTGCCTTTATATACTCTTACGGGAATTGCTTGAGCTTACTGAAGCAAGGCACAGAGACGTCTCAGTTTACTGGTCTAATGGCTGTCGTTTGAAATGGGGAACTTCCGAATACGAAGAAACAGTGCTACCCACATCCTCACATTTGGTGTCCTTCTGCGTTAAGTAGTGTTTGTGGGAGGAAGTAGCCATAAATCCGAAGGTTCTTAATCATTCAGTCTTGAGCAAAAGTGTTGTATAGCAGGCTGCAAGTTAGTGCCATTTTAGAGAGTTATGCAAAAAATGCAAAATAAAGAAGAGGGAGAACGAACGTTTATTGTGATAACGCAAATTTGGGCCTGTGTACGCTATGAAGACATTTGTGGGTGTGAAGGTACAAGTCTACTCATTCTTAGTTTCAGTGCTAGAGAGAACTTAGCCGTCAGCTTCCCTCTCCAGCCACATTACCCTGAGGAAGGCACCTGCTACACGTTCATTACAAAGTTGGAGGGACGTCAAAGCGTTTTTGAGCAGAGAAACATCAACTGCCGTTGCCGGAGATCGAACGACGTTTCTTCCGTTTTATATCCCCTAACGTAGCCGCTGTACCGACTGCATTATCCCGGCTGCAGCATAAACGTGTGTTGTACGGTTAATATTAGGTCTTCGAACAATATTCAGACTCGTACCGAGAAAGTAAAAAGCATCATGTAAAACTTCATATTTGCCCACATGGTCAAAAATTGCCTTCTTTAACGAAAACGTACATTTCTTTACTCTGTTGATTAAAGAGCTCGTCGCGGAAGCCCATTCTGGGCCCGTGGAGTGTACTCCACCTCGTCATACACTGTTTCATTAGTAGGATTGACTGTAATACATTCTACCCACCTACACCTGTTTCCTCCAAGTTATATTTTCCTTTGAGGTTTTCAGACCAAAATTTTGTATGCATATGTCGTATCCCCCTTACACGGTACACGTCCCTTCTACCTGAGCCTTTTTCACTTAATCAGCCTAACAATATAGGCGAAGATTAATAATTAAGAAACAGCTTGTTATATATACATGCTGTGGTGTTCTTGGGAATGTCAACGGTGACCTCACTGATATACGGTTAGCTTCACTGTAGAAACACACGGGTTATTCTTACGAGTGTAGTCTTAATTTGGTTGTGTATATTACATTTATACAGCTATTTCTTTTATTAAGACTTCACTGTTCATTGATCTGAAATACGATTTCGTATATAGGTAACATTGTTTTGGAGGAATATGTTGTCTCATTTTTCAAGGATCTTCTATACGCAAAGAGGGAAGAAACAGATTCCGGTGGAACTTAATGCTTATTTACCAAACTACATGGCCTTGCATCCCAACAGACCGTCATTATAGTACTCAACTGTGAGAATTTCACGTCTCAGATTTGCCATGTTCTTTCTTTTGTTTACTTCCAGACGTGACACAGGCCTACATCTATTGTGGCCCTAGATAACAGTATCAAGTATTTATATAAATTTCGTATGGGAGAGTGATATTCAAATTTTTCATCGAACTGAAACATGTATATGTGCGATATTTTCGCTGTTCTGGGATATTGCGCAGCTGTGATTGGTAGTTAGCTACCGAAGTTTCGGGACAGTCTATCGGCGTCGTCTTCAGGGGTCAATCTTCTTGGAATGCTTGACCCTTGACGGTGGGACCGATAGGCTGTCCCGAAACGTCGATATCTAACTACTAATCAAAGTTGCGCAATATCGCAGAAGTGCGAAGACATAATTTAAACGGCGACGGAAGCTTAGAATCACGCATGTGGATGTATGACAGGGTTTGGAGATTCCCGACATTAAACTCACTCGATTTCCTATGTGACAGTTGTCAGAGCTCTTTCTACATGGATGTGAAAGGAGGATAGTTTACTAAAGCTGGCTACCTTGACACAGATAATTGAAGATTCCACTGAGTAACATACACACCCATATGTAAACGTGTTTAACGTTGAGCGGAAGGTGCCTGTTTCTGCCGATACGTCTGTACTTACATATCTACGTACGCGGCGTCACATCTCAGAAGAAGTTCTCGGATATTTGACGTAGTAGCAACCTCAAATTTTAAGTCAAGGAAATTTTCTCTTTGACGATACTTGAGAAGGCTTTAGGACAACATTTTGGTCTGTAGGTAAGCGTGATTTTTAAATTTTAAACTCAAAACTAGGGTTATCTTGGCTATATAATTATCGCAAGTAAAGTCATTAACTTTGTGGACTATTTCCATGGTCTAATGTGTTAAAAGTAATATAATTAATTCAGCACTAAGTTTCAGTGACATAATTGGCTCCCGTCTTCAGGCTTTCTTCTAAAACATAATGTTATTACATAATTATTTACGTTCTTCTTTAACACAAAGTACAGTCATTTTTAGAAGCAAGACTGAAGGTGAGGGCGATGCTGTCTCCGAAACATAATGTTGTATTAATTGTATTAATTTCACTGCATTAGGCGGTGGGAGAAGTCCATGACGTTAATGAGGCTAGATAAGGTTATCTGCTTCGTGGCACTTCAAACAGTCATCGCGTTTGTTCAGTGTTCGCAGAAGAACTACGTGCATATGAAGTAGTAGGCACCTAGCACTCAGACAGATTATTCAGTACCTTCAGCACTGCACTGGTTAAGTTAAGTGAGTACGTCTTTCACTCGCAGTAAAAGACGTAAGAAGTATGCATATCTAGTTCGGTGTTATAAAACATAGGCCTATATATTTCAGTGACTGTCTGTGGGATTTGGGCCACATGACTGTATGTTGAGATTTTGTCAGCTGTAGTTTCCCTGGTGTTTAAAAACGAAAACTAAAACGAAACTGAAATTACTTTCAGAGGTATTCTAGAAGTGAATTCCTGTAACGTGAACATAGAATATTCCACTGGGGCGAATGCGAAATGAATCCAAACGTAATAATTGAATGAAATGTTGAAAAGCTTGAATTCGGTTTATGGACAGCAGTAACAGCCATATCAGAACCCATGTATTGTTTACTTAACGACGCTGTCAGTAACTGGGATATTTTCATCTTTCTCTTTACTGTTTTGTGCTTCCGTATGATAGGCATAGTTCTATGTTTTGTTTGCCAACTGCCTTACGCATATTTACGTCTTATCCGCATTGACATAGGCTTTCCGATGCTTATTTCAATATTATCCTCAGTACCATCTACGTTAATATATTGTTAGTTGCACTATACTATATTAGTTCGCGATACCAAATGTTCTCTGTACCCTGTATGATTTTGATTAACACATTAATTTTTTGGGTTTGCACGTTGTATTGCAATTGATTTTAAAGTACACGCTGCTACTTGTGGTAGGCGGTATTATCTGCACACCACAAGCTCGCGTTTTGCCCTGTTGTATTCACTTCTGTTTATCTCCTAGTTACAATCACGCACTATCTGTGTGAGTGTTTCTGTGTGTTTTCTATTGTAGCCCCTTCCTCTAAGGTTTCTTTGTTCCCTTGTTGGTGATTACGTTTGGGTTATATGCACAGTGTCTAGTGATGTTGTGTAAACACCGCAACAGTGGCGCAGCGCCAGGCGCTGTGCATATTGCAGCCCCTTCCTACAACGTTGCTATGTTAACTTGGGGTGTTATGCACTGTGTCTGGGACTGCTGTGTCAACACCGCAACAGAGGCGCAGCACCAGACATTGTACATAGGATAACCACCAACTGTACCTATCAGCCTTACAGGAAGAAGCTACAATAAGAAGAAAAGAAAGAAATATAAAAATTATGTGATTGCAAAAAGAAGACAAAAAACAGTAAATAGTGCAAAGCGCGAACTTATGGAGTTCAAGTAATACAAGGTGCAAGTGTAATAAATTGTGTTAATCAAACGTATAATGGATACAGACAATAGCGGTATTGCCAAATAATAGCTTGCGGCTAAGAAATTACTAGAATTACTAGAAAGTGAATGAAACGTGACTGGATAAATTGCACGAAAATGGAAAATACTGACACGGTAATTTGATATCGCAGCAGCAGCAACAAGAAGCAGATTGAAGGGATTTAGGAAGATATTTACATAAGATCAAGAGTAAACGGTTTAGTAAGACAAGAGAATTGTAAATATGCATCGTAGGTATCAAATGATGCTGGGCTACCGCCATGACATCCTGGTGCTAATCGAGAGGTATTGGTATCGGTATTGTTATTATTAAGATTGAAATGGTAACTATTGCTCAGATTAACTACTAATGTTACAGTAAATACGTAATGAAATGAAGATTTTAAGTTCTAAATTTTAGTGCTACCTCTGGGGCTAGATCTTACTTTGATCACCCATCAGAGGACACCAAATAAATGTGGAGTGGTTCATTATTTAAAAATTAAGTATGACGCTAAACAAGCTACGTGACAGAATTGGCAAAAATTAAATATAATGTAAGAAATATTAAAAGTTATGAAATTGTATTAACCATTAGTGTGTGTCGCCTATATAAGTGTGCGTCTCTCTAGATTACGTAGAATGAAAAACAGATCATCTCTTGCACTAACAAGCCCTAACTTTCTGTAGTATGCCATTCTGTATGCATGACGAAACTCTAATTTCAATCCCTTTCTGATTCAGCCGTCGCCACGCCAAGATTACCTTCAGCCTAAGATAACCTGGTTTTGTGAATGTGGTAGATAATTTAAGATGAACTGAGTAAGACAGACTGTAAATCATTGTAGAACAAACTGTTACTTCATAATGTACCTATCCTGCGAGCGAGCAAACGTAATTTTAGCTGTAAAAGTCGCACTTTATCCACGTAAATTTATTTTATATTACGTGACCGAGTGATAAAATTACGATCAGTTAATTATTAGAATAATTTAAATGAGAAATTAGTGAGGTAATTAATTACACCAGGTAATTTAATATTTAGGAATTGTATTATTTTAGGGAGAGGAAGAACGTCAATGAGAATTCGAACATTGCTGATTTCTTACCGAATTATCCATATCTGGACATACGTGAGAAGTGGCATTTTGGAAGTGGCTTTTAAGCCTTTAATTGTCAAGCAGTTCCTATATTTACTGTTTAGCACCTTCTTTTAATAAGAATTTTTTCAAAAACGAATGTGCTTCGTAAACGACTTGTCATTCGTCGTAGGACTACATGATCACTGAGCACTGGAAACATATCAGCAGGAAACTAGGTTTTGTAAAATTCAAGGACTCGAACGAACCGAACTGAGGTCCGAATCAAGCTGCAAATACATTATCTCTGAATTTCGGCTGAGGTATTTTCAGTATTAACATGTAGCGACACTGAAAAAATTCGACTGTAGCCTCATACTTACGTACTTTTGAAAACGGGACCTAAAACCTTATTGAAGAAGCTGAATATCTGCCATGTACATGTTTGAATCACTGGTAATTCCCATTCTGTGAATTGGGAAGTGTATCGTGTTTTTTGATTGCGTTGGCAGTTTTCTGAAACTCTATAATTTCTTTAAATATTTTATTTAGGAGGAGATTCGGTCCCTGAAGTTGACATAATCTCATTGAGATGGTCATAGACTGGCGCAGAGTCCAAAGTTGTACATCCACTCACAGCCAGCAAGCGAGAAAAATGTTCCCGGTTTCTTAATTTCCAGAAATAATTACACTTCTGATTTCAGGTCGTACGTATGTTTAACCAGCGGTTCTGGCTTCTCTCAAGAAACTTCCGTATATTACACACCTTCGTACACGGGTTGTGTGTCACTCAGTAATTCTTTAAATTGGCCACGATTTAATCAACTTGGCCTAATTGAATTAAGAAGTTTCTAACACCCGTAAGAACACCCAACACTGAGGGATTTTGCACACTGTTTTTCGTGTTGTGTTAAAGCAATATTTTGCCATAGAACTTCGAGCAGTTTTATTTTTCACGTCTTTTTATGGCGAGCTAACACAACGCCACTGTTGCTTCCAGCCATGCTTGCAGCTCCATTCGTCACTACTTCAGCTGATTTTTATGTTGGCATATTGGGGACTTCAGCTTTTGCAGCATCTTCTTTCCTAGTCGAATAAATCTAATCGTGTAGTGTACTCTTTCATTTACGTTAAGTCACCTAATTCTTAAGTTATGCTGATTTCCAAGTCGACTCTAAGAAAGGAAACATCAAGTTGTGCTGTGTCGTTAAAACTGATACTTCCATCGGTTGTTGCAGAAAACCGCAGACAATTAGGGAATTTGTTTTCTAAGCTTTCTTCAGCGTCATATGAAGGTTCCTCGACTGTTCTACGAACAACGAATTTTTATAAGCTTCTTGTAGAAATAATGTTTTTTATGGTCATGAACCCCACCACTTGCTATTGCCTTTAAGCACTACTTTATTCGTGATATCAGGCTTCCCCGCAATGTTGACGAGATCTGCCCTCTTCTGGGGTGTTACGCAGCGTCGAGTGGTAATCCTCTACCGACGTTTCGGGGAAGATGGGACCGATACTTTGCCCCGAAACATAGGTAAAGGATTACCACTCGACGCTACGTAACAATGCAGAAGAGCGCAGATCTCACTATTTTGTTAGTTCTCTCTTACTAAAATTTTATCTTGTATTGCTAATATTTTGTAACACGTCTGGCACTTACTGCATAGTCGGATTGTAAAGATGAAATTTTGAAAAAAATCTGCTTTTGGGCAAGAAAGGTTTGAAGCTGAGTTTTTTTGCCACTTCTTTAGTTACCCTCTAGGTTAAGGAACTGTGATGTATGTTTTGCTTCATGGTGCTTACAGATATTGTATTCATTAAAAACACATGTTTGCATTACAAACTATGCAAACGGCAGCCCCTTTAATGCAAATAAGGAAATACGCATGGTCCTTATAGTCTGGATTGTATGATTTTCACCAATAACTTGTCATTTGCTTTATATCAGTCATACTAGAACAGAAAAACTTATTTTTAAGATCCCATAAACCTTAATTCATTCAGATTCTGTTCGTCACTAGCACGACTTACTTGCTTAATTGTATTTCCTACATCAGTAGGACAACTCACGTGTTAAGTAACAATTCGTTTTTGCACTGGGCCGGCTCTTTCGCTTTGCTCATTACGCTTTATACCTCCTCCCTTTGCGCAGTCTTTGCTCTCAGTACTTGAAAGATCGCTGCTTGACCGTCAGACTTGGCAAAGAGACCTACCGCACTTTTCCTTAACGAACACAAACTCGCAACTCGCTGTCCTAAAATCATTTTTCCCACACATACACGAAATAATTCCAACAAAGAACAAAACCGCATTAACTGTTAATTAATAAGTCCTACATTTTACGTATTAATCGCTATTCCGCTCAAATATAGGTGAAGCACTCTGTAGTTAATAACAACTACGATGAACACTGACAAGGGATTTACCGTACGGCGAAAGTTTTGTAGTGTGGTATAGGCAATGCTCTGCTATTCGCACTTACAGTTTGTACCCTCACATGCCAGAAGGAAACAAAGATACAAAACTTACATTTGTAATCGTTCCTTATGCTGTAATTTTTACAGAAATACACACACTTTCCTTTTATAAAATTATAAGGGAAATACTCTTGTACTAATTATTATTAAAACATACTTAACCGTGAAGCAGTAAGACGGGCGTCGAAGCTTTCCAATCCGTAATTTTCACTCCTCCCAGTGCAAAATTTTGTAAAGTTCTCAGCGTAAGATATCAGACATAAAGTTTCCGGAACTGAGGGTTTGTTCGGCGGTTAAATCAATTGTGAGCGGTTTGTGTTATTTCATTTTGTGACTGCCAGAAATTAACAAAAAAGCTGTAGCTCAATTAGTTGATCCGTACGAGCCTTGCGCCTAATTTGTGTGTGTGCGCGCGCGCGTATGCTTGGTAATGGAGCAGGGAGGGAACACTAATATGAGTTCAGTCCTCGGGAAGAACGACTAGAGGAATTCACGAAATGATGAAAACTTTTTGTGGAACTGATGTTCTAACTCGCACGTGTGTCTCGAATGTTTTAAAACAGATGCATGAGGACTTTGAAAATGGCCCAGTGGGCGGCTGTCAACTTTCTTGAATCTGGAAAAAGGAGCAAAATTTCGCAAATTGGAGGCCAGAGACCTTCGAATTATCCTAGAATTGATGATCACCTGCCTACTGACCGGGAAGTGATTCATCAGATTATTTGTACAGGTCTGAGTTAAGCGATAAGCGCGAAATGTGTTCCACACAACCTCACGAATAAGCAAAAGAGCACAGATTCACGACTTGTGGGAAATTCGTTTAGACCTGTCAGACTAAGCCACCCCTCTTAAATTGCAACATTACTGCTGATGAGCCTTGGGTGCTTCAGTAATATACTGAAACAAAACGTCAGGGCCTGGATAGGAGAAAACACTCATCAACAAGACACAAAAGGTTACACTTGTAAATGGTGAAGATCAAAGGATGTCGATCACTTTTTCGGACATAAAGCTTATGATACCTAAACATTTGTGACTGAAGGAAAACCCGTGAACAGTGTGACTTCTGCGTACAGTGCTAGGAAGGTTACAGCAAAGAAATTCAAGAGTGAGGCTGCTGTTTTCAGGGAAGGGCAGCATGCGTCTTTCGCACGAAGCCCATGCTCGGTCTGCACTGAGTGCGAAGCTGTTCTTGGCGAATGACAACGTAGTGAACAGACAGCCACCTTATTCGCTTGACCTCGCTGCAGCCGCCTTTTTTTCCATTTCCTAACTAAAAACAGCTTTCAGGTAACAGGATTTCAGAACACCAACAACATCAAGGTAGCTGCCAAAATAATTGTAATTTTTAGGAGGCATTTGATAAGTGTTGTTTTTAAATGTTAGAAATACATAAAACGGACTTGGCATTGAGGTGGATTATTTTGTAGGAAAATGGAACACTTTTCGTCCTGCTTCATATGTAATTCTTACAGTCTGAGTCTCAGAACTTCATTAGGATATTCCCATGCGGTATTTATGCAGTCCGTTACAATGTAAATATCTTTTACTAAATGTGACTATTCGTGAGAATTTCACCAGATCACTCAAAAACGTACCCTGCATTCTGAAGGACAGTGTAAGTGGAGTGTGTCTGAAAGTAAAGCGGGTCGCAGATAAAATCTAAGTCCGGAAGGCCTCGGGTAGAATATTGATGCTATAAATGGTCCATTTGATCAATTCACACAAGTGTGTATTAACTGATAAGAAATTCTTACGTGTTTTAAAGGATAAGGGAAACTTGTTAGATATGTAAAACTAGCGAGTGTGGACTGAAGTGGTTTCAATATGTGCAGAATGGATTATATTGTTTATATGATCCATGTACCGTGCATGCCTCAAGTGGTCACAATATTAATACCAACAAATATACAATAATATTTTGATGTAGTTTAATTACCGGGTATGTTCCAACATGTTTCGGCCACTTATACTTCCCTGAAGATGGCCACATAAGTGGCTTAAACATGTTGGAGGGTACGTAGTAATTAAACAGCATCAAAAATTATTGTGCATTTCTGGTATTAATATTGGATTCTCTTTTATGCCCAAAGGCTGCATTAAAATATGAGCGTAAAGGACAGAGAATTATGGGCAGAGAGGAAGGTGTAGTTCCTTGGAGGCTGGAAGAGGCGTTAATGCCTGTGCCTTAAAATAAAGACAAACAATAACACGACGCTGACACTTCTGTTTTCACACAACTCGGGGAATACTGAACCTCTCAAGAGGTGGTCCTCTGCAGAGAGTTAGACGTAAGTACCTCTCCGTACAGGCCTCTACACAAATAAGTTTTAGTCACTTTTAGGAACGCAGACTCCTTTTTAAGTCGAATTTCGCGGAAAGCATACTGATACGCTTATAGTTGAGAAAATTTCCCCAAGAGAGTCATCCATTTTGTTTCTCTTTCGCGTGTTTGTCCTGCCGTAAAAGTCAGGAACATGACCGCAATTACGAAGGGGATGAGAGGGGCTGGATCGAGAGGCAGGCGGGAGTGTTTCGTACTCCCGTGGGCTATGCTTCTCTTCATTAGCAAATACATTTCGTATATACGACGCGCCTTTAGCCAGCAAAGCTTGGGATTGTGCGTGGTGTTGGAACATGTCTTCGCAGTTTTACCTTTATGACCCAAAACGTAGGAATGCAGGAGACTTAAAACCGTCAGTGCACCTTATACGATAGTTTTCCGTAGGGCACTGTGCATTGCATCCTTAGAGAACACTGAACTCTGACTCCGTATAGCGGAGTTCTTTGTGAGGAGTTTATAGTCGCGAACGTATTCAGGAACCGCCCCAGCTTTTATTGAACCTAAAGGTTCATTATCGCAATGATAACAGCACGTAACTAGACCCAGTCCTGAGCCAGATAAATTCATTTTACATATTCATGTCTTCTTGAAGATGCATTTTAATATTGTCCGACCTTAATATCTAGGTTTTTCAAGAGAAGCATAATTTCATATACAGTTGTGACCTTTCCGACTCGTAAGGCTTCTCAGTTTTCTCGTCCAAATAATATGTCCGACGAACAGTATTGATTACGCTTCTCGTCGCTGTGTGGTCAAAAACGCTCAATATATTTCCTTCACGTAGTGTGAGAAACTAAGTTTCACACCCACACTAAATTTTAGGTAAAATTGTAGATGGTACTAAAGGCACGTGCATTTTGTGCCATGCGAGACGTTAGCACGTAGCACCGTTGCCGCTCTTAAGATAGGTTACAACACGTTACAGCAAAGAGATCGCCCTCCCTCCCCCCACTTTCCCAAGTACCGTCGTCAGGATAGCTTCTACTGAATTGCTTTTTGCCATTTTCCCCGCCGCCAGTTTCATCTGCAGTTTCGTGAATACTTTAAGGTAAGGAATAGGTTAAATACAATTGTATTTCTTCTTTATTTTTGTCCTATATGTAAGAATATAGCTCCCTTTCCACCCCCACTGAAAACTTCCTTGAGATGAGAACCTCCGGCTACCTTAACTCTAGCATGAATAGAAGTATAAAACACGCGGTGTCTGTCGATAATGCTGTTGTGATGGCCGTTGTGAGTTCAGTTATCGGCAAACACTGAAACACGAATGGCTGATGGCAACTCCCTTGCTGTGTATTCGGGCCGTATCCATTTCGAATATCGTACCAAGTTACCGCCTGTCCTTAGTTCTTTTTCTCATTTTGTCCAGGATAAGCTCGCGATAGTACCTTCATGTAAGTTCTGGCTGTCTCTTCCAATGTCCTTACCTACTAGAGAATATTTTAAAGAAGATCTGTGTTAATGTAAATTCTGTTAAAATTTCAAAGGACATTTGACGTTTCACATCATTAACTGTGATATCCACAGATAATCTTTATTGTGATACACTCTTGTACCTCGTAGCGAAAGACATTATCATTTTGTCATGAAGTTGAGAAGATAAGTCAGGTTGTCGGAATAAACCGTATTAATTGAGTGACTACCTAAACTAACTGACGGACTTCGTGGATTATAATCCTTCATGAGAGCCTAATAGACCCTCAACTAGTCAAAGATGTCCCGAATTTTATGGAACCCGAAGATTCAGTGTCCAGTTCAAAAGATCACGCTACGGTTACTATTCTGAGTCAGATGGGTCCAGTCCACACACCTCCCTTATGATTTCTGCAACTTTTATTTTAATATTATCATCCCATGTGTACCCAAGTCTTCAAGGCAGCCTCTTTGCTTTAAATCCTGTCAACAAAATCCTGTATGTATTTTTGTACTATAATTTGTGCTCCTTAGATACATTTTGCAGACAAAGGTCAAGGCTACAATACTGCCACTATCTTTGGTGTTTCGTCAGCTGCCAAACGACGGATTGTTTTCCAGTAAGTGCCACCATGCTTTCGTATACACAACTATAGATCTGACCTGCTGTTAGATAAAGGTAAAGCAATCCCATTACAGTCCTGGACAGGCCCTGAGGGTCCCAGGAGGTTGAGACGAACGGCACATGAAGGTGGTAAGGTTGTCAGCCCTACGGACCGGCCGCCTTTACCCCCAGGAAATATTCCTGCTACTCATTTCTGTTAGAGGCTGAGTCGACCCCAGAGCCATAGTGCGGCCGGAATGAAAATGAAGGATTCCAATGACACCATCGGGGATCGAACCCGCGACCTTCCGGCTTGTAGCGCAGTGCCTCAACCAACTGCGCCACGCGTGCTCCGACCTGCTATAAGACAGAATTTAAATTCTTGTGTTTTATGTTTAGACATAAAATAAGTAGCATAGTGAATTAAGGTGTGAAATTCATTCTTTTAGTGCAGAGTAAGGACTAGTGCCGGGCTCCTGTGAACACATTGATAAACTTTTCGTTTCCGTAATGGCGCTGAAATTCTGGGGTGTGTGGTGTAATGTTAAACTCTCAGGAAGAACCCAGCCTTATGGAGTTACAGCAAAGTACATATTAGAGACTAAAAATGTAATGTAATTTGTGCATAAACATCGCTTCCTTTGTGAAACTTTTCATGGAAATATGGAGGTTTCAATAAAATTTTTCATATCCACCTCTTTATAGTGTCACCACCAACAAAACTGTGGACAAAAGAAAATTGACTCTCGAATCCCAATATTAAAATTCCAGCGACAGATAAGAGCTTCTGTGTTCTTCGATATAAGTTATATGATTATAGAATGTATGGCATGTGCAGGAAGACAAATATATCGTTAGAGCTTTTTTCAATAAAATCCGTAACAGTTTTACGTACTGTTGCCTTTGTTCTGTCAAAGAGACGCCTCCCTTTTTATAGCACGGGTTTCCGTGTGTTAACAACTTATTTGTGTTCACTAAAATCTGTGTTATGATATCAAAAGAAATTCTGCACCAGGCGAGGCTAGAAGTGTTTGTATATTTATTAAAAAATGTAACGTACGCTACACTTTGCGCTGTAGTAATTACTCGTAGTTCGAAGAATTAAAGTAATAACTGTAAACACAAGAAAATTTGGAGTGCTAAAATTTTATCGTCGTGATTCATATTCAATGTGCCGGATTTTGTGTGCTTCACTGACTAGGAAAAATGAGAATGTAAATATCTACGGGACTTAAATTGCGAGAAGGATACACAAATCTGTGTTTTGTAAACAGGTCCCTCCTAATCACGTATCAGTTTTTTCAACCTTTTCGGTCGACATAGATACCCCCAGATCTCAAGTCTAAAACGTGTACCTGTTGATCTGAGATTGAAAATTCGCGTAACCCTTGGTCTAAGAGTGAAGAGTCTTGAACGCCTTGGTCCTGTGTAACTTCCAGGTTTCCTTTCCAGCGCGGACTTGATTTCTGTTATCAAGCTATGTGTCATCATGCATTATAAATAAGACAAAGTACAGACATTTTTATTTAAAACGCTTATGCCAGTGACAGAGTATTTACACAAAATGGGTCGGTGGCGCAGATGGTTGAGGCATTGCCAGAAGGTCGCGGGTTCGATTCTCAATCGAGTCATTGGAATTTTTCGTTGACTTAATACTCCCGGCCGCACTGTGGCCCTGAGGTCGACTCAACCTCTAACAGAAATGAGTGTCAGGAATATTTCCTGAGGTAAAGGCGGCTGGTGGGTAGGACTGACAACCTTTCCACTTTCATGTACCGATTGTCTGGAAATCTGGGAGCCTCAGCCTCCTGGCACCTTAGGGACCTCTCCAGGCCTGTGGAGGGATGGATTTAGCATTATTGCCTTTTTATTATACTGTAATTTCTTAATGAAGTATTACTCTAAAACAAATTTTAAAAGCGGTGGCGATTAGTGATCGTCCCGTTTCATATTATTTTTAATAGGATACGTTTCAGACAAATTTTAAGGCTGTACGTATTTTACTTTGGATATCGTTTGAATGCATTACAATTTGCGCAGTTAAATTACGTGTATATCAAATTTCGTGACAGTTTTGTACAAAGTGTCTTTAATCCCATTGTAGTAACCTTTCTTGAATCCCACAATTAGACGGTGTACGTACTCTGAAATTCGTCATCTGACATATGTCATCGAGGACACTGCATAAATTTAGAATGAGAAAATCATCAATACTGTTGGGTTATTTGGGTTTATTTTGTGCGTTCCACTAAGTACATATAACCACAGCGTGAAAAAAAATCCGAACATTTCAATGTTATTTTATGCCGTAAAAATAGCAACCACAACGCCTTAAATGCTTAACGTAGGAAATAAGTAACTGCAATGCCTACAAGGTAACAGCCTATTCTGGAATGCCTGGATGAATGGTTGTATGTGCGTAGGAACAACGTCAACTGTGAATAGGTTGAGGACATGATTGCGCAGCGCGTTTTCAATTTCGCAAGCTGGGCCAGAAGGGGACAATGTTTTGTGTGTATAGCTGTAGCATTTAATGACATCTTAAATTGCAGTCGAGTCTTAAAGGTTGCTGCTTTTCATTAACGAAACCTTTAGGATTGCTCTCTCTTCTCGTATGCACTGTGTAATCAGGAATACGATATACTGCTGCAGTCTGCACATTTCCTCCTTTTAATGACTTTTTGGGCACTGTATCTGTGTTTGGTATAAATGAAAGGCCTGGAGCAAAGTGGAGGCACGGAACGGTATGGCAAGACGCTGCTGAATGCCTCTGGAGTTTATCTTATGAAATAAAACGAAATAAGAAAGACATTAGGACGACCAGAAAGTTGTATTGTTTTATGCAAGTAAAACTTTGTTTGTGACATGACATTTTCAATGTAATCAACGGGAGGCATATTTCTCTACTGGTGGAAGTATATACGGACTTTTTTTCTCTAAATTTTTTCTTTTAAAACACTTTGTGAATGTTTTAGCTCTGTAACTTTATCTAATGTTAGTGTAAAGCCCGCTGAAATTTCAGTTTATTTGGCAGTTCCTATTTCCATCTATAATCGCTACAGGCAACCCTTCCATTGATCCACTGTTACACGACAACCCGTGAGGTGTAAAGAGAAATTAAACTTTCAATGAGTACGCACGCCATGAATATGAAAGTTCTTTAAAGAGACTTGGATTCGCGAGCTTAAAACAAGGGAATATTCTTAATTTGCAAGGTGTGCAGGCTGTAATACCACTCAAAATATCGATACATGTCGACTGGTTTGCAAAGATTTTTTTTTATCACGGCCACCTTCCTTTCGTATCATTAACCAGTTAGAACGATTGCTATTTTAGGCCAGAAATGGTATAGAATTTCAACTCTTATGCTTTTATGTAAATATAGATGTGCATAGTCACAATTGGCCTAATTGTTAATAACAACTTTAAAGTTATGCATAATAGGAATTAACGTTCTTATCTCATACGTATCTTGGGCGAAGAAAATTGTGGCAGTGTTATATTAAGAATCCGTAATACTAAACGGTGTGGGATTGAACGCTTTAAATTCCAGGAAATGTAACAGCATCTTTCTTGTCACATCAGTTTCAGCCTCCATTTTTTAAATTAATTTTATTTTTTTGGACTTTAACTCAAAAGTAATTCTGAGGCGATTGGTCGATAATACACTGAGCAACATACTTGAGTGAAATCCAGTATTTTCAAGAAAATTTTAATCGAACACGTCAGTTGGCCATGGAAGCCTGCAGGTTATAAAGAAAGTACAGCGTGTACATTTTGGTAGATTTATTATTCATTATTTTTAGTGACAAAAATGCAGGGATACTCGAAACTATGTTAACACATATATGGGGATGGTTTTGAAAGCATTTCTTTCTTATACAATCGTTGCTTCCTACAGTCTCCAGTTCAGCAGACTCGAACGTCCATTTAGGCTGCAAGCTTTCTGCTGCACTCCAAATTCAACTTTGTTCCAAAAGTTTGTTTAGGATTCGGATCCTCATAACAGAGAACTCCGCATAAATACTTAACTATCTTCAATCACTGTATACTTTGTGCCAATTTGAACATTTCTAACGAACACAAATTACGCAAATTAACTCATAAACACTGAGGAGTGGTATCGCACTTAATAAACACACAGGGGCAATTAGAACGGGATAAAAATTGGACTGTGCAAGAGAATTATAGGAAAGGAGCTTAGGTAAGCAGTGTGAGACTGCAGGGGAGCTTGTTAGTAGTGTACCATGAGGGAGAGGAGTCCAATTATTATGCCCAGGCATGATCGTCTAGCTTATCACTTCTCCAGCAGTGGGTCTATGGCAAGACTGATAGCACATCTTCTGTAAACACAGACATAAGCGTTTATACACGCATGTACAGACGCTGCAGTTTGTAAATTTTAATTGAGTCCCAGTAACGAAGCAAAACTGGTTTTGTAGATAACTAGAGCGACAAGGCTACACGTTTCACTGGGCAGTCGGTGTTTGTTTCCCAGCAGGGACGTAGCTTGCTTCGTTACTGCCGTCCATACCGGCTATGGGGCCCACTTACCCTCCTTTACAGTGGTTACCGTGGGGTATATACCGGGCTAAAGCCACCATGGTATGAACTTGACCACTCACCTCCATATAGTGCCGAGGTTAAGAATATACATTCTCTGCATCATAAGTCGTCAGGGTGTGTGGGCTTGAGGGAGCAGACGAACATTATCTTGACTTTAGCATGACTAGGATTCAAGGCAAAGAACTGAGTTCCCCCTGTCTTCGAATTGTTGCTATTTGAAATATGCTGGCTTTGTTTTGAGCGGTTTTGTTTTGCTACGTAAGGTTGTTGCTGGTTTGTCCAAAAAACAAAAGAGTTTCAAATCTCATCATCCTCTTCTTTTAGTGTAATACACGAGTAATATTGTTAAAGAAAAAAAAATATTGGGGAGGTTAGGAATAGATAACACGCAATGAGGAAATTCCTAATGGCAGAGACTGTATACAAGAAAGAAGACAATAACCAAATGGATCTAAAGGAAATAGCTTATGGTTGCGTGAAGTGAATTGAACTTGCTTAATATAGGGTCCAGTGGTGGGGTGTGGTGACGATGATAGACCGAGCGCTGTCCTAACGGAAAGGAATTGCTTTTATATCGACTGTTCACGCATTTCCATCTGTCACGGAGGGAACCCAAGTAGAGCAGGACTGGGTCTGTGTAATATAGATGGATAAATGTACAATTTTAATGAAAGTAATGTAACGGGGAGTGAGATATGAGGGGTGACGTAAGAAACTGAAAGGGGGACGTTAAAATTGTGGAAATGTAATCCGTAAGGGAGAGAAAATTAATGAAGATATGAATCCGAGGCGCACAGAACGAGATTGGGCGGTAAGCTTATTTTGGAATATAGGCTACACTGCAGGACAGTGGGAAGAGAAAGTGGGAAGGAATGAGTTCTTCAAACGGATGTGTAAAGTCATATTATCTTCGCCTCTCAGAAATACGTACTGTTCTCCATTCGTCTCTGGTATCTGTTCTAGTCTTTTTTTATTCTCTTTTCATTCATTCAGCTATTTTCTGTTAAAACAGTTATAGAATTTTGCAGTTCAGTAGTAAGAATGTAAAAAGTGTCACAATTAAGGGGGTGAATAAATAATCACTAACACTGTTTGAAACATCCAATCTTAATGATAAAGGTGGCAGATTTCTCCAATCTCTTAGCCTTATGCCAAACTACACGCTGTCACGTCAAAGAAGACCGCAGTCTTAGGATATCATTAACGTTTCACAAGAGTTTCCTTCTCTGTTTTTTATTGGTAAAGGCAATAGCACTGTGAGGCCTGTAGGCACCGTGTAGCCTATTTCGAAACTTGAAATTTCAGTAAATTCTTTAACAAATGAATGTGTGTAGCGAAGAATACATTCAAAATTTCACGGCGTCCTAAACAACCCTGCTCAGACCTCTATACACTGAAAAATAGTATCATGCAGAACATAAGCGGGTGTGGCCACTAGTCGTTATCCAATTCACACGTTATTTCTAAGGTTTGTTTGGCAGTGGAAAGTATGGCATGCGCTCGAGTCTGCACGCAGACACACACACACACACACACACACACACACACACACACACACACACACGTGTCCAGATAATTGCGTACTGCGCAGCTTTTATTGTTCCACGTGCCCAAGTTGCGAGGCGCGCCCGCGGTACCCTAATGACACTCTTTTCCCCTATGGCAGGGGTAACGAACCTATGGCACGCGTGCCCAAAATGGCACACGGAGACATTTCCATGGCACGCGGTATTCATTGCTGTTCAAATTTTTAAATTCTTTTTTGCCCGATCAATGCCTCTCTATATCTATATTGGGAAGAATATGTGTGTTTTGTGTGTGTGTGTGTGTGTGTGTGTCTGTGTTGTGTGTGTGTGTGTGTGTGTGTGTGTGTCTGTTTTGTGTGCGCGCGCGTGTGTCTGTCTGTTTTGTGTGCGTGTGCGTGTGTGTGTGTGTCTGTTTTGTGTGCGCGCGTGTGTGTGTCTTGTGTGCGTGTGTGTGTGTGTGTGTCTGTTTTGTGTGTGTGTGTCTGTTTTGTGTGCGTGTGTGTGTGTGTCTGTTTTGTGTGTGTGTGTGTGTGTGTGTCTGTTTTGTGTGTGCGTGTGTGTGTGTTTTGTGTGTGTGTGCGTGTGTGTGTACACACACATGTCTGACTGCGTAGTGACTGTATACTGATTACCGTTGCTACCAAGCAATACTGCGAGTGAAACATATTTACACCAATCGAGAGCAGTGGAAAGTGTTGATTGGATATTTATCATTGGGACGCCGGCCTGGCAGTGACTGGGCAAATACGTGACATTGGAAAAAAAGTTTTACAATCCTCGCAATAAACCGCTGACCCCAGTGTCCAACTGAGAACGAGTTTGAGCATCCCCTTGCCAGCACAACGGCAGTTGCAGTTTTTAGTTAAAGACAACTGAACGGTTAGATCTTTCGGCTCACATTCTGTCCTTGTTGGTTTGTGAATGAACAGTCAGTTCCTTCTGATGAACATCCGTAGAAGGCAGTTACAAGTGCCTTCATACAGAAGTCAAAATTTTGAGGTGACAAATATTTACACTGTTATGAACTACCGCATTTCCTGCATTCTAAGAAGCAGTTTTTCACACTTCAAAATTTATTAAATAGGGGATCGTGTTACATTTGATGGTGTCTAAGAATCGTTGTCTAAATGTCGATATGAGTCTTAACGAAAAAGACAGTGTTGCAGCCATGTCTCTCAAAGCAACCTAATACGAACCTGACATAAAATACCTGTCATCCTTGGTGCAAAAGCACAGGTCGCACTAGCAGTAAAATATATTTGCTTGCGTTCGCTTTTTTAATGTATAATTATAACTGTCACAGTGATATTTCTATTGTTTATAAAGTATTATTATTAAATATTGTTATTTTAAGTTGTCTGTTTTAAATCAACACAGCTTTATTACTAGTTATTCAAACAGGCTTCCTGCAATGTTTACATTTATTTCTCTCTCTCTCTCCCCCTCCCTCCCTGTTTTGTATTCTTTATTAGCAAAACAAATTGAATACAGGGACATGTAAATATAAAATAAAACAAATATGACAAAAATTAATAATTTTTTTAAATTTCCTGCAAACTTATTGTTCCCTTATTACTGCCAAAGGCTTTAATGTTGTCTCTTATTAGGTAAGCCTGCTAATGAAGCTGTAAATAACATGTTGTGTCTAAAACTGTCTCATTTCAAATCATTCAGAATCATCATTACTGACCTAAACAGGCTTCCTGAGAATGCTTTCAGTTATTTTATTCTATCTCACTTGGCAGTCATTTTTAGAATAAAAGTAATATACATGTAATAATTACAAAAATTCAGTGCCATTTTATTTATTTATTGGGGTATTCTGTTCAAACATGAAGTAGTAACAGCCCCAGTAACTTGCACATTTTCTTCCTTATCGCATTCCTTGAGGAGGCCTTTGTTAGAAATATAATAACTATACTATGCATTAATTATACAATATAATTATAATACAAATAATCACGCAGTTATCAATGTTCCCTCTGAGCTGCGCGGATGTGCGGCCGCGCAGTAACTGAAATGCTCCGCTGCACACTGAATCGTTGCCGCGCAGCTGAAATTTTTCAATTTTCATTGTAAACATTTTTATTATGCGTATTACAAAAAAATTTAAATTGCCGCACAGTCTTCAGGTCGTGTAAAAGTTTTCTGCTCCGAGCAGTAACAGTTCCGCGCAGCTGTAAAAAAATCAGAGGGGACGTTGTCAGTAATCAATAATAATTGTGGGAGACTCCAAGACTTTATTTTGCTTTTAAAAATTTCCATGATCACGCGACAGAATTACTTATAAATTTATAGACAGCTTCGGCAGGCGCCCTCAAAAACGTTCGCCAACCCTGCCCTACAGACTTCAATGTATTTTGTAACCGTATTTCGGGCATTTCCTTTCCTTTTGTAACAATGAAGCATTCCCATAAACCTCGTCCCCTAACGCGTGCTTCATGTAAGTGGTGGAGGCCACACGTAGAAAGTAGGAAACTTGATGGGTTTGAATATGCTAGTTTCTGTAAAATGTTCGTAATGCGTAATGCAAGACATAAAATAATTCTGGAAATAATTGTCGCAATAGTTGCTTTAAGATACGTGCATAGTAAATGAGAGATTTATGTTAGACTGGTTTCAGTAGTAACAAATCATTACTAGGGAAACGTAGGAGAAGTCTAATATTTTGTCAAGGTAGTGTACTATTGAGGTGTATATTGAAATTTTCCATCGTCTTTTTTTCCTTTTGTTGAAAAAAATACAAGGCAGTTTCCCGGTTTGCTCTTTTTCCGTCGTCGGGTAAAGATGAAATATTGAGATCCCATTCTGTGCCGTCCATTGGAGCCAGTCAGTCTCCATGGATAGGGCTTATCTCAGTCCGGTGGACCCAACAGATTATGAACCTTAATTATTTGATGTTACCTCGTTTCCGAAGCGGATCCAAATTCTGAAACGTTGCATAGTTTTTACTGAAAACAGTATTGTAACCAAATGTTGGATGTGTCCGTACATTACAGTTTTGTGACCACAACACGTAATGTAATGAAATCGGAAAGAAGGTAGTGGCACACACTGAAAATAATGGTCCACACCCAGAATTTGCTGAATTCATTTCGACATGTGGGACTCCTGTATTGTAGCAGATATCGAGAAGCCATTCTGTCGTCCGAACTTCTTACGCTGTCAAAACAGTGGTGATTTACCTGAATATGCTCTAAAACTGTCTCTTCGCAACAGGAAAAACAGGAAGCTAAAAGTTCCAACAAAATGGTGAAACGTTTTTAGAAATTCTCTACATGTAATATTTTGAGATTTTTGATGAGGATACATAGCCCTCTTTCATAGCCTTCTAGATTTAGCGCTGCCTGTCTTTATTGTCAAGTGGTACCTGAAAGTACGCTTTGTGGAGCCATTGGACATGGAGAGTTGTCCCTGCGAAATTGAGCACTGCACCACGAAAGGCTATGGATCTATAAGAATTCTTAAACTCTGTATTTGATGAGGGTAAGTGGCCAGATTCACGCGTTAGCCACTTTAACCCCGGGGATATATGTGTGGGTGTTCATTCAATAAACCATATATTAGTACAGGGCAGGTTTGGGCAGGTCTTTACGGAAATTAAAATCTGCTCCAACCAGAAATCGAATCCCATTTCTCCAGTCGCTATCTCGACTGAGATGTTCCGGATTTTGTTCGACATGTGGACACTGCTGAACCTTAGGACACAGGATGAAGACGCGCAGTGATCACCATAACAAGTGCAATGCTTGACTGTATGTACGTCTCCATATTCGCCACAGTACGAGTTACACATGTGAAAATTATGCAAATTCTGAAGTAGTAAGTGTGCCTGTCCAACGCCACGCAAAATTCTGCCATGTAAAGTATGCCCGAACTCCTTAAGTATAAAACTTCTTACGTGCTATACGTGAGATGGGGTCCCATAGTTTGGTGTAAGGTAAGTGGAATTCATTCACTTGAGCGATAATGCGTTTTTAGGCGGTTCAACCTGATGCGTGTGGCTCACGTGGCTTTGAATTCCGTTGTGTGAGATGCGGGTGTTCAGTCATATTTCATGGGTACGGAAACGTAACTTTTGAGGCGCGTAACAGATTTCGTAAGCACGTTCTTTCAGTAGCAGAATATTTTACAAGGACATACACTGCATATCCTCCATGCATACCCTTAGATTATACATTCCTCTTGTCCCACATTCCTGTGTCATGTGGAAATTTCAGAAAAAAAAGGGAGTCACGGATACTTCATTACACGTCAGAACTGTATATTCAGCACATTTTATACCGTACACTGCTCTATCCTTCTGTAATTGAATTACCCTGGTGATTATTTATATAGGGCATAACACACAAACATTATTTAGTGAATCCCATCTACCACATGGACAATTAACTCAGACAATTAAACATCTCACCCTCGCTTTATCTTTCTCATTATTAGCACTCTCTCTTCTCTTCAGGGCAGTTGGATTAATAATACAGGGGTTGAAGGTGTACGGCCCTAACCCGAGGGTTAGCCCCACTTCGTCCATTTGTCACCTGCCCTCTCCCTAACGCGCTCTTCAACCGACCATTACTATCTCCAGCCTCAAGACAGAATCGTAGATGTAACTGTTTCTTCTTAGGTCACCACAAAATTAGTGACTTCTATATTCAATGTTAGTAGCTGTAGCCGTGTTAAATTTTTCCACCAGTGATCATGACCTCATTTGGGAACGTGTTCAGTACGTCTACCGTCGATCTCAACAAATGGCGTTTGCTCACAAGGACACTGTGCACTGTCCGCCTGAAAATATCAGCACCAATATTTCAGGCGCTGTGCATATTTTAGTTCTCAGTGTGCGATGTTTCCGGGTTGTTGTTAGGGATATTGTTCTTTACATGGCCCCACAAAAGTAATAAGCATTAATGTCAGGTGAAACGGTGAGCAAGACCAGACTATTGGTTAGAAATTACTCGATCAAGAAAAGGGCGTTCGAAATGTCCAGAAGAGTATATGCAGAGTGTGTGTCTTATTTAATCTTGTTAGGAAAAATAATATTTCAGTTCACGACCTGTTTTAATAAAGGTAATACAGTTATCTTTCAAAAATATCACATAACATTCAGAGTTGATTGAAATTTTCGTAAAAAATCATTACACACGTCACTGATACATCACGAACGTTAAAATGCTGTCAGAAATTACTTGCACTAGTATAAATTTTTCACATTTAAAAGCGTGTCCGTCGTAAGCGCTGTATGTTTTGTAGTAGGCCTATAGGATGACACTGTCATAAGTAATGCTGTCAAACTACGCTTGCATCATAATTTTAGGCAAGCGTACGGATATCAGAAAAGAAGTTTGAAGAATTAAAATAATTTCGTGAAGAATCTGCATAAAATAGATAGCCATAAAAGCGTATGCGCTATTATGACGAGGCTACAGGCTTAACCACCGAGGAATCGTGGTTTGATTCCCAGCAGGGTCAGGAAGTAATTCTGTGCTCCATAACATTATGACCGATTATAAGGTCAGCGCAGCCTTTTAGTCAGTGGGTACGGCGGAAATATTTCCCGGCGTAAAACGGACGGTGCATGAAGCTGACCACTGACCTCTGTGTAGTGCCAAGGTTAATAATGAATAAAGCTAGAGTTCCACCCACACCACGTGCCTGCATAGTATGCACAAAGTTAAAGTTACCTCTCTACTTGATTGTGAAATGTGTTTGAGGTGTTAGAGAGAATGGTACTAAGAAAAATTTGCGACATAAAGGAGCATAAATTAAGAGAACGACGGCGAGAATTGTATTATCAAACCTCTTTAATTGGTACTCTTATCCTACCACGGTTGCGGTGATTAAGGCAAGGAAGATGAGATTGACGGGACGTGTAGAACGCTGGGACAAATAAGAAGTCCAAAAGAATTGGTCAAGAAACATCGAGGGATATATGCCGGATATTAGACGTAGACTGGGGGTTATCAAAATGTTGATCTTTGAGAAATAAGGTGTGTGACCGTTAACTGGTTTAAACTACTTTCAGTGCGTTTCTGTAACAAAAGGTGATATACATGAAAAAGAACTCAACAGCGGTTGAATTTATTTGAGCCTCTCACTTGAAGGTCATGCCTGAGAAATCACACACGGGAAACGTTTACTGTAGCTGGTGTCTATGCGTGTGAAGTTGGTATGTAGCAGTTGGACCAGGGATGTGAAGCTGTTGTTTTGAGATGAAGTACACGAATGCCAGAACATTGTGCCCGTATCACTGCCTGTTGTACGTTGGCAAGAAAACCGGCTAAGATCGTTTGTACTGCAAGGTAAATGACTGAGGGAAATGAAATATTATACGTATTTAGGGTATAGAGTATTAGGCTAGTAAAATCATTCAATAAATTTGGGTGACTAAATGGTAGGCCTGAAGGAAGACTGTCGCAGTTTCGCTGGTGTAATATGGGTAGAAATTAAAAGTGTGGATGGAAAAGTATTAATTGTCAGGAGCTTATAGTATTGTTATAATCATAAATGTAAGTAGGATGAAATAAGTGAAATCAGATCTTTAAAAAAAAGTGTAATCGGTAATGTGAATAATACAAACTGATGGGGCGTAAGACCGGGGAATCACGCACCATAATTGACAACGCAGTAACAACGTACTGTATATAACCTTCTAGTCTGTTTGTATCTCTGTCTGCATGTGTCTTCCTTTCGGCGGTCCGTTCATCCATTAAATTGTTGATATGTGGCGCAGGGCGTACATATATCCGTGACACTTAATAGTCATAAGTTATTAACACTTTATATTCTGTGATTTTACTATAGTCGTCTGAATAATGAAAACTCTCCAGCCTATGTGATTGGACTCCTGTGGCAATAATATCTTTATTTCATCATTTTCCGTGGATGAATATTTATTGGATATGGTAGGCGGAAATTAGTTTTGTGGTAATGCGAATGCCGGATATGTGAGTAACACTAACTGTGATAATTTATATATGCAGGAATGAAAGTTGTATGCTCCAAACAGTCATGTAACTTGCACAACGAAAATAACCAGTACAATGCACTTGTACAACCATAGACCTTTCTGCTGTTTGTTAGTTTCGTGTTATGTGTGAATCGACCCACCACCTACATGAAATAATTTATAGATATATGTAGAATTAATGAGTATCTATCGGACTGCGACACTGAAGGACTTTTGCGGTGTGTGATAATATTCTGCAGTTAAAAAGGCATGCTTTGTCACACACAGTTTCTCTCTTTCATTTCCTCTGTCTGGACTATAATTTTGTTCTAAATATTGTGGCCAGTTGCTAGGTTCTGTGTAATATTTGGGTCGCGGGCTTCGGGGTTATAACACTGTTGGTCTTGCTGGTGACTACTGAAGCTTCTGAGGCACATGCTACTTATACTTTCAGCGTCGACCCTGGTCACAGTCGCATCAAAATGTGAGCTATGACGACTGTAAAAATCAGAACATATCTTAACATAAGGCTTTTTTGGAATGAAGTGCTGTTGGGTCCCGTTACTAAAGACCTTGCTGAAGGCATGCTTTGTCACGGCAATTACTTTTCAGAATACCGTCTTCTGGGATGTGGGGCCATGCAGTCTGGTATAACTTCAGGTTTACCGAAGTTTCAAAGGAACTTCCTGGCTCCACCTTCGGCGCGGAAGGGTAAGACTCTCTTCGACTAAAAATGGAGGCGGTGCTTTCCTCCGAAATATTCGTAAATTATGCCAGACTAGAGGGCGGTACATGCCAGAAGACGGAAATCTTCGTCATATTGGAAGATCAGCCGTTGTAGGCTGTGTACTTTTGCATTATCATTACATTGCAAGCTGACGTGGCTTCTCTAAAGGACGCGTTCTTCCTCCGCAATTGTGTTGTTGAAGGGACCCACTGCATCGGATTTTGCCTCCCGTGAATGCACCTCAATGGCGTGTTAGGGTTCAGGATAATTGTAGTGCCAGGTGGTGAGTGAGCAGTACCATGAATATATGTGTATGTACATGTATATGTTTGCATACAATATACGAGGGTTGGTCAGAAAAGTAAATTTACGACGCGTGTGTTTTGGGTTTCTTTTATTTTCAGCTCTAATAAGAAGAGTTCAAATTTTATGGTACTGCTATCCTGATGAAAGTGAAGATGACCTGCAACGTGCGGTTTTTGTACTAAAAACCATCCCAAAGAGTTATAATATGAAAATTTCAGAATAAAAGACTAAATCCATGGCAGTAACTGCTAAAACCCTGCCGATAGTCAAAATAATAATCAGTAACAAAATAGCTGAACAAAGGATGGATTTTGTATATTTAGGAAGTCATATTTCCCCGTTTGAGCACCGAAAAGATATTGACAGAAATTTGATGAAGTGTAATAAATTAAATGGAATTTTGAGAAGGAATTCTGGGAAACAAATGAGAAAAGACATTCAAATTAGATTTCACAATGTAATATCAAAACCGGCTCTTCTTTGTGGTAGAGAGTGTTGGACGGTACGTCAAAAAGACAGAAATAGAATTATCAGCTCACAAATGAAATTTGTACGTTCTCTAACAGGAGTAAAAGCCACAGAACGGGCAACGGTACCCAAACTGCCAATGGAAAGAAGAAGAAGACGAAGAAGAAGAGAAGAAGGTGTCCCGCTACTTTTTCACACAGTCCGCACTAGAGCAGCATTTGTCACGTTGTCCGATGAGCTTTTCTATTCTCTGTGATGTAAGTCCGTGTACTTCTTTATCAGCCATTGCATCACATTTGTTTCCATCTCGCGATCATCTATAAACCTGTGACCTCTAAGATTTTGCTTCAGATGTTAATCGCTCGGCGACCAATCTCCCTGATATAAGAACAGAGAGTGTAGGTTCCGAGTTACGAAATTATACGCCATATAAACGTATATACCAACCGACTCTCGTATGCTGTCACAAAAGCGTGCAGTGCTGCAAGCTCGTGTATGAATAGTTACGACTTTTTCAATTAAGTTATGAAATCGATATAGTTGCTGTTCCGCCAATTTTGATATCATTTTTCCTCTCCCACGCACAAATATAAATAGCTTCATGCAGTAAATATTGCAGTTGGGTAGAGGACTGCTGTTGTCTGGTTGATGGACCCATTATGTAGTAATCGGTCCATTAGGGTTACAGAGAATCGCTGCCACGTCCTCGCCTGTAGTAATGATGCACGTACTTGATGTATTACTGCTAACAGTTGGATTATCCGTGCGCAACGACCACCTGGGACCCACACATTACTTATTGAAAATACCCGCTGGAAGAGGCCACTGGATAGTGCTGCAGAAGGCGGATGTCGTCCGCACAGTTGGCTCCTCCCTGTATGATGCATTCCGTTAAATCCCACCCCCGCACCTTCATGGTGGGTACAATAACCACAACAGATATGATTAACCCTTTAAACATGAAGCGTATCTGTTTTATATAAGGACTCGGTGCGTACCGCGCTGTAAACACTCTCCACGTCGGTTATAAAAACCATTCACTCAGTGCTGTATAAGGCAAAAGTTGCTGTTTGTTCTGAGATCCGTACAAAACACATAAACGCAATGTGGGCACCACGGAGAATTTTTTAATGTTAAACCTGGTGGTATGTAAATTTGCCGCTAGGCTTTAAAACGTTAAAATGGCGTGCACACAGTATGGTTCCTGACAAAGATTACACAATGGAAGCGAGGTATTTTTGGAACAAAATTTCCACCTGATTTAAAAAAAGTACTGGAATTTGTGATAGTCTGTAGGGCACAGTTCTGAGATTTTCATTTGTTTGGTCTGCTCAGATTCCTTGTAATTGATTAGAAGGAACGTGTGTTCCCTTAAATTTAAAAGATTTTGCTTATATAACATGACCTCGATTTCCCAGTCAGTGTAGTGACTATAATTTTATTTGATGATACAGGCTACGGGGTAGGTGACGGGAGTATCGGGTTCGATTTTCTGCATTTACTGAGATTTTTCTTTTCGCTACCGGAGTCACGCAGACATTTGGGCCTACGGCCCCCCCTCCCCCCGCTCCGGAGGGCACCTGGAGAATTTCGCATGAGGTGAAGTTGCAGGGACGTGACCCTAACCAGTAATTTCTATCTAGTGCCAAGGGGTAAGAAAGAAAGCGAACGTTATCGGTCCGGTATTAAAGAGAAGGCCTTCATGTCTTTAAATCATAGTTTCACCCCTGCTGTTACCAATAGCCCCTGCTGTGAGACACCTTTGTGCACTACTGATCTTCATGCTTTTAAGAGGTTCGTTTTCTGGCCTCTTATGTCTGCAAAATAACAAGCGAATTTGTATATTATGTGTAAGTCGGAGATACAGAGTATAGTGACTATTTGCCAGACGAGACATCCGCGAAATTGGGTTTCGATACCTGGCAGAGGTAAGAGGTTTTTCACTTCTCGAAAATGTCGAGACTGGCCTCGGGTTCATTGGGTACCGTGAACTACGAATATATCCTCTGGGGGGGTATAGCGACCGGGCTTCAATCAGGTCACTCATCTAGGGAAATCTAGCGCAATTATTAAAATTTCATGGAGCTCTACCTCCGATTTCCAATATGCCTTAATATCGTGTTGCTTAATTAATCGCAAGGACAGTTTACCTTTATATTTTCTTTAAAACATGCAGCTGGTCTGCAACACAAGAAGAGTCAAGTGCTGTTGTGTTGTTACAATTTGGTGTTGTGGGTTATGATGCATGGTAGTGTGGTAGGTGTTTGCCAGTGTTCGGAGGGTTCTGCTGCTTCCACTTTTACCCAGCTTATAGAGGCAACAACATCTTACAAGTCTGCGTGGGGTTATAATCCAGAAACACAAAATATCATCCATGTGGAAACCTCAGAACTCACGTAGTGATTCTTCGGCTTTTTTTACATATCAGGAAAATTATGTATTTTTATTATTGAGGTAGAAACCATACTAACTTAATGTTAAAGGAAATTTCTAAACCAAAATTTTAAGGATTTAGAGAAGGCATGTAGGCCTAATACATAAATAACATATTACACTTGATTTCTTGGGGTGCTCGAATGTAAAGTTTGAATATGCTGGGGGTTACAGTTATACAGCGTAACTAAGTCATGACAGGAGCAGCAATCTTCAGAAGCGAAACTGTTCATCCAGCACTCACAAATAATACGAGTTGCGAATGCAGTTTCTTTTCAGCGTTCGCTGTAGATTGGATGGCTTCGGCATCTTCCTTGCCTTGTCTGTGGAAGTTGTTAGGGGAAAGAAGGTAAATCGTCTGGAATGGTCGCCAAGGCATTGCTTGAGAGCCCACCCAGGATTAGCGCCACGTCTTACCACCTCCACTGAATGCTGTGGTGCGGTCGGCTGTGGGGAACAAACGACTGGCTCGCTGTTTTTTGAAAGGTCAATAAACTATGGTTATCCGATGTAAAGACTTAGTGGATTGGTCGTCAGAAACGTTGTGGTTGCCGTGAGTCCGATGTTGCTGGTTGCAAAACCCGTGCATATATCAACCTGTAATCCCTTTCCCAGGCTAGTGTATTTTACAGTTTTTGAAAATTTACGTTCATAATCCCCGTATACTTAGGATTTTATAATTCAGATTTAAAGAATAACCTAATCCGATTTTTTCAGATTTTGCAAGGAGAGAGATTATTTACCTGAAATAATGTTCTTTTAAAAATGTTTCTATTAATACGGCGCTTGTGACGCTGCACAGTTGCATTTTTTGAGAACAGTTCTCTTTGTATAAAAATTGTATTGAGGAAGGTGTTCCGGGCTGAAATATTGAAATCTACTTTCATGTTACACAGACTTCCTGTCCTGTTTCTAGCTTATGTAGGTTATGCAAGTGCGTAGTTAGTAACGGAATTTCATTTTAGCATGTGGTTAGCATAATCGACTTAAGTGCAGATGGACATATGTTGGAATCCCACCCGAATTATGCTCTGCATTGATTGCAATTGTAAATATATTATTATTATTATTATTATTATTATTGGGAATAATTTATAAAAAACTCTCTGTACTCTAAATTCGTGGGATATAACCCTAAACCTTTGCCTTTAGTGGGCTGCAAGAGGCTCAACTATCGTGAACTCACAGATGGCTTTATAAAGATCCGTCAATTGGTTCACGCCTTAAAAGAGAGACAAACACACACACCATCACCACCTAATAAACCCACATTTTTAGAAAATTGGCAACTTTTGAACTGTGTCCTTCAACAAACATAATTCCCAGATGATCATATCCATTCGCGAAGTGACAACGTAATTATATACACCGAACCAAAATATAGGCGCACAACGAAATTCCATTTCCTTCGATCAAGATTCGTCTGACTTTCCGATTTAGATTCCTTGCAGTTGTTAGTTTTGTGATAAACGCGGTGTGATTTTAGTGTGAGAAATCAGTGTTATAGTACGTGCTTTGCAGTTATTAGATATATAGAAACATTTTAACTCATACCACATATATTGTGGTACAAACGCGACCCTGAAAATGGCGTACGCTGCATGTTTCTTCAAGAAGGTTCACTAAATATTTCAGTAAATTTCAATAAACAGGCACAGTATATAATTGTTTTACCATTACCCCATTAGTATCGTAATAAATACTATTATAGAATAGTACTTGTTAACTGGCATTCGGTTTTAACTATTTGTTGGTTTGTGCCTTCTTGATGCAGCAAAAGTCAAGTTTTAATCAGGTACTGCATATCTGGTTTAGAGCTAGGTTTTATATTTAAGTTTTTTGGATGTGTCTTTAGAAGTACGTGACTTCCGTCAAGTGCAGGAAGAGTATTTGGTAGAGTTATCGTATATAACTTTCTGACCTCACCATGTCAAACACGTAGCCTGCTCGAATATTTGATTCTGCTTGAATGTTCAGGGTTTATGGAAAGCAAATGGTCTGAACTGTACACGTACCTGTAAAAGTTCTCTTCAGTACCTCCGACTGATGGATGAAACTTGCCTGTGTCCACAGCCGTGTTTTACTTCCCTATATTTCTGTAATTTACTAACCTCATCTCCTTCTGTTACGGATTGTAATACCATTTTAATAATTACTGACATTGTTTCAATTCTACGAGTGTTTCTTGTAATTTAGTTTGATATCGCTCTCCAAGATTAGTTGCCCATACGGGCGATTTTAGTTCTATTTCACTCTTAGCTGAAGGTTTTACAATTTGAATCTGAATATGGGAGTTTCTCTTGAGGGTTGTCTACACATCAGAAATAGCACGCCATATATCGTGGTCTTTCTCAACAGTTGACGCTTTGTAGTCGCATAAAATATTTAATATTTCTGCCTCACTTACGGAAGCAAACTTTCGTTGCCATGCCTATTTTTACATTTTACGTCATCAGCGTGTAAGAAGAAAGTAGGTCATAATTCCTTCTTTAGTAGACAGCAGGCAAATTCACATATGAAAATGAAAACAGATTGAGAATTTGTGAAAACCTTTATCCATGAAATATAAATGCCGCCTACTCGTAGTGGCTTTTTTATTTCCATGTCTGGATATAAAGTAGAGCAATTATTTTGACTGTCCGTGAAGAACATCAGGCCTGGAGAGTACCTGGATTATGTCCGTTATTGCTCTTTCGTTTTAAAGACTTTTCCACATTATTCTATATCAGTGAAAGTCGCGACCGCGTGGATTGCGCACTTGCTTCCCATTCGAGAGGTCCCCAGTTAAAATCTCTACACCGAGACCGGGTATCCTGACTGGTTCTTATGTCAGTATTCATACCGAACACGTAGTTATTACAGCTGTAAAACAAGAGACCAGCACGTGCACATTTTTTATATAAAATATTTGTAGAAGATGTTTACTTATAAACATTTTATATAAAAAGTGTGCACGTGCTGGTCTCTTGTTTTACAACTCCAATCCCGACTGATATTTTGTTATTTCTGTCACTCTTCTGGCACATCCCTGGATAGAGTCTTACGTAGGCCGCAGCCACGTACTTCTGCGTTATTTGTGTTCAGTGCAGAATGGGCATGTCACCATCAATGTTAATTTTGCGTTTGTAAGAACCATTAAATACAGCGTGAACGAAAAATCATATAAAAAACAGAGTTTTATCAATCGTAACACACTCCTACATGTTTCGACCCTGCTGGGTCGAAACATGTAGGAGTGTGTTACGATTGGTGATAAAACTCTCTTTGTGCTTTTGTTGGTGATTAGTGTTTTTGTATAATATAGTGCACGGACATGGAACACGTTAACATTAGAAAAATCTTATGTTTATATTATGACATATTTAGCGTGACGTACCCACCCTGTGTGTTACCGGAAGGAAATTCAATTTGCATTGTACTGAGTTGTATATACGTGTAAGCCTTAATATCCCCGCTATTTGTTGATTTGAAAATGCTCGAATTTATTCCTAACCAGCAGGCAGTAAGTTTACGGGGGCGTCAGTTTGCTTGGGCTACATGTATAAGCACAAACGGAAGCGAGAACACGTGTAATTTAGAGCTGAAATTCTCACATGTAGTCGTGAGTAGAGGTTCGTTCTGCTAGCTTTCTATTTTAACTGAAATCAAAGCATTAAATTTGTGTTGATCTTAGCGCCGTTTAAAAGTCAGATGGCATAAAAGCTATCTGAATCTTACATATTCTGCACGTCAGAAGTCAGGGAGTCCAGAGCTATCGTTCTGTGAAAGTAACACCACTTTTTCATAACCTTAAAACATACCCATAAAGGTAGTAAAGATTCCACATTGAAAACGGGAATGAAGTGAAGAATGGAATGGTGTATCTACAGTCCTGGGCCACTTTGACCTGTAGTGTGTATTACGTTTACTCTGGCGCTCTCTTGTAACGACCTGTCCAATGGTCCATTCTTTTTCATCCTCCTCTCTTGAAACCCAAGAATTCAATCGTGCGGAAGAAAAGACAGGTCATCAAAGTTTTAGCAAACGTTTCAGCTAAACTACAGCGTAGGGTGGAAGGCGTTAGGGGAATAGGGTAGGGTGGTGCAAGAAAAAGAGGACAGAAGATAAGGTGATTGCAAAGGAAAGAATGAGAAGACATACTTTCTTATTCCCCCCCACCGGGGGGAAGGATGAACTGGTAGAAAAAATTCCAGTAACCCTGTCTCCAGTTTCTCCTGATTGAAATGGTCAGGCTCTTCTTCCTTTCAGTTCCAGTAAGGGTTGTTCTTGCTTAGGCGCATCCTACGTTCCGTTTACCCTTTTGAGCTCTAATACGTAGGCCTGGAAGCTGAAAACTGCGAATGAACCTGTGTTCTATGTGTTTCCCTTACCTGCAAGTCGACATTTATCTTCAAAAATAATGCTACAGCCTACGTGTAACGTATTTATTTACTTGTAAAAATCGCGTGCCATCTTCTGGGATGTTAAGCCGTGTAGTGTATTACAGTCTTACTGACGTTTCGGAAGAACTGTTATCTTCACTGTCTACCTTGAAGAGTGAAACAGCATGTTCTTTGTGGCATAATTTGGGGTTTAATCACAGCACTTACTGTAGAGACTAAGGGAAGGTACAAAAATCTGTAAACGGACCTCGTCTCCGGGCCGACATGTGAAACTTTAGTCCTCTGAATAAAAAGCAGCAGTGTTACTGTCCTCCCGACCGTGACGTTCGGTCACATTATAACTTGCCATGTTGCAGAGGTGGCGAGCTTATTAGCTGAGCTCCCCGAATAGCGCAGCTGCATTCAGCATGAAGTGGTCGCTAATAGGCTGACGTCGGAAGGGCTAGACAGCATTATGCCTCTTTCATACACATTTTCTCTCTTAGGAGTGTATTCATATCATCAGACACTGTTGGCGTTTTTGAAACGGACAGGCAACGCATGGTGGTGCGTGCGCAGTGCTTCGACCCTTACCGGTATGCGTCTTCCTTGCACGTCAAAAGCTAATAAGTGTGATATTCGAGGTTCTCACAAAGGCGTCCCCGAAGGCTCAAGTCATCTGGCATGTGCAGAAGATGGAAGCACTACCATCCTTCCAAACATGGGGAGGTACTCGTCCAACAATAGAGCGTCACACCTAAGAAGACTTGAATCTTCAGCCTAGCAAGTAATCTGGTCACTTGCTTGTCTGTTGTCCTAGAGGGCAGTACATCCGAATGTATCTTAAAGAACTGTGATACGTGAACTGGATTTATGTGCTTGAAGAAAGGATCCATTGGCACGCTGGTTTTAACACCTTTGGCTTTTAGAAAAATGTTGGGAGTTCCTTGACTAGCTGATTGTTGCTTCCGCAAAAGGACTCCCCCCCTCCCCCAAGCATGGAGTTATTTCTTAGAAACCTGCTTTTTATGTGCAAGAATATATTATAAGTAATATATTATAAGTAGCTTGTTGAGTACTGAAACAAATAGCCGACGCCGACACAGTAGGCCCTACAGTAATTATCAGCAGCACGCGTACCTACATTTTTGAGGAAGTTCTAGTTGACTTTATTTCTGACTCGAAGAATCGAGTACACAATTTCGTTTAGCTGTTCTGCATGTAATTATGTAAGGAGCCATTAGCGGACTCGGCATAGCGACTAGACTTCGGGCTGGACGACGGAGGAATTGAGGTTTGATTCACGGCAGGAGCAAATGACTTCTGTCTCATCCGAAATCTCCAGACCGGCTCTGGGTCTACCCAGCCATCTGTTCAACGCATATGGAGAGGTCTTCGCGTGGAGGTAAAGCGGCCGGAGCACTAAGCTGATGGCTCAGTTTCCTGTAATGCCGAGGTGAGAGTGCGTGTTTCTCTATATCTACGACGCCACGTGTCTTCGTGACTTAAGGAGGAAAATTTTACCTTCACGGTTCTTTACTTTGCATGTAATTGAGTATTAATGAAATCATATATTTACCGTTTTCTTAATATTTAAATACGTACTTTGTAATTCTCATTGAATTTTAATATTTGGATTGTCATAAAACGTATGTATTCTTCATAAAATATTTTCGTTTTTGATTTTGTTTGTTAAAGGAAAATAATAAAGTTAGCAACAAACTCTGTTGAATGTCGAGGTACTTTACACAAGCAGTGTTAAAATTGTTTTAACAGCACGAATCGATTGTTGGAGAAGTTGCCCATCATTCTACAATTCGTATAAATGGACCCATCAGTTTTGATGGTAGTGGAATCCATCTTGTTTGCTGTTGTGCCCCGCCCCTTTGCTGTCTCCGGTCCCTTGATGGTTACTGACAACTGAAATATCACTTGGCTCCAACACTGCCATCGGTCTTCCTGCATAACAATGTCAGGTTTAGTTGCGATTAGGGAAACGCCTTTAAGTACACAGCCTGGAAGCCTGGAAGGATCTTGGCGTAATAGATATTGCTTAGTTTTCATATGTAGATATGCAAAAAGTCTGGCTGGTGAATCAAGTAATGCTAACCCCTGGCTGGATTCATGTAGACTGGAAATGGGCTCACGTGTGTGTGTTTGTGTGTGTGTATACACGCACACACATATATACATGTATATATAGTGCCATAATTGTTTATACTGCAGCTTTCCCTACTCAGTGCTTTTCAAATTTTCTGTCTGTCTGTCTGCTTTTAGGTGTCCTTTGTGAAGTAAACAAACAGCTTTATTAGAAATTACGTCCGTCCGTCCGTCTGTTGCACTGATCTAGTATCAGAGATTAAATCGCTTGTCGGCTTTTTCATTAAATTCAGTATGAGGATTATCAAAGAGGTTTGTCGAGTGAACGTTAGGTTCTCAAAAATCGGTGCTGTGATAGCCATACTTTACATAAGGGCCTAAGTTAATGTCCAGATTGCTTGACGTATTCGTGTAACGTTAGGTATAGAAGCTGTCTCGTAATGCATTTTACCTTCATGAGTTTCATGAAAATCGGTGCAGTGATAGGTATATTATATTTAAAGGCGTTAAGTAAAATTTTGCCTACGTCTTCTGCATATTTACTCGGTTTAGGATGAAGTACTCTATACAATTTGTTAAAAAAAATTGTTTTTTATTGTGAGCTTCATGAAAATTGGCCGATTGATGTTCGTACTGTACTTAAATGTGCAAATGAATTCTTACTCGCAATTTCATTATTTCTCCAAAGACATAAATAACAGTCGGTTATGCTCTGTATTTCCATTTAGCTTTATGAAATTTATGAAAATTGGTGCAGTGAGAGGTATATTTTATTTAAGGGCGTTATTTACATTTTATCCATATTTTTTACACTTTCCCTGCGATTTGGATAAAATTGGATGTGGAAGATGTGTACAAAAATTTGTTGATTGTTGCGAGTTTCGTAAAATTCGGCGCGGTGCAAGCCATACTTTACTTGCGGGTGTGAAAGATTATCTTTCCATGTTTTCCACATTTTATTTGGCTTGAACTCTGTACGTGTAAGGGGTCTGCACATAATTATTTTCATCAGTTGTGAGTTTTGTGAAATTCGGTGACGGGAAAGCCGTAATTTTATAAGTGTAAATGGGGTTACATTTACGCGTGTACCATGTAACCATGTGGTAATTTGAACATAGAGACTGCCTTGTAAATGTCTGTGTATTACATCACAAAGTACACAGCATGAAATGTCGTGAAATTTCATAATATGGCTTATGAACTATAATTATGTAATCGATACTGCTGGCTGACATGGTGTTTTCTCGCAAAGCTGACTGATGTGGCATGGAAGTTCCCACATGTCGGCCTCTCGAGTTGCATCTCGCGGTATATTACTTTTATATGTTCTCACCGTGATCGTACGCTAGTCTGAAAGTCGTTTTACGGTACATAAAGGATGAAACTTCTTTTTTCTGTCTGATATCTGTGGTAGGAGAGAAGAAAAATATGAAGTTAAAATTTTAATTGCATATGCAGTAACGAACATTATTTCATATTAGTGTAAAGCTGTTGGCATCACCTTTGAAAATAGCTTTTTTGAACCTTTTATTTTAAACCGCCCGGACATATTTAGTTGGAAATAATCGCGCTCTGGACAATTTTCACCAAATTATGAAAAACCTGATATTCGATATCTCGAAACATGATCGACCTGCAAGATAGAATCTTCATGAAAATTATTTTCTCCAGATGCCCAAAGAATGGACAATATTTAGAAATTAAAAAATATGCTGTAAATTTTCCCTGTGTGTGAAATTCTGTGTTGAGTCGCCCTTTACTGGTCAGTGTTCCTTGCATGTGGAACTTTTTTTTGTCCGAAAGTGGGAGCACGCTAAAAGTATAACGTTATGGGGCTTTCTTTTGAACATCAATGAAATATGTAAGACGGCTGAAAAAAAATCCAGTTTCGCATTGGTTGTTTTTCTGTATGCAGTACATAGGTGTATTAAAGTTCGGATATGTACAGCCTATTAATCCTAAATGTAATAAAGATAAGGATTTTCCACTAAGCGTAAGTTAGCGCGATCTGCAAGTGAAGGAGATGACGTACGTGATCAGTACAGTTCAGGTTGCTTATCTAGAAACTGCGGCCTGAGGAAGTGGGGAAATACGAAGAAAAAGGGAAGAGCAGGTTATGAGACTGGGACTCCGATCCATGGAGGCTAGCACCTGTTTTATGGCACAAGATATCAGTGAAAAATACCAGTCCCAAATACATCGGCCGCTAGAACGCTGGGAGATTTCTGTAACGTGTAGAAGATCTGAACGTGGCGAAACGTGCTGTGTTGTGTTTGTTTAGTGTGTTTGTATATATGCATATATGGAGTATTGTTGTGTCGAGTGTCTGTGTATATTTATAGTGTTTATGTATATTAGTGTGTTCCTGAATATTTAATGTGTTTGTGCATATTTAAACTGTTTTTGTGTAAAGTGTAAAATGCATTGTCGCCCCCATGGCGTAAAACTGTTCGCAATGAGGGCAGGGAGATTACAACAAATGTTATTGAGTCCAGTGACGTGGCAGCAAGGCAGAAACGACTATTTGTAGCTATAAGTCAAGCACCAGAAAGAATAGACACGGAATTTTCGATCACCAATTTTAAGGCTTCGCAGATAGCACAGGGAGAGAAATGCTACCAATCCCGATTAACTTCTAAAATCCGTGAGCAAGAAGAAGCGGAAGGGCACTCGTAAGGTTGGGTTTTGGATATGACTATGGTAAGTTCTTTATCAGAAACAAATTCCAGGATTTATTTATGTATGAGAAGGAAGTCGGAACTATGCCCAAGATGAGACCGATACGTCGCCCCGAAACGTCGGAAAACAATTACCACACGACGCCGCGTAATATCCCAGAAGAGGGCAGATCTTATCCCCAAGTTGTTACCAATAATTAAAATGAAAGTACATTTTCTTTGGGGAACGTTGTCATTGCATAGGCTTGTAAAGAGCCTAGAATTTAAGTGGGGGAAATGCCGGTTGAAGAGAAAAATTCTGGTGGAGAGAGCAGACATTGTTGCCTGGATGTCAAGATGTCTGTAGGAAGAAAAGAAGTATCGTGTTAATGGACGCACAATGTTTTGCACTGGCGAGGCGTGAATAGACAGTAACTTAACATTTCGCAAATTTGGCATAATGATGAAGTCATGGGCACCTGTACTGCTGTGAACTCAGGAAATATGCATATAGTGCTGCACGTAGGGAGCGTTAATGAATTTCTTCCTAATGCACAACTCATTTACAAGGCGGGGCTTGCAATAGGAGACTACCATGGTCAAACGAATGCGAAAAATTTCGAGAAGTGTGTAGGTGAGGAACTTACTCCCAACCTGGCACCTCAGTCAGTAATTGTTCTAGATAATTCTGCCTATCACTGTCTCCAGGTCGACAAACCAGCGTCAATTTGAGCTGTAAAAGCAGACATGATATCATGGCTCCGCAAGAAGGGTGCAGTGTGTAATGAGACTACGAGCAAAAGAGACCTGTATCAGTTAATTCTTCCACTGACGCCCAAAGAGATCTACAAAACTGATGCAATGCTGGCTAATCACGGTCACACGGTTGTTCGACTGTCACCATACACGTGTGACCTAAAACCTACAGGCCAAAATTAAGAGACTTGTGCATGAAGGCAACGGCACAGCGGATATGAATCTCCCGAAATTACTACAAGTTACTGAAGACTCAGTGTCACTTGTAACAAAGGACGACTTGTAAGGATTCTGTAAACACGTTGCAAACATCGAGAAAGAATACTGGGAAAGAGACAGGGTTGTTCCAGTTGTCACTGACAACATTATTATAACCTGAATCGTGACTGCGATAGTGACGGTGATAGTGAAGGGGAAAGCAGTGACACCGAGGGTAGAAGTGATTGTTTATCAAGTGAAGGCACAGATCTGCACCTGGCAAAGTCGCTGTAGAGTAAACGATAAATGTTTTTGCACAGATAGTAGTCGCGAAGTTATAGCCTGGCCAGGAGAATACCCACCCCATCTTGCCCGCAATCCATAAGTATCTTCCAAGACTCTAGTTACCGCAACTGAACCATACGTAGTGTAACTAACTAACTAACTAACTAACTAACTAACTAACTAACTAACTAACTAACTAACTAACTAACTAACTAACTAGCTAGCTAGCTAACTAACTAACTAACTAACTGACTGACTAACTAACTGACTGACTTACTGACTGACTGACTGACCACTGACTGACTGAATGAATGAGCGACAGACTGATTGAATACTAACTTAACACGCCATGGCTCAGGCGGTTAGCCGCCGGCCTCCCACCGCGCAGCCCCGGGTCAGTCCATGTGGGATTTGTGGTGGACAAAGTGATACTGGGACAGGTTTTTCTAAAAGAGTACTTCGGTTTCCCCTGTCAGTTTCATTCCACCGGCGCTCCATTACTAGGAAAAGGACAAAAATAATCATTTTAATCTTCATCATAGGGTTGCACAAGAAGCCGTAAGGCTGCGGTGCGCCCGTAGCGCCTGCCGCGGGGCTCTTCACAACTAAACAAGTAACTCAACGTAACGGAATCAGCCTTGAACGTAGCAATAGTTCAGCGAGTCAGAACATGTACTGAATATTATGCAGCCTGGTGGTTCAGTACCCTGCTCAGAATAACCCGCTATTTTTGTCTGTCGTAAGCCAGATTAATCTTATCAACACCCCATCCCTTTTCCCAAGGATCTATTCTAAACGATGTAGACTGCTGAGTGTAAAATTACGGAGCACCGCAAAGTTTTGTCGGAACTTTGAGGGAAAGAATAAGAAGAGAAAGAGGAAGCACATAACTATGGAGCCAAAAACACAGGGAGCAAGCCACCATAACTCACAGAGGCAGTCATCCACATTTGCATAATTATTTTTGATGCAACGCCGGGCTTTTTAGCAAACATAAAAGAAAATTTCAACCCCCGAAGTTTTGCGCACCACAAAGAACAGGGGACCCATTCTTTTTCTTGACTCATTCTTCCCACTAGAAAAGAAAATTGTCTTCGTTAGGTCTATTTGAGTGTCGGTTTCATAGCTTTCCATATGTAAAACCAGGGTCTGAGTTCACACTGTGCGTTGCTTTACTTTTGTAGCTGACATCTTGATGTGTGTCTTTTCAAGAAGTATGCAGTGTTTTACAAGCCAGCATTCAGTGCACTTTTCCACTCACTTATGTCTTGCTGTAAAAGAAGAGGTGAGATGTTTACGCTGTCTAGTTCTAAAAGTCTGGTAGTTTCTCAGAAACTTCTTTTGATATTTTGTAAAAGTGGCTGATAATTTTTTCTGATGCATACGCACATACGCACATATACACATAAACACACACATACATGCATGCATACATACGTACATACATATATATTCATGCATATATATGTATACTAAACACACATACATTCATACAGAGATGCATACATGCATACACATACACACATACTTAAATGCATTCATACATACATACATACATACATACATACGTACGTACGTACATACATACATACATACATACATGCATACATACATACATACATACATACATACATACACACACACACACATACATACATACACACATACGTACATACATACATACATACATACATACATACATACATACATACATACATACATACATACATACATACAGAAGTACGTACATGCACAACACACATCCCTCTGTGCGTACAGCATTAAAAACTGGTCGTTCTAATAGTAGTATACTGCGTTCTCTGTGAAGTAGGAACTGGATTTTTATATAAACTGTAAAGTGGAATGAGTTTAGTCTTCAAAGGATAACGACACTGCATATTACGCTGAGCGAAAAGTAATTAGGCGCACAAGCACTCCAGAGTGCCCTTCTTGTAAAATATCAACAAAGAGTGTTATACAGTGTATTCTCTGAGACTCCTTGTTTACGAGATAGAATCCATCGTCAAATGGGGTGAGGTATCAGATGATCAAACCAGGGATGCCTCGTGGTTACAGTACGTTTTCGAAACTAACCCGATCCATTTCAAGGCAGACAGCGGTGTGCCTCAGGGCATTCTGTCAAACACCGTTTTCATAGGTGTCGTGTTTTGCAACGATATCTGTGGTTGTGCTGGGAAGGGCTCCTTTTAGGTGCTCCTCGAGGCTTTCCCGCAGATAAAATCTTTCGGATTTAGACCCAAGCGACCTTGGAGGCCGCGAAATCGGTCTCCCAAGTTCAATCCGCGTTCGTGGAATTATCGCTTTTAGTCACTTCCGCACACTGTGCTACAGCATAGGCTTGTTAAATTCACATCTGCCTGAAAGAAGAGAGGCAACATTCAAGGGAGGGTCCATAAAAGGGTTTTCAAAAAAAAAATCCTGGAACAGGCAGCCTATCAGGTAGCATATGTGGACCCAGGACTGTGTCACGGACTTTACCAAACCAAACTCTGACGTCGAAGGCTACATGATGCCCGTGTTCACTGATAATATGAACTTTATTTGGTACTCAGAGGTGACTGTAGTGGATGTTGAACACAACCCAAGACAGACAGGGCTCGTCTTTTGTCAGAAAAGTGTGGAACAAGAGCCCATCTCTGGCATGTTGATGTAGACATTCGTATAATTCCGTACGTACTCTTATACTGTATGACGATCGTCTGCGTATACTTGTGCCCTCCATCAGTTTTTGTATGGATGCAGTTTATTATCGCGAAATACTTCGAGAAGCCTAAGCTGGATTATTCTCAGTTTTCGTGCGATATTGCATGAAATTCTCATCGACTCTCATTTTGCAGCTGCAGTTATGGCATCGTTATTTGTTGCTGCCCGTAGATTTAGTGGGTGACCTACATTCACAAGTGCCACAACTCTTACAGTTCTGTCCCACGGAGACGCTGCTCTAATAGTCGAAAGACAATAAACCGCCGACGAAAATAACGTAGAACTTTTAATGTGTTCCATGTCCGTGCACTATATTATACAAAAACACTAATCACCAACAAATGCACAAAGAGAGTTTTATCATCAATTGTAACACACTCCTACATGTTTCGACCCTGCTGGGTTATCTTCAGGGAGAATTTTTGTTGTCGTTACACTGAGGTTGCACTTTATAGTTGAGTGAGAATGTGCTGTTGAGTGTGTACTGCGTTGTTTTTGGAGGCGTGAACTCTCTGTGGTCCCGGCTTGCACTACAAGTGCGTCAATTGGCTTCTCAGGACTGTTTCTTGTTAAATATATGCGTGTGCTGCAGTTAATAATGTACTTGCAATACACCATAATCATGATAGGTCAATCATCTACCATGAAGATGGAGGCAGCAAACTCCTCGGAAACATCAGTACAATTCTACCCGTAATTTTCGGAGTCACCAACGTGCAAATATCACATCTGACGTTGTGAATATACTCTTAACTACGGACAAGATTGCTGACTGCAGTATTGTAGGTTTAGTGGTTAATTGGTGGTTGTGTGGGAGAGATGTATTGATTTTGCCTCCTTTTGTAATCATACTTTGTTCGGTGGCAGAGCTCTGGTATTATGGTTGAAACTGTAACTCCATAATTTCCAAGTTCCAGGCGTATCTGGATTTATTAAACTTTCATAGGTTTTGAGTGCATGAAAGGTTAGCCGCACTAGTTGTCAGCTTCCATTTAGAAATGACTATTTCACCACCACCGCGTAGTCTAGTGGTTGTACATTATTACAAAATGGCACTGTGATTCGTTCTGCTTTCTGTAATCTGTGAAAGATATGCAACAGTGACATCCTGTAGTCGAATGTTTCTAGATTTCCTTTTACATTGATACGTCTCTCAGCAACTAAATTTATATCAGCAGTATAGTGTAGCAGCACGGGATGCAGTGTAGGTCAAGGCTGTCCAATTTGCTGCATGCCGACCTCCAGTTACTTTTATGTGACACGTGGCAGTCAGTATTCTTCCATTCCTCGTAACCTATGTTGAAGCCTTCCTCATATATGATAAAAGGAAGTAGACTTTCTCGAGGGGGGGGGGGGAACATGCTTAACACCCCGTATCATTTGCAATGATTTTATTCGATACATTATACATAATTAGATAAGTGTGCAAATTCTAAGACCGTAAGGATGCTACGCACTATCGACACGGTCTATCAAACCTTCAGCGCCCAAATTTCTACTCCTGATTAGCACGAGATCTCAGTTACCTGGAGATAATTTGAAATTCCAGGGAAAAATTTGTAGGTTGGATTTCGTACCAGTATATTAGAAGAAATATTTTTGAGGAAATTTTAACTATTTAATTGCATTTATTTAATTAATTTAAACCACAGTGATTAATATACAGTACATACTACCTAACTTAACTAAACTAACTAATTAACTAACTATCTCAACAGAGCAGATTCCTTCCTGTGAAGCTAACAGGTCGCTGCATGCCTTAGTATCGAAGAACTCAGCGTTCCGAACCCTGACTACTCACTGGTTTTGAAGAGTGCTTAGAGTAAGCGGCGATTGTTTCCGCACATAGCATTAAGCAGTTGAAGAAAAACGCAATGCGAAGATTCCTGCTTTAGATGTGACATGTTCTTGCGTAGATACGTACCCACGTATCGCAGGAAAGTCTTGCCTGCATTGTCAGCAGCGTAGGAGATGTCCCACAAATGTTTACAATTGCATCTTGGTTATTAAGCACTGGGATAACTTCACCTTTTCGCGTTATTTACACAATTCAGAAAGTTTCAAAACCGTAAGAAATATTTCTTAATGAATCTGTAAATCGAGTGATAGTTAAAGATTTCTTCGGACTCTCTTTAAAATTTCCCGCTCCGTTCTACCCAAAACAAACAACTGCGATTTAATTTTTAAAGAGAACAAAGAGCGCTGTACTAATATAGGCTTTCCTCCATGTTACATAGAAGAGGAAGTGGTAGGGTAAAAGAGAATAATTTTCCTATTTTACTCACAACAAGGAAGATATAAGATTATATAGGCAATGCGGGTCTTTGGAACTGGGGGGAAGAGTGTTTCTGTAATACCTGAAACGGTAGGGTTTGTTCCAGTACATCACGCGGGAATCCACCCCTGTCGTCATCATCTCTGTGAAAAGCACCTTCCCTCCCTCCATTCCCAGGTTTTTACGTCCTCTTCGTCTTCATTCCATCGCTTGAGCACCGTGTATACCACAACACAGCGATCTTCAGTACGTATCTCTCCGATAAAGAAACGCGAGACGCTATAATGGAAAGACAGTTCTACTTTCACCCCTCCGCCTCCCACCCTTCCGTCAACATTCTCTTTACAAGGGTCCTACGGCAAGTCGCTGCAAACCCACCAATAAAACAATAATACCACATATATTTAAAAGGACATATATAATGCTTCACATAGACCATTTCACAAACATCTGCTACTGCTTCCAAGTACAAAACCTTCAAACAGTTGATAACATTTTCAGTAAGTATTATTATGCTGTGTGTCGTATTTCAATGCATTTAGGGACTTTTCTAATTGAGCCCAAGTTCAAGGAGAAAAGTCAGTAACTGCACTCTAATAAATTTTGAGAATAATTTTATTACTGTTGGAAAATTATGTTTTGTTTCATATTTCAGTTAGCTTACAAGCACAAACCTTGCTGTTTGGTACAGAAACTCTATCACACTCTTTAGTACTCAAATAGTGGTATTATAATTAGGGTTCCGTTGGGTATCGAATGCCCTTCTGCAAAAATTTAGGCTGTGACTTTTTCCGTACCAGACTCGAAATCATTTCAAACACTGCACCAAGTGCCTAACATTACCTGGCTCAACGATTTACCTGCGGAGTGTATTTATGGTGTTCGTATGATTCTTACAATAAAAACAGTTATTTCCCTAAACACCCTTAACCCGTTACTTCTGTAATGGACTTTTTGACGCTTCTGTAAGGTAGAAACTGAATTTTTAATAATAATAACAATAATAATAATAATAATTATTATTATTATTATTATTATTCAGTTGAACTTCAGACTTGAAAGGTTAAAAGGCATTTCTGCACGACACGTTACATTGGTTTATTGCAGGACTAGTGGCAAGTAAGGGTGTAGAAAGACATGATAGGAAATGTTTGTGCATTCTCAACATTTGCATGGCAGGACTGAGAAGGAAACAGAATGGTGATTGTATAATTGTCAGAAAATAGTACTTTTGTAATCGTGTGTTTGCGTGCGTGCGTTCGTGCGTGCCCGCTCGCGTACGAATTTGGATCACCGTTAATAGTTAAAACATGATTAAAATGTGAGTAACAGCCGTGAGGAACACCGATTCTTCATTCGTTATTGTATCTTCGACCTCCGGCCACAAGGCTTAAGAAGAGTTCACATTCTATAAAACTGTGAGGGTAGAATATCCGTCAGTGGCTATAAAATGCGTTATATGCCGGAAAATGGAAGGATGTGTGTTGAGACCGCAGCTCGAGATGACAGTCATTAAATAATCGCGTTGAATTTCAACATATACTATTACTACTACTACTACTACTACTACTACTACTACTACTACTACTACTACTAATAATAATAATAATAATAATAGGCAAACGAACAATAAGAACAAAATAACGAACGACATGATAGAGTGTGTGCCTATTTACACTCTACCATACGCAAAGAAGTAGACGGGTATGAATATGTACCACAGTTGGTAGAAACAAGTCGTGAAAGCAAGATAACCATTTCATGGAATCCACAAGTGAAAAGTGACAGAACCGTCTCTAACAATAAACCGGGCCCCATAATCCGTGATAATGGAAACGGAACATATCTGTTAAAAGGCATTACAATTTCGGGAGATCAAGAAAGAAGTCGACATGCTATTAAAATATACAGACTTTACAATAAAAATACAGCGTATATGGCATATATAAACAAAAGTATACCAGTAATAATAGGGGCAACTGGGACCATCTCAAAATTATTCAGAAAATATCTGAGCAACATACCTGGAAAGCAAGACATCAAGGAACCACAAAAAACAGCCATATTGGGCACTGCGCACGCTTCCAGTTCTTACAGAGTTCACCAAGCGGTGGTACGTAGGTATCCTCATATATCTATATAAGCATTCGTTACTTTTTTCTTCAGACCATGAGATGAAGCAAATTTTTGCGCCCAGATTTGAAATCAGCATGTAAGAATTTATTTTAAAATTTGTCTCATTTTGTGTCTTTTTATTTTGTTGATATGTAGTATTATTGGCACACAGAGGCTGGGTTGCTGGTCGGGTAGCTTGTTCAATCCGAGATAAACTTGACGCGAAGTTTGTATCCTGCTGCAGGTGCTATAAGAACAATGTGCTCGAAACGGATGATAGAAGGCGACGCAGTCGTCAGACGGATGGATGCTCCCTCGAGTTGCTGCAACCAGCGAAGTTAGGAACGAAATAAACATATACTCGCAAAGGGACAAGGAATAAGTGAGAGAAAAACGAAGATGGAATAAAGAAATTCGAGTTTCTTGGAAGTGAAGGTGGATGTCAAGTGATGGCGTCTGCTGTATGAGTCTTAAGTGAGGGTTGAATGTGATGAGAGTGTATGGGGAGCCTTAGAGAGAGGGAGTTGTAAATAGCAACGGCAGGTGAAGTGCGGAGGGGAAATGCGAGAGAGTTAAGGTAGATCGTATATCGAGTCTCTGTGGTGACGTTCGTGGTTCGTCATAGATTCGCTGGGGACCGCGCAGCAGCTACAGGGTGTTTGAGCTTTTAGGGCAGTAAAGTCTCTAAACATGCTTTTTTGTTGGTACGTGCCAATTATGCTGTAGAAAGAGTGTTAAACACGATAAGTTGGACTGTCAGTCAGAACAGTTTTGTTGTCTAATAACAATGTTTTACTCTGACGTATTTAAGCTGTTATATATAGTCGTTTACAAGCAGTTCATTCGTAATTACGGTAGAAGAGAGAGTACACAACCTACAGTGCGATATGTTTCAGGAGAAAAGCAAACAGTGTGGTCCCAGAGTTTTTCCGTTAGGCCCAATCGTGAAGACATCTAACTGCCTAAAGATGGCTGTGTATACTAGCCGAAACATGTCGCAGTAAAAATGTCATAAATAACGAGGAAATTGTTGTGCTGATCACCAAATCTATTTACTGTGTCTAAAATAAAATTAGCGTTTAATATTTCCTCTGTATAGAGTATCCATCCTCTCATTTCTAGGTCGGATTTTTCAGACTAATTCCGTGTGGGTTTCTATTGATTGTAGTATTTGACAAATAACAGCGCTAACTTTGTTTTTATATGCTCAGCCAGTACTCTGTGGCTGGCGCCGTTAGTCCCTCAGTTATGTTGTTTCAAAAATTAAATATTGCATAGCACAGTGCAACTCAGGATAAACTCCGTTTCCATTCCCAGAGGAAATATTTATCTTGGTGCTGTAAACCTCCGTTCAACAATCTGAATTTCATTTCTGCATGTAAGTGCAGTAAATGACATAACCTGCAATGCCAGCGAGGTTAGAGGTCGCCCTTAGGGTGGAGAATGTAAAGAAACGATGTTTGGGTGTGTGTACTATTATTTTGAAATGACTTTTCACCTCCCTCATTTCTGTTTTGCTGCTTTTCCTTTATTTTTGTTTCGTTTATATTTTAGTTTTATTTTCTTGCGTTTTCGTCCGTCTTCATCGCTCCTAATCCATTATTCCCTTCAACACATATAATTTACATACTTCCTTTATCATTTACGAGTACTTCCCACAAAATTTTAAATTAGTAACCGATAAATGTCATTGCGCTGCCTTGTCGGTACTTATAGAAAGAGATTTTAAACAATATGCTGTTTTTTTTAACTAAGCTTGTCGAAAGACTCGCATTCTGTATGAAAATTTTATCAACGCTTTCTGTCTCTCAAAGTAGTGTATTATTATTCTTTGCTGTTAACATAGAAAAAAGTTTCTTTCAAAATAGCATAAAGCTAATTGAAATTTCAACAGCAAATTGTTAGCAAATAAATATCCAACCTGAACAACCTCATACGTTCCTGAAAGACAGCTGCATTTATGCCTAGGTGTTAAATTTGGTAGACTAATAATATGCACTTGGATGTCTGTCTCTGCTGAGTGTTGTGTGTTGACAGGTAGAAGTAAGTCTCTGCTACTGGCAGATCACTCCTACTGAGTGTGATGTGTCTGAGTGTGATTGCGGAACCTGAACAATGAGGAGGCGTTGACCCACTAGGGCTGTCAATCCATGAAAAAAAAAAAATAATATGCACTAATCTGTGCTAATATCTGCAGGAACGTTTTGTCTGCATATGCGGATAATGTATAACTTCACTACTGCTGTCTTTTGATTTTGGTCGTTAGTACCATATCTAATGGCATTACACACATTGTCGTAAAAGCATATTTAAGAATTTGAAGCGTAAGTTATGGGGATACTGAAAGTGAAGTAAGCTAAACGAGCTGACCATAAACATGATAATATTATTAAAGTGTATTAAATATACTTAAGTTTCTAATGAAATTAACACTCTAACGGACAGTTACGTATCTTTTACCAAGAGATATAAGCATTCACAGCACATCGTATCGGCAAGTATCTGTATCTGTGTTTTGTGATGTAAACACATTCTTACAAATTAGCCTAACTGCTCACGAGTGTAGCCCAGTTCTCTTTGTTAGGGAATTTATCAGCCTCATTACTTTATTGTTGCCAAGTGTGACAATATTTATTCGTGGATAAAATCAGCAGCAGTCAGTGTCTTACACACTGTGCTAATGGTGTTGATCGAGATATGAACAGCACAAAAAATAGTCTGTTGTCATTCAATTTAAAAACAATCATTTCTGAAACGCAGAAAGGTAAACTTCGAAGTCGTTTGCCACTTCTAAATTATTTCTCACATCTTTGGTGCGTGAAGTGAATGCAAACGTGTATGGTAATTTCTTTGGTAGATTTAAACCTGAAGTTTTGGTATATAAATACTTAAGCACACAGCTAACTAACACTAACCACCTGCTGCAACATTAGAGAAATTCTGTGTTTTGTCCACAGAGTGCATTTTTACATTTCCTGTAAGTTTCACAAATACCGATTATTTCTCTGAAGAGAATTAACTGTTTTATCTTTGGAATGGAGACGTGGAATATCTTCTGACAGTTTCTAGATATTTGTTGAAGTCTGTCTTTCGTGAAGGTTCCTGTTTTGCAATGAGCGAATTCTTGTTTAAATTCACATATTTGTGAACAGCATGTGATATTGTATGAAGCTGATTTGCTGCAATATTTGCCTTGCGGTTCTGTGTGTACTTCTGCAATAAAGATTAATACCAATTCCAGAATTACTTCGAACTTGAAGAGGTAGTATTCTTGAACACGTAAAATTGACGACGCATTCGCACCTTACCGTGCAGGAGGTAATATAGGGCTTGTTAATCTTCCAAGCCGTTGCCATCAATTTAATCACCATTCCTCATCAGATTACGCATAATGTAATTTTTAATGGGCACCATAAAATTTTCAGTGTATGTGCTGTGGCAGTTCCATTAGACACCGGACCTTTCCTCTCCACGGGATGCAGTGGGCCACGCTTGTGCTTTCATGTCAAGTGAGTATATGGGGGAATTATTACATTTTACGATTCGTTTATTGGAAAGTGTCTTCTCAGCACACTTAAATTTAACAAACATACAAGTAACGCTACAGAGTCGTGGCTTAAGTGTTTATGATTTTTGAAGAAACGTAACAAATTTATGATTAACAGCACTGCCCCCAGGTAGGCCTGTGTGCGTGATAAGCATCCTTCTCGGCAGTTCAAGTCCACTGATGTAAGACGCTGTGTGGAATGGTACGCAGTCGTCTAATTTGAGTAGATGCCCGCTGTCTTCATCTTATATGTAGTCCAAGAAGACTGGACTAACCTAAAGAGGGAGGCAATTTTGGACACCCCTGCAGTTGGAGATAGCAAGCTCCTCCGATAAGTTTTAAACGTATACGAATATACACGTCGTCATGTACCAGAAAACTTGAATCTTGACCAACACAGCTGTGAGAACCTCAGGGCTCGAAACTTAGTTCTCCTTGATAAGTTTATGCTAAGTTACGTCGTTTTCTTTACGTTCGATGAATTACAGCCCTGCTTTTTCTATCAAACACTGAATAACCGCGTATAAACTTGTTTTTAGTTTTCCTTTCAGCCGCGGTGTTTTTTTACCTATTGTTAGTGTTTGTTGTGTACACATAAAACGTTTATGTGTAAAAGTATAGTTGTTGTACCAGGGCTGTAGTGGCATCAAAAGTAGTTTCCTTGCTTCTATAGCCTATAACAATACAGTGCTACATTTCGTGACCTGCACTTCAAGATTTCTCAAGTCGTTTCATGCACACGTATGGTAGAAAGCGCCTTGCAGGTGCACGGAAATGCTTAATATTGGTTTGTTTAAAGTTTTTAATGAGATCGCAAGTCTAATGCTGTGTTATATTTATGACTTATTTAAGAACACCGTCTTTAGTTGATATAACATAACATCAAATGTTCGGATGATGGTGAGGATTGCAAGCTGGCGTTCGCTAATTTGTGCTTGGCCTACTATTCATAATATCGGCAGATTTTTCTTAATCGGCTGAAAAAACGGGAACAGTCAGACTGTCCTGTCTCAGGGCCGAGACTTGAACTGATATCCCCGGAATACAAAGCAGGGGTTCCGCACACCAGAGCCAGCCATTCGGTAGCGGTGTTTCGTAAAGGAATTATTAGCATAATTTTCTACTTATAAATCATTGGGCGGAATGTGGTAGTTCTTTTCACGCAGCCCGTTTTGAACATGCCACAAATATTATTATTGCACACACTGAAAAACGGGGATTTTATCATCTATCTAGACGCATAATGAATGGAAACAACACCGCCCACTTCTGTCATGAACTGAAGCCGGACGGCATCGTATTTGCTTCCACATCGGCTTATTTCTTTCACAGGGCGTATTGGAATACTCAGCTGTGTGTGGGTTCTAGATATTCATTATAGAGAGCCCTGCGTATTGTTCGAGCACCGTGACAACAGTTGGTAGCAGTCTGTCTTTCAGTGTTGTCGGGTAAGATAATAGAAGGAAATTTGGAGGGCAGAAGTGTTAGTATTAAATAAAATTAAACTCGAAAATGAAATTTGATGTGTTGTGATGCGTGTAATTTGTTCTTTATACAGTTAGTGGGTTGGGTAAGGGAGTGAGTATAAATTTCATATCGTAGTTAAATTAACGTAAACTTGTAAATGTGCTTATTATGGTCACCGTGGAAGCCGTCATTTCATGTACTTGTAAAAATAATGAAAAACTACGGTTTCCTTGAAAGTGAAATTGTAGAATAATTCAAATAAGCCTATCGTAAGACGTCTGTCACGTTCGAATTTGAATTACTTAACCAGGTTTCATGTGCAGTGTCTTAAATACTTGTACCAAATAGGCTTGTTTGTGTTTTGTTATTTAGTTTTTTCTTACAAGGTGAAATTTAAGAAGCACAGGCTTTCTAAGCGATCCTATAAAATCCACTTCCTCATTGTAGAGATCTCTAGTCTTACAAGTTTGTTGGTACTATTATTGTTGTTTTACCTTTTGTACAGAACCTATTCTCGATACACATTCATTATTCTCGATACACATTCATTATTTACGTATATTACCTCTTCCGGATGTAACTTCCACGTTCCGCGTCGTCACAATGTTAGTTATGACGACATCCAAAGCAATGTGTAATACAGGCTGTGCAGATTATTCGCCTTCTGGCTGTGCACCAAATATCACGTACCTAGCTCCAGTGGTTTGTTAGCTACCATCATGAAACTGAAAGCGTAAGAGTGTTCACACGGCCACCATCTTTTTATTCCACATGCTGAAAATAGTGTACCTTTAAAAAGCTGCATATTTTGCGAGCTCTGTTATTAAATATGGTTTCAAGACTCAAAAATGAGTAGCTCTAGTGTTACAGTTCGCAGATCTGTCATGTTGTTATTACTGACTGTATTATATTTGGTATACGGCTTGGAATTTTCTTCGGTGGTTTAAAATTCATACAGGTTTCGTGAAAATCTTTTTGGTGTTCAAAAACCGAAGTGAGGAGCGGGCGCGCGCGCGCGGACAACTTGGTCGTCTCAGACGTTTCCTGTTTAGGTATTCTGCACAAAGCAACAAATATCATTATTTACAAAGTAAGAAAGAACTCCTTATGTGGTCTTAGCATCAGCGGCTAAACCCTTCATCAGATTACCATGCAACTCGGTGCAGGAGTTTTATTTTGTGTATTACATTTTATTTAATGAGGCTTAAAACTTGGTAGTGATAAAGGGATGCTGAATACACTGACGGTATGACCCGTCACTTGTCATGTTATGTGTGTCCATTGTCAACGCGGAATGCGTATCCTCGTTGTGGCAGTGCACATTTGTTTAAATTTTAATTAAATAGTACATTTAGTTACGTAGATTCCTCTACATCTGTTGACCATGGCGCAGGCGAGGATGGCAATCTATAGACTGCAAATATATAAGCAACTGAATGTTCCTAGAACAGAATACTTGGATACTGTCACTGTGCTGGCAAACCCTACTGAGGTTATCCTTATATGGGTGCCGGGGCACTGTGGCATTCCAGGCAATGAAAAGGCTGACGAACTTGCTAGGCAGTGTGCAGCGATGACGCTACTGGGCCCACAGCCGGCTCGTGTAATACCTAGGTGTTCAGCAAGAGTCGCAAATCAAGAACTGGGCCGAGATTCAACATTATACTACCCGGAAAAATTTACCAGGCCACAGACATGGTAAACTTTCCATTATTGGACCATACAAGAAAAGAGCCGATGACCTGCTTAAATTAAGAAGGCATCAGCTGAGAACGGTAGTTGCATTCCTCACGGGCCACGCTTCTGTGAAGAAGCACCTAAATACTATTGGCTTTTTTATGGTAATCCAGACTGCAGATTTTGCAAGGCGGAGACTGAACAGTGTACCATATTGCTGTGAGGTCTTGTCTCCCCAGCTTTATAATTTCTTCGGGAACTGCTTTGCTGAACCGAAAGATATGAGCACGGTTTCATTAAAAGACGTGTGTCGCTTTGCAAAAGACACAGGGTTAATGAGTCTGTGCTGAGAGACTAACATAATTCGGCACAATAAGCCTCAGGCTGCTGTGCTTCCGGAATTTCTGCCGACAGGCCGTATGTGAAGAGAAGGAGAGGAAGTTATATAACGTTTCATTTTACTGTGGAATATCTCAATTTATTAAATTTATGTAAAAATTAAATTTTTGTATTGATAAAGCAGCTGTAGAGACACCATATTTGTTTTTGTTCAATCGGATTAATGTCAGCTTTTTTAGGCTTAGGTTCATGTTCTATTAATATAAACTAATAAACTTGAATCACCATGTGCATTTCTTGAGATAAGAAGAGCTCAGATGACTAGACCACCTGGACACAGTGGCCAAACGTGAGAAAAAATGAACTGGGACTGTGGCATTGTGGTGTGGATTGTGGGTAATTGCGAATGTGTTATATATCGAGTTGCGAAGAGCCGACAAAGATCGGTTCTTCCTCTTGGGGTTTGGGTGTGAGGAGGCTAAAAGCCTCTCTGTAGAGACTAACAAGTATACGAAAGTCACAAAGGGCCTAACACTTGGCCCAGGATAGGTCGAGGGGCGACCTCATGTGAAAACGGTATGAACCATCTGGATTTACCAGAAATGGGGCATATACAGGTGACTGTGATCCGCCATATTTCAGGAAAACTGATTGTAGTTGAATTACGTTTGTGAATGAGGACGTAATCTGCCACTCCAGTCAGCAGATACGTATGTTTTGGGACAGCAGAAGTCATGGCCGCTTACCCATTTTCAGTAAGTCAGTAGTTTGGCGGCAAACTAGGAAGGCTTATGTTGCAAAGTTATGGCTTTGCGTGGTTATTTTATGTAAGCTGAACTTAAAACGCGGAAGTATTGTATTCCATATCAGATGCCAGGAGAATCTATACCACTTGTTGACGTAACTTAAATAATTTTTGGGCAACACAATCCGAACCAGTGAAGAGACTTGAGGTCATGGCTGTCACGAGATTCATCGTCAGCCTAATACTAAGTCGTCAACGAAATAGGAGTGGAAGAGACTCGTAGATATAGACTGTGATACTGAGACGAAAGCTATAGAGTTGATGTTTGTTAGATCAGGAGATTTTACGATAATCTGAAAGCTAATTTGCTGCATAACCCTTGGTCTATTGAGTGCTGAACGACTTTGATAGAATCCTAGAAGTAGGCGTACGTGAGGCTAAAGAAGTTACAGATCATGTTCCAAAACTTGAGTTACGTAAAATTAAACTTAGATTTGTGTACCTGATTCAGCTACTGATATTGAACCGAACATGATCTGTTCTCAAAAGTCTCGCCGAGATTGTCGCCAAGATTGCTGTAATACTAATGCTACGCTGACAGTACAAAACTGCAATGTTTTTAGTATATGGAACGGCAATGTGGTGGAGTTTGCAGATTAAGGAAACAGGAATACAATGGCAAAGAACCTTCTGCCGAATAGTTAAGAAATAAGGTCACCAGCGTGAACAGGGCTGATCCCGTGTCTGAAGTTGCTTGCCATACGCCGAGACTGACCGGAAACGGCCTACGGAACAGCATCGTGCTGTATGCAAGTCAGCCTCCTGTACTTATTTAACAAATTACGTCTGTTACTTGTACACGTCTTTCTGCCCTGTTCGGCGCAGGTAAATGCTAATGTAAGTATAGGTGAGGACAAAGGAGAAAAGGGAAGGAATAAAGGGGTAAAGTGTAGGCAGTAACAGACACTACACTTTTTGGAGAGAAACAAAGTCTACGGCTATGAGAATTTCCAGGCAGAGCCCGCTTAACCTTCTCGTAAAGGTTGTAAAGGTAGACCGTAGAAAGTAAAGTGCTGGGTATTAGTCTGTTCTGAGATTTGTTGTAACATTGTCAGGACTGCGTTCTGACAGCGTTCTGACAGTGCCGTTGGGAGGACTGCGTTTAGTTTTCTTGAAAAAACGTTATAAATTAATTTACATCACACAGAGAAAAAATGCGTTTCCATAAAACGTACAGACCGTCTGAAAATGATCTCTGTTTATTCATATTATTAACCGCTGGTTTTTAAAACGTTAAATTGATAATGTTGTGGAAAATTGGACTTGTTGCGAATAAGGACTTCCACATGCTGCTCCCCCCCCCCCCACCCCGCCCCTATTCGAGTGAGTTGGAGAAGCTTGAAAGGCAGTAATAAATCGTCAGAAATGGACTTGCATTCATCCAGAGGGAAGTCGATGAACCTGTGGTGTATTTGGAGCTAACAAAGTGTGTAAGAGCAGTAAGCTTTTACGCTTTAGAAGGCAGACGTATGATCGAGAGTTACATGTATCAAATCCACGAGCAGTCTGTGGCAATCCGTTTCCTTCGTACTACACAATCCCGTCTACCGTTTCCACATCTCTCCCAGCTATCACACACAGGGAACATATCACTAAATGCGCTTACTTCTGGTGTCAGTAGTCTGAATTATATTCTTTTGACTTTAGTGAACATGAAGGAACAAACAGTGAAGTGCAATTGCTCGCATGCATACTTACACACACACACACACACACACACACACACACACACACACACACATGTAACATTTCAGGTTTTCACAGCAGTGAAGTTAAGTATTGTGAAGAAAACGTTACGAATACTCGCGCGCACACACACACACACACACACACACGCGCGCGCGCGAGCGCGCGCGCATGAGTGCACGTTACTGAGAAACGCATCAGTTGCAGTTTATTTCGCATTAACCTCCATTAAATATTATCTTAGGCTACGGTAGAAAGCTGTGCGAATGGGACCTTTTCCGTCGTAATGTGATTTCTGAAGGAACTTACATCAAAGCTGTGAGTCTGGGAAGCCCAGTCAGTATAGTAACTAGACTACGGGCTGGAACATCTAGCAATCATGGTTCGATTTTCGGCACGCGCAAGAGAATTTTCGGTTGTCCGAGGCTCCCAGACAGTTTTTGGATCCAACCAGACTCTTTGCAATTTGTACCTTGAACTGTGTAACGTGGTAAAGCAACCAAGGGCGAAGCTAACCACTCAGATCCATCTACCGTTGTGGTTAAGAATGTGTTGTTTTACCCCCCCCCCTCCCACACATGCTTCTGTGGCGTGCAATGGGCAGCTTCATCTGTACTTGCATCAGAACATTTTTGAGAAGTCGTACAAACCATTCAATTTTCGATCTGAGACTCTAATCCTGGTTGAAGTTTATTTCATTGAAAGTAATAACAAATGTGAACAAATGTTAATCATAACATCACCATTAATACAAATTTAATTCAGCGCGGTTAATTACACATTTGTAAGTAAAGAGGTAAGATGAAATGTAATAATTTATAGATTAAAGTGTATATGCTTTCTGTATCTAGGATATATGTGCATTAATTTAGATTTCTGTTTATCTCCACCTTTTTAAACACTTATTATCAATTCATCGATATTCACCATTCTTTACGTAGAAAGTTCCAGGTTGTAACGCCATTCATCGTGAATATACTGACCGGACCACGTTGTATCTACAAAGATATAAGTTGTCACAAGGAACTTAAACACATCTCCTTTTGTATTATTTATCTGTACAGAGAACCCACTGAAATTTAGGCAGAAATCGGGTTACAGCGTATAGAAGTCTATTTACATGTTGACGTATATATATTGTCTAATAACTAAGAATTTTATTAGCTGGCAAGGATAATTATCTATTCACTTTCGGATATGGTTGGTTTCTTTTCAGTATTACAGTATGTAGTAACCAAATAATTATGGCGCCAGTGACGTTTACTTTATCGGTGAATTCAAAACAGAAGTAAAAAGTATAATTTTTGTTACACAGGCTTCTAGTCTATTAGTTTGTGATTGTTGCTTTGTTTTGTATTATGTTATTTTTGTGAGTAAATTGATTGCGTAAGTAGACGCTAAGTTTGTCGGGTATAAACTAAAAGATTCAAATCGCCACTATGTTTAAAATCTTTGATACAAAACAATTATTCATAAGTAATACGCAGGAAAAATGTGTGTCATCTGTCTATACGAAGTTTCACGGTGGTTTGTTAGTTACCACAAACAAACCGAAAAAATAAATAAAATTATTTTCGTAGCCATGTTATTATTTTACAGCCTGAAAATATAAGAGTCAACTAACTCAGCATCCTTCAAATGTCTGTTATTTTAGTCTAACGTTTTTGGTGCTTGTGACGCTTCCTCCATATTGTCGTTACCAGTTGTAGGAAATCATAAACTACGGCTTACGGACGACATTCGGTGCGATAGATCTAGTGCAAATCTTGTATCTGGTTAAAATGTTGAGATATGTGGCCACACATGCCTACTCTTTTCCTATTAAAGATGGAAAATTGGCTAAAAATACTACGAAAGTGGATTCGAAGCTCAGCATCCAAATTCATATCTGTTGAAGTTTTCCGTTAGGTCTCCAGTAGCAAACGTGAGAAGTAGAAAGCTTACGTGATTTGTAGAGCTATAATTTTGATTAGATAATGTCGCATAGTAACAGAATTTAAGTGTTTCATTTATACAGTACTTACAAAACGATGTCTATTGCTTTTTCTTTAAATGTCACATCATATAATATTTTCTATTCAACTGTATGCTGGATACGCAGAGCCAAGTCTCAATTGGAGAATTCGTGAATTTTCAGAAATAAGTACCTGAGGACATGTGTACAAATCTGTGATACACGTAACACACACACACACACACACACACACACGTGTGTGTGTGTCGGTTTTTCTGTGTGCTGAGCTTCACCTGGTATGGTTTCCATTTCTTGGACATATATCGTGTGTCTCGGTCTGTAAAACAAATAACAATTCCTGTGGCATTTCTTGACGTGTTTATTACTTCTGTCTGTGGGGTACTATGATAAGAAATGTTCGGTGGACTTGGAAGACAGACAGACAGACAGACAGACACACACACACACACACACACACACACACACACACACACACACACACACACACACACACAGTGTTGTGAGGTTATACGTGCTCCACATTCCCTTCGTAACTGTAGAAATAGAATCAAATCATCTTGATGGATGTCTCCATACCTGTCGACGAAAGCAAACACAGTAACTTCAGACAACAAATAAAACCATGTAAGATATGAACCCATGTATTATGTGTGTTTTCGTAGGAACCTCAGAGTCTGTTTCAAAATATATGGATTTGATGACAATAAAAACACGAATCGTGTTATTTTCAGATGTGTGCTGCAACGTTCGGAATTTTATACTTACAATTCAAAACTGTAGCAACAGTAGCGTGCATACTCTTCAGTTGATTTAGAAGTCTTTTACGATAGAAACACAGGAAATTACAGGGTAGCACTGAAAATAAGAGACGATTAGATACTAAAGAAGCAGCATGCAGTTGCGAAAAGTCGGTGACATAGCAGTCTTACACGTGGATCCATTACTCCAAAACAAAAATCACATTAAACGCCGCTACTAAATAGCCACGAAATCCTAAAATATGTAAAAATTGCACACTTGTTTTCCTTATATTCTTATTTATCTAGCTGTCAGTAGTTACGTCGCCTGTCCACCTGGTCGCGACTCCTTCTTCGAGTATTTAGCCAGCACTCCTGCTACATGCGCGAAAAATTTCAGTTTTGAAACTCGCCCCGGATGCTAATTATCATGACAGTTTTATGTTTCTACCCAGTCCATGCAGGCAAATTCCTGGATATAAAATGTAATTTTAGGCCAAAACTTCTTCATTCTTCATCCTTCAGTAAATATTATTTCATCGTTGCAGCCTTCAGTCTCAGCTGATGAATGTATCCTGAGACCTCTTATATTTGGCAGCCGCTTATAAATCTTCAAACTACTGACCTCGTCAGATAACTTGATCCTTTCTAGCGCAGGGGTGAAGAGGCGAGCTGGTCAGTGGGGAAACACACCACACGCAGCTCCAACCTTTTTCTCTCCGTTTCAAAAACGTTGTCTCCTAACGCGCAGGACTCTGCAGTCGTTTAAGCAAAGGAGGGAAGTGGAGTGTCAAAAATTTCTCTCAGGGGTCCTTCTAATAGAACACATAAAACTTAACATTAACGAAAGTTATTCCATTGCGACAATGTACTCCTTCTCCCAACAGAGTAGATGTTTTCTGAAAAGTTACAACATTGCCTGGCCGTGCTGACGTGAGCCAAGAAGCGGCCGGACCGTGCTGACTACATCTATGTGTAGTCAGGGAGCACAGGTGTCGCGTTATCTGAAAATACTGTATCCGTACCTGCCACACTGAATGTCCGCCTGTCTGTCGGTCGTTGAAACGTACTGTTTAAGTTAATATCTGCCAGGCAGGATGTCGCAGTGATAAACGTACTGCTTAAGTTAATATCCGTCAGGTAGGAAGTCGCAGCGATGTTTGCACTTCTCTCTGTAGACTAAACTATGCTATACATCCTCAGAACTAATTCATTTTTCTTTGGGTTGAGTTTGTCTGTGAAGTACATCTTATTTTTTTTTTTAGTAAATATGCAGTCGGGGTTTTTAAAGCACAAATTTCCAGTTGTGTGTTACTCCTTTATTTGGAAATTTGTTTCGTCATTAGGGCAAAAACTACGGTAATTTAAAAGTTTTAAAAACTTTAATTGCGATAGGAGTCACGAGATGACATGCGACGGTAAACCCTTAGAATTGTCTTAGGTTGTTAGCTTAAAAATGATAGTGCTTCTATCACTGCTGCTGACAGTGTAAATTTGCTCAGTGTTATCAAAATCTAGACAGGACAAGAGGAATTTTATAGCAGTTCTGTGAGATTTTTAAGGTCACTTGTATTTTCTATGTGCTGTAAATTTTCTTAACCAAGTCACGAGAATATCAAGATAATATAAGCCATTGACGCCCTCTGGTGTGACAGTATGAATATAACGAATATGCCAGGTCATAATGCTTATTGGTGGAACAAGTGCACTTGAAATTTAAGAACAAGTCTTCATATCACATTCTGGTGGCCCCGAAAGGAAAACAATGTCATGGTGTATTATGACGCTAATCAAGTAGCCTACTGCTGTCACCCGTCTTTAATAGACTGGCAACTACAGAGCCATAAAAGGCATTATATATGATACAGGATTATAAATTTTTATTGGAGTGTGCAAATAATGTATTGCGTGAACTCTCCGCGGTCCGGGCCTCAGGCCTGAGGCCCGGACCGCGGAGAATTCACGCCTCCAAAAACAACGCAGTACACACTCAACAGCACATTCTCACTCAACTGTATAGTGCAACCGTAGTTTAACGGTAACGAAAAGTTCTCCCTGAAGATGACCCAGCAGGGTCGAAACATGTAGGAGTGTGTTACGATTGATGATAAAACCCTCTTTGTGCATTTGTTGTTGATTAGTGTTTTTGTATAATATAGTGCACGGACATGGAACACATCGAATAATTACATAGCACATTTGTACCAATAAAAGTATTCGGTTACATTATTTGGGAATGCTTTATTAATAAGCTGCAGTTCAACAAATTTTTGAGCATTTTTTACACCGCCCTGCTTTCGACATGTGCATACTCTGTAGCTCAGTGTGTTATAAAACAAAGCTCTGAACGCTGAAGACTGCATTACAGGCGATGTGCTACTGTGCACATACGCCAGAGGGCCGACGTTCCGTTACTTGTTTCTAGGTTTAACTTCACTCAAAAACCAAGCCTTTTATTTGTTGAAATGTTTTTATAGTGATTTCACTAATTTTTACAGTCCTGCCTCCCGTCTTCGAGATTATGTTTTCGAATATTGGGCTGGGTTTCGTATTTCATAATAGACCTTGGTACAGTTCTTCTAACCCTTCCTAATTTATCATTCCTTATTAGCCATGTTCCACGATGCATTTTTCTTAATAGATAAGAAGGACTGAAGTGAAAAAGAGGAACGGGGACCTCAGGTTACAAATTTGTATAAATAAGATATCTTTATTCCAGATGCGAACCTACTTTATCGTAAATTTCGTTGTCTAAGTGCTAAGCTGAAAGCTCCACTCCGCCAAAGGACATAGGAAGTTCACATGAAGTTCAAAACGGAATTCAAAATTCTGGTTTTCCAATTGCGTAGTTATTTAGTTATATAATTATTATTATTATATAAAATTGGTTTGATGTACAGATTCTGTATTAGTTAAACGTTTCGGATTAAAGTCGCAACGTCTCATATTTGCTGTGCATATGTAGATGTCCCTGTTATTACCCTCCATATCAAACTCTGATGGGTTCAAATAGTAGCCTACTTGTCACCGTCAAACACATTTCTTATTATTGTTAGCAAATAACTTGTGACATTACCTCTCGTTGGAGGTAACTGATGAGTTATTTATTAATAATAATTATAATAAAAGTCTGTTTGATAGTACGTAAGTACTCTTTTAATATAGGTAGCACAACGGCCTACCAAACATCAAATTTATAGTATTATTACCTACTGCCATCAGACCGAAAATTAAAGACAATTTTCATGCTGTCCAAATGTTTTTGTTTCATACAGTTAAATTCGGTTATAAAGCCATGAGAGGCACTGAAACTTTGTGTCGTTAATAAGGAGCGTTGTTGTAACCAAGGAGTGTAACATTATGGTTAACTCTGACGAATTGCTTGGTACCACAGAATAGCTTACGCTAGAGACAAGGTGTCATAAACCGATGTCGTTGTAACCGGGTTCAGCTTTATTTTATACACAAAAAAACCGCAACAAAATTTGCATGTTTTTCGAACATATATTCCCTTACACCGTTCCAGGAATTGTAATTCAGTGTCACTAATATTTGTCTCATTTTTAAGAATTCGTTGGTACTCCACTGTCAGTTATGTGCGAAATATTGTAGGAAGCTTAAAGATATGACTTCCCAGTAGTCTCTTTTGACATAATAGCCGCACTGGTTCGAAAGCGTTAAGGGGCAATTCACAGACACGCACACAGAGTGTGACGAAATCGTAAGCCTTTCTTTCCTTCTCTAGGAATTGAATGTTAGCTGCACATTTTGTGCATATTTTCTGCCTACGTTACTGTCTGATAACAGTCGTATTTAAATCTTGTTTGCTGAATGCTAAACATATGAATTTACAATCTCTGAAACGTCGATAAAAATTAAAATAAAGAACAGGCTCACGTACCTCTACGCCAGGGCACGAGAAGTGTTTGGACATCTTGTTTCGTGAGTGCTTGTGTCTGAGTTCAGCAACATCAGTGGCCGGAAAAGAAGGAAGTCCGAAATACCCACAATGGAGTTCTGTCATGCGTCGATCAAGAGATTGTAAAAGGAAATGAAAAGGGGAGAGAAAGTCATAACCAGGTTCTCCGTCCTGCTGAAGCCTGCTCCCGCAGTTCCGTTGGCAAAGCGTGGGGACCATGGCACATGCTGATGAGGAAACGTCGTGCCTCCATTTTATTGCGGCTACCTGTATGACTGCATTGAAATAATCATTGCTTCTCTTCTATCCAGCGGTGAGTATTGATTACACGTCACAGCAGTCTAGGAACCTCCTGTATTATTACATCAGGAAACCCCCTGTCTAATGCTTCCAGCGCTACATTGCAGTGGCGTAGCAGTTAAATTCGATTTTCTTTCACATTACTCAATCAGATTCCATCTTTTGCGAGGGATTAAAAGACGCCGAGCTTTGTGAACCATGAAAGAAAAAATCTTCACCACGTTAACTGACAAGCACTTTTTTGGAATAGGACGTGTCGTTATGTTTGGTGAATTACGGAAATTGTACAGACATGGACTGTCACCTTTAAAACAACTTATTTATTGTGTTTTCTACATAATAACTGTGTAGCCTTGTGTTAACCGTTACGGACTGTGTTTCTGTAGAAATGCAGCAGAAGAGCATTGTTTCATGTGTTAAGCTTGGACGTCCCATTGTGTTGATACTTAACTCAGTATCCAAAAAGCAACCGTTACCAAGACTTTATTACGCTATATGTACCTTAGTTACTGACAACGTGTTTCGACCATAATAAGTGCTCGTCATAATATCTTGAATTGTTTCACTAACATGTGCCCTATAGGAAAATTTCGTTTATTAGCTCTATGAGTATTAGGTACGTAACCTTTTTTATACACATTGGTGAGTTTTTTATCAAGGGGTGAGATTTAAAGACTTCTATGTTTTAAATTGACTTAATTAGGAGGTCAGAAGTAATAACTAGTTTACAACAGTAGCAGAATTATCAGAAGTCAATATCAGTAGGCCAATACAGGAAACACTGTTTTCAAATTGACGAATTTAAAAGGCTTACATATAACTAAACAATATGTATAAACATTTCTGACGTAAGTTTTAGCAAGTTGTGCTAGAAAGAACTGCATTTTTCCTTTACACATTTTTTGAAAATATTTAAGCATGTTGTTAAGAATAAAATATGTGTATTAATACTTTGTGGTAAGGGTTAGAAAGTTCTTCTTCGGAAATGTAAGAATCTTACCATACCTTACCCCACGCTGCTTATAGGCGAATCATTACTATTATTCTTGTCTTTTAGCGAGATATTTATTATCACACTGAAGTAAACCTGTAGGCCTATATTGACCATTTACATTAAATCTTCCTTATATAACCTAAAATTACCGCACTGCAGGATCGTCATATTTGTATTGTTTCGTGTAGATGTGTTCATGACTTATGTCCGTACCAGATTTCACATGAATATCTCCAGAGTATCATTGGTTACCACCATGAAACTGGAAGATAAGAAAAAGACTTGCATGGCTCTTAAGCTGTTGTTTCATATTCTGCCATGACTTACTTTAATAAAAGTTGTGTAATTCTAGTATACGTACCAGGATTATAACTAGTGCTGGTGCTAATATCGCATCCATCGCGCGGCCTCCTGTTGTTTTACTGACTGTAGGCAGTTAAACATGATGACGGGGTGACGTCCAATGGTAAGTTCTCCTGATGCATTGCTTCAAATTCGGTCCTGTGGTTCAAACATTTAAAAAATGGGACACACAAACACGCACAAACGTAAGCAACATGGCTTTCTCATAAGCCAAGCTTTTCCCTTGAGGAAACGGAAGTAGGCTATCAAACTACATAACTAACCAACTGCATGGATCAGAATCCTTCTTACAAAGCTAACAGGTCATCAGCTAGTCAAGAAATTCCCGCATTTTATGGCACCCATAAGTTCATTACCGTATTTACAAGAGCTCGCTACCTGTCCCTATCCACAGCCAGATCAATCCAGTCCATGCCTCCATCCCCCTTCTTGAAGATCCATTTTAATATTATCCTCCCGTATACGTTAAGGTCATCCAGGTGGTTTCCTTCCCTCATCTTCTATACATCTGTCCTCTCCCCGTACGTGCTACATGTCCGCCCATTTCTTTCTTCATGATTTGATCATCCGAGTAATATTTGGTGAGTACAGGTCATAAAGCTACTCGTTTGTAGTCTTCTCCACGTTCCTGTTATCTCACCCTTCTTCGACCCAAATGTCCTCCTCACAACCTATTCTCGAACACCCTCAGCCCATGTTCCTCCCTCAATGTGAGCGACCAAGTTCCACACCCATACGAAACAAAAGGCAAAATTACAGTTCTGTGTATCTTAATCTTCATATTTTTGGATAGCAGACTGTTTTCTTCATAGTATGTATGCTTCCGCCCAATATATTAACATCATGAGCATAAACTATAAGTTGACGGAGATATCTACCTTTAAACTTCAAGCCTCCCTGGTTTGCCTGAACCCTCCTAGTGGCATATTTCAGAGCAAAGTTGAAATGCAAAGGCGATAAAACGTATCCTCGTTTCAAACCAGTCGTAACGGGAAACATGTCAGACAAATTTTTACCTACCCCGATCCTTTCTAGGATCGTACCTATTAACCTAGCCTTGCATATTGAGAAACCTCAGCTAGAATTCGCGATGTTTTCTTCTGTTTGCATTGACTTAATTTTGAAGTTTTCCGTATAACCATTACGACCAGTGTGCTAGAATTTGAATAATTCCCCTGTTTTAATTTCTAAAATTTGTATCATTATCTTTTCTATTCATGGTCATTACGTTTAATTTTATTTGTCGTATCTTAGAATCCCTGTCATGACACAGATTGTAGCCTACAGCTCACGTTACTGCAACGACGGTGCTGTGCTGAGATTTGAGCTTCCCATGTCGATGATTATGAATATTGTTCTGTTGTGGGTATTCACGCTTTGCCACCTGTTAGAAGCGCAGATTTATAAAAATAAACTTGCTGTTCCATCATCAACTACCTACGTTGACGGTGAGAAATTTACAGGCGATTCAGAGGAACGTGCTGCCTCCATCAAGCATGACAAGGCTTAATCAGTAGCTTTATGTAAGCATGTCTAAGTAGAATATTCTTCGTAATAGCTAAGAAAGCAAACAGAGTCAGTATCGGAAACGAGTTAGAATACAGTATTTTAATCAGCCTGCTGATGGAGTACACTACAAATAATTCATTTCACTTTTGTATTGATAATGTGCTGCCACAATAGCTATAAGGCACAAAAGCATAAATATATCTATAGAATAAGAACCCACAAAAGAAAAGACATACGAAGGCTATAATAGGAGATTAAATCATGCAGCAAACAACATGACCGATACTAGAATTGTTAAACGAAAAGTGACTAAGTTAGGTAACTTTTTCGTGACTATGTTAATATAATAATATTAATATTATGAATACAAAAATAATATTAATAATAATAAACTCTATCCTTAAAGTCCAGAAAGGCACAATATCCTCGAAAATTGACCATATGTAAAATCCACATTCTTTGAACAGAAATGCTATATTTTGACGCCAGGCTTAATACAGTGGCTGAAAGTCATCACAACTGAGTTTCTGAGACCCAGGAGTAACTGTGCGTCGGCCTACTGCCTGTTTCACTTTCTGAGGCTGTGAATTTTTCCACATAGTAAATGTATGACTTTCATATGATGATGAAATGAAATATCAGTAGCTTCCAAAATCGCGTACTTTTGGAAAGGACAGTGTGTTTTCTGTGCTGAAGCAACTGGCATACCTTGGTTTAAAGTTACGTTTTGGTTGCCATCACGCCACTGGGAAGAGGACAGCGGTCTCCCATTAATGTCAGGAAAATGGTTTATAGAGCTGGTAGTAAGGAGAAATCGTGTGCTTCGCTAACAGCACGGGGATGGGAAGGCAGACTAATTATACAGCCGGAATTATTTTAAGGACTGTACGAACGTCTGTTTTAGCTTGTGTAATATGTGGCATGTAATAAAAGCTCTCAAAAAGAAGGGTTTGCAGAAATTAATAGAGATCACTGTCAGGGTTTAGTGAAACGTGAATAAATGATACCAGAATATCATGCCGGGGGGGGGATTGGCAGCAATATCTTAAACCTGATTTGGATTATGGACAAAATAATAAAAGATTTCAGATATTTTGAGACTGTGGTGACTTTAGTCTACTTTTTTTCCAGAAGAGGGGGGTATATTTCTGAAATTGCCGTGTTGTTTGTGCTTGTATACTCCATTTCTATTTGTATGTATTTGAACGATTTTTACGGAACTAAGTATGAAGTTTAGGCTGCTTGTAGGCAGCTCAGTGCCGTTCTTTTTAACTGCCAAGATTACTAGGAGTAACACGGCGGACGCGCGAAAGTCTGACGCCGGAACGGCCCTAGCACCCGTTACATTACAGTCCTTTAATGGTGCAGTGTAATAATCTTCGAGAAATTTGTCGCTTCCGTAAGCGTTGTTTTTGTAGACCTTAAGATAGCATAATGGCGGACGGACAAAACCGTTCTTTACCTTTGGTATGATGGTGCTAACGATTGAACCATTGTAGATAGGCGTGTTAAACGCGGTATGGCGGTAGCAGAAACGCACCTCTGTACTACGCAGTAAATATTATTTGCAAGTCAGCGACTATAAACATGGCATGTTGTGCGTCTGTGGTGTTATATCACACATTTTTAACCACTATGATATATATATAAATAATTATTCTTCAGAGAAATTGCTATAATAATAATAATAATAATAATAATAGAAATACAGCGCATGTGGAATGTAAAAACAAAGGTGACGCCAGTAATAATAGGAGCAACTGGAACCATTTCAAAATCCTTCAGAAAATACTCGAGCAGCATACCAGGAACGCACGATATCAAGGAACTACAGAAAACAGCTATACTGGGCACAGCGCACATACTGCGGGAAGTGCTAATGTAGAAACACAAAAGAGTTTAATACTGAAGACAGAGTTATATGCACCATTAACAGTACGCGCTGAATAGCTGCGACACTGTATACCCTAGGAACATGGTTTGTTTCAGATATATAAGTGTGAATACCCTGCATAAAGGAGATGATGATGATGATGATGATGATGATGATGATATGGACTCTACAAGTGACAACGGGAAAACTATCAGCAACAATACACCGGACACCATTATTCTGTTTAATTGCAAAGGAACATGTCTGTTAATAGACATTCCACTCGTATTAAATAGAAATGTGATCCAGAAAGAATCCTAAGAGATATTAAAATATAAAGACTTTAAATAGAAATACAGGCTATGAGGAATGTAAAAAAAGTAATACCAGTAATAACAGGGGCAACTGGAACCATCTCAGAATCATTCATTAAGTACCTGAGCAACGCACCTGCACCACGTCCAGAAAGTACAGAAAACAGCCGTACTGGGCACTGCGCACTTACTTAGGAACGTACTGATATAAAAGTACAAAATGTTTATCATGGAAAATATCATTACATGTACCATATATTGTAACCACAAAAAAAACGCGAAGTTGTATACCCTAGAGACATGGTTTCCTTTAGGTGTAAGCTTACGTTTCTAAGTACACTGTATAAAGTTGATAAATAATAATAATAATAATAATAATAATAATAATAATAATATAGGAAATGCATTGGGAAATAAAAAGTTATGAATTATACTCAGAATTCCTTGTTAGTCTATATTGTTAGGAAAAATTAACAATATATTTCCTATTTAAAAGAAATAATTTGAATTTCGTTTCTCCAGTAAACATTGAAGCTGATTTGAGGTGAGAGTTGGCCGGGATACCTCAGTCGGTATAGCGACTCGCTGTGGGCTGGACGGTCCGGAGATAGAAACCGGTGCGGGTGACATTTTCCGAACCCATCCGGACCGGGCCTGAGGCCAACCCAGTCTCCAATACAATGGGTACCGGGTCTTTCCCGGGGTTCAGGGGCGTGGCGTTCACCATCCATCCGACCTAGCGCCGATGTTAAAGAAAGAGTAGAGCTATGCCTGTACTTCCCCTCTGGGCCTTCATGGCCTGTTGTAGAGTGTATTTTACCTTTTTTACCTTTTGAGATGAGAAGTCGAAAATGTACCTATTTATTGTGGCGGGAAAGAATTTTTGGTAGCGTAGATTAAATAACGCCTAAGGCTGCAACCGCCTTCTGAATCTTATTTTATAATATCAATCCCGAAAATTCAAACGTCCACAGGTTCTTGTAATATGATAAATTACAGAGATGCTGTATTGTAATATCATATTCTTGCAGCAGTGTGAGGAGTAGTAAGCTTAAAAGATTAATATACTTATATGGCATGAAGTACTGGAGAGTGGTATTTTGGATTGTGGTTGTTAGACGATTGAAATCCGATGACAGTAATGTTAACAAAATTAAAAAGGAATATTCTGTAAGTTATTTGGATTTGCCTGGCAGAGTACTTATAGTTTTCGGCGACGAGTTCTTTTATTCCATGTCGTAAACCGTCGGTACTCACACATGCCAGACAGTTTCGTATCTTCTCAACGACCTTAGATTCCCAAGAAACACACCGCTTCATAGAGCTAGTTACGTTACCGAAAGTGAAAAATCAGCATGAGTGCTTTTACTGTGTGTGCGAGATTTAAAGTTGGCACAGCAGTTGACGTCAGTATTAACGCCTTATTCAGTTTCTTAAATGAAATTAATTGTATATGTTGAGTCTCATGTAGATTTCTTCGCGGGTAACTGCTGACACCAGATTTTTGCCATTATACATCCTTTATATTTACTGTGGCCGAACTTCCCTTGTCAGGCCTGGTTCGAGTCCAGCCTGGGAAACGAAAATACTAACGTGTGTGGCAAAAGGGTTCAACTCCCTCACCCCACTACACAAAAGGAAGGAAACCCTTTGATCGGTGAAACCGGTGGTGTAAACAGAGCTCTTAGCAGGGATAATTGCCCTACTGTTTGCAAGTTCGAGACTTGAGGCGGTGATGTTGAAGGCCAACATCTGGCCAGTTCCGGCCACTGCATTTGTGCGAGTCGACACGTTCTAGTGTCATAAATTCATTGTAAGAAGGGCATAAAAAGGGTTACCCTCTTGACAACTACTTGGCCTTACTAAGGAGCTAATCCTAGTAAGCGCGGAACGTTGAATCCAGCGTTCAGGGTTCAAACAATGAGGGAAGACACGAACCCCCACTTGGAAGGAAAGAGGTTGAAGGTAGTTGTTAAACAGACTGAGTACGGTTTAGGTCGTCTGTGTGAATATTGGTTGAATACAGTTCAGGAGAGACGAGTGTTATTGTATGTACGCCCTGTAATGTCTAATTCAATAAATAACGTACAGTGTAAGTTACCTATATGACTTAGTGAGTACACCCCTGTGTCATCCTCAGATATTCGACCACTGAGCTGAATATACATGAAAGTCGGTTCATTACTTGTAAGCGTACTGTATATGGCTTACCTTATACTGTTCATTATGCACGTAAAAGGTTCTGTTCTAACTTAAATTATTCTATAAATTCAAGTACTACAATATTTTCTCTTTCGTCTCCACATTTTATGCAGTTTTCCTACTTGGTTTTTCAATTTTAATTTCATTCTGCTTAAAAATTTCCTATCTATTTCAATTCAGTAATCTTGTTACAGTTATTGTGGTGTGCGCTATGTTTTCATTATGTGTATCCATTTGCTTTCAACAATTTTTCCCTCCATCTTTGTGTCTGTTTACATTTTAACAGTATATGTTCCCATCCTATTCTTCCTGACATAGGGTGCGTCTTCCTTACTCTACATTACTCCTTACAGGGCGTACCTATTAGTTTCTAAATTTCTTATCTAAATCATACTACCCGCGTCTCCCGTTTGCATTACAACAATGTATATATAAGCCTACAATCCTCTCCCCCACTCTTGTTTCAAATTTATAACCGCTTTATCGGAAAATACGTTATGTAGGTTCGTAGATAGGTCTGAATATTAAGAGGAAAAGCGCGCCTCCTTCTTCAGGGATGAAGGAGATGGAGACAACGGGTTTTCCCGAAATACTCGTACGTGTCTCCGAAACTACAAACATTGAGTTTAGTACCGATATTTTGGTTTTCTGTGTTGTGACACTGTGTGATCTTGGTAGGTTTTACTGAGGAAAATGTAGACATTACGTCCTCCAAAACGTTGTGGATCATCTCTGACAATGTACGATGTCACAACCCAGCAGACTACAGTATGAACAATAATTGTCGTGAAACTCAGTACACTGGCTGATGGACTATAATTTTTGATCTGTATTCGAGAATTACTACGTTTCAGTAACGACCAGCACACCAGCTGTCTAAGCTTATTGTGTTTTTCCTGAGTTCATTCAGAGAAACATCAGAATACAGTAAAATCTGCGATATCCGGCACCTCCCGGACCAAACGTTTTCCGGATATCAGAAAATTAGACTTAATATGTATCTTAGCACACCTAGCAACTTGTCACTTGAAATTCTGTCCTGCTTTCCATGCTGCACTTTCTAGTTCTTTTCACCAGTACTTACGTAACAAGGGGCAGCGGCATTTGCTCATCGTAACACAGTAAGTCGCTTCTTATTTAGCTCAAAAGTCTTTGTCAGTTTGCCGGTTAATAGAGATTTCCGAATAATCCAATACCAGATGTCGCAGAGGTTACTGTACCACTTCCAATGAGACTAAGACCTTTGTTTTTTGATCCTATACATTTCATCATCTGACTGTTCGTCGCTGTACTGTATAGACATTCTGGCAGTGTCCTTAGTAACGAACAAAACGAACCGTTGTAAGAACTTTGAATCTCATACTTCGTACAGAAAGTCCTCCATTCACGAAGCTGATAATGCTGTAACACTGTATCATTGGCGACCGTGTTCCATTTCTTTCACAAAGCTAAGACCCCATCAGCTGCGTGCAGTAGCGACTGGGACAATGCGTCTTCGCTCGTCACAATGATTTACAGGGTGGATTTCCCTTGCGCCTTTAGTGGTCGCCAGAGACTGCCTCTCGACTGGAGCATTACTCGTCATGGCCTCAAGATTCTCAAAGAACTGTACTCCTCTGCTTCGTGCAACTGAAGCCAGACGCCTAAAAATAAGTTCAAGAAAGTCAAAAAACTCTGCCAATTTGACTGAACCATGTAATAAAAGTTGTACAGTTAATTATTTTTGTTGTAATGATAAGATTAACCTCAGTTGAATTATCCTATTACACAGATCACTTTGAATTTCACGAAACTCGCGAAATGCTTACGTATATTTCTGCACTTCTTTGTTTCTGTCACGTTTTAATTTCTGCTCTAAAACATTGACTTTTATGCCTACTTGAACTGCGCTTTTTCTTCTGAACCGGTTAGACATATGGTGTGTCACAGAGGAAACCTAATGATAGGGATAGGATTCATTGTAATAAAAACCACGTTTCTGCAGTCAATGAAATTCCCTTTGCGTATTTTCAAAACGGTTAGGATGACATACTTCTTCGTTTTATTTCAGGTCCATGTACAAGAACATATTAAAGAAAACCCAGTAACAGTTTTTAAATTACATTGATTTTTATGGAAGGAAATTTAGATCTATTCTTTCTTTCACACGGAATGCGTGTTATATGAAATTTTACAAGTGTTAAAATCTCAATAAAGCTTTAAACTGCGTCCCATGTAACTGGTGGAATGTGAAGTATGAAGTCTATATGTGAGTATACATATTGTGTGTCGTCTGTTATAATACTAGAATTGAAGGGGAGTGTTATTTGAATTTAGGTTGTGGGTAAGTATACCTGCATGGTACGATGCCTGTTGTAGGTCGTTTGCATATTAAAATGCGTCGTTTGTTCCTGAAGTCTGGAGGCCTCCAGATTTCGGAAATACACGACGCAGTGAACCAGAATCTCAGAATATATTAGAATTCCTTCGAAATCAAACAGCACCACAGCTGTGATATGCAGAAGTACTGAACTTATCTTTACACTTATAGATAAAAATGTCTAAACATCGATCTCATGTAATTATACAACAACCATTTAATACTTACTATCTCAGACTTCTCCAAAATATTACCAAACATAATGAGTTTCCTGCAGGATCCCAAATAAGAAAATATACATATAACGTCGTCTGTAAACATACTACATAAAAGAGAACCTAGGAATGAAATTTTTGCTTAGATATGTAATTTTTAATTAGGCATGCTTTTCTAATGTACATCACACACAGCTACACTGTACCTGTTTGTGCTTTTATAAGTGTATTCAGCCTATTTTATTTTAGACTACATATTTTATACTAATTTTGAGAATGATTTAATTGCACAGCTTGGGAGATCTTACTACACTATGCAGTGTGTATCAAAACTTTTCATTTTCTTGTGTAAAGCCCGATGAAGGCTATTAATGTAGCCCAAACACGTAACTGTTGATACTGTTACAATTTATGTTGTGTTACGGATTGTTTGTTAGTTTTCTTTTATTGTAAACACGACGGGGATGAATCGCCTTATGATACAGACTTTAAGTTTTACACTATCACAGCTTTATAGGACGCAGTTTGAACATTTATGGTGAAGTGTATAATTGCACAATTTCATGTAACTAGTATTGACTATGTAAGAGGACGGTGGGATCTCATTTTCATTCCATAACAATCAGTGCCATGTAAATATTCTAACTGATTTTTCTCTCATGTTTTTACGTATGTGGACCTGAAAATGACCTCATAAGCAATGTGGGAGCATGTCGTCCTCCTTATGACACGCAGTAAAAATGTCATGTGTGTCGCGGAAATATGGATTCAATTGTATTGACGTCATATATAACACAACGGCATGCCATATTTAACACTAACGACTGAGTCAAACTAACCCTACGTGGAAATAATACTGCTTCTTGCAGTGCCATCTTTGACATCACCGCTGAAGACTGCGCCGCTCTGCATATATTTGTCTCCTCAGGAAACGGGTTTCCAGTCTTCTTTCCCGTTACGTTAACCTTTTAAAGCCTAGCGGTAACTTTACGTACCACCAGGTTTAACATTAAAAAATTCTACTGGTGCCCACATTGCGTTTATGTGTTTTGTACGGATCTCAGAACAAACAGCAACTTTTGCCTTATAAAACATTAAGAGACTGGTTTTAATAACCGAAGTGGAGAGTGTTTACAGCGCGGTACGCACTGAGTCCTTATATAAAACAGATAAGCTTCATCTTTAAAGGGTTAATGCACAAGTCCTTATTGAGTCCTTTTATTCGAGATGATAATCTACATAATACATGAAAGTTTAGTATCTGCGTCGCGTTAAAGGCAGCGCATACCAATTTTGAATTTACGTTCGCTAATAGATGTCCAGGAAGATGATGGTTGTTCATTCAGATAACCAACGGAATCTGTGGTTGAAAAATCGGGTCTGTTACCTTGAGACAGGCTGTCATGTATGACTGCCACCCCCTATTAGGGAGTAAACCCTAGGATTGGTGAGTTCGTTGGGCTACATTCAGAATAAAGAATTGTCGAAGGACGTACATATACGGCTGTTCTGTGATTTAATCTAAACAAACTTATCGTAAACTAAATTAACGAAACAAACCGTAACATGATAAACGTATAGGTTATATAGCACGAAGATATTAAACATGCCTGTGTTAACACTATCTCATCATCCTATTTAATTAATCAGTATGTATGTTATTACTTGTATTTGTTATTTACACTGCAGTGCAAGTTACCATTACTTTGACAAAAGAAGATATTTGTTTTTTACACACTTCCTGCATCTTAATTCATGAAACATACTGTTTGGACCAGTGGAAACAAATTGTTTGCTTAATCTCAAATAATACATATTTTTTATTTATTTAGAAAGCTGATCACTTTCAAGTACCATTATATGTTTAAACTTATATAATGCTTATATTTTAAAGTCCACGAGATAGGCAGGAATCCAGCAGCATCAGCACGTATCTAGAGAAGTAGCACTAAGCTTAAAATATGCCTCTTAACTCCATTTTTAAGAAAGTAGCCATGTCATTTGAACCTCTGGGTTCTACATTCTACTAAAGTTGCACCCTAATGCGGAAAGGAAATAAATTGTAACCACCAATCGCAAGGAAGACAAAAATGGATCCGCTACTAGACTTCTGGATTTAAACTCTAACTTTACCTATTCCTCCAACTTTCCATCGCCAGACAAAGTTTTACAAAGAGAAACGAAGAAGGCGTGGAGAAAAGAACGAAGTGATTGTTACTGCAGGTTCTTACAACAGAGACACGGGAGCTGGGGCTTAATGTTTTATTATGATTGCCGTTTGTAAATTTTGTTTTCTAAGAATTGACAATTAGTTATCCTGTAGTAACGTACTTAATAGTGTACGGTAGTTATAGATGTGTTCTTTCTAAGCGTTGTATGTCTCTAAATAAATGTTTCGCTTTAAAGCTAGGAAAAGATATCCCGTTACAGGCGTGCACAGGCCGTTAGGTTTCCAGGAGTCTGAGGCTCCAAGATTTCAAGACAGTCGGCAGGTGAAAATGGTGAGTGTGTCATCCCTATGCATGGGCCGCCTTTACTGCCCAAGAAATATTCCTGGTACTCATTTCTGTTTAAGGCTGAGTAGACCCCAGGGTAAAGTACGGCCGGAAGGATTATGTCAATAAAAAATTCCAATGACACCATCGAGAATTGAACCCGCGAGCTTCCGCCTTGTAGCGCAGTGCCTCAACCAACTGCCGCATTTTTTTTAACTTTTTGTGAATCCAGACATGTTGCTTTAACCCTTTAAAGACGAAGCGTATCTGTTTTATATAAGGACTCAGTGCCTACCGCGCTGTAAACACTCTCCACTTCGGCAATAAAAACCAGTCTCTTAATGTTTTATAAGGCAAAAGTTGCTCTTTGTTCTGAGATCCGTACAAAACACATAAACGCGATGTGGGCACCACGTAGAATTTTTTTATATTAAACCTGGTGGTATATAAAGTTACCGCTAGGCTTAATACGTTAAAAGCAGTAGAAATGTAAAAATATTGCTGTCTTACAAGATGTGTGGCAACAGTAATCAAGATCGGAACTTGCTGTAACGATTACAAGTTTTTCTTTTTTGTTTCTCGATGTTCAGACTAATCGGTAGTACTGTGCTGGAAAAAGAATGAAAAGTAAACTCGAGATGTTTTTATTACATAAAAAAATGACGTCGCGCTACCGGTACTTCATATCAACTTACCAACATATCACGAATTACTGGAGGGAAAGTGATTTTCAAAACAGTATATGTTTAATATTGTAGGCCATAATTTAAATATTCTTTGACTGTACCACTCAGTCACATATTATACTGTTCCTCCCATGTTCGTAAGACCCTTTTTATGAAGTATCGCCTGGCATGCGTGCTCATTTCTCAGTACTGTATCCGTCTACGTGCTATGTGCTTGTAAGGGTGGAAGGACTCGTGTTATGCATGAGGGTTAGGGGAGATGGTTTCAAATGTACTAGAGCTAGGGGAAGTTAGAGTCCATGGCACGCACCGGTACCAGTATCAAGGGGAGTAGGACATTTTTCTTTCATGTTTAAACCATAAGATTTGTAGATACTGATGCATGTTCTTGACAAATGATGGAATGTGCGTATATCTTTCACGTACGTACATGTTTCTAGATCTGACCGGTAGAATTAATATGTTGCAATATTATATGCTTCATTTCTTCATGCAGAATAGGAGCTATATCCCATGAATAGTACATGCCTGTTGTTCTGTCCGTCAGTCTTCAGTTTATTATGAAGTAACCGACAAGACATGGAGATGGAAATTGAGGCTTTACTACGTGAAGATCAGAGCAGTAGTACGTTGTGTTACGGCAGTGTGAGTAGTAGCGGGCAGTTATCGCCTTTCGGAAAAAGATGCTGTTTCCAGCTTCATAAAATAACCTAGAGACAGTATGTTTCTTGAAAGCCATGATAATCACCTACCAAACCACACGGTGTCACGTAGGTTGTTACGTTTCTGAGAAACATGTTTTATCGGTTTCCAGGGTATGAAGTGGAGAAAGCACGTTCATGCAAAATGTTATTGACATCCTACCAAACTACAAGGTGTCATAACCTACAAATCTATAATATGAGATTTAAGTATATTTTTACCTCCCACAAATATGCCTTTCCTAACTAAGGCCACCAACTTTTCATACTCTGCGCTTTGTAGAATCAACACACTCGTACAAAATCTAAAATATTAGCAATAAATTGCTTTGGATGTGTTACAGACAGCATAATGACTGGGCCGCGGGCTGGATATCCGTGGAGCCCAGGTTAGATTCCCGGCATGTGAGAAACAACTAATTTACTAGAAGGCATACAAACTTTCTCAGCGGAGCACCCAGGTTCCTAGTCATTGAATAATGGTAGTTTTCTGGTGGGTGATGCGGCTGGGGCGTGAAGCTGATCGCTCACACACCTTTAGTGCCGAGATTATAAATGCGCCGATACAATGAGTGGGAGCTGTAGCCCCAGTCCTAGTTATGTGTTCATGGCCAGCACAGGGGCAACTTTACCTTTAATTCAGGTTTATGAAGTCCTCTGGGATGTTGCGCCTTGTCCACTATTTGCCGGTCGACAAGGCGCAACATCGCCTCAAAACTCGCTACAGTTTTGTCTGTCTCTGTTCGGCTTTCGCACTTTCTCCAACAAATGTACCAAAGAATACGTCAGATGATATTTGTTTAGAGGTGTTCGTTTTGAGTCCCTTGCATTATGCCGAAGTTCGAATTGTTTTGCTCAGTTTTCACAAGAGTTTCGGTAAAAGTTTTTATTTTGAAATTATTATTACAGATGTTGAGTCGTACTGATATGTACATTAATGAAGTTGAAGTCTATATGACTGTACTGGTTATTCATAACTGACAAAGCACAATATCAATAGTTAATAGCCAAAATCGATATTAATTTCCATAACGGAAGAAGGAGAAGTTGTCGAAGTGGCACTGTGTATTGCGTGTAGCACAAATTTTCACTGTGACACCATGTCACTCAGCGGGGACCTTCCATATTTTATATGCTCTAGTGACATTATAAACACATTACTCATGGATGCGTGACAGCCTATTGCATATGCGTGTTTGTTTTCACGCATAAGGCATCTTTGGATAAACTAATTACAACAAAACCAGTTAAGCCTGCTTGTCGTTTAATGAACTTTGTTCGAAACTGATAAACTATATTGTCACTCCTTGTGAAGTTGTGGGTGTATCTTGAGATATGTTTCGTCAAATATTTGTTAAATAGATTAGCGGTTAGGAAAGAAGCAATAATTAGTTCATAACAAGAACATGTATTTGTACATGAATTTGTATGCCTTCTTTTTTGTAACACATTTTTTGTTTGTTGTGCCTGTCTGCTTGGCTGTCCGTCCATCCACCCACATATTCTATCTGCGAAACTTGTGAAAATATCTTTGACAATTGATACAGAAATCTGTAAGTCTCCTCAACATTGAGGGATGTATTTAATCCTGTTTCATATTTGTTGAATATAAACCCAATTTTCCATTAAAATCGCATCGAAAGTAATGTTTTTTTCCTAGGAAAGTTGAACACAGAAACAAACTGTAAATAACATAATGTCCACATACTTAGGCGCCTGGGATGGTTCGAGAGTTGCTCTGAAAGAATTTTTGCATCCGCATTGAGCAGAAAATTTCAATTTTTACGGCTCAAATTACTGTTAAGTCTCCTGAAAATGAAGGCGTAGTTAGGCCATCATTATCGCTTCAGGAACTGCAGAACGTTTTGCAACACTTGCGTATGTGGTGAATAATTTACAGTTATGATTCACCTTATATATTACCTTTTGCGAACACAGGCACCGAGCGGAGAGGATATTGTAATTCCACAGACCTAGGTATCAGAAACCTAAACAAAACTTCCCTCATTATTTATAGTGCTAATTGGCATGTTCTTTAACATGTTAGCATGAGAAGAAGTGAAAATACTGTTTTTTTATTCACTGCTGCCAAGCTTCACCCTTTTGTACTTCTGGTACAAGTTGCGTATGGGTGAGGATGGGTAAGGAGCAGTTGTGCAATGCTACTGACAGGGAAAAACAGAAGTTCTCGAAGAATAATCTATCCCAGTGCCTCTTTGTGCAGCATAAATTCCACATGGATTGGCTGGGAATCGAAGCCGGTCCTTCACGGTAAGAAGCCGGTAACTATGCGCCCGAGCGACCTGAATGCTGTGTAAACGAATTGTATGTTGTTCACACCGTGCATCTTGTTACAGTCACCACATCAACCAAATAACACACTGAATGAAATGCATTCGTAGCTATTACAAAAACCGCTACATGCTTCAGCACCGGGGTGCCATCATCAGGGGCCGTACGATAATAAGGCATATAGATCCAAAACACGAATATAGTTATTATGTCGCCTTCCCAGCAGTAACTAAAATATTAAACATTAAAATTCTAAAATACCTAAAATCAATAACCATACATCTACAATGTTGTAAAATTAATAGTCTTGAAAGTATTAAAATTAAGCCATTGCAGGTTTTGCAATTTGCAGCACTATGGATCACGCACACATATCTGTGTCGATCGTATATAGAGATCACGTCGTGTAAATATATTATCATTATGAATTTGAGATGACTAATTAAATATTAACAGTATACAGAAGGTGACTTTCAATTAGGTTATACGTATAAGGGAGACTGTAAATGCCACTTGATCAGTGACATTTACAGTCTAAAATATAACACATGTGACAAAATTTATGTTGGCTAGACAAAATCTAAAAATAAGGTTTTTATAGCGCCAAAGATATATATATATATATATATATAAAGACAAATAACCGAAAATCCGTATAAGCATTACAAATTTTAAACAACAAACATAAATATGGCCGCATGTGAACTACTATGCAGCGTATAAAAACATGTAATAAAGGTTGGCATATGAATTGCCCTGAAAACTTTTATATTCAATAATATCAACTTCAAGGATCCTTAATGGACGAGCAAAATGTCGATGAAATGAATCTTTATTTGCTGTCGTCCATTACTCACAATCCTAATACGCAGGCGCAGAGACACTACACTTCCTCTAAATAACGCCACAGTGCACTCGGTAAGTATACCTCGCCAGCCCACACGATACACTGCAGACGTTCCACCAGGTATGTAGGCCTACTCTAATATATGCACCGTCTCGTACACAACACAATTCAAAGTCACCTTCTGTGTATTGTTAATGTGTACTTAATTATCTGAAATTCATAATAATAATAATAATAATAATATAGTTACACGACGTGATCTCTGTATACGATCGACACAGATGTATGTGTGCGTGATCTATATAGTTGCAAACAACTGCAACACCTGCAATGGCTTAATTTTGGCATTTTAAGACTATTAATTTTACAACATTGTGGATGTATGGTTATTGATTTTATGTATCGTAGAATTTTAATGTTTAATATTTTAGTTACTGCTGGGAACGCGACATAATAACTACATTCGTGTTTTGGATCTATATGCCTTGTACGGCCCCTGATGATGGCACCTCGGTACTGAAGCATGTAGGGGTTTTTTGTGATAGCTACGAATGAATTTCATTCAGCGTGTTAGTCGGTTGATATGGTGACTATGTAAACGTTTTAGTCGTTCCTCAGAGTGAGTATACCTCATATCTTTAATAAATTTAATTTCGCTGATAATATGCATAGGAATTACGGTTTTTATTCTGAGAATTAACTGAAATTAAAAAATATTTTCTCTTCTCGAAATGTTGATTTCTTTAACGTTAAAGCAGTGAACATACACGATTACCCCTGCCCATTTTCGGGTTAATTTCAGTAGACAAAGAGTTCTCAAGAGGGCTTCGTCTTCTATATTGGCCGCTGATAAGACTACTTGCACTCAGTTTGTCCAGCGAAATAACGGAATGCCTGCTTACAGTGGTCCGCTACCACATATTCTTTCCAATTATCACTACTCATTGTATTATTCGACGCAGTAGACCTCTAGTCTAACATGCTTACAGCGTCGTTAAGTAAGCCAAAATGAAACAAAACAGTCTGTTGGTTTTGTACACTGAGTTGCACTGAGGCAGTGTCTACACGAGGGGATTCTCTTGTTGCCGTAATGCACATTGGAGTGCCTGTTACGATGTAGCCATAATGCTGCATGTAGCGATTCTGATCTTACAGCCTTAACTTACTCATGTACTTCGTATAAAAGCAGGGTCAGTTCAGGTGTGTGGGATCAACAAGTGAAAAGAATTATTGTTAGGAAAACTCCCTCACGGCGACACAGGTGGCGTTGTCATTTTCTGTGTTTCTTTGGAGCTTACGGAGTGCGGAGATAAAAAATGGTCTGTTAACAGAAGGGCCTGCTAGCATCGTGAATTTTTGTTTTGAAGCCCTTGTTTTAAAGTGAGCTAAAACAGTGGATTTTTAAAAATTTGTGTAGGGTAATATAAAGCGTTAGGCGTACGTGCTGTACTGAGATGCAGTTTCTTGCAATCGTTAGTACGGTTAAATAGTACTCACGTATGCGAGGGTCATATCCGCTGTTAGTATCCTGCCAACGATACCAACCGTTGTTATTTATCACTGAACAGAGTCGTGTGAATAGGTACTTTTGGGAAAGGTTGAAATTTTTTTTATACGTAATCTTTTTGAACTCGTATTTCATCGTGTTTATAACGTTAATAAGTTAAGCCAGCTGCTTCCTTTTTTCTTCTCCTTATTTTAAGATGGGTAAGTGTAAGCGAAAATCAGTGCAGTAGGGGAGGACAGAAAATACGAATAAAGCTCTACAGGCTTTTCGAGAAGGCAGAAGCTGTAGGCATGCAGCAGACCTGTTCGAACTAGAGGTCTTGGCTGTTCTGGGATGTTGCGTGGCGAGTGTCTGTAGTTTGTCATCGGCCTTTCGGGACAATGTATTGGTTTCTTCTTCAAAGCTTAAGAAGTTCAAGGACCACGAACATTCCTACGTCGTGAGGGTAAGTTCACGAAGTTTATAGGCAGTCAGACCATATTCACTTCTAGCCAAGGAAATTAACTGGGAGCAAGAATTTTTCACAAAATTCACCTCAGCAGAATTTATCCCTTTTCAAATTGGCTTTCCACAGTCTGCTCCTTGCACCAGCAAAACGTGTTCAGCTAACTAAAATATGGGAAGCAAAAAGCTTCAGTGTTGACTTCTGCTCCGTGCAGTGATGAAGCTGGCGAAAGATACACTAAAAGGAACGTAAAGGGTACCCGGAAGAATAGAGGTTTCTTTGACCCGAGAATTTCAAATTTCTAGCATTTCACACATGATAATGTTGAGGAAGTTGGTGCTAGGGACTCAGAGAAACACAAATGTCATGAATTCTGCAATAAGCAATACAGCATCCGGAATTCGTCGCATCTGGACAGTGGATACACGCTGGCCAAAGAGGCGAAAAATTCATTTGAGGAACGTGCACGTAAGGAAGATTTCGGCTATTGAATGTGCAAGACACTAGTAAATATTGTAAAATTGCACATTTGTAACAAAGCTGAAATTTTCGTCACTGATTTGCAGAAGTGATGAACCCATTCAGCCTAACTGGAGGTCCTATGCAAACGCAAGCAGAGGGGTGAGCAGGACACTGTGGAGCTTTCACATAATTCGATACAGAATTTCAGGTTGGACTGTGACCAGAAGAGAAAAATTGTATATTACTGTGGAACGGCCATCCTTTCCAACAACGCTTACTTGGATAACTTCCCAGCCACTCGCTATGGCGTCGAGTTAGCTTTGTACAGTACTTGGATGACACGGCCTTCATTAGCACGTCCTTCCGCCTGATGCTGCTCGTCAGCTACCTGGACACTACCCCAACATACTCTAGCATTGGCTGTGGGGGTGAAACATCGCCATTAACTTCATCAAGAACACCTCTCTGTCCTTCGTTAACCCCGCGACACGTATACAAAACCCCGGCCAGTACACCTCTTTGAGGAGCCAATCCAGTGAGACGATACATCTCGGTATCGTGTGGTGGCCGTCGATAGGCAGCTGACTTGGTGGACTCGCATAAATCAGGTCGGAAAGAAAGAAGCCCAGCGGCTAGGCATGGAAGGAACTCTTCTTTACAGGCTAAGGGGTCTGTCTATTGGAAACGGCGTTCTTTTCTGCAGTAATTTTATTCGTTCTTCGATGGACTATGCGTGGGCCATCCGGAGGTTCACTGACCTTAGGCAAGTCAAGAAGCCGCACGAGGTAAAGTCCAAGTGCGTTCGCACTGCTTTTATCGCACCGTCGTAACTCGTGCCTTTATAACAAGCAAATTCACAAGGATTTGGTCTTCATCCCACGCTACCAGGCCAACCAAACTTCTTCCTATCCCCCGTTTACAATGATATCTTTCATTTGCCACAGAAATCCTTACTTTTACTACGTTAAAATTCTCATCCTAGACGAGAAATCTGCAGTCTAGCAGTGTGCTTCGTATTTAGTTGGCGCGTTGGTTGTTTGGAACGTTGTATAGGAAAGCAATTGCTGTTTCTTGTGAGGATTGTAAGGAACACATAAACATACTAAGCGAGCAAGTGCTGCGTTTTTAGTATTAAACTTGCCGATACGTACTAAACACGTGGCTTGTGTATCAGCCTACCTGCACAGTTCCACTTGGAGGATCAACATATTCCTCTTTATCCGGCACACACCTCTCCCACTGTGCGGCAAGGGAGTAGTTGCTAGTAAATACATCGCCGGCCTCGCTTCCGGCATGTTCATTACTCACAACACCCTCAGCGTGATAAGAAGGAGGCGGCAGCCTCAGAAGGAAGGAAATTGGATCGGGACGTGGTGGTTGTGGATATTTCAGAGTTCGTAGGATGTGTAGTAAGATAACTGGGAGTTATGAAATACAAGGAAGCTATCAGCCTAATATAGTTACTATCCTGAAGAGGAAATATTTTATTTAAAGACACATTCGGTTGCTAGGAATATACAGAGTCACCGGCAGGTGAATTATACGTACGTATACTCGTATGAGTATGGACCACTGGGGAATGAAACTGAAGGAACAAAAACCCAAGCACCTGGATAAAAAATCTTTCCCGGTGCAGTTTGGCCACCAAAAATCCAGCACGGCTTGGCGCGAGATCAAACCCGCTACTATCCCGCTCTTTGCCCTGACGGGTTGAGAAAAATTACGAAAATCTCAATCAGTGACCCCGGTGTCCGGATGGAGATTAGAACCGGGAACCGCCCGAATGCACGACAGATTTGCCGCTACGCCGAAGTGGTCGGTACACCTAACCGTATCATCGCCTCTGATCTTTGTCCTGGAGGTAGGCCAGATTACGTCAGCGAGCACTAAACAAGAGAATCACGTACTAGGGAGAGTCTTTTTGCAGTTGAGGAGGAATAAGGCTTAGCTCACTTGTCAGAAGGAATTTTCTAAATTTTATCGGCCTTCGTTAGTGTAGGAGAAATGTCACGCATTTCTGTCCCCTGTGATGAAAGTGTACGTTATATGGGCGTAGTGATCACACATCTGGATCGTCCATCACTGCCTCTATGCAATCGTGTGCACGCACTCACGTCGCATGTGCAGGGGTGTCCATGCCATGATAAGACACCTTTACGCTTGCTGCTGGGATCGAACAGTGAGAATATTTAAATACTGTTACAAACATGTCGGTTTCACAAGGATATAAATTGACTTTACTGATAGAGCATTATTCAGTTCCCTTTAAGCTTGGCTCCGAGAGACGTTTCTATTTTCATTAATTCAATCTGACATAATGGGTAGATTATTTTTCATGAATTAAACCTCTGGTAGGTATATCTTACATAAGGTTCATCATTTGTTGACGCCAATTATATAAATATATCCATAGAGATCTACTCAGCTCGATGAGGAGCTTACATTTTTCAGCAAGTCCTGTTATGGACTGCTAGCATTACTGTCACTTGTGCACTGAAACTTCTTGTATATTTGTCACTTTCTGTGGGTTAATTGCGCTGAACGATTAATGTCTTCGTAGGATGAAACGCTATTTATTATATACCGCTGTTTTGGAAGAATTTGCTGTCTCCATGTTTAGGGTTGTCAATTCTTCTGTCCTGATGTTGGAGGCAGTAATTTCCTCCAGAACGTCGGTACCGACCTGAAAATCTCGAATTTAACAAAGTTTCTTTCAGTTCTATATTATACCTAACTGAATACAACACAGTGATTCAGATGATTCCATTTTGGTGCTAAATATAGCAGTCCTTGGTCCAAGTAATCGACTTTTACTTTTACCATAATTTCACCTCATGTGTTGTAAGAAACTTGGGCTAGAAATATCTTGCTGTTTCAGCCACAATCACTTGTGTGATGTATGTAATGTAGGACTTTAAATGTGAGTTCTGATACGGTTTAGCTATTGTATCTTCTGTAGTTTAAGGCCTCTTCGCTGCATTATCTGCGTGGGCATTCCATTTGCATTCATTCTGCAGTAACGAATTCCTTAGGTTGCCTTCAATTTGACGGATAATATTCAAAACATGTTTTCTATGTCTGTGTTGTGATAGTGATATTTTTCTTCTGTACGCATTAAAGGTTATGTATATTTTGTATACGTGTATATGTCTCTAATCAATAATTTGATATATGTGACACTGCAGAAGTCTGTATACATGCACACACGTCATCCTTTATATATGTATAGATATATTTATATATAAAGGACGATGCTGTAGTGTTATTGTGGCTTAGACAAGCGAATATTTACGACGAGAAACAGGATGGGACAGCAATTGACAATTTCCGGAAGTGTGGTTTTCAGCATGGCTGAAAATACTTGTAAATGCTTGGTGCATAACTAAATACATTGGACTTTCCAGAAATTTTCAAGGTATTGAGTTCAGATGTTTTGATTAAGTTGGGTCTTCACAATTTTCCGTTGACATCTCGGCTGCCATCAGCAGCCTTAAAAGACCCGTTGCTCATATCCGTATGTGGTCATAAGCACAGAAGTGCAGCGGTTTTGAAATGCAAATATTCTGACAAAGCGTTATGTCTGTTTTATATTTGTACGTTTTATATCTTTCATTCTCTAAGCATATTTTCACTGTTTGGTCTGTTCAGTGAACTATTGCCTGAGAGTGAATGTACTGTAGATTTTCTGACGTACCTGCAGCTCTTTATTTTAATTTTAACGGCCCGTCATGCAAATGACGAACAGCTTATTACAAACGAGCGTAGAGTAAACAACGAACATAGTATAAAGTAACATACCATGTGAAACATGGGCCTTATCACCTTGCCTCTAGCCCGAAGCTTTCTCACTAATTGGTCATAGCTCGTGACGAGAGAACAATATGCCCGCTTTAGTGCTTTCTGTGCCCGGACCTTGAGAGACGGCCCTCTTCAACGCACGCAAACAACACATTGCCTCTAAATGCAATTACAATGGCGGCCTGGCTTGTACGTACAGAGAAGGTATATTTGTGCCTGTAGGAAATTTAAGCAGCCCTAATTTTAGTATAAAGAAGGATCGCTTGTTACGTTGTTTCAAAGGCTTTAGGTGGCAAAACGAACCATTAGGCTGAAATCTGTACTCTTATGTAGGACGATTGAAAATATATGTATATAACACATAAATTCTTAGTTAACAGAATTCTCGCCGTCGCAGATTTCATGGATACGTGGCACATAATGTCTATCCAGTTTTACCGCTCGCCTTACATGTTTTATATACATATACAGTGGGACCCGTTTATAGTGACATCGGTTTATACGACACCCCGCATATAGCGTCAGGTATTCTGTGATACCAATTCATTCCTCACCGTTAACCATAACATTATACTTTCGGTTATAAGATCATTCATTTATAACGACAGTCCCTTTCATGACGTTGTAACCGAGTTCACCTTTTATATATAAGCTACTTTTGTTTGCTTGTATGCGCTGAAAAGTGCGACGACTACTGCGCCAAGAAACACACATTGGGAGCAGGGTCAGTTGAATAAACTGAAATCCCTTACGTCATATTTGTATGGGATTAATTTCATATTATCCTCCTACATTCGTCCAAGAGGAGCCGGGATAGCTCAGTCAGTATAGTGACTGTTCTTAGGGATTCGCAACACCGAAATCGTGGTTCAACTCCCGGCAGTGTCAAAAGCTTTTTTCTTATCTAAAAACGGCCAGAGCGACTCTGGGGCCCACTAACGCTCCGCGTTAATGAGGATAGGATGCTCTTTTCCCGACCGGGGCGTGAAATTAACCACTCATATCTGTCGTGTGCCGAGACTGACTGTGAGCAGAGGTACTCGTATAATTCTTCTCGCACATATGCCTTCATCACGTTCGCAGAGACAACTTTACCTGTGTTTTTGCCCTCGAAAGATCTTCAGCGTAGTGTTTTCGGCTCAAGTTTTCCGACTAAGATTTTTATGTACTGTGCTTGAGTTGATGGCGTTTCGCCTAATCCCAGACTTTCATAAGACCTTGACATTGTCTACTGAAATCTTTCTTCTGCAATGTAATCTCTCCAGTTTTTGACGGATTGTTGTACTGCGTTTTATGTGTAATGTCGTGTGCATATTGCCAATTCATCGGTTGATCTCGCTTTTGTTTAATGACAGCGTGCTCTTACTGCAGCCTTGAAATTGATAACGTTCACTTCCACAAAATAAAAAAAAAGTCCCGCCCCCCGTCACAGAGATATTCGTATACATAGATCACTTTATAGCACTGGGTTACTCCTTAGTATCTGAAAACGGAACTTCCTACTAGTGTTACATAATACGTATGGTTACATTTCTGTACGGCGAACTAAATCTTTTGCCCACTTTCAGTTTTCTGTTTGTTGTAAAGACGCAGCTGCTGAAACAACACCCGTCATTCCAGCTACAGGAGCGACTGCTTTGTGTATGGAGCTGGAGTGCCGGGTACTCGTCAGTGTAGTGAACAGATACGGGCTGGATTGCAGGAGAAGCGGGGTTCAATACCCGTTGGCAGGTTGAGATTTTCTCTTCGCTACGTCGTCTTAACCGGTTGTGGGGCCCATCCAGCTGTATATAATGGGTGGTGGGGGCTATTTTACCCTGTCTAAAGCGGCGAGGGGTGAACGTGACCACAAATTTGCATCTAATGATGAAGTTCAAGAAATTCTGTGGATGTATCACCACAAGAAAGCTAAGGTTGATGCTGGGTTTAATACCATCCATACTTGATAACATCAGAGTAAAATTCTGTAGTAATGGAGTGGCTGTTCCGAAATAATTTGTATATTACTCAAGGAATTAATGGAACTACAGGACGAAGCTGAATTTCTCCGTTGCCATACCGGCAAGTGCCTTTTCGTAAGAGAAATAAGGCTGTAATATGAAGGATACCATGCAGCCTACTGTTAGAATTTGTGGAACTAAATTGGTCCGGTATTCTCTACATAAACGTAAGCAGGCATAATCGATTATCCAGATTTATTGGTGACAAACGAACGTGTGTTCACTAGTTGCATTAAAACAGAGGGGATTCTAGTTTGTGCCCAATAAATTTGCAACTGACCTATTTTAGCTGAATAATGGGAATACCAGTGGCAAGCCAATAAGATGTTGAACGAATTAACACATATAGTGTGCACGAAATTGTTTAAAGTTTTGCTTAAAAATTATTTCAAATTTCGTACGGTCATGTTGAGACAATACAGGCTTCATACTCGCGGCATATTTGTATGTATATTCACCATAAACGGGCCCGAAGTTGATCCAAAGTACGTTTGAAATGTTAATAGAGGCACTCCGTAAAGACTGTAAAGGGTGCTTGGTAGGTGTCGGTTAGGAAAATAGTAGCTCGTTGTCCCGAGAGTCATTCATACATGCATACATACACACCCATACACACGTACACACACACATACATACATACATACATACATACATACATACATACATACATACACACCCATACACACGTACACACACACATACATACATACATACATACATACATACATACATACATACATACATACATACATACATACACACACACCCATACACACGTACACACACATACATACATACATACATACACACCCATACACACGTACACACACATACATACATACATACATACATACATACATACATACATACATACATACATACATACATGCATACATACACACATACATACATACACACACACACATACATACATACATACATACATACATACATGCATACATACATACACACACACATACATACACACACACGCGCGTTCACACACATACATACATATGTACATACATCATACATACACACATACATGCATACATACATACATACACACATTACATACATACACACATACATACATACATACATACATGCATACATACATACACACACGCACACATACATACATACGTACATACATACATGCATACGTACATACATACACACACATACACACATACATACATGCATACATACATACACACACACACACACACACGTACATACACACACACTATTTGAGCAAAAATAGGTGAATAGTGCCGAAGGGGTTGGTGCATATAGGACCTGCTGTGCTTTAAAGGATTAGTGGTAATCAAATTAATGTTTTCCTTTGGTGACATTCTAGACGGCAAATATTACGAGTGAACACAAAACATATTTTGACGAGTTGCCTAGCGCTTTAAACAAATTATTTACTGTATGTGTCTCCTGCTTTAATGTCAAAAAACTTTGAGCTTTGCACCCAAAGCAGGCTATAATTATGTATTTTCTATGATTCTAAGAACAAACACCAATTATTTCCCGCACATTATTATCTGCTTAGGCTTTTTGAAGAACAAGGACTGTGTTCTCTGTGAGATAGGACCTGTAATTTTATATAAATTTAGGATGAATATCGGTCTTCAGATACTTAACGTGATTTGTCCAAATATTTTAAAGACTGAAATAAAACCTTACCCGTTTATCACTTATTACTGCGCAAACATGAATAAGGATGTTTCAGAACGCTCTGAGGCCAAGAACTGTATTCTGGCCTCGCTGTAGACATCACACATGGATAGCAGATGGTACACATCAGACCTGCACGTAGTCACCACTGACATTTAAACATTTGTCTCTCTGTAGCAACAGGGCTTGTAACTTAGCTTATAAGAAATCGATGTAAACTCTTCGTATCCAGAATGTGACAGCTTGTATCACGTCTGCCTCTGTGGAAATTGCTTGCTAGCGGAAGGGGTTCAGAGAAATGTAAATCAGTGAGTTTCATACTGAAAACTGGAGTTGTGACTGGTTACGGTGTTAAAACTGGAAAGTTACGGACTATTCTCTTTACAGTACCTAATTAGTAACCGGTGATTTCCATCTGTATGGACCCTTAAGAAAGAGGCGATTTGCCACAGACTCCAACGTGAAGCAAGCTGCCACCGCTCGAGTACAGACCCTAGGCACCAATTTTTTCTCCGTTAGGATACATGCCATTATACTATGGTCGGACGAATGTTTAAATACAGTGGTGGCTCTGTGAATGTCTGATGTGCGTGACTGCCCAATGCAGTACACCCCAACCGCTGAATACACACGTAAAGGTAAAAAAAGGTAAAGCAATCCCATTACAGGCCTGGCCAGGCCCTGAGGGTTCCAGGAGGTTGAGGCTCCCAGATTTCTAGACAGTCGGGACTTGAAGGTGGTAAGGTTGTCAGCCATACGCACCGGCTGCGTTTACCCCTCAGGGAATATTCCTGGTACTCATTTCTGTTAGAGGCTGAGTCGACCCCAGGGCCATAGTGCGACCGAAAAGATTATGCCAATGAAAAATTCCAGTGACACCATCGGGAATCGAATCCGCGACCTTCCGGTTTGTAGCGCAGTGCCTCAACCAACTGAGCCACCGCGGCCCCCACTGAATATGCAGTGCACTCCAAATTCGACGCACGACGCAGAACACATCCTTCCAAGCACCATTCACCATTTTAAGCAAGAAGTTTTATCCATCGTTTAAGAAGAATGTTTTTATCATAGTTTATCAACATACCAGATACGTCATAAAGGACAAACATCTGTTGCCACACCGTGACTGTGTGTGATCAGTGAATGTGTGACCCCCTGAAGATGAACACTAAGTGAGTTCGAAACATGTAGGGGTGCTTTTATGAATGTTTTAGTGTTAATGAGTGCATGATTTGGTCTCTAGCAATACATATATGAAACAGTGCACGGTGTGAATATACAAAAATGTTACCCTGTTTTGTGTAACACCCAAAAATTACCCTTCCGCTAGATGTGCGACAGCTGCAAATGTGGTATGAAGTGTTATGTTAGTAAGCAAATTACATATTTGAAACATTTTGCGCTAGTAACACTTGTTATTTGAGTTATGATTTTAAATATTTAGCCAACTTGTGTTTTAATTTACGTCATAAATCCAAGTTTTGTTTTGTTGTGTTGTGTTGTTGGTGTGTTAATTTTTGTAATTTATATTATAATTGTTTTGTGCTAGTTTTGTAATTGGCTTTGCGCTTTTAATCTAGCAGTTTAATAAATAAGGATTGTAATGTAATGTAACGTAACTGAATCATCATTACATTTCAGTTTCGGGGGTGTGATATGCTTATCATGGAACTGCAACTATGCAACAGTAACCAAGTGTAAGTCTGTTACGTGGATATTTTGTAGTGAACTTACTTATCCTTGGATACAAATAATTCTACTCCGAAATTTTGTGCTGTTTATTATAGTGTAGTGTAATGCTGGATGGTCTGATCACATTTCAGATGGATGTGATGGCAACACCATCCCACCGAAATGTGCTTTCAACATTCAGCCCTGAATGTGGAGGGGTGAGTACAGTTGCTTCTTCAGAATGTGCCCGAAAACGGATTCATTACTTTTATGCATACTCTGAATCCCAGTCTCCTCTTTCTGATACAAGAGGAACACACCGATCATGCTGACCTAGCGGTAACAGTCAGTGTTTGGATTGGAAGTATCAGGTTCGAACTTAGACCATATCTTCTGACAGAGACCATTCATGGGTTTTCTCAGTATCAGCAGATAGATTTAAATAAATATGTCGATTAGTCACGACCGCTTTCTTGTAATTTTTTTCAAGTTAATATTTCAACGGCCATCTTGCCGTACATGCCTTGTCATCTAATATACCTAGAATAAACAAAAAGTACGATTTAGCCCTGTCAAGCATAATGTTTAACATATATATCACATATTTCAATATTGAAAGACTGCAAGAACTTCCTTCTTCAAAGTGTGATTTTGTGTTTTAAATGGTGCAATAAACACCGGCTACTGACTTAATCTTGTGAATGTTCTGTGTGCGGTAGGTACTGAGTTCATGTATATATACAGCATATATATTTAGACATTATTATTCTTATATAAAATATTTATTCTTGATACGTGTCAAGATAGGACCTTATCATTTCTCAGGCTGTCAGTCGCCAGTCTTTTACCATGGAGGCAAGTTTTCGATCCAAGGCCGATCCGTGTGAGATTTTTGGTTGAAAAAGTTGCACGGCAAGAAGATTTTCTCTGAATCCAGTATTTCGGTTTTCTTCCTTCAAAGATTGGGAAATGTGGTGGAGCCTGATAAAATCAAAAAACAAATGACTTTTTGGGTACGGAGGAGCACTGGAAAGAGGTGCACTTTCACATTGTTTTCTTTTCATGCCACAGTAACAGACCACTCTTCGGATACAGCGAAGGAAATGGCATAGACTGCTGTTGTTTTGCAGTGTAAGTGGAATTCTGAATGCATTGTATATGGTACATAAATTACACATTTAAAGAGAGCAACACGAAACATAATGAGTTATCATTAGGATTTTTGTCTGAGCGACTGCTGGCTAGACGTAATTTTTCGCCTCTGTCGTCGAGTAAAAGTAACAATTCCGTTTGATTAAAGACTAGTACATTATTTTTCAAAATTATGCGTGTTCCTTTAAAAAGTCAGTAAAATTTCTTTGCAGCTCTAATGTTTCCATTTTCGTGCTAATTTTTTTCGGTAGTACGATCGGGCGAAACCTGCGAACCTTGTAACAAGATAACTTTCTTTCACTTCTTCCGTGACTCAGTGTTCGTGTCTTTTGTTTATTTATTATTCGTATTTCCAGTTATGTTTCTGATTTTTATTAGCGGTCATCAGGCTAACAATTTTCTACGCAAATTTGTAATCAACATAGAGTGTCTTTCATTCTAAAGTAAACTAGGAGTAAACATTTTTTACAGAATGACCAAAGATGCTTAAAACATGGAAGATATAATTGTAGAATCTTTTTTACTTCAGTTATTCTTTATGACTCCAACACTAATTGTTTGCAACCTTCGTATTACCTATTAGTTTTCTAATACTCGTATTTAAATTAATACAACACACCATTTTCAGCTACTTCGTTTTGGGGGCTTGCAATTTTAGGCGCCGTCGCAAAATTGCAAAAAGCGACTGTTAGCTTTGTCATGTCCGTCTGTCCTCATCGAACAATTCGGCTCCCACTGGAAGGGTTTTCATGAAATATGAATTTGAAAATTTTTCAATAATGTAGCCAGAAAATTAAAATTTGTTCAAAATCTGACAAGGATAACATGCACTTTACATGAAGATCTCTGTACCTTTATTGTAATGTATCTCGCTGAATTCTCAGAATGAAAAACGTTTGAGACAAACCTTGTAGAGTAAATCAAAACACACATTTTATGGTTAATAATTTCTTTCCGAAAGTCGTGCCGTTTGTGAGATAATGTGGAGAAATGCGGTAGAGCCAGACAGGCCACAGGTGACAATAGAATGTGGCGCTGAAAAGATCCGATTTGCTTGCCGGATAACTAAGGCAAGAATACAGACACGCTCATAACATTTAGATGATGAGGATCTTAACCCTTTAAAGAAGAAGTGTATCGTTTTATATAAGACCTCAGTGCGTACCGGCCTGTAAACGCTCTCCACTTCGGTTATAAAAACCAATCTCTTAATGTTTTATAAGGCAAAAGTTGCTGTTTGTTCTGAGATACGTACAAAATATATAAACGCAATGTGGTCACCACGCAGAATTTTTAATGTTAAACCTGGTAGTATGTAAAGTGACCGCCAGGCTTTAAAATGTTAAGGGTTGTTACTCTTAACCATTCAGTAGTAAGGTTATTAAATGACAGATTTATTTATCTGTAAAGGCGGAAATAAAGACTTCTTGAGAGATCTAAGTGTAGCTGGGAGAATAATAAAATAACGGCTATAGCATGCAGTGTTTAGCGTGTTATAATTTGGATTTGATTCATCTAGCTGAGCATAAGGTTCCCTAGCGGAGTGTCGTGAACACAATTAAGGACCCATGAGTTCCACAAAAGGAAGGGCGTTTTTTGATTAAAGAAGCGGTTACTGGCTTCGTAACAAAGACTTTGGTCTCTGGAGTACGTTAGTTGATTATATTTGTTTATGGCTGTTTAATTATAAGCATGGCAATAAATCCTTAGACCGTGGAGGCAATGAGACTGAATCTATTTATGGAGTACCAGTTGAGTTATAAATTGATATATTGTTAATTTGTGTCGCAAAAGAAAATTATGTAACCAACCTTATTAACTGGTTCATATTTTCTAGCGAATTATAGGTGGAAAATGACCTGCTGAAGAGCCGTTATTGTTAAAACGTTAATAATTTCACATAACCAAAGGAATGAAGCACGTTAAAAACTGCTATATTGAACTGCAGAAATCCTCATAACAAGAAATATCGATCGGTTTCTGTGTAGGTTGTTACGCTTCGTACTGTGCATTTGTCTACCTCCCACCACTGCTGTTTGGAAGGTGGTCAGACTGCAGTGAGAGAGATGTATGGCAGCTTACTGCGGCCGATAAATACAGCACTGTATCTGCCACCCTTGCAGCAATGGAGGTGGTGGAGCTGTGTTCCATTAAAAATATATCCACAATTACAAGTCACGTCGAGGCGAGCCTCTGCCAGCTGGACGGTGATAAATAGTTGTTTCGTTCCAGACTACCTGTAAATATTACAACACAATTAACTTTACTTTGTTTCTAAAAGACCAGTTGGTGAACGAGCCGACACATCGGTAAAAGGTCTGAATAACACTGGGGAGGTATTCGGCAGGAATCTAAGTTGAAACCCGACATTTCAAGCTGAAATATTTAGTGGATTTTTCTCAGTCCTTCCAGGCAATGTCATGGAAATTCGGACGATACTGGGTTTTGACAGTTACTGCCCAGTATAATTCGCAATATCACTTCAATTGTAAATATCTTTTACAGCGGTTCATAGAAGGGCCTAACCTACGAACAAGCAAAAAGACGAACAAAAGTCTACAGAGTGTTACGCAACTTTTTATATATTGAGAGAAAAAATAAAGTTTTTCGCTACACATCATTATTTTTTTATTGCTGCTTGCTAATAATCTCATCTGGGACGCAGATACGTTTTCCATTTAAGATTATTTTATCTTAATTTTTATTATTAGTACCAACTGCTACACTAAAAATCACAATATATCAAGTTTTACATAACTCCCGACACGTTTCGGTGTGGATCTACCCCATCATCAGGGGAACCTTTATAGAACCCTTTGAAACTACTGAAGAAAACATAGTTTTAGTTACCTAAAAGTTCGTTAAGATCGCTGCTGTCCAGTTGCTGCATCGCTGAATTCGCATGACTCCAGAAAAACATTTAAAAACTCTTTAAAAACCACTTAAAAACAGTGAAGATGATGCTAATCTGGTTTTTTAAAATTATTTTAAATTATTTGATCTGTTTGTATATTATGTGAAACAGTAGCTATCTGTTATCTGGAAAGTAGGAAGTGAAGCGGAAATATGTATGTAAATAAGGTAAAAGCAAGTTACTTCATGATACTGCAGAGTTTTCGACATCGGCTCCTGACTTTAACCACGTGCTTTACTACTAATTATTGATTCGGAATACATAATTCAGTTGTTTAAAATTGAAAATAATTTAAATAAATATTACCATCCAGAATAAAGTTCCTATTGTAGGTGTAAATTTGTAATGGCATACACGATTCTCTTTGTGGTAATTTATTCAGTACACATATTCATATACTTCAAACCGTGAATAGAAGTTTGAGTTTATTTTACATACTCTCATACAAAGGTATTTCATTTTTTCAGTTAATGAGTTTCAGTTTCACAATAAAAATTACGGAAAATATGCTTTTTGGTGTGTTATGATTATTCGCTGTCGCCTGAATCCTCGTAGGCTTCACATATTAAATTATGATGATCGTAAGTTTTTGGCACTTCGTGTGACACCATACTTGATAAAATGGGCATTTCTTCTGTTTTTCACCACTAATCTTCTTAACATCATTTTATTACAATTTTTTACACAAACCACGTACTGCATATTTTTGTTTCTTTACATTTTGTGACGTAATGTTGAAAGTGTATGCTGTTTTTCTTGGCTAGGCGGCAAAAATGTCATTACGGATGGACTGTTTTTGGCCACTGTGCTCTGAATTTTCTACACAGTAACATAAGCGCACAATCACTGATGATTTCTGATTGCTCTTCGTCTTTTGAATTTTTCCCAACCTGTCACTTGGGCACTTACTGTCCGTGACAAGAGAGGGAACAATTACATTATCTGAAGGAGCACGATGAGTAGCAGTCAGTAGTCTGATGAAGCCACAGCGATCAGGTTCTTCTCCAGGATTTTTAATTATACACATCTCCAGTTTTCTCCTACTTTTTTGTCGGTGGGTTTTAAACACCAACATTTAATGACTGCTGAAGGGGAGTAGTATGAGATGAAAAGATAAGACGGATATCTGTGATGCTGCTCAAGGGATGTCGGAGTCTCTGAGGATTTCATTAACAGAATTACAGGTTTATGAGAAGGAATGCATTCGATAAGGTGCTGAAACCACTTTACAAATATATCAGCGTTGATACAACCCTTGGGGACAGACGTAACAATCAAGACAGTGGAGTCTCACCCAATCGATCAGTTATTACCACTTTTTGAAGACGTGTGTGGGAGAGATGCACATTGCTAAAGTATCTATGCAACAGAGCAAAGTTGTAGTGACATATTTCTTGCTGAGGCTTTATCCTCACTTGGAAGGCAGGTTTATAAGGCTTACTGGCACAAGAGAGGCCAGTTTCGTGACATTTTCTAGGAAATGGTGATCAGTCTGTTGAACTAGACTGTGTCGTTAGCGTCTCCACCGTATAATATATGTCATTAGAGTTCTGTTCGACGTTGAAGTTCTGCAGATGTTGGCTGTCCTTAGTGACATAGTGTATTGCTCTATCAACAGGTCCCACAAATATGAACCAGACTTGTGACTTGCCCCATGCAACGCGTGATTAATCCCTGCAGCATAGACGATATGAAGCACCACCATTCTTACCAGATTGACTGTCAGAGCAACGCTATATCCTGAATGCTTGGAATGCAGTTAAGGACTTTGATTTAAACACTGGGGAGCATCACAAATGGTTTTACAGTCTCCGTCAGAATCATTCTTTCAGGATCTTCCAGACATATTTTTGTAGCATTTCAGATCGATAGGTGGTATATTATACAGCTTACTAATGTACAGTAACCATACTGCATTTATTAACATTAGTGCTTCCCTCATAAGTTTAGCTGTTTATGCCTTGGACTTTGGCTCCATTACCTAGAACATTTTAATTGAACCTCGGAAAAGTAAGAAAAGTGCCTCCTAACGTAAGATTCTTTCTTGAAAGGTATTTACCCTGCACCTCTATGGTTTTGACATGTGATGTACAAGTGATACAAGTTTTGAAATGAACTGTGATATGTAAGTCAGTATTTCATATGTGTGTTCTGTCAGTGGACTGATAACAAAAATGGCAGAATACCGGCTGTAGACTTTTGTGTATTTGCCAGCCATAGCAAGTTCTGTGCACAACAATTATATTAGGGCATATTCCTAACATCTACCACCCAGAATCGATGTGTCCATGAGCTCAAGTAATTCTGCGACAGAAGAAACGCTCTATCTTGGAAAACATTTATCACGGAGATAAGCCCATCTCAAAGTAAAGGATACGCTCAGCGGTCCACTGTACGGTGTAACTTAAAGTATTTCTTAAATTTCAGCCCTCTTAGGAGACTGAGTGGGCTTCTGCGGCAGTCTGGTAGCTCTGGTGTAAACGAATATCTCTCTACCCGCCACGAACTGAACCACGATTCTGGTCATTCAGTTTGCTTGACTGAACTAACTCGTTCTGGAATTTATGCATGAATTGCATATATTCTTATCTTCCACACAACCAATGAAGCTCTTAATTACGTCTTTCATTAACTTTATCTTCTGGATCAATTTTGAAAGGACAGTGCAAAACTATTCTGATGACCATTTGAGGTTATAAGGACTGCGCCAATAGAATGTGAAGACTTTCGGGCAATTTTTTGTTAATTATGTTGAACATAAGAAACCCAAAAGTTACGGAAAATAAGGAGTGAAGTGTAACTTAGTTTATGCGCTTTCGTTGTTAACAGTTAAATGTTGAAAGTATTCTCCCTCGCGTGTAATGTATTCTTGTATTCGTGATCGGAATTAGCCATATTTCTTCGCAACAGACGTCTATCAATGGCTATAAGTTCATCCCACGTGCGTTTTTTTTAACTGCCTTAGCGCATGCTTCTCTTCTAACTGCCCCAAAATAAAGCAGTCAGGCGAAGAGAGGTCAGGAGACAGTGTTGACCAGGCGATATCACCAACACATGAAACTATGCATTCGGGAAACATGGCCCTCATTTATCTGATCCACGTGCTGTGCGCGCCGTGGCACCTTTCTGCTGAAACCAGAGTTTAAGTACATGTCGTCAGCATTCACTTTTAACGTCTGCAGCATTGTTCGATATCCTACTGAGGTTACTGTCGCTGTACCGTATAACTGAACAATCAGCAAGTCTCATCGTCGCTGTACCACACCGACTTGTACCATGAGGAAGGAGCTAGGCGCTGTAATCTCTCCAAGAGAATGAAGGTCAAGGAATACTGTGGCTTGAACAGGTGTCGGCGAAGTGTGAGCGGATGAGCGAGAGTCTGCAAAGGCGTACGTGTAAGGAATCATTAGCACCGGGAGGAGCAATAGAATAGCATATGAAGCAACTAAATACTCGAGATTTCTTGTTAACGAACACTGGTACATTTATATATTTACTACATAATTGACAGGGGTTTACTGAATAAAGATAAAGGAAACTGACTTAAGTCGTTGCAGTTAAATGACCTAGTTGTAGCTGTGGCTTGAAAAAACGAAATTAATTACGCGGCATGTGACCAGTAAAGATGTTTCGGCTATCAGTAAGAAGCGTTGCTATTTTTCCACGCAAGCGGTCGCAAATAATATTAGTAGTCTGCCTGCAGCGTCACACGTATTGTCATCGTTGTCTCCGTATGTGTCATTGCTTCTCAAATATGTGTAAAATTAAGTCTCTTATTGTACAGCCAAGAGTTTTATATATTCCACTTTTTGGCCCAATAACCAGATTTAATTTATATTAAATCGTCAATGGCTGGCTAAAAGAGAATATACAATGGCACTTAAGCCAAGCTATTTGTGTGAGTGCGAAATGAACGATGCTTTGAAACAAAATATTCATAACACAGAGTCGTCATTCTTTTATTAGGGAAATTCACCCCAACTGTCCAAAACATGCTTGTTTATGACAGCCATATTTCTGTTGGAGGGACGGCTTCGAGTTATCTTTTATGACCACAACTCAGCCAAGTCCTATAAAAAGAAATCAGCAAGGCGAAGTTTCGGAATTATTCTTGGGGACAAGTCGGGCCTTGAACCAGAAACATGTGCTACAACGGTTTATTTCAGAGAATTACGGCCAACACTCCCAACCAAACTGTGATTTTTGAAACATGTAGATGTTTCTCGGACACATGGCCTGGTTGTTCATTACTCTGGTGTCGGATATTTTTTATTAACATATCTGGAAAGATTAAAGTACGTATCGTTAGAAATAATCTGTCTTTGAAGAACACCGGCACGTGAATACATCGAAATCGTGAAGCGCCTGCAGAATGCCACTGAGGGGATCTTATGTGTAAAAGAGTCGCTGTGCAATTTGGATTTTTATAATGAGCGAAAGCAGCTCATTGTGCAGAATAGGGCGCAAACTTGTGTCCGAACATTAAAAAGAGTAGACTCATATGTGGCGGGTAGGCTAGGACTTAGGTACAACGCTGACTGTATCAGCAGCCTCTGGCGTGCGGACAGATAGTGCCCTTGCCAACCAAAGTCACATCTAAACATCCTTGACTCTTCGCTAAAGACGTACTTTCCATAAGCGTCGTAACAGCATTCACAGGTTTTCTTGCTGACAAACTTGTCCATCTTTATCCTAATGGTAACAACCTAAAATGACGCTGCGTAACCATTAGATATTTCTTCAACTTTGTACCCGGCGCTTGATCTGTTGTATGAAATCGCAAGAGATGCGTAAGAAGAAGGCATACAGCTTGCTTCCGACTTTGGAGTACTTTATTTACAACTGAGTTCTGAAAACCACGCTCCATCTGCGCTCCCAGCATGTTCTGTTCGTGCTTGATGAACGAACATCCATACGCGTGGCCGTCAGAAAGTGAAGCAAGAGAAAATATTATTTTGAATCTATTGAAGTTAAGGAACAAATAAATCAAATGATTAAGACGTCATATCTTCATCTCAGAAAAAGGCGCGAGGTTTTATGAGATAGTAAACTTCGAAAAATTGGAAGAATTAACCACGTAATGCGTAGAGAGTGATGAACTCGTGATAACAAGAAGTATACTTTGTCTGTGTCGTTTAGAAAGGAGTAATTTAAAATATTTGTGCTATTAAAGTTATCCATTTCTCCTGAATATATAAACCAAGTTTTAATATTTCATGCCGCAGCAGTACTTGGAGCCGCTTTGCATATGATCGATACCAGTAACTTTCTGTTTCTTGGTAAGAAGGGGTACCACCCGCCTAAATATTATGGCTTGTAACTGATCGTGTAGCCAAAATTTCCATAATCGGTATTTGAATATAAGAAGCAACGAAAGGCAGTGTCTTGGGTCGAAGACGTTGGAAAAATAACGCTGACAGAGAAATTTTTAAACCTAAATTAAGGATCCATATCGAGCTTGTTTTTGTTATGCGAGTTATACAAAACAGTTAAATATCAGTTCAGTGAAGGACGAAAACAGTAAAAAAGTCATTTTCGTGTTATGTGGCGCTCTTTGTCAATGTCGTTGTGTATTTACATTTTTCGCAATAGGCCTGTGTAGCTCAGTGTAGTGTCTAGGCTACGGGCCGGACGAGGAAATTCAAGGTTCAACTACCGCCTGGGCAAACGCCTTAGGAGAGGCCCATGGGGTTTATACAGTGTATGCCGGTCGTACCGGGGAGTTCCTCCCCTGGGGTCAAGCGGTCGGAATGTAAGGCTAAAAACATACCTTCATTTGGTATGGAGCTCTACCTCCACAGGACAGCCAAGCGGGCCTGAAGGGCTAATTATTTACTTCAGAGTAGGCCTATATATTCCAGCTGTTGTTATTAAGCATTTGAGCACTACCTTCAGTTCCAGGTTGTTGGTCTTGTATAGTTTGAATGACGTGCTAATTGAGAAATGGGAAGATATTGAGGGAGAAATTTCATAGAGAAGCAATGAAACGCAAATTAAAGGCAGCATTCTTACAGGCCGGGAATCGATTCCATGACCTGAATACGTTGCGGGGCTGCTGTTACCCAAACATGAGTTGGGTGACGGGTCTTGAAAAATATACGAGTGAATGAGGAATTCAGAAGTTTTTGTTTCACATGATAAACAGCGACATTTATAAATCTAGACTGAACGCGCAGTAAAATGTACGCCTAACTAACGCTAAACAAGGCATTTATATACTAAATATGACTGTGCAACTTTAAGATAGTTTATTAGCTCGTTAATATATCTGTGAAAAGTTTGAATTTGCTTGTCATGCTTCCGTAATCATTTTCGCCTTTTCTGGACTTCTGGCTTTAGTGTCTGTCCCTTGTTCAGTTTCATCTTGTAGTTTCTGTGTCAGTTTTAAGGCACAGATGACTGTGGGGTTATTTGTGGATTTCTGTCTGTGCGCGTCTGTGTCTGAACGTAATTCCCTTGTTCTTTAGAACCACATGGATTATTGATTTACCAAAACAGAAAAGCATCCTCGCTTTAAAATTTAAAGCAAAGAAGCATTTCGTTTGACACTAGCCAAAGCAAAATGAACTGCTAAGCTTTTGCTGTATTCTAAATGGCGTCTTTTCCACTCTGAAGACGGAGGCAATGTGTTCCTCCAAAACTCTGCTTCTTTGCTCACGTACTACGCGTATCTCACAGGATAGTAAGCTTCACAGTAACCGCCCTGAGAAAATCAAATCTCACTTCTGAGCTTCATAATGTGGTCGGAATGCTATAGAATGACTTACCTTACTTTATAAGCCTGTCTCAGAATTATGATATTAAAAGTAACACAAAAATGTCATCTGAGTGTGTAAAATTTTTTACATGATCCGATTTTATCTGCTGTTGTTATGTTTCTGAAAGTAATATTCGCAGTAGTTCATACACGTTTGCTTCATTTCACGAACATCCCGAATCGGGAGAATTATTTCACTGGGCTGTGGGGAATAATAAACATTAGTCCACGTGAACAGGAATTTAGCAGAACGGACGTATTCCAGAAGAGAATGCGGAAGCTTGCGAATAAATTGTGTATCTACAAATACCTTAAACTACATTATTCGAAACATTTCTCCTTCTCATAAACAGCGGTTAATTAGAACTATGGTACAAGTATTCTTAATAAGGGGCGGAAGTGATAGCTGTGCGCATGTACCGGAAACGATAAGAACTTTAAAGTATCTCTGTTGCGGTTGTTCCAAACAGCTTCCAATAACTTCGTAACTACGCCGATAGAGGCACAGCTTAGGGAAGAGAAATATGAGGGTTGCTCCGAAGGAAGTTGCTCTGTTTCTACACGTGTTCCGAGCACCACAGTTAGTAACGGCTTGCGATTGTTTTGCCGGCATTAACTTCTCTCAATTGGTATTTTAATAGGGAACTAATACTATCCCCCTTCCTTAAAGTGTGGTGGATGAATACCAATTACGTGTATGCATTAGATGAATCCTGTAGGTAACTAACATTCCGAAATACTTGATCTGACGTTCTTACAGCTGTGAATATGGGGTGTGCCGTCTTACAGAATGTAATGGCGTGTGACCAAAAGTGTCTGCACTGGTCTTCCAGATTGCATGTGATGACAACACAATGGACAGTAGTCAGCTTTCAATGCAATGTCCTTTCAGCCAACACAATTTCAGCTCGAAATGTTTCAAAGCGTACTACTACATAGTAGAAAATAATACATCATTTTTCTTCGTCTAAAGTAGGGATGCCCTTTTAGAAGTTTTCAAAATTGGGCTTGAAACTGACGTGGCAGTAAATCAGTGCTTGACATAGAGGACATCTGTAATGGATGCGTTGAAGTGTCTGAATCCCGAGAATGTGCTGACGTTTAACTTCTCTCCTATCTCTTCCCGAAGCTTCGGGTTGAGATCTCTGTTGCGATTATTTTTGTCTCTTTGGTCCCCAAGAGGTGGCATATTTCTCGCAAGTTCTATAAGATACGTTTTGTCCATTGCGCGCAGAGTCATGTGCTTACTTCTGCAGGTGTCTGGGCAGACTGTCGGCTAGAGTTGCTGGGAGATAACACGCCGGTCGGATCGGATTCAGTGTAGACGCTGCCATAAGCAATATAGAAGCCCATTTATATAGCGTGCGGCAGAAATGGTGTCTTCGTTGGAATGGGTTTATAGTCAAAAACAGTGAACTACTGAAGTTTCACTGATACCTTTACACTATTTTTACTCTATTTTATGTTATATGGTTAAGGATCTGAGTTCTAACATTTATGCATGTACCTGATGATGGCTCGGCCGAGCCGACACATATGTTATATTGACGCAACCTTAGAGTAAATGACGTAGTGTGCAAAAAAAAAATATATATATATACTGTGGTGTCTATGTGTGTTTATCATTACTGGCATTTCTCATGTGCTTCATTTGCACTTGCCTGGTTGTGTAAACAACCAGAATTACCGCTACAAGCACTCAAAAATCCACAAGAGCTCCTTCAGCGACCCCTTCACAGTAAGAAATTGACTGACAGATGTGGGATCGCATCTTTTGGTGTCTTTGGCCCATCCTGCCCTGAAGACAACGAAGATGCAGCGGTTATTGTGACATCCGAGCGCTATGTGGAAATGTTAGGCAACCTCTGTGAACCAGAGTTTCGCCGTCGTGGAACCGATCACTCTTCGGTATGGTTCCAACAAGATTGGGCAACAGCCCACACAGCAAGTGCATCAGTGAGTATTCTGGGAGAAATATTTCCACAGCGCGTCATTTTTTGTGGCGGTAAGTTCCATGGCCTGCGCGTTCGCCTGATCTCTCCGGTTGTGTTTATTTCTGATGAGGATAACTCAATCGTAAAGTTTTTATCTCTAAGCCTAGATCCATCGAGGAACTAAAGCAGAGAATAAAGGAAGAAATCGCAGCAATCCCGGAGCGGATGACTCGCCGAGTGATGGAAAATCGTCGAGAAAGATTGGGGCAGTATTTCAGAAATGGTGGGGGACATCTGAATGACGAAATTTTCAAACATAAAATGGCATGTACTGAGTTCTTTAGTGATAACAACTGTTACAGAAGAAGGTCAAACGTCATTGTGTTATTTGGTTTTGAAAACCGTCAGGATTTTCTGCCGCACCCTGCACTTACTTAACTGAAGTCTGTCCAGATTGTTGTGTTGTGTCGATTCTGGCTCCAATGTAGCCACAGCGAAAGGTGTAGGCCTTCGGCCGAGCTCTTGCTGGGATCGTGGGTTCGAATCCCACCGGAGGCATATATGTTTGTCTCTTGTGAGTGTCTGTTGTCAGGTACAGGTCTCTGCGAAGGACTGATCACTCATCCAGAGGAGTACTACCAAGCGTGGTGTGTCTAAATGAGTGTGATTTAGAAACCTCCAAAAGGAGGCGGCCTAGGCCCGATTTGGGCTGTTGCGCCACAGGGAAGGAAAGGAAAGTATCCTCATCATAAAGCCGTAATAATCAAACATCAGTATACACAGCGGGGTGTACGTTGCTGTTTCTATTTAGGTTATATAATTATTCCATTAGGCATTAAAATATTGAAAACTGGGGTGTTAACATTTGGACGTAAGTATAAGAAGTGCTAATTGATAAGCTTAAATTATTCGTAATTAATTCTCTTTGGATACATAATCAAGAGGCCGGTTTTGGCGTCTTGGGTACTGGCTGGACTGTCCGGGTTTCGAATTCCGGTGGGAGCAAGAGGATTTTCTCCTCTCTAAGATGTCCAGAGCGGCTCTGGGGTCCTCGCAGCCTCTCATTCAATGGGAACCGACGTTCGTTGGGGTGAAGCGCCTGGGGCGTGAAGTTAGCCACTCGCCTCAGTTTAGTCCCGAGGTTAAGAATGAGTGGAGCTATGCCTTTACTTCTCCGTATGACTTCATGGCGTTGACAGTTAAAACTTTAACTTTGACTACATAATCGATGCTGACAGAATCTCAGTTTAATGAGTGTCATAATATCGTGATTCCACAAGAAAATTTTTTATCATTTCGTTTGCAGTCTAATGAGATAAAGAGTAATTAGGTTAATTATACAGAAATATTTGTGATCGTTGTTTGTATGTTTGTGAAATTTAGTCATCCATCGTGATGAAATGTTCTAGGCTGAGGATTTTGAAGACCGGGTGCAGAGGAAAATATTTAAACATAAAGGATGAGAAGAAACGGAAAGCTGTATGAAATTAGATGACGAACAAGAGTCAAAATTTTTGCTCTCCAATCAGTTGTCTTCCCATTTCAGTTTAATGTAGGCGTGTTCAAGAAATTTTAACCTTTATAATGAAAAATATAGAATTCTCAAAACCAAAAGGGCCCCATAATTTACAAATAAGGGAACTGCTGTTGTGAAAGATATCTTCATAAAAGGTGAAGTTTTCCGTGTGCACATCATGAAGGCATACGGGTCGGGGGGGGGGGGGGTGGAAGAAATACAGCTCCACTCCTTCTTAACCTCGGCACGAGATAGAGGTCAGTCGGTTTACTGCCGATAATTAACGCCGGTTTCCATTTAACAGGAGGCTGAGTGGGCCCCAGAGCTCTTCTGGACATTTTGAGAAATAGAAACATTTCTTACCCCCCCCTGGATGCGAGCCCCAGATCGTCCAGCTTCTAACCTAGTCACTAATAGCGACTGCCCTACTGCGGGTGTAAGAGATGCCTTCGTTTGGGTATGATTTTTATTTTTTAGTAAGCAAATAATTATATTGTAAACAAGTAAAACACCTTCTGTGAAGAGATGTTTCTACTCTTTACCAGACCGTTAGGGACATCAGTACTCTAAAGTTTGCTTCCTATAAGACTGAACGTTTGCTATGTTTCTGTTATATATTAAACGTTTGAAATGTATAATCACTTTACCTTTTCGTTATGTATATTTCAAACAGAGATCACATCTAACAAAGAACACTTGTGTGGAGTCAATATAGTTATTCTGTAATCTAATAGTGTTTTTGATGAGCTTCGATGGTGCTAGGGTAGTGACGTCAGCAAGATTAACAATAGCAATAGGTAACGTCTGTCAGAGAAGGCATTGTATCTGCGCATTGTGAGTAGGAATATACAGAGCGAATCTCGTTACATGTACCATTAGGGCTACTGGGTTATTAAAGGGGTCAGTGGATTTGTTGTAGTTCACCTGGCCGTATTGGCATTTACTGATTAGCCACATAGAAAATATTTATTCTGCTTGGAACTGTGACACAAATATGTCAATGATGTGTGAAGCAGAGTTATATTTGTAGTGGCAGTAACGCACTGAAAACCAGGGGCGTGTTGTTGAAAGATTAACTTAAGTGTGCATAATGCTGTTTCAGTTCAAAAGAGCAGTGTTATCAAACACGAACACTTAATCTTTATAGCCTCTTTTCAGCCATTGCTGCCTGTTACTTTTAAGGTAACTTACATTGTATTGTAAGGGAGTTACGTTCGAGTCGTCAGTGAATTTTTGTTGGAAGTACTTCTTCGTACAAAACATAATTGTAGTATTGAAATATTACCGTGTTTCACAACGAAATACTCAGATTTGTGTCAGTTGGCACTTAATAAAATTAAGTAAATCGAACACTGTAACACCTGGATGAACATTTGATCCCTTCACACCCCAAGGCCTTACTTTTATTGCATTCAACTTCAATATTAGCATAACAAGAAACTTGCTGGGAAGTATTGTACTTCGGATGAAATTGTTATCGCAACATTAGTTAAGGTGACGTGCTAATAAATGAGGAAGAAACAGAAATAAAGGGAGACTTTGATATAAATAAATAAATGTGTTAGGTGTGTAACATATTTCTGTACCGTGTGTAGTTTATCAATTTGGTCGAAACATGACGTGTGAGCAGTATTATTTCTTAATTACTAATTTTTTGTATAAAAACATGAACGCTATTATTTCATTGAAGAGAAATTCTTTCATATTTCAGGTAATTAGTATAATCTCATTATTTGCGACGGGCAAGAACTCTTCGAAATACTTGTATTTGTTGAAGATATGACGCCCTCTATTCTGAATGATGCACACCGAATTTTCAGAAGGTTTGAGAGTAGACGATGTTGATGAATGACGTAGTATGTTTCTCTTAATTGTGGGCGTACATCTACCAGACTACACAGCATCGCGTTCCAGAAGGCGCTAATATTCATAGTCACAGCTGTCAGAACATAATATCTCACAAACTGGCACCTATATTGGTCATAGTCACGGCTGTGGGGACGTCATATCTTACAAGCCAGTACCTGTATTGGTCATACCGTTTTCTGGACATCGTATCTCCAGTAGCTCTAATGGTCATAGTCATGGCTGTTAGGTCATCTTAATTAGTAGCTGTAACGGTCCTAGTTACAACTGTGCTGAAATCATATCTAACAGCGCAGTGCTTCTAATTGTCATCATCACCGCTGTTAGAACATCATATCTCACAGTCCAGGACCTCTAATCGTTCACCGCTGTGAGGACATCATGTCTCAAAACCAGTAGTTCTAATTTCTGTGTGGTTTGACGTCTCTTGTTAATATGGCCTGACATTTACGTCACAATAAAAATTAGTCTAATAACCTAGAAATGCACGTGAAAATGTGTCATTGAACTGCCTAGAACAATAGCTTATCGTGCGTTTTAATGTGCAGACACTCGTGTTCTGTGCTGTCCGAATGTGCGTGCACGGATATTTTGAGTAGCTGAGATAATGTAAATGCTGATGAAGATATGTACAACTGAAAGAGGGAGGGGGCGGACGAAGCTAGAGAAAACCTCGTAATTTAGAGATCCGTAATTTCTATTGGTCATGATTTATTATTAAGGATATAAAATCAGCGGAAATGAGATGTGAATACAAACCGCATGATATAAATGAGGAAATTATACGCGTGTATTAGTCGGTAAACATGAAAGTAAAGGCCACTTGGAAGAGGTGAAGAGAGAAATATATGAAAGTGGATGTTACGGAAATAGAAAGAATATGAAGATATTAGGTTTGCTGTGACATGCAATAGAATCGATTGGCTTGTTCATGTGAACACGGTACTAAGGTAAGGCAAGGCAGCAATAAATGAAGGTTTGTAAAACAAATTTGCATACCAAAATGTATCAGCTTTGATCCAAGAAGTGGCGCCAGTAATGTCTAGCGTGGATTTTTAGAATTAGCTAATGAGTCTATAGCGACTATAGGTACTTGGAGTGGCGAATGCATGCCGTTTGTAGTTACGAAGCAGAAATTTTAATATGAAAATTTTGTTTACGTATCTGTTTAACGTAAAAATATTGTAAACTTTCGTATAGTATTTCTATATATGTATGCGGTTAGCGTAGTGGGTGGTAATTAGGCTGCGGGTTATACGACTGAGTAATCGTGGTTCGATTCCCAACAGGGACAGGCGATTTATCTCCTCTCGAAAATGCCCAGACCGGCCCTGCTGCCCACTCACCCTGCTATTTAGTGGGTACCGTGTATATAAATGGCCGGGGCGTGAAGCTGACCACTCCCCTCCACCTTGCTCCGAGATTAATGCATGGTACTCTATACCCACTCTAACGCTTGCCTTCATAGGGAGCACAGGGAAAATGTAACTTAATGTTCCGATATTTTGACTGAGGTAAGAAGTAAATCGATAGCACGGATAAGAAGTGTAACCCAGACTTTCCTCCTGTAAAACGTAGTACATCATTTTCTAATAGCGAATTCGTTGAAGTAGTGTCTTTCTTTCGAAGCTCATAGCTCAGCGTTCAAGAAATTTATCCCCTTTTTTGGAAGTCGGATGTGCATTATAGTGTCCAGAAAAACCTGCCACTGGTCCCTCTCCTGAGCCAGATAAATCCTGAATTCTTTGCTCTTCTGGGATGTTACGCAGCGTGTGTTGGTAGCTAGTTACCAAGTCAGTCCAAGAATAACTTGTACTACTTGACCCATGAAGGTGGGATCGATACGTTGTCCCGAAACGTCGGTAATTACCAATCTACGCTGCGTAATATCCCAGAAGAGCGAGGATCTGATTTAAACCGCGGCTGAAGCCTGAAATCACGCAGATTAATCCCGTACTTACTATCTCTTCCTATGTCTGTACGGTTAGTTTTAATTTAATCCTCCATCTATGCCTCTGTCATTGTGGGGTTTCCTTATCTTTAGTTTTTCAGACCAAAATGTCGTTGATTTGGTCAGTCTAATAAAGCGTTGTGGAGGATACAGGGTATGCGAAACTCCTCATTATGAAATTTTCTCCACCATCCTATCACTCTAGTCTATTTAGGTACAAATAATCTCCCAAGCAAACAATTCCGGAAGTTGCTCAAACTGTGTTGTTCCCTAGGAGCAGAAGTCACACTCCCAGGCGAGTAACTCTTGTGTGTCTGCAGCCCAGGCTCTCTCTGCTGACGGTAATGCACTTTATGTCCTGGATTTGTCCTGACAGTTACACAAAGCAAGTTACTTTTGCAGGCTGTATCAAACGTCGCTGCTTTATACGCCACGTTGGGCATTTCAGCGTTATCGCCTACATTTTTATGAATTAAAGTCCTTATAAAATGAAGGGAAGGTATAAGAATAGTACGGAGACAAAAGTTTACTAGACTGGAGCTCCAGTAGTGCTGTCCTGTAACAAACGTACCTGTCACAAAGCAAAAGTATATTTGAGTTGCTTAGTATTATACAGCATCCGATACTAAATTCTCAAAAGTTATTTAAGCGAAAATTGGCGAATATGACGCGAGCGCCTAACGCATGTCACACTTGACGCAGTTTGAGGTTTAAGTATCCCAACGTAATCACAGTAAGAGGAAAAATTACACAAGGACGGGCGATTCCATTAACGTAGTTAAGTGAAACGAAGGCATTTCTTTCAGAAGCAGCTAAATTTAGACTACCAAAACAGTTTTTAGAACCTCTATGAGGGTTCGTACGGACGTTACACAGTTTCACGGCAAATGTTAGTGTTAAAACGTTGCCCAAAAAATGTCCGGTAAAAAATATTTGCCCACCGATTCAGTTTATGATTTGTATCCTGGTAAACAGCCTGCGTGTGTTTGAATGGCTGACTAACGCAGCTGTGTTTTTTTACCTTTGTAACAGTTTACTTCTACTTTAGCAATTAAAACAATGATGATAATTAATTGCCAGCCACAGTGCATACATGCCTATATCTTCTCCGCTGCATAAGCTTTCTCTTCAACTGGGAGCCGAGTTTTTGCAGCTTCTTCTGTATAGAGCCTAGTAGGATATTGTTCTTCCAGTTGTCAGTAGAGTAAAACAAGAAGATAACGTTGTGAACTTTAGTAATGAGGGAATATTCTGTAAAGGCATTATTATTGCTAAATTTGTATCGCGAATGATATCGCAGCGTTTTTAAAAGTATATGGGTAACAGAAAGATAGCTAGTTTGGTATAATATAGGTAGCTCCGTCAGTATAGCGACTGGGCTACAGGCTTGATGATCGGATAATCTGAGTTCCTTTCCTGGCGGGTCGGAAGAATTTTTGGCCTTCGTCATTGTGCCTAGACCTGCTTTGAGGCCCACCCATTGTCATGTCCGATGTGTGTGCGGTCTGTTTCTCTTTGTGAACCGATGCAAGCGTGGAGATAATCACTTATCTCCGTCTAATCAGAATAACTGGAGCTATATCTTTAGTCATTGCCGTTGAGAATCAGACACTTTAGTGTGTACTCGGATCCAAATCCTTCAATACTCGAGATGGAGGTAGCACAATTTTCCTAATCGTCTGTGTCAACCTACAAAACTATACAGGATACAATCCTGTTCTTTCCCAGAGAAGTAATCAGTCACGGCCAACTTTTCTGTTAGTTCTTTTACTTTTGGGCTACCAAGGTTTCGGTTTTTATGGAGCTATCATCAGGCTCCACGTATACAAGAACAAGCAAACTCTATATAGTTGTAGGGTAAGGCCTTACCCTACAGTTATGTAGAGTTTGCTTGTTCTTGTATACGTGGAGCCTTTTCCCTACAACTATGTAGAATTTGCTTGTTCTTGTATACGTGGAGCCTGATGATAGCTCCATAAAAACCGAAACCTTGGTAGCCCAAAAGTAAAAGTACTAACAGAAAAGTTGGCTGTGACTGATTACTTCTTTGAGAAAGAACAGAATTGTATCTTGTACTTAAACGCCAACTGGGATGATGAACATTAAGTTTAAAAATATACAGCGTTAAAATCCAGAAGCGTCCTAAGGCAACACCTTACACTCTCCCTTCTGTTTTACACTAATGCTCCTTCCGTGAATATACAAAGCACTACCCACACAGTGCTACTGTGTTTAGAACTTACATCTGCTGCATTAATACTGAGAGTGTCGACATTTGATAGAGATACTGAAGCCTGCTTATACGCTGTATGCCTTAAGCACAGTGTTATTAAAGAAGGAAAAGTCGCTCTCTCATGTCAGCTGTTGTATGTAAGAAATTATGTTTGTATATGCTATTCCACGCTGGCAGTATTGTGATAAATTTATCTAACCAAAAATAAAATTACGTATCAGTGTAACTCAAACAGCTGACAGTAATGGTTTCAACGGAATGCGAGGGGAGAGAAAATTTATGACGAGCCCATAAAGGAGCGCTACTTAGGCGCAGGGCAATGTTAAGCCTCATTTAATATAACTAGTGTACATAAAAGAGTGATGCGTGATTGGTTATTTACTACAAAGGAACGGGTGTTACAAAGTGATAAGCTCATCGATCCTAAGGAAGAATATTTCTCTCACTCTTCTCTTTCCATTATGCAACTATAAGAAGTTAAAAAAAGATTTACTATCCTACTAGCACCGTTCGATTGTTGAATAATTCATCGGCGAGATGTTCCCTTAGCGCGGGTCACTGACTGAGGGCGGGGCGCCAGACTCCTCGCGCCTTGTGCTCCAACGTGTGGCGGTACCGAAGTTGCCAGGTCGGAGTGCAGAGACATTATCGACCCTCAGAGTGTCGTTTGTATCTCTGCTAGTACATACTTCAAAACTGGATGGTGAGGTTGTAGAAATTAGCAGTTTATGCTAGGATCATTGACGTGTTATCGATGATTTTAATTTGCCAAAATCATACAACATCAAATGGTGGGATGATACTGTGTTAAGAATTGGAAAGAATGTGGAAAGTAGCGGGCTTTTTGTCATGATTTTAACCCGAAGTCTGCTGCAAAATGCACAGTAGAAATGCTGACCACTTGATGTCGGCGTTTGGTAGAAGCTGCTAACGAAATTAATGGAAAAAATTTATTCTTGAGATCCTACGAACCACTAAACTAGTAAAAAATCTCTTTCCCCACAATTTTTATGAATCCAAATAAGCCATCCAGAAGACCCTGTCATAAACCACGTAAATTCAGTTCGCATCGCCAAAGTTATTTATTTTTTTCCATTTTGGTAACATTTTTACTTATACGACTAAGCATCTCAAATATCTTCTTTGGTTCAACTTTTCTGACTGAACTGTTAAGTTTTACATTTCGCATCTCCCCGACAATCTTCTTATATAGTTTTCCTTTATTTGATTAATACAGTGTCATTTTTGAGGTAGTTAATATTTGTTCGAAGGGCCACGACGTCCCCCTTCCTGTATGTAACCAGCAGATTATCATATCCACCAGATCCTGTCACTGGTATCTGACTTTGCAGTTGAAATCCGTCCACAACGTCAAAGCCACTTCGTTCAAGTCTACTTTAACTGTATCATTCCACCAACTTTTATTCCTGTTAACTGCTTTTTAGAGCCTCATCTTATTGAATTAAAGTAGGAGGTGAGGTGGTCTGCGGCAGTGTAACGTTTTTATCAAATTTCCTGACAATAGTGCTGTTATTTGGAAAGCTGGAAAGAGGAAGACAGTCTGCCTGGCTATTGCATAAAACAGTTAACTTCCGTAAGAAGGAAAGTAAGCTGAAATTAATTCTGGTAATGTTGTTAGTTCTGATGGCCAGTTTAACGCATTATTGCAAGAGAATTACGAGTGATAGGCCTATTGCCACAATATAGAAATATTTTTCATTTGTGGTACCCTACTGTTTGCAGCTATAAATGTGTAGCTGAACGTCTTAGTACATTCTTGTTAAAGTTTATGATCTGATTTCTTAACCGTCCTACTTGTCTCCATTGTATTTGTCCATAACCTGGAAAGTACTACAGAATTCAAGTTGAAATTGCAACAGGATTTGCATCAGACAGTAGACTATATTAGTTCAGTTTATTTTGGAGCTGTGTATAAGCTAAACTGATTCTTCTACTATATATCTATTTTATAATACATGTGTATGTAACTTTAAACCACACACGTTATAATGGTACTTAATCTTATACGTATTCTCATTATTACCTTGTCTCCTATAAAATTCAAAGAATTAGAAATTAAGAAACTAATTCATTGAAATAATTTAGTTGATATTAAATCCAATTAGGAACTTATTTTTCGTGATTGTTTAATAGCCCTTTTTCTGGTTTTTTCTTGTGTGATTACCGGCCATGTAGATAGGATTATGCCATTAGAATCACATTAATTTTTTGTATCTCGTAATAGGAGGTGTAAGATGAGTGCAGTTAATTTTATTTTTTGCCAGTACCTTTAAAAGTAAGGAAATATACGCAGCTCTGGCGTTTTCGCTCGCTTCTGTTTATAATCAACTTCAAAATCTTAAACTAGTAAGGTTATAATGAGCGTGGAATATATGTTTCAGTTTGTTATACAACATTAAGTTAGAATATTTTTCTTTTCATATTTAGCGATCTTGACCAAGGATGGAAAGGCATTTTGATGGACGTGCGTACTGCTATCCTGGAGTCATACATTCGGAGAGGCAGACTCAGAGAACCACGAATATGGTGCTTTTCTAAGCGAAACCACGTATTTAGTAGTTAGTTATTAAAGTTTCGGTAGAACTTGCTGGTATTATCTTCAAGACATAAGGGACTCCTGCCCTGACGGTTAAGGCGGTAGGTTCCACCCAAACATTGGTAACTATCTAAAAACATCCTACACTGTGCCACAAATGAGAAGACCAGTCTTGGTTCTCACCGTCGTGAGAAACTAACATCTCACATTTGGCATACTAATGGGCGAATTTTTGCAAATTTCTTTGTCAACACTCCAAGAATGTGGACATCAAAAAGCTTAAAGTACTTGTGGCTTTATTAACATTCAACCATCCAGCATATTACGAAGGAGTATGCCGTTATACTCTTCGCAAGTCTTCTCGTGACTGTGTAAGAAGGAAGCGTCGTGCTCTAAGGATGCTGAAAATATCCATAGAGAGACTTGCGATTCTGCGTGCGTGAATTTAGGCTTCGTAACAAGTAACAAAACCATTTTAGAATTTAAAACTTAACTTAAGAACTCGTTATTTGGAAGGGAGGATTTTACACTAAGTTTTTAAAATTTGTGTAGCAAAATATAAATTGAATTGAGAAATTGTAATTAAACATTAGAATTCTCTAATTCAGGGATAACGTGTGAGAGATTTTATGTATTGCTGTTTATACAGCATTAAAACGTTTAAACTTCTCACATTCATCGCGGATAACAGGTTAGAGAGGGTATCCTATTTATTTGACCTTGATTCTTTTTTTTAGAAAGAAACTACATATTTCTGTAAGAAGCATAAACACAATGATAAAGACCGTGCAGATAAAGTAACGTGTTAAACATTTAATGCAGGAATACAAGGCAATAAAGAATCGAGTTTCTGGACCATCTATTCTCTTCAAATTTTGGCTGTAGTGATACAGAGACTGCTTTGCATGCCTAACAATGTTTATGTAAGGTTTAGTTCAGGAAGGAAGTTGTGTGATTTGTTTGTTCCTACTTGTTATGTTTAATTTTTCTTTTTTTCTTCCTCTTTTGTTTTACGATTTGTAGTATAACATTATTTCTTCAAGAGACAGAAAAGTAAAAGCATTAGAATCGCACAGCTGGACATATAAGTTAGAAATGAATGTGGGTAAAATGTAGTCATTTTTAGACGGTTCCCTGGTTTCGCCCTCTCGTCCTTCTGATAGTAACACCATAAAAGTGAAGACGTTGGAATTGGGAGAAGTCGTCGTATGAAGTAAGTGCCGCCGAAATTTATTTACTGATTAATGGTCAAGCGCATGATTTCGAAAGATAATTTTTGGTTTTTACAGCAGGAGGATTGATTTCATGCATTTAACTCGGGAGGACTGAATGTTGAGGATAGTCGCAGCTTTGAAGTTGAGAAGCCTCACGACATTTGCTTAAAGACAGAGGACAAAAAAGAACCCCTGCGTCTTTCTCCTTTTTTTGTGTTCTGTTTCCTGCCACTAAACTAACAGAGAGTGTAGATCTAGCTAGTAGAGAACCCCATCGTGAGACTGCGTGTGGTAGCAATGGTGTTTGGAGTGATGGCAAGTTTTGCGGCGAGTCATCGAATGCACTCTAAATTCTTACTCCAGATTTTACTTTAATGACTTGGGCACAGGAGCTACTTAATTTCTTCATTTTGGAGTTAATTTTATTTGTTATTAGAGGTTCTAAGATAATTTAAAAAAAGCAGCCGTGTCATGCGCGAAAAGGGGTGCAATGTCAAATAATGATGCCATTACAACACAGATTCAACATATTATTTATTTTATAATTTGTCTTGTACCACAGTTTTTGCTATGTAAGACAGCTGAAGATGGTGTGTAAGACCGAAACATGTCGGGTGTATTAATGGGCAATATACAAATATATGTACTGAGTCTGTGTCGTGCTGTACTGACATCATTATTTACCACTATATTAAGAGTGAATGCACAACGGGATGGATCACATTAAAATTACTGAAAAGGGGGTAGTTTCTATAGTTAATAATTGTAATTTATTCAACTCTTGAAGTAAACAATGTACTAATTATGAATTTTAATACATTTCTTGGTATGACGCTGTGTATTTTAGCTGAAAATAACCGACATTTCGGAGTAACCTGCTGCACAGTTTTTAGTGCAGAGAATTGGGGCAGCATGTTCTTCCGAAACATGCGTACTTACTTATTGGTTTGTAATACGTCGCATCCCACAGGATGGTGATATTCATGCCACTGCTCTGAAGGTCTCAGATCTCGAGAACGTAACGAGAAAATGTCATGTTCAGGTAGTAATGACGTGTGCGAAAGGTTTGTTTCTGGTTAAGTGAAACGTGTAAATACCGTGACCACTGCGTCTAGGCAGCCTACCGTGTGCGACGTGATTCGAGCGTGGATTGTGACTGTCAAACGTCCCTCCCTAGAGCAGTGTCCACCCCAATCAGCACAAACATGGCAACATGCAAACTGCAGCACTCACAAAATTCACTTTGTCGGACACAATCGTGAAGCATGTTCCTGAATGCCAGTATTCTGTAGCAGTACGCGGCATCCCGTAGTTCTGTAATGGGCTTAAACTGAAAACAAGTTTAAACTGGTTTAGTTTGGCTGTGTCCATTTCCCTACACTGTCATTATTTGAGACACCATATTTTATTTAAATTTATATATGATTTACAGATGAAAATTTTATTAGCTCATATTTTATAGCGTCGAATGTCTAATGAATAGTGAATAGGGATGGATGCGGAGCAAAGGGATAATTGCATAATTTAAGGCACAGTACTAACAACTGGCTGACGATACTGAGAAAGATCACGTAAAAGTCCTTACCTTAAAAGGTAGATTGGAGGCAAGGTAGAGGTTTGAGGAGTGAAGAAGGTGAAGTAAGTCATGATAGGTGGTCGGTTGGCGCATGCAGCTTAGAAACCTCATACCTGAGACGAAACCTTGGAACTTCTCTACAAGAATTTCTGTGGTGTGGGGAAGAGGGATTGTTTGGGGGGACGTTATGTAAATCTGCTGTTCCAAAACATTTCGATTACGAAGACCCCTTCTTAATTTCAACATAATTTTGCGAACTCCCAAGTGCTAATATTTAAACTTTGACGCTTCCGGAGTGTAAGAGTGGGGCCGGGATAGCGTAGCCGGTGTAGCAATTCACGACGCGCAGGACGGTCCGGGGTATGAATTCCGTTGAGGGGCAAGGGATCTTACTCTTCACCAAAACCCGTCCAGACAGCCCTGGGGCCAACCCAGCTTTCTGAAATGGGTACAGAATCTCTTTTCCGAAGGCAAAGCGGCCGGGGCATGGCGCAGACCATCCATCTCGCACTAGCGCCGTGGTTAGGACGGAGTATAGCCATACCGATGCTCCCCCTCCGTGCCGCACGGCACACCATATGGAGAAATTTAAGAATTGTGGTAGCTATAAGGCCCTTTCAGAATTGACGAAGGCGTAATAAAATTGTGCCTTTGTTATAATTTACTCTTCTACGGCTTTTATTATTTTTACACAAATTCTTCACACACACTGAAGTTACTTGTTCAGCTAGTGGATTAAGTACTTGGCTTCGTATCACACTTTGCAGTAACCAGTTTAGCGACTATGGTCAGGGAGAACAGTTCTTGAAGATTCTGTAGTTCCGGGACATGATGCTGTGTAGATTGACCTCCAAACTGAGGATAGTACTTCGACTAACCTGAAGATGGAGGCAGGAGGCTGCTTGGAAACGCCGGTAGCCGTATACCACTCTCCACAGCGTTCTAGCAAAAGTCTTGAGCCTTCATCAGCACCGCAATGAGCACCTGAAATATGAAAGCATTTCCTGGAAAACTTAATATATGCGTAGATACACAGGAAGTTCAACGCCTTCTACGGCGCCAGCACGCTCATTATCTTATTCACAAGGGTTATTTAATGTCAGTTTTCGATAAAATGTGATGAGAATTAATGCTCTGTGTGCGTCTTCTTCTGGGACGTAACGCCGTTTAATCCAGTAGAAATTTACAGATGACTCGGAGAAACGTGTCCTTCCAGTTTCAGAGTAGAAACAGGGGAGGCACGTTCCTAAAAGTCGGTAAATTTCTACGAAGAATGCAGAGGTACCACATCCAGGGCCTGAATAACAGAGCAGCTGCCCGAATTCTGTAAGAAACGCTAAGATATCACGGAAATATTCGCAAATATGGTGCTAGTGAATTCAGGCTTTACACAAGCGAAGGAATTTCGTCGAAATTTGGGGACGCGCCATGAAATGTTTTGCCAGACCTGTCCCAGGATGGAAAAGTTTAAAGAATATCGGTTCGAAGGGCCCGAAATTATTAGCCTTCCCGGGCCGCCCACATATCTCGGGCTGGCCCGAATCACATCCAGGAGACATTATTCTTGGCTTGGGGATCACTCGCTGTGTCAATAAGATGCACAGTTCAGAAAATTAATTTCTACAAGAAGTTCCATATCTATTATTCATGAAAGTTGACTTCATCTCGCCGCTGGTTTCCTTTGAACGTTTAAATCTGAGTCACCTTCTACACTTTCTCTCATCCCACTGCTCAAAACTGGTCCTGCTAACTGACAGACAGCTTCTGTGGGAAACTCTGGCGCGCAATCCTGGTAACTTCATGGGATTAGGTCTGTGTCTGACGGAGGTCAGTAAAGCTGATTAGAGGTCCGGAGACTGTAACTACGGCGTCAGTGGCCTTGCTGAGTAGTCAAGTTTGGGAACGGGGGGGGGGGGGGGGGGGACGGTGAGTGTGAGGTTCGTCCAGAGCGGCGTTGGATATGTTGCAGTCAGAAATACAGCACCACTCTAAAGTTTCCACTCGTTACACCATCAAAATGAACCCAATTCACGGAGCGAACAGTAAGTTTTGAAATAGACTTATCCAGTACTACCACCACGACCACGAAGGGAGTAGGTAGGTAAGTAATGGGTGGGTCCGAATGTCGAAACTCAGCAAGAGAGTTAAGCTTATTGTCACCGATAACGCTGGCTCCGGTTCTAAACAAGTAAAACATAAAACCCACAAAACCTTTTAAGACGAAATATCTGAAAGACGAAATTAATGAGACTGAAACCAAAAGACAGTACAGTATTATCAGAGATTTCATAAATGCATAAATGGCTGTGGGAGAGAAATGCGTGCAGAGGTTTGGCAGAACAGTTTAAAATTGACGACTTGGAATACCTCGGTATCTATGGGAGGATAATATTAGAATGGATCTTAGAGAACTAGGATGGCAGGATGTAGACTTGATTTGTCTGGCTCAGGATAAGGAAAAATACGGTTACGAACTTCCGGGTTTCCCATAATGTGTCATACGCGTCATATTGTCTAGTGTTACTGGAGCGCACACTTTCCACTCTTACACCCTGGTGGCTTTAGATATCTCTTACAGTAAATTTGAAGTTTCTCGTGCGCTTAATTAAGCATTCCGTTATAAAGACTTATGGGGGAGTGTAGGTATAGCTTCACGCATAATTAACCTTGACGGTATGTGGTGGTGAGTGGTAAGTTTCACGTCCTGGCCGTTTTACCTTCTGGGCAAGAGCCCACGTTAACGATTTGGAAGGAGAGTGGGTTGCCCCAGAGCTGGTTTGGAAGCTGTGGAGAAGAAAGAGTGTATTGTGCTTATCGAAAATCGAACCACAATTAATCGGTTGCAGAGCCCGTAATATACTAACTACGCTGACTGAGCTGTACTCGCACTGTACGTCTTAAGACGGAGACCGGGTTACCTCCGTCGGTAAAGTGCAGTGTTTCCCCAACCCTTCGTGGACGAACCCCTGAAATAATTTTTCACATCCAGAGGAACCCCTGCCCATGAAAACGAAAACAAAACAGAGTCAATTGGTAACGCGCGGAGATTACGCCAGTTCTGTCAATTGCCGTACAAAAATTCCTGCAATATTTCGAGGGATACTTTATGTTCTTCGCTGTATTTCAAATTTTTTATTTACTTATGTCACGATTTCTTGCCGAACCCTGAACAATTTTCTGCGGAACCCTGGATGGGGAACACTGATATGGTGACTTGAGATACGGCCTGGACGACCGAGGAATCGTGCTGCATTCCCTGCAGGCTATAAAAGATTTTGAGTCGTCCAAAAGCGTCCAGACGTATCTGGAGCCCAATGAGCCTCTTACTAAATGAGTTCCGTGAGTATAGCGGTCTGGGCCGCAAGCAGATCACTCAAGTCCATCTACTTCTGAGGCTAAGAAAGAGTGGAAATGTACTGTCATTTTGCATTATGTCTTCGTGGCTTGCACAGGGATAAATTTACCTTTACTTATACCTACGGGTAAAACATGCATGATGTGAGGAATGAAGCCCTTTGCGCCACCTCAGTTCAAAACTTGGGACTGGCCTCTGAGAACGAGTGTTCCCTAGCAGCAAACAGCTGATGTGTGGCTGCAGAAATAGGCATGATCGTCAGTTCGAATCAGTGGACCATTCCGGCGTTCAATTACGCGAATCTGATGAGGACCACTACGTAACTTACAACGTGTTCTACCCTCCTACCCTCTCCTGTTTCCCTCTCAGGCTCTTCCCCACCATTCACCACCAATCTCCTCTACAATGATTTTATGTATGATGTGCTCATTTGCAGTGCTGCAGATACACCACAAACTTGTTCCGCATACGGGAAGAACATAAGTGAGCAGGTCGTGCTTCCGAGTTAACAGAATCAGGTACAATATTCTCCTACTGTGGGGACCAAATCTGCTGTCTCTAAATTAACAAATCTATCAGTCTCGTTGGTATCCTACCTAAATTGTAGTATAATTGAAGCTATTCCGAGCTCATGGTAAGGTCAGCCATTTTCTGTTACATCTGGGGCTCTTATTCAATTTAACTCCCCAGTGGGAAGGTAACATAATCATTAATGTCATCAAGAAATATCTCATAAACTACCTTATGGAAACCGAAATTTCATTGCCGTGTTCACACGAGTGCCACATGTTCATATTTTTAGCCAAATCAATGCAGATTACATATTTACTTTTCATTTCTGTAAGTTCTCTGAAATATTACACTTATAAAATATCTACACTTCTGAAGTGGACGCTGCCCGTCAGATTTTGTCGATGTAATGCTGTCTTCTCAGTGCTGAACGCTGTAAGCATGCAAGTATTATCCCTAATTTGATCATCGCAGTAACATTTTTTTGCCCGACCAAAATATCCGTGTGGTTGAAGAAGAACACTGTCTTATACAGCTTGAAAAATAAGGTTATGGGTTGGAATCTCCCCTGGGGCATGAACGTACGCCTTTATTTTATATTTGGTTATATTGTTATACGCAGAAAAGGCTTAATTTATTTGGCTGATCCAACTTTCAAGGTGCTGTAACAAATGCATTATAAACAAGATATATAGGCCCGGGAAACCGGAGGTCCTGGGCTGTGTGGTCTGTGGAGCCTTGCAGAGAGATCGTGAGGAAGTTTAGTTTTAGTAAATGCAACAAATTCTGAAATACTTCACTGTGTAGATTTCTGCGGCTATTTCTTACTTTTTGTGTCTGTGCTGTAGTCGCTAGTAGCATTAGTGGAGTGTAACAATGTGTAATGCAGAAGTAAATACGGTTGTTGTCACTGCTCACTACTCGGGCGTAACCCATCAGCCACCAAGAGCCACTGGCCCCTGTCACGCCATCTGCTCACTCCAACCTCTTGCCACACATGTCTTATCGGGATCAGGCCGCAATCCTGCATTGTCATCTAATCCAGATGCATGAGTACACAACGTCTCTTTCAGTCGTGTCACAGTATCAACGAAAGCAGCGAACAGTTCCTTACATATGTAGCTTGCCCAGAAATCACTTCCCCATATTTATTTTCTTGGCCTGTAACGAAGCTAAGATCGTGAGATTTTGGATTAAACAAATTTGAGCTTTGCGACATGTATGTACAAAGTAGTAAACGTTTCTGACACACAGCACCGCTGCAGCAGAGCCTGACAATGAAATCGGTCAATGATGTACGGTACGTACAATCAAGTGCAGTGACAGAATTACTTTTTGACTAGAAAGAATCAGTGAGAAAAAGACAGAAACGTCTTTGTAGTGTTTGGTGAAGTGTTGCGGTCGACAGACGCACCGTTGGTCGCTGGGTGAAAGGAGTGACGGCTTCCGAGAAAGAAAAAGCAGCGGCCCGTGTTTCAGCCTCGCTGAGGCCGTCCTGTCACAGCTGCTGGTCTGGAAATGCCGCAGCATGTTGATATCGTCGTTCGCGAGGATAGACGCAGCACAACCCGACAACTAGCGCTCAGTCTTCCAAACATAAAAGAACGTGTTACTCCCACCATTCGAGATCTTGGATAATCGAAGTTGTGCTCCAGGTGGGTTCGCCGAAGCCTTACAGTCAAACACAAAACCGACAGAAAGGCCGTTTCTTTCGAGCTTTGGCACGTTTTGAAGGTGAAGTAGAGACCTTATCCGGGATTATTACAGCAGATGAAACCGGGTTCCATAATTTTGAACCGGAGGCAAAAAAGCTGTCCGTGGGATGGCATCATCCTCAATATCCCCGGAAGAAAAAATTCAAAGTCTCCATCAGCGGTCAAGATCGTGATGACTGTGGACTGTGAAGGGGTGAGTCTTGTGGATGCAATGTCGAGAGGGGAGACAATTAATTGCGACGCCTACATGAAGACGCTGGCAGAAATCAGGAAGCGTTTCACACGAGTTCGGCCTCACAAGAATCCAACAGAAGTCTTGCTTCAGCATGACAATGCAAGGCCGCACGCAAGCTTGAAGACTCAGGAAGCCATCACAAAATTTGGTTAGGCAGAATCATCCCATCCACCCTACATCCCCGATCTCGCACCGTCAGATTTCCAATTATTTGGAGCTATGAAGGATTCAATCCGCGGTAAGAAGTATGAGATTGACGATGTGATTCGCGCAGTGAGAACTTGGCTACGCGAACAGGACAAGGCACTGTACAGACAAGGCACAGAGACACACGCGTTCCTCATTGGCACAAGCCCGTAGAAGTGGACGGAAACTTTGTGGAAAAATAGGGTATGGAGTCAAACTTTCATCTGCTGTGTAATTTTCATGATGTCGGAATAAATATTTACTGAGAAAATGTAAGGCCTAATATTATAGTCAACAAACTAGATGCTCTGTGAAAATATGTTATGATTGAAGAAGTATGAGTTAGATTGGAAATAACTGTGTATATGATTGCGTCTACTAATCTGTGTTTCAAAACGTCATACATATCATTTAATAATGGCGATTAACTTCGGAATAAATTTTCTGCCCACCCTATTCTGCAGAATCATTAGACTGAACATAAAATTCTGTGATACCAAATGGTAAATTACTGGTAAATGTCATTACATCCAGTACCGAATATCACATGTGTATAACGAAGCAGCGTGAAAAAATATTGATATTTTAATTTTACGTAATGTAACAGAACGAGAAGGCGTTCCATGTGGTGTAATTAAAAATACATTACCCTGCCAGCATCACCTTTCAGTAACATTACCTGTTGAGATAGATGCAAAAATTAACCACTGCTATTAACGTGAAAAAACGTGAAATATTTTGAAGATTACTTCCTGAGTTATTCCTCAAATTTGGCTTCATTCTCGATGGATTCGTGCATCCTTTCATGTCGTGTTCGCGGAGCCATATTCATTATTTCTGTACCAAATATTGACCTTGTTGTAACCATGTGGGTTAGGCCTCCATATCTTCCCTGAAAATCGAGGTAGAACGTTCCGCCGAAAGCCGGTAAATGACTACCATCCCAGAGGACGGTAAACTTTATAGGTGTCGCTGTGACAACCTAATATCTCGCTTAAATTATCTTGTTTGTATATTTTATTACAGCTATATACTGTTAGTGGAACTGCTTAGAACGTCTTTTTAGTTGGATATTCGCTATTACGTGACCGACACGACGCGGAATTATCAAATCATAAAAAAGGTGCGTTGTAGGCTAAGCACAAGTCTCTCATATGTGAAAGTTCGAACATATGTGTGTTGAGGCCTTCTGATGATCAATGCCATCTCTCAGAATCTGAGAGTCTCTTATAGTTTAACTAATGTACATGTCAGCGCAGTCTGATGATTAAGGCCTTCTATTAATCAGTAATGACAGCCACTTTTTCTGTACATGAACAACGTACGTACTTATAAAAAGTTTCCTATTATGCGGGGCCGTGGTGGCGCAGTTGGCTGAGGCACTGCACTACAAACCGAAAGGTCGTGGGTTCGATTCCAGATGTGTAATTGGAAATTTTCATTGACATAATCCTTTCGGACGCACTATGGCCCTGGGGGCGACAAAGACTCTAACAGAAATGAGTACCAGGAATATTTCCTGGGGGTAAAGGCGACCGGTGCGTAGCGCCGACAACCTTACCACCTTCAAATGCCGACTGTCTAGAAATTTGGGAGCCTCAACCTCCTGGAGCCCTAAGGGCCTGTCCAGGCCTGTAATGGGATTGCTTTACCTTTTTTCCCATATGCCAATAAAAGGGCGCATATTTCTATCATATAGGAAAGTGTGATGTAAAATAAACTGAAAATTAACTGAAGGCCGGAAATATTATTGTTAACAAGGGGATCTGATAGCGACAACTTAAATTTTACAGACATGATTTTTCTCTGCGCAGTCTGCAAGCCAGGATGCATTTGGGTGTTTTAAATTGCTTAAATAGAATTTTGAGGAAATATGCACAAAATTTAACTCTTGAAATTACAATTGTAATTACACACAAGGCTATCTACTGCTTTGCCATTTGTCATGATGACCTATCTCGCAGCTGTGTAACAGATAGTGATGTTCATTTCGTACCCTCAATAACTCATTACGTCATGCCCAGGGTCAACATCTTTTCAATTAAAATGAAAATAATACCCGTCATCTTGTGGACCACACACAGAAGTTAGTAAATTTCCTTTTGTGTCTTTAATATTAGCGTGTTCTAATATTTAAAAAATTGCGTCTCTGAAATGACTTATGTATGCCTTGCTATGAACTGAGATAAGCACTGTGTTAAAGCTGTCGCTTGCAATTAAAAGCAGATTTTAAGCAGGTGCTGCTGTAATCGAAGCTGCCATTTGTGTGAGATCAAGGTCGTCGTTTAAACCAGTGTTTCCTAACCTGGGGTGCGAGCTGCCCTTTGTGGGGTTGTGAGATATGTCAGTTTTGTTCTTCATACTAGTGTAAAAATGAATATTTAATTTGTTTCTTATCTGTAAAAACTGGCCAACTTTAACTACTTTTAAATAGGCCCGAGGACCTTCTTTAAGAACCACAGGCGTGCAGTTTGCAGTAGAGGTTAAGAACCACTGATTTAAGCCATCTGACTACATATTCCTGAATTGTAAGCTACCGCTCGGTCAGTGTACTTCGGAAACTACCTCCAGCATCTCGAGTTACGACACATTAAAGAACTCTTAGTTTTGCTCGGATGTTTTGTTAGGGGTTTCTTATAAGTCTGAGAATGAACAGAGTAGATTGGTCTTTATAGTGCAGACGGGTGCGTTTTGTACCAGCTAGAAACTTCTATATTACATTGAGATAATTTTCACCTTGCAGTGCGGTAGCGGTTTGGAAATGAGGTTGAGCACTAGGACCTTTCATGTCAACCGGCGAACTCTACTGTGACATGTTTAGAATCTAGTTTAAGGATTTCCTATTACACAGGCCGTCACAGAGAGTGTCAAGTGGTGATGAATATGGGCCGGTTTATGAAATGTCTCCACTTACAATACTGACGACACAGGCATAAAAAGGACAGTGACGTCACAATTCGACAGGCACTTGATTAATTGCAGGTCGATGTGGCAGAAACCCAAGGGAGTGATGATGTTCACGAATACTAGGGGCGTTTAACGCGGTTACAATTTGCAGTGCGGATGCTGGATGTCGTGCCTTTCTTAGCAATGCGCCACATCGCTCTTGTATTCGGTACCTGAGATCACGTGATTCATTTGTTCTTAAGAGAGCTTCGCTTATTTCGGATTGTGCGTTAGGATTTTGAACGTTTTTAAATTTACAGGATCTTGAAATTTAGATATGAATAATTTCATAGAAAAATGCACACTGTGTTTGAAAGCACAGGGTGGTGTGAAACCCTGATCAATAAGAAGGTATTGTCGGTGGACTTCTGGAATAAAACCTGTCTGCCTTCATGTTACAATGTCCATTTTCAGCCCACTTTGTGTAATGCATTTATATCGTCCTCTTAACATTTCGTGTGTGTTTTTCATTCACTACATTTCTTCTTCCATTCCTCGCTGTATTGTGTTTGTTAAAATTATACATTTCTCTTAGTGTCTTTCCTTCCTTTTTAGTTATCCCTTTATGCTTTCCATTTTCTGTGTTTTGTAATGCACTCATCCCTTTTAACACATGTTCTTTGCTTCCATCCGTTTCCTTTCCTTTTTTTTGTTAGGTTCTCGCAGTGTGTCATTTTTATTTACCTGACGTTTTAATTATTAATTATTTAATTACTTAAGGACGATTTTTCAGTTCCATAGAACTAGCTCCATAATGTAGTATAAACATTTGTTAACGTATAGACAAGAATGTGACATGTTTGAAAATACTGTCACTGCCTATTAGAATATCGAAGGACAGTCGGACTCGTAGAGTGAAATTTCAAACTGAAACGTCCCCAACGTATGACAGGAGTCTTGACTCTCATCCACGATGTTTACTGTATCTTTACTCTCCATTTCATGTTGTTTGTTTTACGTATACTTTGAAACAAGACAACAGAAAAGTTTAACTGTATTAGTTTTGGTATAAAGAAAACACTATTGAAGAAAGTAAGGAAGAAACAATGCTAAAGTTTTAGAAGGTGAGTCTGAGTTGAGTTTGAGGTATGGAAGTGGAACTTGGATAATGCGAGAGAGAGATAGGAGTATACTTCAAAAAAGTGAAATGAGATCCCTTAGAAATATGGCAAGTTGTAGCAGAACAGGTAAGAAAGGAACAAAGATATTACACAAGAATTAGGCATTCTTAATATCGGTGATAATGTAGATAGTCACGGGAAGGAATTGGTAGACCACCTACAGATGACTGAAATTACGAGAATGCCGGAACTTATTGTGTAATATAAAATATTGAAAAAAGAGATTTGGAATGCCTGAAGAAAGGAAGGTAATTTCAGTTGCAAATGCACAAGGCATTAGTGCCTAAAGCATGAAAGAGGATGAAAGGTGTATTGTTTTATTGCGATTTCTTTATTCTACATAGTTTCTGAAACTATGATGCCTCGCCTATCTTTCTGTGCATTCACCATTCCTTTCTGCGTCTTCTGTACAATCTGTAGGACTTTCTGATTGATAGTACCTTCATACGGTCGACCGGAAGTCTTGAGATCTTTTTGAAGTTTTTTTCCACCCACTTTTTATACCCCCCCCCCCCCCCCCCATTTTCTATCCGCTGTAGTTTCCTCAGATGGAGAGAAGTGTACAGCCCGCGGATCGTACAGTTAACTCTGTTCGGTATGATAGGTATGTGGTGACGTCACGCAAATGTGACGCAGGTGAGTATGCCGTTTTATCTGAAGAAATGGTTCACTACACGTGCTGAAAAAAAAAATTTGCCTGACCTCGTTGATCAAAGTGGCCGTGCCAGTTCTGATGACTCAGCCTCGTTAGGAGCAGGCTGTAACACCTTTCTTCGCAGTGCTGGTTATATAAATTTCAGATGGGTTTTTCCAGGCATCCACAATCTCCATGGGTATGAAGTTTGGCACACATGAAGTTGTAGCTTTGCTGCATCTGCAGACTTAATACAGTAGTTTATACGTTGATACACTGTAATGATTTCTGAAAGCACGTCTTGTTATTAAAATCAGCATATACAAAGTAAAAACAACTGCTTGTGTGCCAAGTTTTTTTGTCAGGTAAACGTGTCGATGCTTAAAAATGCCTGTAATTTGATAAAATTTACAGGATGAAGAAAGGTTTTACAGCCTCCCCTTACGTATATTAACGAGACAGGGAATGTAGTGTAGCGTGACATTGTGGCATGTTCGTATTTGCTCCTCTTAAGGCACAGTCGAGCCGTTCTGCCCGAATATTTCTGGCAGCGAAGCGAGAGCGGAATATTAAAATATTGCCATGGAAACGCAACAATGACTTTGTATCGTTTTACATCAGTCCCTGTCAACAATGTAAATTTTGAATGTGTTGCCATGGGAACCCAACAGTGAGTTTGCTTTTCTATTGTTGAGCCGCACGTATCGCTGACAACAAAATAAAACGTGCTTAGGTTTTCATTTAAGTGCCTGATACTCTTCTCCGCTTTTAACCAAAATTGAATTTTCTCAGCACGTTTTAACAAAACTCCTCAATACAAAACTTCACGAAAATTCGTCTAGTGGGAGTTGAGTAGTTCCATTATGACTGACGTACAGACGGGCGGGCGGACATAAGAATGCTAATAGTCTCTCTTCGTAACTTTGAGAACGCGTCTAATTAAAATATGCTAAATTGATTATTAAAGGCGTAATATATATCAACGAATTATCCCGCACAACGTGCGGAAAATCTTTTTACTGCAAGCTGTATGTTAACCTCGTTTTCACATCACTTTTCCGCAAACTTGGCTGAACATTCCTTTCTTTCTCCCATCTTGTGCAGATGGAGAAGGGCTAACCGGAGAACATAAATGTAACCTTTGACAGTTGCGCAATTTCTCGAATTGTGTCCCTTTTCTGTTTCTTAAGATTCACTACAGTGCTGGGTCATGTGAACAATAAAAATATTGCTTACGACAGCAGACAATTGGAGACGGGGCAGCTAGTAATCCTGAATGTCTACCACATAGAACAAGCAATGCATGGAAGGTAATAATATACCTCTTATCTTCGTGTGACGATGGATGGAAATACCGATAATGCTCTCGGGTATTGTTCTAAATGTCTGGGCCAGTAGCTGTGTGTGTGTTTTACCACCGGTTCCAGGAACCAAAACGTTAGTAGATTTTATACTCTGCCGGCTTCCTATCCACTCTTCCGTCTGTTAAAGAGTACCTCCCACACGCTCCCTGCGGGACAAAGAGTTCTCGTATGCACAGTGGTGCTCCCACCCATTTCCTGAAGAACAGGGTGGTGATGTAATGAATGGCAATGCCTGACATCTTAGTTACTTTGTTCAAAGAACTGGACAGCAGTTGTGATTGTTGTGTGGTTCTTACCAAAATTGTCTTATGCCAGATCCTCTCTACTTGCCTGAAATATTACATCAGGGGTTATCAGACGTTTACTTTCATTGTAGTGTGAATATCTTGTCTGCAGGAGATTTAAGTTTTTATTTTAATAAGAGAAGTGACAGGACAAAACAAGGATTTAATGTTATTATATAAAAATTCTTTTGCCTATTGAGACTGGAATATTTCCCACGGTAACATGGTTACATTCGAGTATATCTGCCCAAGCGGTATGGATGTTTTTGTAATTTTATATTCTGTGTTGCAAAGTATTTCTGCACTTCTTCGTAAATAAGTGTGAACTAAGGGCTCTGTTCTTGTGGAATGTGCGCTGCGTCACTGGGTGTCTGGTCCACGTTCATGAACATTTTGACCCTTGAGGATGGGACTACCACCGTGTCTTGAAACGTGGAGTACTAATCGGTCCGAGATGCGGCGTCAATCCCAGAATAAAGGAGACCTAAACTGCACTACTGCGAAAGCCTCGAAAGTCGCAAGTGTGCTTCATGTCTCAACATACCGGACTGGCAGACGGTGAATTTTTCACTGTGCTTAATAAGTCACCACTGAGTAAAAAGGTACAGAGGAGAGAACGTAGAGCTCCATGTATTGTTCGCATACTCAGGAGGGTACCTTAAGGCTTCGAAGGCTTGAGAAAATTTCTGCCCCTGCTTGGAATTGAATTAAATATAAAGGAACAATTAAACACTTATATATTTAAATATGTAACCTATAGCATGGAAAGCCATGATTCGTTTGCGTTTATCCCATTCACCGGATTCGTAGGGCGTGATGCTTACAAGGACGAACAAATCACATCTCATATGCAGGTTGGAGGAGAAGCAACAGTTGGATAGTGGGATCCGACAAGTGAACACGGTATGTTCTAATATTATTCTCCTAGACTGCTACATATATACTAAATTTTATTTTACTGAAAATATTAGAAAAATTTATAAGATATTGATTAATTAGAACGAACCAACAATTATGCACAAAATTTACAAAGTTATATTTACATTGACATTATCGCTACATGATTCAATGGACATGCCATCATCCTAAAGGGATACAAAATGTTACATGTGCCCAAGCATTAGGAAGTGTAAATTTTTCCAACATGCATCAGACCTGGTCTATAATAAAAATAAAAATCTAAGAAATGAGCAGCGTATGGATGTAAAGTTAATGCTCGTTTCTTAAATTTTCAATTTTATTTTTATTACATGAATGTGTAGCAACAACATTATAAAATTGTTAAACGTTACACATCCGTGTAAAGGAAAGAAATATCACTCTTACCTTTGGCTTTTGTGTGTTGTGTGTAGTGTTCTGAATGTATTTTTATAATTACGTATACCTGATGATGAATTTATAATGCCGAAACATGTAGTGCATCTGACATTAAATAACTGTCAAAATATATTTGTGATTGACGGTTCTTTGACTACGGTTTTATACATATCGTGTCACACTGGCCTGTGTAGACCAAAGTTCAGTTTCAACTTTGTTCAGCATTGGAAGTGTGATCATTGAGAGTGTTATGAAAGGAGAGTAAGTTCAAACGACTTGTTCTAGGAAACCTCTAGAGACATTTTCATGTCGGTTATGTAGTTAACACGCTGCGGGATTAGTATTCAAACGCATGAATAATTCGAATTACTTTATCTGTGTTAACATCGAACATGCAATTCTGGCATTAGTGAGATAGCATATGCGTTGAGATTACAAACCGATTCAACCTCAGAATGGTTTCTTCCCTTTCTTATACGTATACTATTGCTGATGTCCGTATGGACAGTACAGACGAAGCAATAATAAAGTTATAGGGCAATTCCGTGTTTTATTTCGTATACGAAAGTTCTGTTTGGCTTATTGTTGAGTTTTGCATAACATGTGTGGAGAAAATTCAATTTGGAAATAAGTTTTCGGTTGTCAGAATGTACCTAGAATGAAATGTAACAATAAATAAACATTACTTTTAGTAATTTTGACTAGGCGGATTGTGTTGAATTTATTTTAGTGTTCTAACGTTGTTTAAAATTAACTGGTTGAAGAACTACAGTAATGATGATAATGGTAATAATTGTAATATGTTATACAGTATATAATTTTATTCACTTTTAGATATTGCCATTTACAGGGACCGGAGAACGTACGGGTTCAGTAATCATTGAGGTTAAACCGTAGTTCTCTCCGAAATAGTTCCAATTCTGTTATGCGAAACACTACTGCTAGAACTCTGTTTGGGTACGATTTATAAGTTTTAAACTCTGAACACTAATATTTATGTTACAATTAATTTAGATTGGTAATAAAGTATAGTTTTTATATATACTTGTACTTCTCTGTTGCTGTGAATTATATTTTCATGTTTGTTTCATTTATGCAGCTAAAGTATAACTCTTACGCAGTTTTTATTTTGAAGAAAACTTTCTGCCCTTAATGAGACGCCCTGTACTGTTTTAGAAATCCATTAACCTTCCTCCTATACGTCGGTAAATTTCTACCCTAGCACACACAGTCGCATCGCAGAACTCAGTATTCGTCATATTATGCACCATGATAATTGTAAATATCTAATAGTGTACTTTGTTTTAATGTAACGGTCCAGAAATTTGACGTCTCTTTTGTAAAGTAGCCCTTACAAATCCATATATCAGAGCCGTAAGTATATACTTCTCATGGTCGGTAATACAGTGCTGGAGGAAAGCGTCAGTATTCAGCTTTGCATTTAGGCTTGTAGGAGTATAAGGTGCTAGATAAAACCATAAGCATTTCTGACATGGATCGTGTCCTTCATTTATAAATGGAAACAACTTATGTATTTTTTCCTTATCCTCGCTGAAAAATATGTGAAACTCTGAATACCTTAACACATAAATTCTTCCCTGCCTGTCTCGATAAGTCAACAGTTTTCCGATCTTTAAGGTACGAATTATATTTATTTCCAGTCAACTGTGCCATTTTTTCACAGAATTTTGCACTGTTTTGGCGTTACAGGAAGGCGACAAAGTTATCTGCCACAAAAAGGAAGGCAGTTTGTACTACTTTAAAAATCCTCCTGCGTGTTCTCATAGGCTTGACCTGAATAAAGGCATCTCTAAACAAGATTTGGGTTTGGACTTCGGCTTTGTCGACTCAGTGCCTAACTAATGGCAAAATATTGCTCCCTTTTTAGTAAGACGCGGTTTGTGTGTTTCTCAGTTTTGCATAAATCTTTGTGACACCATGACGACAAGATTTTCTTTCCTGCTTTGTAGAGACCTAACATTTCTTACTCTCAGACTTTATGCGTAATGCATTGCATACAGTTCTGTGTTCTGTTCCTTTAAGTGACTTGGCCTTATGTATTTTTGAAATTTACAGGGACACGACAGTTAAGGTAGGCAACGCGTGTCATTACGTTGCATATTTGCGAGTATTTACAGATATAAGAATACGGTGGCCGAAATAAACAGGAAGGCAGCAGTGTTTAAGTCGATTTTGCAGCCTTGACAGTTGCCCAAAACAGTTATGGCTAGACGGCGGCACCGCTTATATCTCAGCTTCTTTCTCCTTACCTTTCCAAGTTCACAGCATACGCATTTAGCGAAAGTTTGATTTTACGTATCCCTCGGAGCCTGTGCTATGTAAAATTTGATAACTGGATAACTGGATTGGAATTTGAAACTTTTTCCTTCAAATTTTTCGAAGATGTTTTACTTTTTTTGTGGAATTATGTGACATAACTATTATAATTGATACACATTTGGTATTTTGTTAGTTTCCTTACTGCATAACAGGTAAGTGTTAAAATTAACTTTTTGTGTTAGATGCATTTTGTTGGTAAAATAACTATTACCTTTTTTGAACCCTTGACTGTCTGTAACATCGGCTTTCATGTTTTAGCCGCATCATATGTTGAAACACTTTCGTTTGGTAAAAAATTGTGTGTGCATTTTCGAGGTGAAAGTCATAGACAGGAAAGAATACCGTTAGGATTTAGGAAAGTATAAGAAGTTAACTGGTTAATCTGATGTCCTGAAAACTATCCAGTGGGTCGGAAATTGTAGCTTGAAATGAAGAGAAACGATGAAGTGATTCTAGATTTTACTCAGTCTGTAACATCCTTACCAAACCCTCTGGCGGTAATTTTGACGTGACATAGCAAAATAGGCGAAAATAATGCGAAACAAAGAAAAGCGCTGAATATGAAAACAGTGATAGCACAACTGAAATTTCATATCCATATTATTAAAGTTTTATTAATTTAGACAAATAAATAAGCCATCAATGCAACATTTGTACATACATCTACTGAATAAAACCATTACTATATTTCCGACATATTTGAACCCTCAAGAAGTCATTCTCAAGTAGCACAGTTCTTTCATTTTGTGTTGGGTGGATTATATGGGCTAACGATATTATAATATACCTCGTAATAAACCGTCTTGTAAATAACTGAATTATGTACATGGTATTACCAGTCACATGCTTACAAGTTTTCAATTTTAACTCTAATGTATACAAAGCATTTTGACCTATGCAACACATGTTTGTAAAGGTCTTACCTCTTGAGGATAACGATGCATTCATTTTTAAACACGCCGATAAATATGTTATTGGTTTTATTCAGTAGACACCTATACCGAAAATGTGTTCGGTGACTTATCATGTGGTAGTTAACAGCCCTTTGGGAAGACACCAAAAATAATTCTGAAGAACTTAAGAGCAGATTGAAGTCAGAGAATGCTTTCTACCATTCGGTGCAAAACCGTTTGCCTCCCAGTTTCCTATCCAAAAATATAAGGATTAAAATGTACAGAACTATTATTTTGCATGCTGTTTTGTATGGATATGAAACTTGGTGTCTCACATTGAGGGAGGAAGGTAGGCTGAGGGTGTTGGAGAATACGGTGCTGAGGAAGATATTTGAGCCTAAGAGGGACGAGGTAAAAGGAGAGTTGAGAAGACTACAAAATGTGGAGTGTCATGATCTGTACTCACCACCTGTTATTCGGATTATGAAATTAAGATGAATGAGGTGGGCGGGGAATGTAGAACGCATGTTGACGGGAGAGGTGCACATAGGGTTTTGTTTGGTAATCTTGAGTGAAAGAAACCACTCGGAAACCTAGGCATAGATGGGAGGTTAATATTAAAATCGATTTTCAAGACGTGGAATGGCAGACATGGGATGGATTGAGCTGGATCAAGATAGGGACGGGTGCTGAAACTTGGACACTTCGGAAAGTAGATCAGAAATACCTGGTAGTTTTGAAATGGGGTGTTGGAGAAGGCTGGAGAACATCAGTTGGGCCGATCGTGTGGGAAATGAAGAAGTATTACATTGGGTCAAGGAGGAGAGGAATATTTTACATGCATTACAAACGAAGGAAGGCTAACTGGATTGGTCACACCTTTCATAGGGACTGCGGTCTGAAACGTATTGAAGAAAAGATAGAGGGGAAAAATAGAAGGGACGGGAAGACGAGAAAGAAGACATAAGCAGCTACTATATGTCCTTGAGGAAAAGAGAGGATACTGGAAATTGAAGGAGGAAGCACTAATTGCACTCGTTTTGGAAGAGACTATGGACCTGTCGTAAGACAGACCACAATTGATTGATTGAATGAATGAATGAATGAATGAATGAATGAAATGTAACTACATGTTCGATGACTCAGTCACCTCATGTAAATCAGAAGGCCTAATCTCCCTGTTTATTTAAATGTTATCTAAGGCAGCATAATTTTTTTTATACTTGTTCGAAGTTTCAGTGTTGTAGTCAGTGACTGATTTCAGCTGAAAGGCAAATCATGTTAAGCGTTTGTGCCTTCGTGTCTACGAAATCTGTGTTTTTTAAACAATTTGGATTTGGGGGGTGGGCTGCAACCCGGCAGCCCCCTTAGTGTGTGCGCGCCTGCTGGAATCTGATGACATTTCTGATCGCCTAGTTTAAGAATGAAGTGGCTTATCACATAGCAAACTGTTGACAATTCTGAATATGTGTTACATTGACATGTGGCAGGGTATGATACTGAAAGTGACTTACAGGTCCCTACAAGCGCAGTAGATATAATTAGGAATGGCCTTGAACATGAATATCCTCACAGTGAAATTATTCAGAAAATTAAAAACAAAGCAGTGGGACCTCAGGGAAATTTTTGCAGCCGCACAGCCACATGCCTATTCACATACGCTGTGTTTCGTACCAGCTTATTTATTCATGGGTTTTGAATGACAGTGAAGTTATCTCCCAGTGGTGTGCCTTTGTGACATACAACTTCCCTGAGTGTAAGTGTAGTGGGATACGTCTAACAACGAATAACATTTTGTATAAGAGCGCTTCTTGAGAAACACCCCGCCATTTTTTGGAACTAGAAATTTCATTGAGATGTTTATAATACTTTGCCACTATCCCCGTCTGAGCCACATGAAGCCATTTCTCAGCCTTCAGCTTTTTCTATAAGATTTGTTTCAGTATTTCTTTCTCCTTTACGCCCATATATTTTAAGCGTTTTATTTCTTTCAGGCGTCTTTCTTAAATTACACGTGAATTTCTCTTCCTTATAATGCATGCAGTATGACCCGCCCACCACGTTCTTGATCTGAGCTCCGTAATAGTATTTGGTAACACATACACATTATGAAGCTCCTCATTATGCAGTTGTCTCCATCGTTATGTTTCCTCCCACTTAGATGCGAGCATCTTCCTCAGCACCCTCTTATCAGAGATAGGAACATGTAAGGTGATAAAATGTAAACGTCCCACATCGTGTCACACTCTGACATTATTCGAATAATTTTACTTTTGTTTTTAATGAAAATGATTAAGGTACAGTATAAAGTGACAACATTCATCGACACCGATTTGAGAAACTCAAATGTCACAACTTAGGTTTTGGTACGAAAGAATGAACACCAACTAATGCACTAAAATATATACGAGTATAACGTTTGTTCGTAAAAGTCTCCTACATGTTTCGACCCTGCTGGGCCATCTTCAGGGAGAATAGTCTGGATACACTATGGTTGCGTTTATATAGTTAAGTGTGAATGTGCCCCAGGTTTCATCCTCCGTTTGACTGTTCTCCCTGAAGATGGCCCAGCAGGGTCGAAACATGTAGGAGACTTTTACGAACAAAGATTATGTGTATTTTAGTGCATTAGTTGGTGTTTATTATTTAGTATGATACAGTGCACGGACATGGAACACATTAAATTAGGTTTTGGTACTTACGCCTTTTAAGCACAGTGGTTACATTATGTGTGTGACATCTCCTTTCACTTTAAAAATAACAACGTTTTACGTATTGACTGTATTCTTGCATTTCGTATGATTGTAGCAATAAACAGGGATTATTTTGTCTACAGAATCGTCGGGATAATTAATATTTAGTGTGTTTTGTACGAATTTGGATTAGAATTTTTAAATATTTAAGACGTCAAATTTTTAAAGTGGTGTGAAGTAAAAAATTAACATTGAACTGCTTCTTCAGTTAATGATGAAACATTAAAATTTTGTTGCAAGAATACCCAAGTTTATGATAGTAAATATACATCATCTACGTCAGTGCCCTTTCTCGTCTGCTTGCGTTATATTGCCATTTCATAAAATTCATTCTACGTAAAGTCTTGTAAGAAATCTGAATAGACCAATTCCAGAAGCATTTTGACCTGTGTGAGAGGTACAGGGAATTAGGATGCGGCTATTCAACTATATGACATAGTTGCTTACTCTCAGACGCGTTGCCCCTTGTCGACAGTCATAATCACTTCTACGAGAAACAAGTCAAATCTCCTGACTGAGTGTAGCATTACCGACACTTATGAATCGAGCACGGCGATTAAGAGATTGACCCATCTTCGTATTTTCGAGGTCTCCGTTTCAAATTTCAGTCCACAGTTTTATTATTATCGTAGCTTCCGTCGGTTATTGTAGTTAAGTGACAGGTTATTTATCAAATCTAGCTTACTACCGCTTTCATATCCCAAATAATTGTTCCCTAACGCTATCATTCGATGCTTTTTATTTTATTATTCTGTTTTGATAGGACGAAACTGTGTCTTTGTGGAAGTGTGGCCTCTGACGGCCCCATCTTCATCCTTCAAGTGCTAGGTGCACGAGTATGGAGCACTGGTGCAACGATAATTGGCAGGGGAAAATGGAAGTAGTTGGAGAGAAATTGGTTGCATTTCCATTTTGTCCATCACAAATCACACCTAGGCAGCCCTGGGATAGAAGCTGTTCCTCACAATTTGCCTTATTATCATGAGGCTTACTAAGAGCCTCTTTAAATGAACTACAAATAAACAAAGTGAGAAGACCCCGCATCATTGTACGTAGTGAAACAAGCGCCCTATACGAAGCAGGTTATAGTACTAACATATTATACAGCCACGAGGAAGCCATGTCTGATTTTGACTGAACTGAGAAGGGATAAGCGTGGTGACACAACCGTCAGATACATCAGTGACAGAATCATAGGGATGAATGGTTGTGAAATAAAACGTCTGTCTGACAGATGAAGAAAAATATATGAAGGGCTCAAAACTTTAACTGCCTTTTGTAAAGTCACGAATGACGTCAGGTTTATGGATGTCAAAAAAAAAGTCTGTAAAATCGAATGTGAAATGGAATATGACATCTCTGATTCCTCTAGGGTGAAAAGTATGTCTTGTTTCAAGCTACAACACTTTTGTTTTTCGAAAAAATCTTTTCGGATACATAAAGTAAAATATGTTTCTCCTCATGCAGAACAAGACAACTGTTATTACTTTTTCAATCTAAACTGATTCGAGGTTCAATTCCAGGCTTCTCTGGAATTCTAAAGCAGGTATTTTAGCTTTTAATGGTTGTAACCTGTAATTCACCACATTTTCCTTTGCCTCTGTTTCTGCAGCGTGCCAAAATTAATACACAGATCTCCCACCTGCAAAATTTTGATTTGGGATTGAACAAGTCATTTTGGGTGTTGTAACTGCCCCAGATGAAGCGAAGTAGATTTTCTGTAGATATTTTCTGCATTAACTATTCTCTTGTCGTCTCACAATGTAACAGCCAACAAATTTTTCTGCCATGATTGTGATCTTCAGGTTTGTAGTTCGCCGTTACACAAATTAGGATTTATCAGCCTTAATAATAGTATAAATGTGTTACTTGATGTTAATAATCGAACGGATGAACTTTTTTAACTAACAGGGATCGTAGGAGATACGTGTTTTTCCATACCTTCAAAAATGTAAGATGGATCGATGTGGCCTACCGAATAGAAGAACTGTGTGTAAAATATATTTACATACTGAAATATACAAGAATTTCTACTGTGCGACCCAAAGGAGAGTCACTGAAATTGTATCACGAAGAAGAATATTGTACAACTTTAGTATCGTCCGTAACATTTCCACACGTCGACTGTCACCTTGGCAGTTACGTTAAATTGCTCATAATAACTTATGCGGATATGTACTTGATTTTCCTTCTTAAAATCAGCTATTCTTTAATTATATTTTATATCCTAATATTGATAAGTGGATCGTTCTTAATGACTTTCCTCCGTACCACAAATTCGTATGTAAGTGTAGAAAGAAAATCTGAGTTGTTCTTTCATCGATGCTTAATCCAAAACTCGTTTATGTGAGGCTAGGGGTGAATGTGAATGAATCTAGTACGGTAGACCTGACCACGAATTGGGGATAAATAATTCAAAGGCCCAGTAATGTAGTATTAACCACATGGGGAAAGAAATATAGCATACGATTTTACCTTATTTACGACTGTCGAGTTAGAACCTAATGTGTTACGAAGCGGAAACGTGGCCCTGTGCCACAAAAAACATTTGTCTGGTTGCGTGTGTTACTGGGTCCAAAAGTGTTGTAACTTGGATATATTTCCCGTCTAGGGTGCCGAAACTGCAAGCCTGGTCCAGAAAATATAAAATATGTATGCTGATTATACCTTGTAAACAGCGGACATCACTTGTAGCCTACAGTACATTATGGTGATTGAGGAAGATTCACTGTTCGAAACGCAAGATATCTCGGCTTTTCTACGACTTTCCGTCCGGGAAGACGTTATTGCATATATACTCCATGAAGTCTGTAAATATTATAAAAATATCACATTCCTTGAAACCTGTTTTATTATGCTTTCCTAGCTAAGAACAAGACCTGCAAATAAGGCACTTCAGTTTATATTTAAATAATAACACGGAAAAGTGAGTAGAGTTGAACTCCAGGGGTTACACGTGTGTAAGTAACAGGGCAGCCTTTTAGCGAAGCTGTCTGTACAACGAAAGTAGACTTTGGCTTGCACCTCACCAGTTGTTTTAACGTGAGGATAGCAGGCTTACGCAAGATGTTGTGTCGACGCTCATACACTACTTACGTACTGAAAGCCTCGGTGTGGTTGCGACCCAGGAGGTTTCAGATAAACCCCCAGACCCTATCTCCGTAAGAGGCATTTTCTGTGTCTCGGTTCTGGCCCTAAGTTGTCAGTGCGTACGCACACTTGCGGTTCACGTCAGGAGTTCCAAGATATCAGAACGTTATGTTCTTACTTCTGTGCACTAACACGATTAACGTGGACGGTATTTTCCATCCATTTTCTTATCACTTAATATGGAAGGACAAGAAAGTAACTCTGTGCGGCTGATATCACTGGTTGGTCAGAAGGCTCACAGCAGTATTTTCTATAGGCCAATGTTGTTCTTAGTAACGTTCAGTAAGGTTTCTTGAAGCAGAACGACGATTATACAGTTGGTTATGTAGCTACAGTTGTTTCGAAACTCATCCTAATCCTTTAAAGCAATTGTAACTGTATGTAACACTTGTTTTACTGCGAATAATTCTGAATCTTTCCCATGTAACAACGGTTACTGTGTGTTCGAGCACAGAGGGCTCACACGTCACATTGACATGAAGACTGCATGTGTAATTTGATAGCATTTTGTATCCGGAGACGCTGTGAAGACTTGTAATTGTGCACTCTGTTTGGCTTTCCTAAGGACAAGGTCCAACCATTAGCGGTTATAATGGATAAGCTGGGACAGTCTGCCTGATGGTTTTTCTTGTTTTAATGCACCAGTGAGAAAGTAACTGTCATATGCGAGCATCTTCATGACGTTTGGGAGTAGAGTGCCCTGTCGTAAATCAATTACGGCTTGACGTCGGTTCATTTACTTGTAAGCTTTTAGGTGGCGAATTTGTAAGCCTTGCTGTACGTAAACAGAACTCCCTGTTCGGCGAAGAAGTGATACGTATCAGTACTGGCCGACCAGACAGGTGCGAATTCGTATTTACAAATTTTGAGTTATGTTGTGCAATACGGTAGGTGCGTAAAGGAGGGGAGCACTCAGGCATCTCGGTGCGTGGTGCTTCCGTGACTCAGGCTACGTCAAGAATTGTATTGCACTTGTGTCGGTTGGTTCGTTGTGATCTGTTGCAACTAGCGGAAGTTACCTTAATTTCGGCGCATATATCTGTACATAGCAGGTACGTACACTGTAAGTTACGTAACTCCTACACACCCACCGGTCGTGCACTGGCTTAAATTTGCAGCACGCCAAGACGTAGTGTGTTTAACTTTTCTTCATTTTGCAGAGCAGCGTTTAAAACAACTTTTCACTTTTTCGCTTTACAGTTGTAAAACCATGAAGCGCCACCGCCATGCTTTAACTTTATCTAAGAAACATTAAATTGTTTCCTTCTGGGAAAGTAACAAACATTTAAGTCAAAGGGATATTGCTCTACGCTTTGGAATTCCAACCAGTACGCTAGGAGGTATGCTAAAAAATGCAACACAAATTAAAGAGTCTTTTGAAAACAGCAGCTATAGTGCTGACGCAAAGCGACAGAGGAAGACCCGATTCGACGACGTCGACGTAGCTTTGCTGGCCTGGTTTAAGAAAACAACAATGAACAATCCTGAGGTGGCCATAAGCGGTCGATTGCTGATGGAAAAGGCAAATAATTTTGCGAAAGTGTTAGCTCACAATGAAGATAGTATTTCCGCAGCCTGGCCTGATCGATGGAAAACTCGTCACAACATTGTGTCTAAGAAAATGTGCGGCGAATCGGCTGCTGTTCGTGAAAGTGACGTACTGCTGCATGAATAGAAGGCCATAAAATTAAGGCAAATTTTAGATACATTTTCACCGCGTGACATTTACAATTCGGACGAAACGGGACTCTTCTGGAAAGCATTATCTGATCACACTCTGGCTTTTAAAAATGAACGTGTTTCAGGTGGTAAGTTGTCCAAAGAAAGTGTGACGTGTTATTTTGTGCTATATGTATGGCTGCAGAAAAGTGCCATTGCTTGTGATAGGAAAGTACGCAAAGCCGCGGGCTTTCAAGCGTGCAAATAGGCTGCCCGTTGAATACAGGGCCAATCGAAAAGCGTGGATGACTTCCTCGTTATTTGATGAGTGGCTGGTAAAATTTGATAAGCGTATGAGGGCCGAAAAGCACAATGTCGCTCTTAATCTGGACAACTGTGCAGCTCATTCTGTAAACACAGCTGCTGTGGGAAACGTCTCATTTTATTTCCTGCCGCCAAACACAACGTCTAAAACTCAACCGATGGACGCTGGGGTGATTAAAAATTTGAAGCTACATTATCGCAGTCAATTAGTGCGCCAGCGATTCGCTGCTCATGAAGAAGGAGTTTCATTTCAGTTCGACATTCGCGATTCAATGCGACTCTTGCGTCGCGCTTGGTAAATGGTACAGCCACAAACAATCATCAACTGTTATAAGTCAGTGGGACTTCATACTGGTGAGAGAAATGAAGAATAAGGTAAGACAAATGATGTATCAGATTTTCCAAGCTCTGACTCTGACAAAAATGACTGGGATGCACTTATGCGCTGTATTTCCATTCCCCATGGAGTCGACTTCCATGACTACGAGTCTATTAATGATAATGCAGCAGTTTCAGAGGTGCCCAGTGATCGTGACATTGTTGCTGCTGTGTCTGACCGTGCCGTAACTGATGATGGCGATGATGAACGCGAAATCGGTGCGTGTGAATTAGAAAGCGAACGCCAAATTGTGACAACAAAGGACGCTCTGAGAGCTTTCAAGGTAAGTACACAGTATTATGACGCACATGGTGCAGACGGTAATTTGGATATTAAACTGTACTGTATTGAAAGGGACCTCCAAAGGCGATTGTCCAACGCCAAGAAGCAAACAAACATCACTGACTCTTTCACCCTAAAACAAAATAATGTGTAATGTGTGCTTTTGGATGTGCCAAATGTACACGTACAATAAAACTGAAGACCTCAGTAACTCAAGTGGTATTAATTCAAATGTTATTTTAAACGTAATGTAACCGAACCTCGGATACAACGGACTTCGGCTATAACGGGTCTTTTAGGACTCCCGTTGGGATCCGTTATAACCGAGGTTGACTGTATTTATAGGTTTAGTATGATTCTCGTAATAAAGCAGCGATTGCGATAGCCGAACCTCTGTAGTAATGCGCAGGGGTACTTTTACATTTAGGGCCTCTATTTGTAAATACTCATACTCTCGTACGTATGTAGAAGACCTTCTTCCTTGGAAGGGCACAAGCCTCTATTGTAGCTGTTCTGTAATAATACGTTATACTCTTTTAATGTGTTCCAAGTCCTTGCACTGTATCATACAAAACACTAATCACCAACAAATGCACAAAGAGAGTTTTATCGTAATCGTAACACACTCCTACATGTTTCGAACTCCAGAAGTTCTCCCTGAAGATGACCCAGCAGGGTCGAAACATGTAGGAGTGTGTTACGATGATGGTAAAACTCTCTTTGTGCATTTGTTGGTGGTTAGCGTTTTGTATGTTATACTCTCTTGGATGCACGTGAAACTGGCGGGACCTGGGTTGAAACATTAAATTCAAAACCACAATCTTCTTTGAGATCTGAATTTCTCGTAGTGGCATGTATGAAGACTACAGTATGCAGATTCACAGGACCGATGTAGAGGAACATTATGACGTTATTCTAAGGGTAGAAGATCTTTATAATCCGTTTATTGAGAGAGGCTTCTACTATACGCAAGACGACACAACTACAAAAATGTTATCAATTCTGTAATAATCGTATTTCCAATGCCTTGAATATATGCACTTCAAGTACTACGTGCATCTTGTTTTATCATTAGAGTTTGTATTTACAGTTGCAGTGCAACTAAATTCTGAAGGAAGCAACACATCATTTAAAACTGGACGAAGGAAGCAATTCTTTGCTGCTGCATTCTTAAGAAATAATTTGAAGTTCCTTTATATCAGATCGAAATTACTTAAAATGCAAGAGAATTTCGCTTGCAAATTGGCAGACCCTTGTGTACTTATACACATAAATGTGGATAAAAAAAATTTCCAGGTGATGGAATTAACAACTTGCCTTATAATCTCTTTTGTCTTCGGAGTGACTGCTCATGTGTATGTGTACCGGGCGTCAGCACTAAAATTCATCGAAAGGAGTAATTTGTTTATAAAGCTTTTTCTTTATAAGTCTTATGATTTAAGTTAGTAGAACGAACAGTTCCATTATAGTTTTTGTCATTGTACTGTATTAACGCGAATATTTTAATGTAGGAATTCATGTGCATGAATTACTCAGACGTACATTCTGCATGAAAAGTTGAAGAATCAGTGGCGAGATAAATGTGGCTAAAACTACGAAGAGGCATGAAGGAAAGAATTGTTTATTGTGAAAGATTTAAAGCATACATTTCGCTTTCGGTTCTGTGAAATATTCAGTCGTGTAATATAGTCATAGAAGTACGGTAATTACACTTGGCACGCTGTGTGATTTTAATTTTAACGATTTATCTGGAAGAGATTTATCGCGCGTGCACTAAACAATGTATATTGTAATCTGTCTCCATTAACAGTTGGTTCCGGGATAGCGTGATCGGTATATTGGCTAGGCTACGGCCTGGACATCAGTGGACTCGCAGCTGGATTCCTGGAAGAGGCAAAAAATTTGTCTTTTCTCCGAAGGGTTTAGACCGAGTCTGGAGCCCGCTCAGCCTCCCATTTAATAGGTAACGGGAATTCCTTCTGCTGGATTTAAAACCACAGGAGCTTGAAGCTGAAAGCTCACCTCCGTCGAATGCCGAGTTTAAGAATATTTGGAGCGATGCCTCCAATCCAGCACATGCTTTCATGGCGTGTATAGGGTCAATTCTACAGCGGTTTATCTGAATAGTGTGCAAAGATCTAAACGTCACATTAACGTACTTGTTGAGTACAAGAGCACATAAAATGCCGAAACAAGAATTTCAAACCCTTCTTCCGCAGCGTGTTAGGATTCAGATTAACTTCTGAAACTATGAATCTTATATGACAATTGGTAATTCTCCTGGGATGGATGTGTATCCCTTCGGAGGTTCTGTGCCTAGACGGTAGCAGGTAATGTTACTTTCATGGGATTCTAATCCACAGCTTTCAAGTTTGAGCAGTAGAAGGCTTCGTGTGCCGTAGACAGCATGGCTGGAGTACCGGCTAATTATATGCACTGCCTGTGAAGATGGAGGGTGACATACATTTTTCTGTGTTAGCATTAACGACAGTTCGAGAGGTAATGATTTGTATCCGCAACATTAGCAGCTCCTTGTGTTTATTATAGGCCTATATGTAGGTGTCGTTATGGACGGAATCCTACGGAGGCTGAGTTTGAGACATTTATGCGTACATTAAATTCTACTTGGTGCTGCTGCTGCTGCTGCTGCTGCAGTTTTGATCGCGTAATTTACGCCTCTAATTGAGAACCATTCAAATTATCTTCCCCTCTTATTGAAATGTTACATCATTACAACATCTAGCTAACTAAGTCAACGAAATTCTCCCTAAGAAGTCGATAGTCCCTTAGAAAGTCGTGACATTATATAACCATAGTGTCGCTCTCGTAAATTTTCCCTTTTAAATTATCAAGTGTTAAATTTAATGTTATGTATTTGGATCATTAGTAATGTTTGTAGTAAATGAAAGGAACGCATTGTAGAGTACGCAGTACGAAGTATTTTTTGTTTTGAGGTTTTTCACAGCAGTGTATCTGAATTCCCTTCTTCTGGGATATGACCTCGCGTCCCCCCTCCCGTAATCGGCTCCTGTCTATTCCGAGACAACGTAGTGGCCTCGATTCTATTCCAAGGGATGGATTTGCCCGTTAACAATTCAATGAAGAAAATACAGGCTGCGTAGCTGAAGGTCAAATATGTTCTTCAAACTCATTCTTTTGCGGAATGATGTTGGCAGAAGCAACTATATTCTTACAAGAGAAAAAGTCAGGTTAATAAATTTTTGGTTTTTTACGGAGGTGAAATGATGTTATGTGGTATTCAGACTTACAACACTGGGTTATTATCTTACTGGTGGGTGCGGATGTTTTAAAAGAGACTGCTGCCTCAGACTTCGTTTGTACCCTGAAAACAGAGACGGTTATTTCCTCCGAAACCTTAGTAGCCACTTACCAGGTTACAACACGCTGCTGTAATTCAGAAAGCTACAGCATGAATATTTTAAACTACACACACTGAGTTGGCACTTTGCGTGGAGAGTTAGACCTCACGGAGGGTTTTAGCACGGACGTGCTTCACCCACAGCGAAATTAACACGCCATTAAAACTTGAACATCAAGTCCACGGAGAATGCTTGAGATATGCTTCACACGACAGGAGAGCCGTAGATTGCCCATCGTTAACCGTCGGGTTTATATCCTTTTCCTTTGCAGAGAACATTTCCTGGCCTTATCAGTACAAAACTCTTGTCGTAGCTAGCTACCATTATTACACGTATGCTTGAAATGAGGGCTCTACTTATACATTTGCACAGCACGTTTAAGCACAGTGTGAACCCGTTCAGATTAAAATCTGTTTATAAATGATTACGATCAACAGCCATAACAAAACAGGCGTTGTACGTGTAACGTAACACTGTGGCGCCTTCGCCTAACGTTTCTACTTGCTCGGTTGCCTGATTATATTGCATTCTAAGAATGCATTTTGTTGGCGATTTAATGTCGCTGGCAACTGTAAAATGTATTTAGAGTTTCATGCAAGTGCCTGATATTTTTACCCGATTTTAAAAAAAGTGATTTTCTGAACAGATCTTCAGGTAAGTCCCTAGTACAAAATTTCACAGAAATAGGTCCCTTTGGGGCGGCGCTGATACCTGTGGACGGATGAACGGTTAGACAGACAGAGAGACGGATGGACAGACGGGTGGCCATGGCGGAAGTTAGTAGGCGCTTTTCGCGACTGTGCAGACACACTTAAAATACTTTTGAATTAAAGGAAAAAATATGATTTTCCACACATTTGCTTCTGTAAATTTGGGCGCGCAACGAATATTTACAATGTTGTATGCCAGTGTTCATGCGACTAATTTCGAATCCCCGAACTCTGCTGCTTCCTTATTCGGATGGCAGATAATGATGTGAAGAGGGGTGACAATGAGAGGTTATGATGCAAGAAGGTTATTTTCTTAAGTTGTAATTTCAGAGCTGAATTATGAGTTCCGACTGCCTGGTTACTGTAGCCGTGGGTGAAATCGTAACGCAAAATGAGGAAACTACAGCAGTTCCTGGTGTTGGGTGACGAGGTAGGAGCTTGGATTTCCACTTCTTAAACGAACCAGCCCTTCGCCTCCCTTGTAAATAAAATTTCAGGAAAATTCCTGTCCAATTATATCCAAATATGTATAAATGTAAGCCCAGTCACCGTGATAATTATGACGGTGACTGGGCTTACATTTGCGCTCTTCCGGGTTATAATTTCATGCGCTTGGCAAGCTACATTCCAACGTTTCGAAAGAATATTCTACCCTGAAAACTGTAAGCAGACACGCCTTCAGTTCTGTTCAATAGTCAGTGGATGTCTCGTTAATGATTCAAACCCATGACGCTTGTTCGGGTTAGATGAATGCAATAATTTCAGCCCTGAAATGGACGAATGACAGCTGTCACGTCAGAGACAGAAACTGAGTAACTATAACCCAGCAAAGTCTCGAAGTACTTTACCATGTATTGATATCTATATTTCATATCTGCCACGGCATCATCTCAGATGGTGTGACCATAGTGTGACAATACTTCTAACGCTAAAATTGTTCGCCGCTGTGTAACAGAATGGTACGTGCTCTTTTTTAAAGACATTTTAAATAATCGCGCGATGTTTTGATTGCACGAAACTTTCTGCTTTTCACGTGACAATTTTTTAGACGTACTGTCACTCAGCTGTACAGACACTAGTTCACTGAGAATTTTCCTTATGAATGTTCGTGATTTTGCATGCGATATTGTTTGCTATTTATTTTTCGTAATAATTCTGTCCGTTCAGAATTCTAAGATTTTGTGTTCTCAGTTCTCATAATGGTGAATGCTAAGGTTCCGGTTTCATGGTACGTTGATATATGTCAGTGTTTCAGAGGAAGACATCACTAACGAGATTATATGGCTTCCAAATTTAAAAGCCCACAGTGAGAATTTCGGTGCAATGAAAATCTCAAATCTCATAGCGACATGTTCTGTCATGCAGTGAAATTCGTAATATTGAAATTATCCATTGACAAGATAAGTGGTATGTGAGGTGATGTTGGTTCTATAGAGGACTGTGGTAGTCTTAATACCGAGACTGCAAGACATTCCATTACGTGTAAGTATTTTCTGTGTCTCTGGATCTGTTTCTGTAAAAACAATTTCATTCTGGTTCTTTTATTCTCAATGTGTCATGATTTTAAAACTGTTGGTGGAGTATTACAAAATGCTGTGTGAATTCGTTGAACCATGAATAGACGGGTATAAAACTTTAAGCAGACAAGTTAAATTTTTGACGCGAAGATCACGGAGTTTAACCGGTACTTACATAAACTCTGCAAGACCGTGGGTATCACAAGACAGAACGCGATGGATATCATATCTCAGTTTATCCTGAGCCTCTTGAAAATGGAAGAGGCGCTTTGAACTTTCATACAGAACTTCAACAACCTCTCAAACTTGGTGTATGGAAATGGGAAAGAGAAGGTTTGCTTGCTTGCTTACTTGCTGGATTTGTTGAGTTGAAAGTTGCGCAATAACTTTGTCGTCCTTCTCGCTACTTGTACGAGGCAGCTGATGGCTGTAGCAGCTAGCTACTAGAAGTAACAGAGATGGAACAGCTGAAGTCTATTCTGCTTCGCTTTAAAAATTTCTCTTTTCAATGAGACGTGTTTTAGCGTGAATATTGTCAGGCAGCTGTCTTGTCTGTCCACAAATTTTACTCTGCCAAACTATCAAGGGAATTAAAAGTCATTTCTTATAGAAGTATATCTTACATTTATATAACCTTTGAATTATAAATTGACATTAGAACATTTACAGTTGATCCTAAGAAGTATTACGAGCCTTCATTACGTCCAACACAAGCTGAAATAAACTTCACTAATAGAAACTTACATTACGCTTGATAATTGTTGACAAGGGGAAACAAAATTAGTTTTGAATATAAAACTTTCTTAGGATTCTGACCTAAACTCTTGATCACAACTGAGATCTACACAATATAAAATTTCTTGAGCACAGTATAAATTTTTCACTTTCAGATGGAGAAGTCTTTCTTACGTTACAGAATTATATTTTGAACGCATCCAACCTCCACTGGAACGTATCATAATATCGATGTAGGACAGACATTCTCTGGGAAGGTGGCAGACTTCAGACAGTTTGGATTCATAATAACAAACCAAACTTGTACTCACGAAGAAATGAAGTATAGTTTATATCCGTCGAGTGCATTCTTCAATACAGCAAAGAATTCAGACTCCTTGGACCTGAATAGAAATACAATGATTCTGAGTTATACACAAGTATAACTTAAGCTTTGTTTGATAAACAATAGCTATAGTTACACTTCTGTATGTCTTCTTCTTCTTCTTCCTATGGCACTGCGACCCTTTCAGTTTAGCCTTGGCTTCCTTTATAATTGATGCCCGTTCATCTCTATCCAGCGCTTTCATTCTCCATCGTTTTAACTTCTGTATATCATTGATGTGAAATTTAACCTCTCGCCCTGAGGCAGAACACAGACTTTTAGGGTGTTTAGAACAGGGTACTGAGGAGTATATTGGGATCTAAGAGAGACGAAACAACAGGAGGCCCTAGAAACTTGTATAAAGAGGAGTTTCATTATTTGTACTCTTCTTCGAAAATTATTAAGTCGACTAAATAAAGAAGGATGAAGAGCACGGGATAAGTAGTACACGCTGGGAAGTCAAAATATGCACACAACATTTTACTGGGAGAACCACAAGAGGGCTAGGCTATGTGGTCACAATACATTAAAATAAGTATTAAATATTTATGACGTGAGGGTACGGATTTCATTCATTTGGACCAGTGGTGGGCTCTTATGTAATGAGCACTTGAGCTCCATAAAAGTGGGAAAATGTGACCGGCTATGTGAACGTCTGCTGGCTCTTATAAAAGGACTCTTTCTTAATATTTATTTCAGAGATAATATCGGCAGTATTTACAGTATACAAAGAAAACCCACAAAATTGTTGCTATAACCAATCTAGCTAACTGGGAGTGCGTGAAACAAAAGTTAAAGATAGGGAAATATAAATAATATGAGTGAAAAAAGACTGAAGAACACTATGCCTGATGGTGAGCTGGTTACAGCAGGATATGTTTCGGCCGTTTGTGTTTGTAAAACAGGGAGTTTACTCCACGCACATAAGTAATACTTTCACTCGGAAGAAAATGTTATCTTAAGTAGATCAAGGAGGTCGATTTCTGAGTTCTTTCTTCTGGACCGTCACTTTTATATTTCTTTGGCTAGCGTACTATTCAGGCTGACGTTTCTCAGAAACGATGAGAAGCTGTTAAAGTTCAACAAGGTCACAATTCCCAACCACAAAACGATAATTTCTACTTTCCTCGGACGAAATGAAAAGCATTAAAAGGCACCAATCCTTGGAAATCTCTATCTATAATCTAAAATGAAGGAAAGGTAGTTCCTAAATATTCCATTACTGTGCTATATCAGCCATTAAACAAGCAGTATTATGCGAAAGGGATTCAAATGCCAACGAACAAAGGTAGTAAATACAAACAGAAATGTGCGAAGTTTAAGCAGCGGAACCTATAAATAAATGCATGACTTTTGCGCGTTTGTAACTTCCTAATTAAACGGTTGTCAAGTATTTAAAATAGAGTCATCCGCACCATCAAGTTTTGTTTCCGTAGGAAACAGGAAAAGGGTGGGAATCGACTTGATTCGTGGGTATAGCCCTTCACAGAACATCTCACATAGCTCCCATAACATTTCTGGTTACTGTGGTCAAACGAAGACGCCATTCATGGTTCGAGCGAACGTTTAATGCCCTGGCCTCTATAAATGTGCTTGAGAAGTCGTTGTAACTGTACTTGAACATTGAACCGTAGGCTTCCAATTGCTCTGGGGGCTGATAGACGTGATAATAACCCCTAGAATAAATGCTACACTGCATTTGATGACTTTGTACTCTGTAAATGGCGTAGCATCTAGTTCTTGTTTAAAGAGACAGCTCTCATTAGAGTGTGTCCTATTATTCAGTCCTTTGAGTGGCCTGGCAATGAGAATACACAACTGGACGTCTAGTATGTCAAACGAGCTGTTTGTGAGGACCTAGCCAGGGAAGGCAAAAGTTCTGAGAGTTCAAAGTCTGGGATGTCAGGTGCGATGTTCACGTGTTCATATTTTACACAGTTTGAGTCCTTCTGCAGACTTTGACAGTAGAAATTCTCAAATAATTTGCCTAAGAAGGATGTTAGTAACAAATATTGCAATAAAACAACTGGTGAAATGAGACTTTACAACACATGAGAGCCAACTAACTATAGGTGCAGCCCTGCAACATACATTATACACCTAATATTAGCAACGTGGTGATATCAAGAAGGTTAAACCTGCTGGCAGAATAGCCACATATGTTAAAGTCAAGACAAATCGAACTGTGACTCAGTCAGACGCTGCAGAGGATGACCTCTGCATGCGTCGAGTCGAATAAAGCTGGGGTGTGCCTTTATAGTATCTTGGTGACTCGACTCGACAAGACCCGATTGGGTTAGAATGCCCGCAGCCTAAGAGACAGCAAAATGTATATCAAAATCCTACACAGGATTTAGGAGTTAGAAGCACATGAAACGTGTTTCTGTAATTATTTCTTCATGTTTCATTACACGCTTGGGTGCTTGCAACAAATGTTACCAGCAACCATCAAAAGTTTATCAATACAGTTCGCACAGTTTAACGTCATGTTATTCCTATACATTTTCATTCCCAGGAGAACTGAACTTTTACACGCAGATTCGTATTCAGAATGTACCAATGTAATTAATTTATTTTGTATTCTAAGGTTCGCTGATTTTTGGTGTTTGTATTTCTGTTTTATTAGCAGATTTACACATTGTATAGGGTTAGGTTGCCTTCGATGTACCTTGTAAGCATTATCGAAAATAATAAAGGAAGACATTGCGGTTAGAAAAACAACAAATATCACTTTAAGTACTTTACTACGTTCTCTATTACTCAACCAAATTTCTGCTTGATAGCTGTTCGGAAATAAATATTTTATTTACCATTGTAATTAGTACGTACATTCATATCAATTGTGTCCACACTGTTTCCATCAATGGACTGTAAATATAATACAGGAAAATTAATTTATAGTGCAGTAATACATATTTCGTAAAGTGATATTATTTAGCAGTACAAATGGACATCAAAGCAGAACTTTGTAATCAAACACATAACAGTGTGAATAACAGTTTTGCGTTTTTTTGTAATATATAACTGTAAAGTATATTATTGTGTATGTGTTGGGATAATTTCGAACGACTTTAAGGGCTCTCTCCCTCCTCATGTTTTCAGGCTCCGATCGTCCGCATCTAGCAACTTCTGGCATCTTAAATTAGAAGCTGGAAATTAGTTCCTCAATAGGTTTGCATGACTACAAGATTTTCACTTGAAACTCCCTGTTAGTTGCATAACAGTACAGAATAATAAGTAAACACAAGCGTAGAAACATTAACATTAAATAACAGCTGGAAAGGTTTGTAAGGTAATGATAATCTGTAACAGAATGCATGTTTCCTTGAATATTCTATCGGTCCATTCGTGAAGCCCTGTGGTGGTTCATCAATAGAAACTGTACCATTTTTTTTCTTGTTTTCGAAGCTCTGAAGTTTCATAAAACTAAGAACGAAAAACCCGGTGCAGTAAATTGTAAGTAGAGAACACACTTTTACCTAGTATATAAAAAATGCAGTTTGTATTTTCCGTGAAGATAAATACACGTAGAGGCATAAACCAAAAATAAGAACAGAAAGGTCGAAAATTTAGTAGCCAATTTTGTCAGTGGCTTTTTCACATACCAAACTCGGAAGAACTGAAGAAGGTGACACGTCACCAATTGCTGTTCCCGCAACCCCGAATGTGCATGTACTGTCAAGAGTATTTGAAGTGTCGCGGTTGTCCATCGGTTGCGCCTGTTCAACAATGCTAACCACACAATATATATTATACGTAGCGTTATTAATTCACACTATTGATATGTATAAGCGAATAGTGTTTAGAGACCTTGCTCCATACGCAGAAGAACCAAGGTTACAAAGTCTCCAGTTATACTACGTGTTCTGGAACCTCCCTTTGTTTCGTTTAATCCGGCCAGGTGTGTTCTTATAGCCTACATTAAATTAAGTTCCTTTTTTTAAAGGCCGTGAACCGACATAGCGTAGTTGGTATAGTGACTCGCTACGGGCTGGACGGTCCGGAGATCGGATCTCGGTGGGATCGAGTTTTTCCGCACCCGTCCAGACCGGCCCTGGGGCCCACCCAGCCTCTTGTACAACGGGTACCGGGTCTTTCCGGGGGAAGAGCGACCGGGGCGTGGAACTAGCCTTCCCACCCCCTTCTAGCGCCGGGGCTAACGAAACGGTAGAGCAATAGCTCTACTCCCCGTTGGCCTTAAAGCTGTATAGCCTTCACCTAAAGGCCACTCCTTACAGCCACGTGAACCGGTTTGTCTTTTTACATTACTCAGATTAATACTTCAAGGAATGAATTTCATGTACACGGTACTCAGATATGAAGTTCGTGCCTTTTCGAAATAGGAAAAATACCTTTTGAAAATGTGGCATTTTAGTTCATATATTTTGGAAAGATGGTAACGGATTAAAATCGCATGCGTGAAGAAATTGAGAGGAGATTAAATCTGGGGAACGCTTCTTGCCATTCTGTCCGGTATCATTTGTCTTCCAGTTTGCTAACATAAAGCTTAGAGAATAAAATACCCAGACCTATATTTTGCCTATTATATTATATTGGAGTGAAATTTGGTGTCCCTTGTAGGACATAGGCTGTGGCTGTTGAAGAAAGTACTTTGAGCTAAGAGGGAGACAGTAACAGGAAGCTAGAGAAAACTGCGTAATGAGGCCCTTCCTGTTTTGTACTACTTACCAAACATTATTCAGGGGAATAACATTGGAGGACATGTGGCACGTATTGCGGTGAGGAGAAATGCGGACAGAGTTTTGTTCAGACACCTGCAATAAAGAGATTACTTTGAAGACCTAGGAGTAGATGAAAGTATATTAACCCTTCAAAGACGAAATGTAATCTGCTGTATATAAAGACTGTGCGTACCGCGCAGTAAACACTTTCAACCTCGGTTATGAAAAACAAATGAGTTGCTGATGTTTAAGGTAAAAGTTGCAGTTTTTTCCGAGATATGTACAAAACACATAAACGCGATGTGAGCACTATGGAGAATTATTTAATGCTGGACCAGGTGGTACGTAAAGTTACCGATAGGCTTTAAAAGGTTGAATGAATCTTAAAAGAATAAAGGGGAGTTGCTTTGACTTCATCTGTCTAGCTCATATTAGATACAACTGGCGGGCTATTTTTAAAAGCGGGGATTTTTTCGACTAGCTGAAAAATTATTTCTCAAGAAGGAATTTTCTCCATGCTGTTATTTCATGCCTTTTAGGGAGCACACTGCGCCTTTAAAAGGCCAATGTGATGAGTGCTTTGTAGAGGAACAGCACAGTTTGCTTTGACAAGCGTACGAAATTTATAATAAACACACACTTCCAGCATAATGTACTTTCATAAAGTTGGATCAAGTGTTAGCTTATGTAGCACCTCTGCGCTCAAAAAGAATTAAGCGTTTAGTATAGTACTGCATGTATGAGTATATCAAGATTCAAACTGATATTTCCAAATTCACACAAATTAGCATAATATAAGCTCTCGTGTAAAACTCTGAATCACTGTAACTCAAGGGATGTTATACAGTTACCTATTGTGCTGGAAGTGTTTTTATACCAAGGAACTGAGTCTGTGAATGGCTTGTTATTTGGTGGAGTACGTAAACTGTTGTAATTTGTTCTGCGGTGTGTGTAAACTGTACTAATCTACTTAGTCTGCAATTTTCTTTACGAAGGTCTAATAGGATTTGCTGGTATGCTGCTGTTTTTGTCTGCATTTATGTGAGAGACAAGCTGCATATTGTTGTTTACTGTAGGCTATTATGGAACTATCGTACTTATTGTAACAAATAGGCTTTTGCAGTTTGCACAATTGGTCAATCATGGCAGAGTGCGTGCATGGTATAAACAGAGAACATTAACCTTTTTAGAAGCTCAGTTATTTCCTCTGGTATTGATGCAGACTCGTAGGTTTTGAAGCCGTTATTTGTTTAAGGTTATTATGGATTCATGCAGGAATACTAGTCTCATCTAATTAGGACTCCGAGTCCCTATTAGCGAGCTTCATTGCAGCGTGCGCACATACAAATTGGCTTGGTTTCGTAAAACTTGGTATCAGCATTGAGTCACTTAAAATGTCCCCATCTTGGACATTTTTAAATTCCTATGATCAATTTAACTGCTTCTATGTCGTGGTTAAGAATGAAGGGAGCTACACCGCCACTACAACATAAACCGTCGTCTCGTGCATATGAACGACGCTACCTTTGAGGTGTCAGGTTTTCTGGTATGTGACACCGTGTCGTTGTGTGAGTTAGGGGAACCACTCATCCGCTGACACGGCCTAGCATTCAGGAGTACCTGAGTCCTCAAATACACGACTGTGAGAACCACAATTTCCCGTCTTTGCCTTTACCTTTTGTATGACTATGCCACCATGCTTGGTACAAGTAACACTGCTTTCAAAGTGGGACTGGAAATTTTGTATGCTTATTCATGAGATCGTCAGAAGTTCGTGGCTACATTAGCTAAGTGAATGTGGTTTAAAAATGCCCTAATGAAATGTTTTGAATTTTAGTAGTAAACAGAAACAAATAAGTGATTAATATTTGCATCTTATGGGATATGACCCGTGTAGATTGACATATTAGTATAAGACCTTTTTTGAACTGCCCTGAAGATGACGGCAGTAAGCGCCTCCGAAATCTTGGCACGTGTGTACCAATACACACTGAATCAGATACCTCAAAACTGAAGTCTTCGTCAGCACTGCCGTGAGCAGTTCAAATCTCTTACGTGTTACGTAGCATGCCAAGATAGGCAATGTTCGTGGTACGTAACACAGTGGCGCTTTCGCGCCGTGTTATATGTGCTCGGCTGTCCAAACAGCCTGACTCCATTTTGCATGAAGAGAACGCTCTTATGGCGATTTAATGTCGCCCATAACTATAAAACCTACTTCGCTCTTCATGTAAAGTGCCCGATTGTAACCAAATTTGGATGGCTCTACAGTTTTTCATAAAATTTCCCGAAGTCAAATTTGTCGTAAGTCCGCCCATTGGATGCCGCGCCGTTCTTTTTCTGATAGGCGAATGGGCGGAAGGACACCACGAAGCTAATAGGCATTGTTTGCGCCTAAACGAACGCGCCAAAGACGGTTCAAAGTATTCAGTTTTAATATTTTGGCCAGTGAGAGACATCAGGAGGGTAAGGTTCTTCCCACCGATACTGTCTATACTTTGCACAAACACAAGTACGTGCAGCTAACCGTTTACGGCAAAATGGTTGCTATGGCTTGTCACATGCATTAACACTAAAAGCCTCAGACTGTGTGTGTTATGCTCCTAGCATAGGGAGATCAATTCCATGTACTCAGTTATCCGATTGGTATTAAAATGGAGACGCATTACGTTTACTGTTACGGTAGGAGGTGCAATTTTATATGTAATTCAGACGCATTTCTGCTTCAGAGAGTTCATTTACAATTTACTATTCCCCAGCATAAGAAAAGGGTTTCGAAATGTGAATTCGGTATCAATGAGACAAGCAAAATCCATTACCTTGTTCACTGTTATAGACCTGAAAGGGAACATGAGTTTAATTTAAGTAAATCTTTCACACTCCATATAAGTTACTGTAGTCTTCGTAGGCTTTCTTTGCATCGTATACTTCCTTTATTTGGCATTATCTAAGGCTTCAAAAATGAAATAGTCATGATTTATGAAGTACAAAGTACAGTATACTTCTTGAGAATTACTGTATTACAGGATATTAGGCCAATCAATCTGATATAAATTGGCCGGGGTTTCATAGGAATATTATGTTTCCGTCTTCAGATCTAATTGTATCCTGAAGCTGTGAAAATCTCAGATATAGCGCAGGAACTTTCTTAATTACCTTGTCGAATTCGTGTCTGTTCTAAAATATTTATAAACGTTCCAGCCGTCTGTAGAGTCGGTTTTAGAAAGTGCACTGTTCCGTTCTTTTATGATTATTTAAAATTTCAGGCGTTAAAGTGTTCGGTGGTCTTGCTTAGACGCACTCTTTGTACTTAGTGATTACAGTGGTTCAAACTTTTGCCCTGCACTTCTGAAAATTTTCGGCCTTCGTGGGCTGTATTCAGAGCTTAGAGATACTGTTTTGTTTAATGTTGACCTTAAACTTTGCAATTCTTTTTCCGCCAGATACGCTTTGGCGTCTAATGCCACCAGTATGGATGCTGGTGTATTCAAAGGAAAGTCTAGTTTGCTCAACAATTTGTGAAATTATTTAGGCTAATTATAAGTGCTAGAACTTTTTTGTGTTCATATATTTACTTTTTTGTTTCATTATTTTTTGTGTTATCTTTGTGGTAAGTTATTTTTACGTATTTCCTATTATGTTCCTGTGCTGTCCCTGTAATCGGCTGCTCGGCTGTTGTGTCATCACGTTAATAATGTAGAATTGAATTTTAATTAACATTATTATTATTATTATTATTATTATTATTATTATTATTATTATTATTATTATTATTATTATTATTATTATTATTGCGCGAGACTTCGAGCCGAGTGGACGTGTGCCGTGTGCGCTCCGGTGTGACATGCTTCATACGTGCTGTGCTGATTCTTTTACTGCTCTCTCATGGCAGCTAGCAAGGAAATGTGTTTGACATGGGAAGCAGAAGACATTACGTTGTGGTGCCTGTGATTTACGTCTTAATAGTGCATGTTTACAAATTAATGACACTGAGCAGGCATTTTACACCTCTTCCGACAAATCATCTTTCCAATGTGAAGCCTGTACCAAGTTCCTGCGATGTGCAAGAAGCGACGATACACCAGTGAAGCCTCAGCACTCATTATCTGCACCTGACGCTACATGCTGTAAATCTGATGGAGGTAAAAAGTAATATCGCCTGTGATAGAGCTCCTTCTTCCTGAATTCAGTAGCAATGACTGTCGTAGTGTTCAACTGGAGACTGTAAGACTTGACGGGGTGACTGTCATGGGTATGATTGAGAATCTTGTCTCAGTGGTATCTAATTTACCTACGGGAGTCCCCCTGTTAAGGACTAATAATGTTCAACTTAAAGCAAATTGAGGATATGCATGGTCTTCTTCCTGGCATATCGGGGACCCACACTCAAACGGCCAGCAAGGAGATTCCTGAGGGGTCACTGCCTTCCCAGGCTGCGTCGATGACGTATAAAGACATCGTATTAAGAAATCAACGCATGTGGCAAGAACGCGCCATCAGCAACACCAAGAATGCAGGTAGCTCTATGCCGACGGCGACTGTCGACAGCAAAGACGATGCGACCAGTGAAGCAATCAATGAAACTGGGTCATCTGACTCCCGTGTTGATGGATTCGTCGTTGTCACAAGGAAGAAGCGACGTGAGGTTGAGATGGCAACCCCACCAGTCAATCCCAAACAGAGTAAAAACACAGAGCCCCCATGATTGGGGTAAGAAATTCTTCACCGGTCACCGTGTCCGATAGGGTAAAGACAAAATCTCTTTTTGTCTCACGTTTTTCCCTTAATGTCACCTCTCGTGATACTGAGGAATCATTAAATGTGCAACTTAAACTTTCGTCACTTGTACGCACCAGGCTTAAAACAAAATATAATACATATGCCTCATTTCACATTTCGGTACATGAGGATGATTTTCCTTTAATTAAAAATACAGGCGTTTGGCCTCAGCGTGCTTTAATCGCACCTTTTTACGAAAGACCAAATCCTGACCAAATTTACACTTTTTAAAATTGTACTTCAATCAGATCTCATTCTCCTAGTGCACGTGGTCCATCAGTCCCACACTGTGTGCCCTCTGATATTTCTGATGGAGCTCGCGGGGGAGGAGCTGACGCAACAGCATAATGGTTGTATTATGTGATGTTAACATGAGTGGTTCTGTCATGTCCGATGCACAGTCACGTAATAGTTTCGATATTTTTTTCTCAAAATGTTAGAAGCCTGAGGACTAAACAAACGGAGTTTTATAACTATGTTTGTTCCACTGATTGTAATGTTATTTGTTTGACAGAAACATGGCTGAACGCTGTGTGTCTGTATCATAATTTATTTCCAAATTTTTATACACATTTCAAGCAGACAGGAAAAGTTTAGTTAAGACAAGTGGGGTTGAAATTCCAAAATTTGTGGTTTTAAACAGACATACGACTTGCAGTTTTACGAGGAATGTGTTTGGGTTGAACTTTCTGCTTTTGATGGTGAAAATTTGCTTATTGGTAATCATTACTTTCCTCCTGATACCTCACCAAATGCAATACGTAATAATTTTTCTTTTTTAGAAAATAAACTTGTTACAAAGAGCTATCGGAAGATTTTGTTGGGGGATTTTAATACTCCTGGGTTTGACTGGAAATGCATACTGCCCCTACCAAAGTGAAATTATTATTCTAAATTTAAAGAAGAGGCTACATATACCACTGCGTATCTTCTAGGACCAACACAGAGCACTGAGACAAATTATAATAATAATCTGCTTGACCACGGTTTTGTTAATTTTGATAATTTATGGGTTTCTTTTGTTGATATGTGCATGGTCAAACCAGATTTATTCCGTAGGCCTACGGTTATTGATATTGACTTGAGGTTTTTTAAAAATACCTAGTACATACAGTTTTGAACTTTCTTATCGTAAATTTTCTGATGGAAACTACAACAAGTTATATAACATACTTTCAAATTACGATTGGTCTCATGTATACAATAACACATCAGTGGCTGCTGCCGTCGATGGCCTTAATGCTGCTGTGCATTATGCTGTGGATCAGCCTGTTCCTCGTGGATTTATCAGGAAAACCAAATACCCTTCTTGGCTTTCTGCCACCTTCAGATACTATATACGCAAGAAGAATTTTTTCCGTAAAAGATTTAATGAGAAAAACACTGATTATTTTTACAATCAGTTTTCAAAATATTGTGAATTTGTTAAAACTACTATCAAATCTGACAGGCTCGTCTGGCTGAAGTCCATTGATGACGATTTAAAAACGCGACTTAACAAAATTTTGGAAATGTGTCTGCAGTTCGAAAGAGTAATTCTACTTCGATCCAGTTGCATGTTGATGGAACTTGCACAGATGATCCTGGTGGTGTTGCTGAAGCTTTTGCTAAGCACTTTTTCACAACTTACAATCATACTTCACCACCGCTTAGTTTTACGTGTGCTTTTTTTTTCTGATTTCATACCGTTATTCCTTATTAGTGATCGTGATATTCAGAAATCCATTAAAAGACTTAGACCAACCAAGTCTGTCGGGCTTGGTGACATCCCTCGTTTTATTATAAAGGGAAGTTCGGATATTTTAGTGCCTGTACTTAAGTACGTGTTTAATCTCATGCTATCTGAGAAGCACTTCCCTTCGCAATGGAATCAATCAGTAATTGTGTCTGTTTATAAGAGCGGCAACGAGGCCTGCGTACAAAACTACAGACCTGTATGTCTTCTTAAAAGTTTCCAAAAGTTTTTGAATTTGTTATACATGACTACTTTTTTATTATTTTAAAAGTAAATTGAATCCCAGTCAAAATATTTTTTTTCGGTCCAAATATACTACTGCCAACTTGATATCGTATTTAGACTACATAGCCTCATTAGTATGTTCTTAACGCCAAGTGGATGCTATTTATTTTGATTTAAGCAGCGCTTTTGACCTCATTCCTCATACACTTCTTTTGCATAAGCATAGTGCCTATGGGCTGTCTGATGGTCATAGTTACATAACTAGTCGTTATTCTGTTGTTCGAATTCATGGAATTTATTCGACACTCTTTGAGGTACTCGGTGGTGTTCCTCAAGGATCTGTCCTTGGGCCACTGTTGTTTAACGTATTTATTAATGACCTTTGCAATTTTAATAAACACTCTAGATATCTTTTATTTGCTGAGATTACATTTTTTGCATCATGAGCTCTTTAACTGATTGTACACTTCTACAATCTGACATTGATTCCATTTGCGGTCAGCCTGCTGCTAGCTGTGTGAAATTTAACGATGACAAAACTAAAGTAATTACATTTGCAAGGAAAATTAATGCAATTAATTATAATTACCAGCTGTGTGATGAATGTGTAACTCGCACTGTCTCCATCAAAGACCTAGGAGTTTTTTTATTCTAAACTTCCTTTTCACCGTCATGTTGATTACATATTTTCTCAGTCACTAAAAATGTTGGGACTCATACGTAGGACGACCTTTTCGTTTTCTACCATTGGTAGTTTATTATTGTTGTATGCCACGTTAGTTAGCTCAACGTTAGAATATGCTTCGCCCGTTTGGAACAACAGTACGATTACTGTTGCCAACAAGCTCGAGCGTGTCCAGCAGAAGCCTGCAGCTCTTTGCTTCAGTCGCTTTTTTCCCCAGATTTCTTTCAGTTATGCCAGCGCACTTGAGCTTTTAAAGTTACGTACTCTACAAGTTAGAAGGCATCACCTTGATGCTCCTTTTTCATTCATGTCTTTCTAGGATCTAAATTTTATCCTTGCATGTCTGATATTAGCAGTCTTAGAGTTCCGTCTTGCAGCGTTAGAAACTTCACCCAGTTTCGTGTGGTAAGAAAAAATTGTTCTTCCGCTAGGTGTGCAACAGCTACTAAGATGACGTGCAGTTATTAAGATATATTTAGTAAGCAAATTAAACTATTGAAGCAGATTTTACCCCAGCAGCACGCTTCACTGAAATTACGGCTTTATTTTATCCAATTTAAATTTCAGCTTTTGTAGACAGTCTATAGATATACTTAGCAACTGAATTAGACTTTGAAACATATTTTAAGAAAACGATTTGAATTAGTTGGGTTAACCTGTGTTTTGGTTTTAGCCGTAAATTTATTTTTTAATGGTTTATTATGTTGTTATTTTGTGTTTGTGTAATTATTTTGTGCTAGTTTTGTAACTGGTTGTTGTGCTGTTGAACTAGCCTTTAATAAATGAGAATTGAATTGAATTGAATTATTGTGTTGGGACAGTGATATGTAGTGAAAATAACACTAGGGAAAATATTTAGGACCCCTATATATGGGGTGCGTAATTCCTCACCCCCTCCTGTTGTTTCCAAAAGGGTCAAAACTAAAGCTTTTTTTGTTCCACGTTTCTCCCCGGAAGTCTCTACGTCTGACGTTGCGAGCTCCCTAAAGGCGCAATTAAATATTTCTTCGATCGTTTGTACAAAACTCAAAACCAGATTTATTACACACACCTCCTTCCACGTTTCTGCTACGGAAGATGGCTTTCCTCTCATTTATAACACAGGTGTGTGGCCTGAATCGTGCTTTGTCGCACCATTTTATGAACGCCATAACAATGACCAAATTTTTAATTCGGATTCACGTGTTATATTTAGAACCCGTGACTTGATGCGAGTCCAGTAATTTGGCTGCCCCTACTTCTGGCCCTGTTGCACTAAAGGATGAGGCCGATCGGGAGGCGCTACACAACACTGTGAAAGGCTAACTACTGTGACGAAAACGTGCATAATTCTTCCATGTCTGATACTCAATCTAAAAACTGCTTTCCAAACATTTTATCAAAATGCCAGAGGTCTTAGGACCAAACAAAATCAACTGTTTGATAATTTATATTACATGGCTTTTCAAATCATATGTTTAACTGAGACATGGTTAAATGCCATGTGTTTTGATCATAAACTGTTTCCAGATTCGTTCACTACCTTCCGTTCTGATAGCGGCAGCAGTACTAATCCTAGAGGTGGTGTTGTAATAGCAGTTTCGTCTAGAATTGGTACCTTTAAACGCAGCTATGCTTTTCAGTTTTATGAGGAATGCGTCAGGTTCGAAATTTTCACCCAAAACGCCCGTAGTTTACTTACCGATAATCACTATTTTTCTCCCGATACCAAACCAGATGCCTTGTCTAAATATTTTTGTTCTTTGGAGAAAAATGTTGATACCAAAAATCACAGGTTCTCTTGATTGGGGATGTCAATGATCCGAATTTTGATTGCGAGAGAGGTTTGCGCCTACCAAACTCCTATTTTTATTAAAAATTAAAGAGTGATGCAATTTATACTTCAATCTGCCTATTGACTGACAACTCTCTTGGCCAAATTTTTACTAATTTCAGTCGTGTAAACACATTCTTTGCTGATGTAGGTGTTGTCAAGCCCGATCTCTGCCATCAGCCTATTGTCATTGAAATTCCTTTGGATTTACATAATTCTACGCCATATCATGAGCATTCATAACGTAAATATGCATTAGGAGACCATTTTATTCAGTTTTCTTCCTAATTATGACCTGTATTGTGTATGTAGTAATGACACAGTAGATGCTGCAATAGACATTTGAACCAATGGTATTCTTCAAGCTATGGATTTAACAGTTCCTCGGCGTTTCATTCGAAAGTCCAGATTCCCTCACTGACTTTCTCACACATCGATTTACTACATTCGGAGAAAGAATTAGGCCTGCTTTTATTGGCGATATAAGGAAAGTAAAAACGAGTATTGTTATAGTGCATTTTCCCAATACCGGACGGTTGTTAAAATTACAATTAAGTTTGACAGACTTAATTGGTATATGAATATAGACGATGATCTAAAAAAAACTCAACTTACAAAATTTTGGAATTGCGTATCCTATTTTAGGACGCATAATTCCTATACTATTCATCTTGATGTAAACGGCACAAATGTTGTTGAAACTGTGGAGGCAGCTGAAGCCTTTGAAAATCACTGCTAGTCATATCACTAACATTTTGCAGAACTTCTTCCATCGTCCAGCAATTAAAAATCACAAGGCCTGGAAGAAAACTTCTTCCGTACTCAGGTTATAACCACTGGACCCAAGAAACATACGCAAACCAAAACATACGTAATCACATCACAAAACATCCTTGAGAAGTACTTCGTGATTTTTAAATGTTTGACGATGGAAAAAGTCCTGCAAATTTTAGTGACACGAGTGTTGTTATAGCTTTGTGAAAAACTTATGTGGTGCAACTAAACAACCGTTACGGACCCGGTGTTTTTCATATGGTTCGTAAACCAGAGAACTTAGGGAAGGAACTGACCGGAACTGTTGACCATTTACGTTTTTAGTGAGGTGTAAAGTACTTCTCACGGATGTTTTATGATGTGGTTATGTATGTTTGGCCTGGCATATGTTTCTTGGGGTCAGTGGTCATCACCTGAGGACGGAAGAAAGTTTTCTTCCGAAACGTTGTGATTTGTAATTGTTTGACGATGGAGAAAGTCCTGCAAAATGTTATTGATATGAGTGTTGTTATACCATTGTCAAGAACTTACATGTTGCACTTCCAGTAGGTTTATAACACTTCACGTGTGGGCTACCACTGTGGTCTACTGTCCTGTGACTTTTTGCAGTTGCCTCCCATTTCCGAATTAGGCATCTTAGAGGCTATTAAACGCCTTAGACCCTCTAAATGTGTCGTACCTGTTGGTTACCATAAAGGGCCGTTCCACAATATTCACACCGCAGCTTGAATATATCTTTGATTTTAGCCTGTCACAGGAACACTTCCCAGCGCAGTGTAAAAAGCTGTTATTGTACCTATTTTTAAAAATGGTAACAGTTCTTCCGTTAATAATTACAGACAGATTTCTCTCTTAAATAGCCGTTCTAAAATGTCTGAATTTGTTGTAGACGATCACATGTCACATTATTTTGCACATAAATTGAATCCCAGCCAGCATGGTTTTTAAAACGCCAAATCAACAACAACTAATTTCTTATATTATCGTGATTTTATTTCTCCTTTAGTTAGTTATCAACGTGTAGTTGATTCTGTTTATTTTGACCTTAGCAGTGCGTTTGACCTTGTCTCGCATCCTACTTCACAAACTTTGTGCCCGTGGGCTTTCTAATGGTTACGTGAACTGGTTTCGTAGTTACCCTACTAATCGACAGTCTTCTGTACGCAACTTAGACAACTTTTCGTTATGTTTCTCAGTTCTTTCGGGTGTCGAACAAGGATCTGTTTTATCCCACTTACTGGATTGGTCGATTTGATCCACAAGCTTGGCCTGCGAAGTCACGAAATCTCACGGTCCTTGACCACATCTTATGGGGGAAATAAATGAGGGACATGGACTGCCAGCAAAAATAGCAGGCAAGAGAAGTATCGCAGCGAATTATACAGTCCGCTGACCGCATAAGGAGAAGCGACGAAATTATCTTAAAGGCAGAAAATTCTTAACTGATATCTTTCTTTTCTAATGTCATCTGACACCTAACTTTTTTATGCTTTCAGCATGATAAAACATATGTATTTCAAGCGTTTCGGTTACAGCATGCACGTACGTTTAAATGCTCTTAGCGGTGTAACAGTTGACAATAGAGGACACATTTATAAAGCATTTTTAATCAAAATGACTCATATTATTATGTCCTGAAGTTCCGCACATCAGATGTGGAGCACTGAGTGTGTATTATTATTATTATTATTATTATTATTATACCTATTATTATTATTATTATTATTGACGGTGATGGTGGTGGTGGTGGTGGTAAGAGGAGCAATAATAGTAATCTTTTGTAATTTGTCTTCGTTGGACGTTAAATCTTAATACAATTTATAATTCCGGTTGTTTCCAATGTACGTGCAAATTTTTCCAATCATTCTTGAAGCACTGGGGCACTGTGGGTGTTGAATTAACATTCTTTCAGGTCAAGATGCTTGAAAACCCTTACGCAGGGCCTTTGGAGCCGCACAAGTTACTGCCAGGACTACTGGTTATATTGTTCCCTACTCCACGTGCCTTCCCTATCGTATCATTATTATCATCATCATTTCGTCACCATATTTGAGTGAATATGCAGGCTGTGTTTATGTGGGCTTGTTCTTTCATATGAGAAGAACAAAGTGCGTCACCTCCTGTGTTACTGAAAATGTACACTTACATAGAATCTACGATATTTGAAACCGAAGACGATGTGAATATAAAATCCCTGTGCTCGCCATGAAGGCGTAGGGGAAATGGAGGTATAGGTCCAGGTATTCTTAATCGCATCACTAAATGGAAGTCAGTCGTCACTCTCGCACTCCGTCCGCTTTTCTTCCGGGAAAGAGCCTCCAATACGCGTTGAGGAGGAGGCTGTGTGGGCCTGAGTGCCGATCTGGACAGTTCGGAGAGCAGAAAAATGCTTTACGTTTGCCGGGAATCTATCACGATTCCTCAGCTGTCACGTCCAAAACCCACGCCCCACCCCCCACCCCCTCTCGGCTCCTTTTGAGACTGAAGCAAAGCGTATTCAATAATCTGATTGGATGGTGGCTGTAGCAATGACATGGTACTCGGAAACTGTCGTTTCTGTCGTACATGGCTACTGCATTAAATCATATAACAATACTGAAACACAGCTAATGGTACGAGGTTGAGATACTGTTACTTGTTGCTGTGAAGACGTGTAACTTCGCAGCGAGCATGTATACTGTATTAGACAGGCCTATCTGCTGGTGCTATCTGACCCTGCCCTCAGCTATTAACATGAAATTGCGATGCTCGCAGCACGCAATGTGTAACGTGCCTATTCTGCTCCGTTGGGATTGACGCTGTACAATATTAGGGCCCGATGGACGTGTGTCATGCAGTGCGTGGTGTGGGACGTGAGACAAATTGCATGGGAGCTACTCTGGTGAGCAGAATTATTGGATACCACAAGCTGCACCGAACAGAATCAGCCATTTATCCCTTGACCTACCGCACTTAAAATTACTTAAGGAAAGGAAAACTGAAATTGTACGGTGTAAGACCTATAAGTAGCACGAGCAGATTAGTACAGTGGTGACGGGTTAAATACAGTTAAATACAAAACAGAATAAAGTATGTACCGCATAAAAACTTAGTACAGCTTTTAGCAGCAATCAGTTGATTGCACTATTCTCAGACGTCATGCCACGCAGATTTGTAAATGTGTGTAAGTGTTTCGGAGTGATCTTATACCTCCTTCTTCTTGGCAGAAGTGTATCGTGAAGGTAGGCACAGCAGGCCTTCGAAAACATTCGTGAAACTGTACGATGTCATGTGCCAGAATACCGTAGTTTTGTTGTTTACCGGCGTGAGAGTCTGAAACCTCTTATGGTAATCAGACAATCTTATTTCTAACATAACGTTTTGCAGTTGTTGGTTCGGATTAAAAGAAAGTAGCGCAGATACTACCAAAAGGCTTAGAAAAATCTTTAGACAAAATCTAAACAAAAACTTGATACTTATTCCAGGGAACCAAAAGTGGAACCACATGTATATTAACCCTGAATCGCCTACCTTTAAGGGGCTAATTACAATTCATGAAGAAGGTGCTACAATTAGACACGCTATTAATCGGAGAAACGCACCAGGATTCAAGCTAGCTAAATTTCTAACACGTATCCTGACGTTTCATATATCAATCCGTATTCGTTTAACGTCAAGAACACACCCTCACTCATTAAGTATTTGGAAGAACTACCAATAGACGAAAATACAACATTAGTTTTTTAGATATAAAAAGGATGTATAATAAGATTCCTGTTAAAGAACCATTAAATGTAATTAAGCTGGCGTTGCATAACAGTTATGAAGAAGAAACTGTAAAAGAGTAAGTTCTTGAACTTAGAAAATTATCTCAGTCAAAATTATGTTTACTATGAAGGAAAATACTACACACAAGACACAGGTCTAGCTAATGGGGGTACTGACTTCTTCTGTCATGTCAGAAAGTTATTTACAGTACTTAGAACGCACTTTCATTATCGTTTTAAGAAAAAACAAAATCGGATTCTTCGGTTATGTAGACGACATTTTGCTAGTACACAACTTAACTTACGCAAATATTAATAAAGTACTATGTGAATTTAACAATATATGCCCCGATGTGGATTCACGCTGGAAATGGAACAAAATAACTTCATTAGCTTTTTAGACCTATGTTGCCAGTTTAGATTTCCAGCTCAAAATTTCCATATACAGGAATCCCACCACTGCGGACTGCATTATTCCTTACAGTTCATGCCATTGTAAAGACCAAAAAATGACAGCAGTTATATATTTTGAGAATCGTGTAAATACGTATGGTCTATATCCTCGCGATAAAGGTCGTGAAACACAGATGTGAAACCACCATTGTGTATAGAAAACAATTTGATCTGAGCACCTTAAACGAAATAAAGCGAATGAAAGGTACTTTTAAAAACTAATTAAAAGATATTGATACCGAGAACAGAAAATATGTTCCCTTTCCATATGTAGGTAAAGATACAAAGTTTATAACAGAATTGATTAAACACTCACATTTTGACATTGATATAAAACTAATAATACTATAGAAAAACGTCTGGCCTACCAACAACAACAAAATTTCAACAAGTATAATAAAAAACGGCATTTTTCCTCTGAAGTGTGCGGACTGTGGAAAGGGGTATCTGGGACAAACGGGAGGATAGATTCGAACTAGATTTCAAGAACATATTCTAGCGTATAACCAACCAAACTAAAATCAAAATTTACACAATGCTTTGAAGAAAGTCACCATTCCATGGGGCCTATAGAAGACGTCATGGAGGTAGTGCAAGTTGCAGGGAAGGGACTTTTATGAATGTGTTGGAAAGATCTGTATTAATAGAGAAACCCATATGAACAACCAATTAAATAATAAATTCACGGTAAGATTTACTAGAATTTTTGAAGCTGTAATTCAACAGAGTTACCCTAGAGACCGCTGGGACTGAACAGCAGTTGCTCCTCATCAACTTATATTCAGTAGTGGACGGAGCTCGCAACCATAAACATCTACAGGCGCATACGCAACCTGTACGCTGCATACATATAACAACTGTGAGTATACTTGCGACACTGAATAATAACAGTTCTTTTTGTAGTCTAGTGTGATCATGTAAATGCAAAAATGTATATTTTAAAAGCCGATGCACAGAAGAGGATATACATAACACTCTATTATCAAACAAGTTTAATCGAGCAATCATAAATAACAAAGTTTACCTCACTCAGTAACGTGATCATAATAACTAAACCCCTTATTCTTTACAGGCAGTTCTACATTTTACTATCCTGAGAGGAGAAAATATACAGATCCCTGTTTTGAAGGATGTAATTCCGTTGTGCTGTTTATAACAGAATTTCCATTATTAACAGTACAATGGGGTGACATAATTAAAAAATTGTCAATGCCGGTCAGGCACGCATCTTTAATCCGTTTAAAACGTAAAGAGGAAAATTTTAAAATGTAAGTTGTGTTTGGTCGGATTTCGACAGATTCCTACATTTAACAAACATACCATAAAGCCGTACAACTTCGCTAGAACACGGGGTGCTCTACCATTGAAGAAGCCTTCCACGAACGTTCCTTCCAGCAAAGATTATTATGACGTGTACTAAAGTAAACAACGTAGCATAAACAAGTTTGCATCAAACACTGCCGGCTATCGAACTGATCCGCTACATATTTTCTATAAAACAGAGATCCCTTCCATCACAGTTATTTAATAATTATGCTTAGATAAATTTAACTATTAAAATGTATGGAAATACATATTATTCCGTATAGGGAATAATAGATAATTGTATGGTTTTATATATTTTAACATTAAAGGGGAGGCCTCCACCTCATCCTAGGGTTTTCATTTTATCATGTTGTAACTTCTACCTGAAGATGGCCGGCGTATGCGGCCGAAACATGTTGTAGGGAAAATGAACAGTGCATATGGAAGGTGCTGTGTCAACTGTGACAAAAGATTGAAATAGTCGATTACATACACAATAGGACAAAGGTTCCGATATTTGCTGTTTTTCTTTTTTAATTATTATGTCTCGCCTATTTTCCGTAATATTATCATCATCATCATCATCATGATCATCTCCTTTATGCAGGGTATTTACACTTATATACCTGAAACAAACCATGTTTCTAGGGTATAAAATGTCGCAGCTATTCCGCGCTTGCTATTCATGGTGCATATGACTCTGTCTTCAATATGAAACTCTTTCGTGCTTCTACAGTAGCACTTTCCGCAGTATGTGCGCTGTGCCCAATATGGCTGTTTTCTGTGTATCCTTGACATCGTGCTTTCCTGGTATGCTGCTCAAGTATTTTCTGAAGGGTTCTGAAATGGTTCCAGTTGCTCCTATCATTACTGCCGTCGCCTTTGTTTTTACGTTCCACATGCGCTGTATTTCTCGGCTTCTTTCTTTAACACATTTCTGTCTCCTGGGATTGCTACGTCCATTAACATCCATGTTCCTTTTTCATTATCCTGGATCATGATATCTGGTTTATTGTTGGAGATGGTTCTGTGGGTTTGCACTTGTTGATTCAATAATATGGTTACCTTGCCCACTTGACTTGTTTGTAATGGTTTTGGTAGATGTTCATACCAGAGTTCACTGTCTATTATTATTATTATTATTATTATTATTATTATTATTATTATTTTACGTTTGATTGTATGGTGATACGATCTGATACTGCTTCTGTACGTGTTTGATATGATATTAATTTCCTGAAACTCAACCTTTGTAAAAGTAGAGGTGTTATCTTATCAAAGAAAATTTACACATCAATTACGTAAGTATAACTTTCGTGAATCCTGCTTAAAATGATTGTATTAAAGACCTGGGATTAGTCATTAGTTCGAAACTGTATTCCCGTCGTCATTTTGATTATGTATTTTTCATTCCATTAAGTTGCTCGCTCTGAAACCTTTGCTTTTTCTTCCCTTGCTTGCTCATTGATGTTATATTGTACCTCTGTTAGACCTGAATTATGTTACTCCTCTGTTATCCGGAATTCTATTACGTCTACTGTTGCCAACAAGCTGGAACGCCTCCAGCGGAAGTTTGCAGCTGCCTGTTAGAATCTTTTCTCTCCCCACCCCCATTATTTTTGTGCTAATTCATTACAGTAACCAGAACTGGATACCGTGAGTGAGCGTAGGCGTCACGTTGATGCATTATTTTTATTAAGTTTTACTGCGGTATAAAATATTATCCTTCCCTTTTTGGAAACTGTGGGTGTTCGGGTTCCTACTCAGAATATTAGAGATATCTGTGTGTTCGTATTGGCTGTCCGTGCTAACCTTTCCTTTCTTCTAGACGCACATCAACAAAAAATTTCATTCGTAGCGGTATTGATGTTTTATGTGATTTTACATTGGCTGTTGTTATTTTTGGTATTTATCTATTACACTGCCTTGCGAGGGGATGCTGTTGTATTCTGTTTAGCAATGTACAGTTTTCTTCCTTTAAATCCGACTCTTAGATGAATTCCATTGTTTTGTCTTGTGATTTTTTTACTTTCGTTTTTCTTTCTGTATGCTCGTACGTTATATTTGTGTATTAGTGCTGATTTTGTAACTGACTCTTGTCTGTTGCAGCAGGACGTAGATAAACAAGAACCGAACTGAAGTGAATTACTGTTACTGCAGTATTTAATTTGGACTCCGTCCACTCTGTGACTGAAATGCGTTCTAAGAAAACGACAATTCGGTACTGGTTCTACCTCAAACTTTACATAAAAAGGGCGGAAAGCTAGTCATGCCCACCAGATAAAGCGAACTCTGTCAGTAGCCCTGCGGACAGGAAACTGTCCCCTGTATTTGCCAAATGTTAGAAGGCTAAAATAATTTGTGTATATATTAAATTACAGAATCTTGTATAATAGTGATATTAATAATAATAATTCGATTCAATTCAATTCAATTCAACGGCGTTTATTAACGTGCAGGCTTAACAGCACAAGTGCCAATTACAAAGCCAACACAAGAACACAAATACAACACAAAACAGTACACATACACAAAAACAAAACACTAAACAGACAAAACAAAACCAATATTGCAGAAAGTAAGTAACATAAAAGTACTGGGGCAAACCCCCTGTAAAGTGGAAAGACACAGATAAATTAATTTAAAAATGTGACAGATTAACGCGGAATCTGTTATAATAACAACAAATCATTAACTTATAATAATAATAATAATAATAATAATAATAATAATTTTGGCTTAAACTTTCTTATAGATATCGTCAAATTTACAAGGAAAAATATGTTGTTGGACAGGCTTCTGCTGAAATGGTTTCTGTTGCGAGTACTATCAAAACTTTCGAAAAATATTATGGATCATGGACACATATATATAGGCGCGCTTATATTCCTGAAATTATCCTTACACCTAGATGTTTTTGGAATAAATATGCATCTCAGTTTTAACGTTAGAATTGTTAGGATACTGGTTGGCCTGTTCTAAATTTCAAGGAACCACATACTTCATTCTTGTCTTGTGTCCACCTCGTCTGACATATAGATGTAATTGTGAAACGCCACACGTCCTACTCCAAGTATCCGTCGGGTTGTATTAGGGACCGTTTATGTCCCCTGTTTAACTACACTGTTATTTTTCCGAGCATGCATTTTATATAAATTGCGTCTAAAATTTCAGTTCTTACTCTAGAGGAAACACACGGTTTATCAATTATATAGTCCAACATGTTAAGGAAACACTCATTATTTACTGGGGGCATCACATGAAAGCCATTAGTTAGTTTTGCGGGTAAAGTGCAGGATTATGTAACATTCTAACTGAAGCAGCATATGCATGGTTCGTGTCAGCATTATACAGTCCGTGTTTTCTTCACTCCTTGTATTCATGTGTTTCACATGATTCTTACATTGTTTTCCTGTACTAAGTAAACAGATCGATCTTTCTAATACAAACGCTGTATTTTCTGCGATTCTGGAAGAGAAATGTTATGTGTAATGTGCATTAATGTTGGTATTCGAAGGGTTAGTGCTGAAGCGTGTGGCACATACACACGTAGAGGGGGCGCTGTGGAAAGTTAAAAATAAAATTATGATTCTGAAAAACACTGATCACTAACAAATGCACAAAGAGAGTTTTATCATCAATCGTAACACACTCCTGCATGCTTCGACCCTGCTGGGTCATCTTCAGGGAGAACTTTTCGTTACCGTTATACTAGGGTTGCACTTTGCAGTGCGGACCGGGCCTGAGGCCCGGACGCGCGGAGAGTTCACGCCTCCAAAAACAACGCAGTACACAGTCAACAGCACATTCTCACTCAACTGTAAAGTGCAACCCTAGTGTAACAGTAACGAAAAGTTCTCCCTGAAGATGACCCAGAAGGGTCGAAACATGTAGGAGTGTGTTACGATTGATGATAAAACTCTCTTTGTGCATTTGTTGGTGATTAGTGTTTTTGTATGATATAGTGCACGGACATGGAACACATTAAATTTATGATTATGAAATCGAGAAATCTTTCAGCTGTGCGTATTGCACCACTATTTGTGTGTAGCTTCTTCCTTCAGTACAACGCCACAAATCTGTTCCTTCACTTTTTTGTGGTGCAGATAGATACTGTAAAACCTAAGTATTTCAGGATTTAGAAGTGAACTACTTGAAATACTGAGAAGCTACATAACCTCGCTGTAATTAACCTGAAGGCATGAAACTCAGAGGTAGGTCGTAGAATCCTGTATTCTGGTTACGTTTATTCTTCATATGAATATTAAGTGTTCCGGATATGACGCAATATTCTAAATATCTCGAGGTGAGATGAAACATTAAGCAGAACGTCATTGCATATTTATTAGCTTCAGTATGTTTTCATTTAGCAGAGTTTTGCTCAGTTATTCTTCTAGTTGAAAGTCGATATGGAATTAGCTGACGTAACATATTTTTGTAGTATACTTCCGTTGTAGGAGCCTTGAGAAACCTTTGGCGTGTAGCTGAGGCTGTGGGTGGTGCAGGTACGTACCTAAAGGTTTCATGCCGTTTGAGTAGTGAAACAGTCGTTACCTGTCGGATGGGGAATCCCGTCAATGTACCCTATGGTATAAAAAGCAGTTGCCCGCCATGTTTCTTCTATCATTGTCCCACAAATAATTAGAGTTACACTGCAGACAACCGGAAGATCTCTCCGTTTAAATGCTAGTTTTATTTTAACCCTTCAAAACAGAGTGGCTTGCTGAATGTAGCAACCGTTTTAACATCAAAAGAACTTTTATTTTTTGCCCGTGGAGTGTATTTATGGGTTGCAAGCATTCTCAGAATTAACGGTGATTACTGCGTAAACTACATTAATGGGGGTTTCCCTGAAATGGAGACGCAGTGTGTTTACTGCGAGATAGGAACTGAAGTGTTAGATGCAGTTTAAAAGAGTTAATACGTGTTTCTAAACAAGCGTGACTCAAACTTCGCATTTACCTGGCTAAACAGAAAAGCACTGACTATACTTAATCTGATTCCTGTGTTGTGATTTTTATTATATCCGATATTTAGGTTCCTGTGTTGAGTTAATAATCGACAGAGGCTCTCAAAATGTCTGTATTGACAGTTTTTGTTTCCCTTATCCTGGGTACTTTTGGGGCCTGTACTTCATTTCTGTTGAAATGAAACCTGTAAAGAAAGCCGTACGTGTAAACATTTGTCATGTTCTAAAATGTTCAATGTTCTAAAACAAGATGTAACTCTAAGAGAATCACTTCTGAGCTGTGCCGTAGGACACGTCATTGTATAGCTCGAAAAAAATCAGGAACATTTGATTTTGAATGTGACTGGTCAATTTCTGCTTGGTATATGGAAACATAAATATCACGAAGAATAGACAGGAATATTAGAAGGCTGACTGACAAAGATGTCGTCTTGTAATTAAATACAGAAAGGCTAGGTAGGCCTAAGGTTTCACTTGAGTGCAAGAAAAAATCATGCAGAAAAATGCGAATAAATGCTACGAAAATGTGATAAGATTCAAATAACGACAGTAACGAAATTTTATTTAAGAAGAAAGTAAAAAATACACGGGGGAAGTTCTTTTTATCGTTTACTCAGCAAACTTTTCTTTCCCATTCTGCTCTCTGAAAATGCGATTGTCGGAATAATGTGCACACAAAACTGAAATTTTACTCGACGATTCCAGTGTTCAGGCATGCGACGCTATGTTGTTGAAAACCATGCGCCTAGCGACACTGCATCGCCTTCCAGAAGACTGGAAATTTCAGCAACACCGCTGTGAGAACCTCAACACTGAAACTGCAGCTTTACATGTTATTTTATATGTATATGAATTTGACGTCTTGCCTAAAGTGAAAAGCACAAGGAGAAACTTTGTACTATTATTATGGACATTGTCCATTGTTTTATTTTTGTCAACACCAAACTTTTCGCAAACTGGGTCTAGTCCGGTGATGTGAGGGGCTGGCTTATTCTAGTGGCCCAGCAGATTAGAATCATTTCCCATCTTTTCCCACCTGAAGAAGAAAACATATTTTTCGAAACTTGGTGGAACTAACAAACATAAGGCGACGGAAAATGCCAAAAATATTAGTCAAACTTATTGAAGCATACCATCGCCAGAATAACTCACACTTGACAAATTTTGGATGCTGCATACTAAGTGTTACATATCTTACAACCTTTAATCTTTATTAAATATTATTAGGCTGACAAAATCAGAAAGGTGAGATATGTGGCATACTTGGAAGATATGAGAAAATCTTACATCAGGAGTGCACAGATTTTACAGAAATATATTAGCCACTGTAAATTTCTGGATGTGCCAGAAGGGTGACGTGAAGGAAACTCCATTCGAAGGACCCACAATATTGGGCGCCACCGTAAAGTATTTAGTCGCCATGGCGCCTTGGTGCTCGGGATTTGTGCACCCGTGGCTGGTTAAACCTGAAATAAAAACCTCTTGACGGACCTGTGTATTCAATTCGCCTTATAAGAAGTGGGTTTCGGTGTAGTGTATTAGATTAATCTGGTTTACGGTAAGGTCCAGTGTCGGGTTGTTGTGAACACGGACATGAGCATTCATCTTACGTACACAGTGAAGATCTTTGTGGCTGGCTGAGCGAAAAGCGTCTAAACAAGAAGGACTCCGCTGCATGGTGTTAGATGATAAATTTATTCTTTTTCGTTAAAATTGTTCTGTAGTAAATTATTGATGGATTTGTGACTACATGTAATGTAACGTATAACTTGGAGACTAGGAAGGGTTCTGTTCGGCGTATGTCACCTGACCCGGTTAATTCTATTGTAGAGTGCAGGGACGGCACTACACTCTGCTGCGCAAGCACAGACTGCCCAACTTGTGGGTTAAAATCGATGGGATCCTCGACGCTGAACTCAGTGTTGGCCATCAGCTGGGTCTCGTCGGGTCGCCGGTGTTCTCCTGCTGTGATCCCAACTCGCTGTGTGCCCACCGGTTATCTTTCGGGGGACGTCTCGCGTCGCGACCATCAGTTCATTCTTTTAGCGCGTGCGAGGAAGAAGGTTCATTATGGTTATGCATGTTACTTTGAATAATATCGCGCGAATTCAATAAAGATATTTTTAGCTTGAAAGAAAATTGTTATCGCTCGTTCAGATTTCGGGTGATTGTGATTTTATAGACTGTAAGACCATCGACAGACTAATATAAATCTGCCATCTTTAGATTGAAAAACGTAGTCACATTTGTGATTGTAGATTTTTGTTCACCACATTTGAACTTTTGTATTGACTATAAAAACTGCTATTTTCTTTCTTCGGAAAATGTTTGCTAAGTTATAACGTGCATGTAACGTAAAATATTTCATCACTTTTCTTTAAAGTCGTAGGTACTGTTCACTGTCTTAGCATATACAGTGATGTAAATAGTTTTGTAGTATAAGAAATATTGCGCACCCAATTTGAATGTTTTAGATGGACACATCTGTTAAGTAGTGAGTAAATTCCGTGGGTATTTTGAACATTCTTTGTGTAATTGATTTCATTTATTGTAAGCTCAACTGTCGCTGTAAAAGACTGGGAGTTATATCAGACATTTATCTTAACACCAGTATAATTTCTGTCTTAAGTCTCCTAATATTACGAACAGTAGGTCAAGGAAGGCTCACCAACGTACTACACCTGTCATTCTGGATCAAGGTGAGTAAAAGAAAGAAACATCCACATTTATTCTACAATATTCTGCTACTAGTATGTACTCTTGCAGTCGTCAGTACATTGTGCATTGTATGTGTGGCAATAAGAGCCATGCCTTTATACACAGTGAGGACGTGAGGTCGATAACGATACCAAGTCTGTGAGAATAACACACACGTTTCGGACAAATATGGAAGAATAACACGAAAGATTTCCATAAACTGCATGTTCTATCACCAGAATAAAGCTCGCTGCCCCTCAAGTCAGAATTTTTCGTCTTCTCTTCTACTACCATGAAAGGCCAACTCTCGGATTCATTCCAAATATTTTATAGTTGTACAAATTTATTTTCCTTCCACGTTGTTATGAAAACAGAAGTTTGTGGAAGAAGACTGTTTACTGATATGTGACACCATGTGGTCTGGTACAGATTTTGCGAAGTCTCTGAGGAACCTGCTGCTTCTACCTTCAAGAAATAAAATCTGACACGTAACTTCCTTTCTTGAAGGGCATTTATGTACCGGTTGTGAAGGAAAATTCATCCAATATTCACACATTATGGAAGCCTAAATTTTCCTTTGTAGCCACAATTTGTAGCCAGTTTGCAACGAAACTTGCAACAATGCGCGTATTAACTTTCCCATATGTCCTTCTGTCCGTCCCCACTTAACTCTAGGGCCGCAGAATGGATATTAATACAGTTTGATTTTGTGGAGCTTAATGTCTTCTGAGTGGGATACAGTTATGTCCAAAATAGGACAATAACAGACAATTTACATGAATAAATGGATAAGATTCTGCTTCTACCTCAAACATGACGCGCAAAATGTAATATTATTTGCTGGCGAATTTTTATGCTGAGAGATTTTTCCATAAATGGCGTAGCTTTCAATACATTAAATTGAAAAAAAAATTATAGTATCATCTCATACGTCAAGAAATTTTGATGGAATTTTGATGAAATTACTGATTTTGATGAAATTTTATTTCGGAGTTTGTTGCTCGTCAGCATCGCTTTCGTTATGCTAAGGACATCAAACGTTGACATTAAACTGTTATTACCCTAGGTAGTATGTTTCCTAACTCATTTACACCATTATTTTACGTTTGTTAATTTCCCTACATTTGCAAGTAAACCCAGAGTGATGTGTGCCCCGCACGTGCACGAGATCTGGTGGTCCTGTCCACTGTTGCCTGAACCAGAGTAGGCCTATTATTGCTATAAGCTCATTTCATAAAGGAAGCCAAAAAGTCTATTTTACCACATCTGTGAATCACATCTGTAGGCATCTACACGTGGTGGAATCAAGAGTAGAGCAAGCACGGTTTTACAGGAGATAAGACTTGTATGAACTTAGAAATCATTTACGACTAAGAGTACATTAAGTGGCAATAAGAGGAACTCAGTGCTCTAGAATAATTCACATTTATATTTCCAGTCGGATACCAAATATTTTTGCAATTCTGTAACGAACCTAGATTCAAATAACCCGATTATCTCTCATATTAGTAATTACCTGGAAATTACTTACAGTAGTCCAAACAACAATACATAAACGCCGCCTTTGCGATTTCAACTAAACTGCCTCAAAGTCACATTGCTTGCCTTACCTGAATTTAATACACACTACATACAGCTACCTCCAGCTGCCCTTATATATTTGCATATGAATATTATATGTATTCTAGGTGAAAAGCTTTTTCTTTTTTTATTCACATTAGAATCGTAGTATTTTGAAATATGAAACCTCATGCTAATAAACTGCAGTTTTAAGTTTAATGTTTCTTTTGTACAGCCAGATGATGGCTGTTTATTGTAGTAGAAGCACTTAGTTGTGTTAAAACTTATTTAGAATAGCCTAAATGTTGTGTTTTGACGGAGTAGAGGTTGGTTTCGTTCTGAGAAATTAATTACTTTCCTGTAATAGTATGACATGCAGTGTATATATTAAACCTTAAATATTATATTCTATAAGATAATACAAAATAATTCTATATCACAGCATAATGTAACATGGCGTATCGCAGCATAGGGTAGTACGATGTAACGTTCATGTAAATGTATGTAAATTTCAACATCGAAAAATCACGATTTTTCTTAAGAAAATGACATTAAATGGCGATATAATACTTGAAATATAGTTATCCTGCTACTGCTTTTTCGAATGATTTAAAGAGACATGAGTTTTATATATAACATACAAATATACGTGTATATATTTATGTAGAATATATAAATTTATAATTTAAGAAAAGTATCAATTTATCAATTTATCGCATTATGTATAATACCTCTGATGATGGGAGAAAACTGTTGAAAAGATTATCGGAGTTATATGAGTATTCTAATGAAATCACACAAGTGGACTTGCGTTGAACCTGAAAGAAAAACATTTGACAGTAATAATATAACACACTATAGAATAGAGAGTTACGTAACGTACTCTGTTTATTGTTTTGCGGGAGGGGCTTCTGAGGTCGGAAGTTGGAAAATTTGTCCAAGTTTAATCCTGTGGTCTACTTGTTGTGATGTGTCTTCTCGTCTTATGAGCCCTTACTTCTTATTTGACTTATTATTTTTCTGTACTTATCAAGGGGTGTGGGAGGGGGGGGGGGGTTGCGAACGCGGCAGACATGGGAATATTCTGTATATTGATATTATCGGCTTTCTCAGCCACACCGTTTGAAACACCAAAATACTTTCCTTTTGAAACGGACCTCGTTCTCAGGCCCTCACATCGTGCTTCATTCCCCATAAATCTAAAATATTGAATAACTGATACGGGTAACTGTGCAGATAAGGCACTCAAAGTATTTAGAGATAGTTCTGTAGAGAGGAACTACATTATTAGTACGCCTAGCCAGATTTTAAAAGAATGATTTTATCAACGAGTGTGGGGTGGCTGAGCCACTAGCATGAATGGGAAAAAAGAGACATACATCCAAAGTTTTAAGGGAGTCCTGAAAAAAAGAAACAGCATGGAATACATAGATGTGGATGCGAGAATAATATTAAAATACGTTATATATATGGGAATATATTAATATAATAGGAATATATTATGAATATTTCGAAGTGAGTTATCTGTATTGCGATAAAGATCATGGCGGCATCTTGTGAAGACGGTACCGACCGTTCGTGCTCCGTAAATTGCGACAGATTTCTCTAACAGCTTCTCAGGAAGGTCCTTACTCAATGAAGCTTGTTATAAAATTGGTTGGTTGATCTGTCGGTTGCTTGGTTGGTTGATTACTTGGTTTGTTGGGTAGTTAATTAGACTTTGCCATCAGAATCTACACAGTGTGCATCTGTTATGCCAAGATCTGTAACAAAAAACTCTGGTGTACTTTTACAGTATTGACTGCGTACGAATATATGCAAGAAGCGGGCACGTTCTACCTATAACGTGTATTAATAGAGTACACTTGCGTCGTAGTTTTCATTATAATTTCGACTTCGAGAGTGAATAAATTTATTTTCTTCTTTCAGTAAACTAGATTGCTTTATGCATCTCAGGTTCCTCAACTTTTACTATAACACAGAAATTTTTATTAGAATTTCTAGTGCTGGATTGATTTAAAATTACATAATCTTTGGCTCAAAAATCACGACAAACTTTAAATACCTTTACCTATTTAACCGTACTAAGTCTTTATCTTGTCCACAGAACAGAGTGGTTACAACACACACCACTTCACTTAACATAATAACTTAACGTAACAAAATCTGCACTTTTGCACAGAACGCGGTGTTTAATATATATATCACATATTGACACACAAACTCTGCATCTGTCGACAGAATGTCTTCCGCACGATTCTCACAATACATACTCATTCTTCCAAAAACAGCAGTAACAACTTTGTCTTATGTAAGGACGAAGGAGTTTTTTCCTGTGTGGTAGGAACTGAATTTTTATATATTAATTAGCTGAATTCTGTGCCTCAGAAGTTAAATTTGCCCTACAAAATTATGTTTTGACGTCGGTATTACATTTGACACTGTTTCTTCTTAGCAAGAACTTCAGACCTGATCCCTACACCACAGCTATTCACAAATTCAGTACCAGTCATTAGTCGAAGTTAGACTGATTTAGTTTAATACACCTGCTTTCCACTGAGTACTTGCGAAAGATATAAATGAGGCTTCAATCAGAGCGAATCTGTCAGCTTAACATATCTTTGTGTCGTAGATGTTTGGATCTGTTAAATGTAAGTCGGGTTATACCTATCGGATTGCGAAACTGGTTCCAATAACTCTACAGTATATGTTTAGATCAGCAAGTTTTTCTCCGACTCGTGTGGCTTATACATGCCTTGTAAATGTGGAGATTTGTTATTTCTTGCAGCTTTTCTCTTAAACGATGAGATATACTGTGTTTCCTGTACTTATCTCCTAAAAGGCGAGATATCCTATTTCATGTACATGTCTCATAAAAGGCGTGATGTTTGGATCGTTAGTTGCTTTTTACGACTCAGTTTATACCTTACAGAAAACACGATCTCACTCCATTATAAAGGCCAGTCACATAACAGCCCATAGATCTTCATCAAAAGTGTCTTATTTTTGTCCGATTATAAAGCAAATCTGAATTCGCCGACCAATTTTATTAAAAATTCCAAATAAGAAATATTACGAAAATTTTTTGGTGGGAGTCGCGTTGTTACAGTCGGAAAGACGGGCGGATATAACAAGGCTAGTATTCTCTCTTCACATTGCTAAGGCATGTAATTGTGTAAGGTACGAAAGTATAAGAAATATGACTTTAATCTCGCACTTATTTCTATCTTGGGGTGTACTTGTATTTACGTCTGTAACTATAGGGTATATTAGTTTTAGTCTTTAGTATAATTTACTTCCTGAAGAAGAAAAAAGTACGCTTTCGATACTGGCTTATGGTCTCTGTCTGTTTTTTTTGAAGTTTTTAACCACATAACGTATTTTTGTTGAACTCGGTATGAACATTTTGCCACTAGAAGGCACCCTGACGTCGTAATTTCCAGTGCCATACTGCAACCTGTAACAACGCGACAGACGCGCGAATATTTATGGTAGGAGTAACATCAGCACCACCTACTTTTAAGTCGTAAAATTAGGCTTTTGGGTGGTGATAGCTCAAGGAAGAGAGGATGAAAACTTGGTTTATTTTCAAGATGATAATCAGGATGAGGATGCTGTACTAAGTAAGCAATCAACAAGGAAACGTTAAATTGCCCTTTCTGTGTACTCGCTTAAGTAATCTCCAGTTTCAAAACAAGAGCGAGTGATTTGTTTCCACTGCAAAACAAATTGATTGTTTTGGCAAAGTCCCTGCGATGAAGGCCTAGAATCATTGGTTTTGAGACTTCTGTTTTATCTCTGTCCTTCCATCTAATATGTGGCAGATTCTTTAAAAAAAAAAGCTTCGAAACCCACAAATTTCTCTTCCATTTCTTCTTCCAAGTTAGGGACTACTTTCATCGGAGAAAGGCATATGTAGTGTGTTTAATTTTCATATACTTAACGACCATGTCGCTAACCCCGAATATATATCGTCGACGAAATATATATCGACAGTCATATCTGTTATTAAGTGACTAACGTAAAGCCCTTGGAAATTTCAATGCAAGTTTGTTAAGAATATGAATATCAGTAGCACTGTAAGTTTTTGAAAACAACTGTATTGGTATTGAGATAACAACTAATGAAATAGACCAGACCAGCGCCCCAGTCTTTGGGAGCACGGAGTTCGTTCACCAAGGGTATGGCGGTAGAGGCCTGATGATGATCAGTCACATAAAATTGTGCTGTGATTAAGCATGAATGGCCTGTAGGAAATTTTTGTACTTGTACTGAATTTGCAAAGAATGTTGAGTATTTTATGTAAATATATCTTAATTTTTCTTATGACTTCTACTATTATTAAAAAAAATATGTCAGCGCTTCCTGCCACCCCATATATAAGATCCCCTTGCGCCCTCTGAGTTCATAGCATAGTAAGGTCGCCCTGTAGCAGGCGATGAAGGCCCAGAGGGTCAGTAGAGATATAGCTCTACTCTTTCTTTAACGTCTGTGTTAGATGGGGGTTGGTAGTTAAGGCAACACTCCGGCCGCTTTACCCCAGGGAAGGAGTCCCAGTGCGCTTTGGAAAGCAGCCTTGGGGGCCGGTCTGGACGCTTGTGGAAATTCTCACCCCCCCACCGGCGTTCAACCCCGGACCGTACAGCCCGTAGCGATTCTCTACACCGAGTGCAGTATCCTGTCCTGCTCGTAACGTAGTGCGTAATTAAATAAAGCACTTTTTTTACCAATAATACATACTATATAATGCTGCTATCTATGACACATTTCGGAAAATCTGGACACTGTAATACTGGATCATGCGTACCTCTCACTACTGTTGTCTGATGCTTATATTTGACCCTAATTCTTAACTCACTGAATGACAACATAAAAAGACAGAACACTAGGGCTCAGTATGTTGCATCATGCAGACTGAGCTTGAGACTAAAACTCGTCCTTATCGTGTAAAATTAATGTAATGGACTGATAATTCCTAGGTGCCCAGCTACACGGAATTGTATAGAAGAACCTCGCTTTCTTCCTTCTGAGAATGGACATAAACCGTAATCTAAGCCACTCACCCGCAATTTTTGAATAAGTTTCTCACACTCAGGAGTCAAGAAACCTGCAGGAGAACTGCTGTATGAATTTTGATATTAATCCGTTGTTATTGGCTGTGTGGATAACATAAATTCGGCGTGCACGCTTTTGACGTTTCTTTTCATTAGGAAAGCCTCTGAAGTCTCAAGGGGAAGGAGAGTCTAATCGTAGGTTAAAATTAGGGAGAATATGGTTTCCATTTCCGGAAGCGACGGAAGTCTGATGATTATGACGATAAATTTATATTTGGCTGCCGGAAACGTAGGTGTATAAACAGTTGCGATACTTGTGTTATTGTATGTGAGGTCAGATAGCGAAAGGAAAGAAAGGATTTGTTTTAGAAAGTCACGGGTACGAAGTCTACTGTCTGGCCGTGTTTTAATCCCCGTATTAATTCAATATCTGCGTGTTTTACCGTCGATTGCATGTTTATGAATCTGTTATCAGTGTTTACATATTATCAGTACATGATTCCTATGCATTACCGAATAATGTAATGAATTAACATAATGCAAATACTGAGAAGAAAATATTGAATGATGCGAAAGTTTGTGTAATTTCAAGTCATTTCCGAATAGGGCGAGAAATTCAGGCTACAAAATTTTAGATTCAGTTTCGTGGACATTGACCGAACTTTAGTACATAATTAGGAAGGCTCCTTCACTTAGCTGAATAGACTAAACTGTCTAACCTGTGCACAGTTGGCCATTCAGAACTGTCTTGTAAACTCTCTGTGTCCTTTAGTTTTGTACCTTTCTCCACAAAACTTCCTTCACTCTCAGGTGTAATTTGAAGCTAGGGTAGAAATGTAACTTTTTATCAGGTATGTTTGGCTCAGGATAGGGACAGGTGGGGGGCTCTTGTGAATGCGGTAATGAACCTCCGGGTTCCATAAAATGCGGGGAATTTCTTGACTAGCTGAGAACCTGTTAGCTTCTCAAGAAGGCCTCTGCTCCATGGAGTTAGTTAGTTATCAGTGTGTTTCACCTGAATGTGTGCTGATCTGTTCATTTGAAGTACGGCGTGAATTTGATTACTGGCCTTTATTTGTTGCCCGAGTTTAAGATTTCGTAGATTTATATTTCCCATCGTCCACGCACCGTCTATCGCGGAGATTGTTTAAACACAGCAGAAGTTTTCTTTGTAGTTTCGACACCAGACCTGGTAGAGTTTCGCCGTTTTAGATCTTATGGAAAGTATCAAAGCGAACGAAACGTGAAAATAAGAGTAACCTTTTCTGCATCTCTTGTACAGCCATCACTTATAAAAGCATTTGCACCATCGTCAACATAGCTGTCCTTAATTTTATGTTTCATGTACGGCTGTCTTATTTAACCTTTACATTTCGCTTCCAGCTCCTGAATGGCTGTTCCTGTACTTAAATAGCGATCGATCGTAGCAGCGATGTAAGGAGGTATCGTGCATTAACCTGCAAACAGGTTTTTGAAGGCAAAAAGGAAGAAGTTTTCTTTTTATCGCCAATAATAGAGAATGAATTTTATGCAGAATAGTAATCATTGAATTTCTTCTCTCTAGACCCAGCAAAAAATATGTACTTAACGTTTTGTACACAACAGATACATTTTCATCCCTTTAGTCTCATATGCAGACAGACCAAGCAGCAGGGTGTAAAGTTCGGTGTAGGATGCTTGGCCCTACAGGATAAAAGCCGCACGCCATTTTCAGTGTCGTTACGACAACATTAACGTATAATTTAAATTCTGTAAGCACCCCCACATCTATTATTAGCGGCATTTTTTGCTTACCGACGAACTTGTCAAAACCCGCCTATCTACTTCTGCGCAGTATACTTACTTTCCATTGTCAGGGTACGGATACATATTATTTTGGAAAAACACGAATTATATCAGTTTGTGCGGTAAGAATCCTGTCAGTAATCAAACTGTGCAGCGTATATTAGTAGGGTCATTACTGAAAGATGAGTAGGAAAGGAGATTGAAGGAAGCGATCCACTTTTCCTGATTTTAGGTACTAAACCGGCACTGGTCTGGAAAGACTGAGTGGGATCGCGAAAAACCTCAGGACAGTCGGCGTCTTGGCCAAGATTAAAAAATTCTTCTTATCGTTCAGGCGATTGTGAAATTTATATGTCATTCAAAGCCATTGGAATTTCGATGAAATTAATATCGATAATAATATCGATTAGGCTGAAAACAGAAGGTGGAAAAATTATTCGTACGTATGTCTTGGAAAATCATCAGGAGATTTCCAATTATTGCACAGAACTGGACGTGGGTTCGTACAAAAGCTTTTAATTTATTGTATGATCTCATGTAAAGAGGAGAGTTTAAAATGTTTTTTCTATCCATTACACTTTATCATTAAAAATGTCTCGTCCCTTGTCGAGTGGGTAGGTATTTAAACTCAACTTACGAAACTATGGAAAGTGAATAGCATGTTGCAACTCGGCCAATTTCTCATTGACTTCCTTTCAAACACATATTTATTTCTGACAGCAGTTACCACGAATGAACACATTTGTGAACACATACTGTTTAAACAATATAATCTCGTATTTATTGGTGAAACCATCTTCGAAATCTTCTTTAGTTTTTTTAATTTTTCTGAATATGTACACATATCCTTAGGTCCAATATTAATGATAATTCATATTGCCCACTCTGAATAAGAATTCAATTCGTACAACCAAACTATAGTTTATTTTACAATCAGTCCATTAGAAAAAGTCTCGGTTTGGATGATATTTTGGTTCATATTCTCTTTGACTTGCACGCGGATGCTTTTCACTCTTTACAACAACTGCTGTAATCCTTTCATGCCCATAGATCTGTTGACATTCAACTATAGTTTGCGTGACTGTGAATTTTGAAAAAAAAAATGCTGTTGGATGTCTGAATTAGGACTCGCAAATTCACATTCCGTTACGTTTAGTACATGATCGTGTTCGGTGAGGTATACTACGTACGTGTCTTAGAGAACCTTATACACTTCAATTTTTCATCGTAAGTATTCCATGTTAAAAGGAAGTGACTCTTCGTGTTCGCAAATTTATTTCCTTTTCCTGCTTTACTTATGAATTCAGATGGCAAGAACGAGGCAGTGCAACTTCATTTCGAGACATGAAACTCCATCGTGATGCACTGTGTCGTGTAATAGTCTGTTAATTACAGCAGAATCATGTATAGGAGAAGGAAAATAACACCCTACTGTGTATCTGCAAACCGCTGCTTAAGAATGATTTGTGAATGTGACGTCACTCCTCCTTGCTACAGGTTTATGTTGTAGTCCGATCCCACAAAATGCGGAGTCGCATAGGATAGAGTCAGTTTCCCTTCTACAAAGAAGTAAATTTGTTGAGAACAGTGTCTGGATTTTGTTTACTTTCAAGATTAGGTTCGTCTGGAATATAATACCGTGCGCAGGGGTCCACAAATAACCGGTATCAAGTCGCCCGGGCGTTTAATTCTTTACCGTGGCACCTAATATTTATGCATCCTTGGTATGGAACTAAGGCAGTGTAATACTGATACTCACTGCCGTGGAAACATGATATCTTACGTACGACTTTCTTTGCTTCCGGATTGGAAGGCAGAGGGTTTATTTGGTACATCTATTTATATTTGTATTTATTTATTGATATGAACAGATACACGTTATGTGCAAACAGTAAAAGATTACCAGAAGAAATGCAGTGTGTAGAAAAGAAACACAAGTTAATGAGAGCCGAGAAGTTTACTTGAAATGCATCCCGAATTATTTCAGTAATAAAAACCTCTTAAAATAACTAGTCTAGAAATTACGCGAGTGAAGACGTTTGGGATTTTGAAGGTGGCGAAATGTTAGATTGTTTGCTGAGTTACGAGAGATTGTAGTTTCGTGAATGGCGACGATTGTTTTGAAACAACCGGAGCAGGTTCCTTCCTGAAGTTTTTAACTGCCACGATCACACAGTGTCTTAGTAAGACCAAAATATACATTCGAAAATTTGCTGTTTAGTATACATGAAGTCTAGGGTGTGGCCCTATGTACGTGGAAGTGGTGTATGATTGATTATAAGAAAGGGGTAGTTTGTTTATTTGACGATAACCTAACTGGGTAGAAAATATTGTTTATGTGAAGATAAACTAACTGGGTAGGAAACATACCCTTTTATTTGACAGAATTGGTGTTTGTAGATATTAAAGTCCACGGGCGCCTTACTGTGGCGACATGTTTTCTGGCTGTGTTGTAAGGCAGGTTACATAAACGTATATTTGCAGGAAACATTTTATATTCGAATTCCTGGGTCACGTTTCTTAACATGTTGGTTTTGTACGGCGAGGATTTGTTAACCATTCGCCAAAGACATAAGATGGAGGACCGCCCTTTATCTGTTGTCCGCTACTGCTTGTTCAGTATACTCGCACCTGCCGTGCACATCTGCAGGCTGTCTCCTCCATCCGTAGTCTGAGAACGCGCCACGATGTGGGCGGTGGTACACAGAAATTCCAAAGGTTTTGGGAATGATGACAGAAAATAAATAAATATCTGTCCGTGTGTTGAATCCAGCTTCCCTGCAGAGCGAGTGAGTATTAATTCTGATGTGTGCTTGGCAGTCTGCGGTTGAAATCTTGGTCAGGCGGCCTGAGAGTCTGGGTGAGATTCCTGTCTCTGCAAATAGATGCTGTAATAGCAACTCAAATTATGTCGCAAGAGCGTCCTTGGACATAATTTAAAGTTTATTGCTTAATATTCATCCTACCCTTTCGATGCAATACAAACTTGGGGGCTGACAGCAACTGAATTTTGGGCTCAGGTAACCCAACATTAAACTGCCATATAATATGCAGAGTTTTCTTGAGAATAAAAAGGTAGAGAGGATACGTGTGGCCAACTATATCATAAATATGACTCTACCTTTGACTGCTTCAATTCAAGGTAACAAGAAATGGCTAGGGCCCATGACAAGGGACAGTGTCCTGAAAAGTATAAATATGTATTTCTTCTTGTTTTTATTGATATTTTTCATTTAGTACTGCATTTTTATAGGCAAAATTTTTGCAGCCCTTATAGTATAAAACATATGTAATTATACACGTGAACAAACTTATATTCCGTCATTGTTTTGCCCTAAATGTTACTGGAAGCCTTCTGGAAGAGTAAAGTGGAAACTGTTTGATTAAATGCATGATTATGTGTGACACGTAATATAATATAATATAATATAATATAATATAATATAATATAATATATATTACTCATATATGTAACATGTGTGCGCGCGCGGGCGCGCGCGCGTGTGTGTGTGAGAGAGAGAGAGAGAGAGCAGAGGTCATGTTTGTATCAGTGTGAGTTTTGTTGAAGTCGAGTGAATTGGTAGCGCCCATCTTTATCTATGATATGTAATAATAACACATATTTCTGTATATTATAACGACAGAAGAATAATCTTCACTGGATAGGCACACCAGGAAATGGAAAATCTCTTGAAAAACAGCTTGAAAAATTAAGCGGTGCTGGTATCTAGGGGTTACTTTTACCCGCAAATGTACAGCCTAAATTGAAAGGTAAAGGGGTCTCTATAGAGGCCTAAGACCTAAGGGGGAATAGAGGTATAGCTCTACCGTTTCGTTAGCCTCGGCGCTAGAAGGGAGTGAGGTGGCTAGCCTCACGCCCCTGGCCGCTTTACCTCCGGAAAAGACCCGGTATCCATTGTACAGGAGGCTGCGTGGGCCCCAGGGCCGGTATGGACGATTTCGGAAAGTCTCGCCCCCGCCGGAATTCGATCCCCGGATCGTCCAGCCCGTAGCGAGTCGCCATACCGACTGCGCTATCCCGGCCCACAGAGCCTGAATTACCGACCAAAAAAATAGGTACTTCTCTCCTGCTTCATAACAACAGACTGATTTCAGCAGCCGCTAACACCCGGGTTACGTACCCATAACTATAAAAATATTTTGGTGCATGAGAAGTAAGGAAAAGTTAATTCAGACTCTTTAAGTTTTCTAAATTTGGGCGCCTATTTAGATTTAAAACGTGTATTTAATCGAACAGTCTAATCACGTACATCTTTAGTGCTTGGTATGAAGGAATTCTCGCAGTTTCTTCGTAGTTTTTTCATTGAAATCCATGTAAACAACCCATTGTTTATCTTCGAATGGTTTTAAAGGAAAATATCTAGTCCATCAGTAAAGTTGGAAGCACGTTATATAAGGCCCAGTTTAGAAATATAGTCTGGTTCACATTAATATTAGTATGATTAGTTTTAAACAGTCTGTTGTTATTAAGTTTCAAATGGCGTGTATTATTTGCAAGGGAAAGTCCTCCTGATTAAGAATTCATAGAGATCGAAACATGCACATGTGCATAGTTAGTTAATCAAATTTCGTATATTTGTTGCTGGTGCAGGGCGTTTTAAAGTTATTTGTATATTTGAATGTACTATTATCTATATTTGATAAACAATATAGTACATGTATCGGTTAAACAATGTACTAAGTTATTAAATAGTTATAAATTGTTCTCATGACGTCGTACAAACTCTCACGAAACCTGTCAGTCACGGTTGCCAAAACACTGGCAGGTGAGTGTGTGCATTATTGAATACAGCCTGACGGTATCCGAGGTATATTTTAAACGCACTTTATTCGGAGAATTGAATCTATTTCTGTCACTGCGAAACAAATCTTTCCCTCGTAATTGATTGACAGCATTGGGATTAAAATTTTTTCGTCCCTTCGTGTTGCTGATTAGCACATCAGACATGGCAAGTTAAGGACATAGACATGAATCACAGGACTGCCTATCACATAAAATAAAACTCACTTCCATGCCATGATAATTCGTGACTGCTGAAAAGCAGGGGTTTCACAAAGTTGTGATGTAGTTGAAATGGAAGTGACACTATTGTCAGTAGTGCCTACCATTTGTGTGAGATATGATGTTCTTGGGGCAGTGAGTATGACATATAATTTGCTATGGAACTATGATGCCTTGTACTGTGGTAGGTGGTTACCAACGTTTCGATATTCAGAAGAAATATTTTTACTCACCTTCCACAATACAAGCTGCGATATAAAAGAAGACTACAACAGGGGCATATAATTTATTTTTTTGTTAAAAAATTTAATAACTCTTAATACCTTCAGCGTCATAGTGGTTAACATACTGAAGGAAGGCTTTTTTCTATATTCCGAAGTGTCTCATTAGAGGGACATTTTTAAGGACAATTTGCACCCACTCTTCATGTCGAGCATTTCGCGTGAGGCAGGCAAAATATCACTTTGCCGCTGTTCCAATTTGCCCTGAGTCGAAGTCCACTCCTTTTAGTCCAATGTACCGCAGTTAATGTAATGTTCGTGCTTACTCGCCATATCTAAAGAAGGTGCTGGAAATATTTTCCTTCTTCTGGCAGAAAATCGCCACTTCCAGATGAAACGTTGTTCATTACATGTCGAATGTCAGATGGGTTTTAAAATTTAAGCGAGCTGCGGGAAATGATTGGTGGCAGTTGGCAGCTGTCGTAATAGCCGTACATGATAGTCTACAAATGTTTATTGTAGGCCTACTCTGTTTCTGTTGCTGAGTGCGCGCTTGCTTCCGGTCAGGACCATGCACAGACCTTACAGCATTACCACTAAACATGCAGTCCTTCTGCAACATTTCGTATGACCTAAATAATATATACATATCTGAAACTACGTATAGTTAATCAACAGGCTCTTCCATTTCTTGCCATGGACTATTCGCAAGAAGGGTCATGTCTCAGACTGGACTCAGTTCACATCCTTATGCTCCTCATGTTGCAGTATGTATTCTTCCAAACGTGCTCTTCCTCCATGAGCCCCAGACGGAACAATATACAGACGGCCAATTTACCTTGCAATTGACAAATTTAAACATTCCTAGTGGAAGTAAATTAATCACTTGCATTTTGCTTTTCTGAAACTTATGTGGCTGTGAACGAAGGATAAACCATGTGCACATATCTAATAAACATTACCTGTGTGCCGAGTGATGTCTTCCATGTTACCAAAAATGAAACTTGGAGTGTGACTCACTAGTTACCAGCCTCATTTATCAGAGATTACCTTGGTATTACGTGACGTGGCTTGCATTGGAAATGTTGTTCTGCTGTGCACGTTTCGTGTGTGTGTGTGTGTGTGTGTGTGTGTGTGTGTGTGTGTGTGTGTGTGTGTGTGTGTGTGTGTGACTTTCCAATTTTTCTACCTGTTCTGCTCTTTGTTTCTCTCTTCGTAATGACATTGCTTCAGGCAAGCGTACAAATTTAACGACGGTCAACCCGCCTCCAGACTAGTTGCTGTGTTAGTGACAACTACTCCCACTCATATATCGGGTACTTGTCGTGACGTGATTGGTGATATTTCCGAACATTCAGCAAGCTATAAATTTAACAGCCTGACGTATCTCCTACGGCTATCATCGTATTTGTATCTTTCTTGGCGGCTTATAAGCATCTGTAGAACTTTCAATTTTCAGCTGTATGAAATGAGAGTGTTTTAATTTACATTCATACCTGAAGAGATAACCTTCCGTGCCTTGTGTTTCATATGGCTTGCTATTTAGTGATTTGAAATAAAATTTGACACATTTAGGGTTCGTCTGCTTAAAAAAGTATAAGGTTTGTGGTTTACGCCATATTGACTGCTTGTATTCATAATTCGTTCTTGTGTTTTACAATATTTAGTCTGGCTGGTGGCTGCCGAAAAAGATGTCGACAGTGCGTTCCTGTAAAATATTGAAACTTACGAGAATCGCGGAGTCTCAGTTGGCTGAGGCACTGTGCTACAAGACGGGAGGTCGCGGGTTCGCTTCCCAATGGTGTCAATGGAATTTTTCATTGACATAATCCTTCTGGCTGCACTATGGTCCTGGGGTCCACTCAGCCTCTAACAGAAATGAGTACCAGGAATATTTTGTGGTGGGTAAAGGCGGCCGGTGCGTAGGTCTGACAACCTTACTACCTTCATGTGCCGATCGTCTTGAAATATAGGAGTCTCAACCTCCTGGGATCCTCAGGGCCTGTCCAGGCTTGTACAGGGATTGCTTTACTTTTACCTTATAAGAATACACGATGTGGTAACCCAGAAGCCTAGGTACATGTTTGTTATGAAGTGAGAAATTTGGGAAGAAGGAGAAAGTGATGCTTGTTTGGAAACTGATGTTAGTCAAAGATAACTACACGTAATGTTATGACAGTTGTTCTAGTGGCTGTAACTAGGTATGATATTATGTAACCTTGTAGAGGTGTAGTGACGTCGCAGAGAGATTTTCCCGTCGGTAGGTGAAAAATAAGCGCGTGGCGAAAAAATGTAGATAAATAAACACAACGGAATTGTGCAGCAAACTGTTGCCGGGTAAGTGAGATGTGCGGTAGAACAAGAACACATAGCCTATACCCATTTTCTCTGGTACAACCTGTGCATTTACCTGCGCTGTATTTTCCGCGCAGTTAGTTTGTGCACCCTAACACGTAAGCACAAGGATGCTCTGAAACATGATGCACTGGCACTAGAATACACGACGTCACTCCCCAGCGGACAACAGTTTACGTAGACATATTGTCGGAGAACATTATTTTGGAACGGATAAATAACTTTGCAGTTGAACGCAGATATGTTGCTACGATGAGTATTACCGCCAGAAGGTACCAAAAATTTGCATATAAGCCTACCTGAAATTTTATTAGGAAAGTTTAAAATAGGAAAAATTCACTATCCAATCCTACTAACTTCTAATTTATTGTAGGTTTCATCAGAATTATCAGTTTTAAAATACTATGAAAAATGTTTCGCATAAATGAGAATTTTTACAAGATGTTTGAAGGATATGCCTATGCAGCCTAGTCCATATAGTGACTAGGCAAAGAGCTGTACGATTCCTGGCGGGACGACGAGTTGTTCCTGTTATACGGAATTCTGGACCGGTTCTGGGACTCTCTCAGCCTAATATTAAAGGGACGCTGGGTGTTGTTTACCGAGAACAATGCGGCCGGGGCTAGATGCTGGCCACTCCTCTCCGTCTGTTGCAAGTTTAAGTATGAATTGAACTGCGTTCCTGTTCTTGCTTCATGGCGTGCACAAGGACAGCTATTACCTCAGCATTTTAAGAGGCATATGTCATACCTCACAGGACAAGACTCGAACAGTTTCACAACACTTCACTTGACATTACCTTCCATACCTGTAAATGAGAGCTGATTTACGTGGTACAGTTCCTTCATTCTGTTCACTGTCATCTTTTGGTAGGTATTCCTAACAGCGATCGCAAGAACTGCATTTCAGCACCAATGTAATTACCACACAAAGGCCCTGTCATTCATCAGACTTAATTTCTCGTTAAGGTTCTGGGGTGATACGTAGTCATATACGCTGACTTTGTTGCACGAAAGTCCTTCGCCTGTCATGTTGTGTGTTATTTGTTCACTTCCGCAACGGTTTCTACGTACTCAAATACGCACACTGTCAATAACCGTATGGTTAATTCATTATAGAAAGTGACTGCATGTAAAATAAGGCATAGGCATGAAGTGGTTTTGCCCAAAGAAAGTCACATTCAAAGTTCTGGGAATTCCTTTCTCTGCATTTGCTCTCTTCAAAAATATTACTTAATTGGATGTTTAATTCAACAATGTGGTACTTTTCTCACAGTTACTATTATATGTAAAAATTACATGTACAAATAGTTTCTTTGTTATTTTAAAGGGGTGAAGGTATAGAATTTAATAACATTTGGCTCAGTTTCTAATGATATCTCCATGACATAAAAAATCTTGTAATTAAGGTGATTTATTTAATGTTGTATTAAAAAAACACGGACTTACATAACATTTAGTCCCTAGTTATAATGTAGTATTAAAATCTTGTCAGTACGAGCCGATTAATCATTAAATCGGCAACACTTTGGTTTAGATAAAACTATTATAAGACTTCCTTTATCTGTTCAAAAGTAATTTCCGGTAATTAGGTCACAATATCTCCATACGCATTAGACATCTGTCCCTTTACGGAAACCAAAGGAACCTCATTTTGTAGTTATTTAAATGGGAGTGCATTGCATTGTGGTGGCAGTTGCGTGGAGGATCCTGGTAAATCACACAAGTTAAATGCGTATTTAGTTACATATTTACCTCACATATCACAAATCCCTCAGCTAATACGACGCATTTTATTCAAGTTTGCGCATCGGCTTAAATTTAAATTAAAATCGGTTTAAATTTAAAATGTACGGCTGTGCATAACAGGAAGTATGAATACTAATCATTATTATTCACGTTCCTGGCATCCTTAGAGGTCTTGTGCATTTGGAGCCGAGTGTGTCATCATTTACTTAAAAAATGTTGCTCTTAAAGGAGACTTCATCATATTACCTGTGTTTAACAGCCACTGTCAATAGTGGTAAGCATTTTGCGCGGTCGCTGCTTCGTTCTTTCATGTTTAGCAAGAAAATTTAAGTTATATAACTTGCACAAATTTCACTACTTTCGTATACACTTCATTATTTGCGGGTGGTGCTGTAAATTGAACGGCAGTGCAGGTGTGCCTTTACCGGTAGTTTACACAGTCGTATGGATAAATCAAACATCACAATTAATAGAATTTGAAGGGCTGCTACAGGAGAAGCACGAAATATTCAACCATTTATTTTGTGCCAAATTGGACTTTAATGTAAAGAAATATCAATCTTCGTAGTTAAATACAGTAGTTCTTGGAAATAACAGGTGGGCAGCACAATACCGCCTTGCCAGTGATGCGTGGTAAAAGCTGTTCTTAAAGATAGCGGAAAAAGGTCGACCTTCAGTCGAAAGGATAGGAGACATCGTTGTGGTTTATGCAGAAACGGAGAGTGTTATTGTAGTGCAAAGGCGTCTCCATGAGGATTTCAGCGCCAGGTGGGACGCTGCTAAGAGCCTTGGATGTGCACTGATGCAGCTGTTCAAAAAGCAGGGTTCCGTTTTGGAATGGAAAACCGTGTGGGCTTCAAGCGTTCGGCCTTCAGAGAACATGGAAGCGTTGAGAGTAGGCATGCAGTGTAGCACCAGTTAATGGGCGAGAAAAGCCGCAGGACAGATGGTACATCGCTCAGTTCAGGTGCGCACCCAGAATTTTCCACTCGAGGGGGAAGGGGCTGACCCTGAGGCTACATATAATTTATATTTGATTTTTAAAATTATATTATAAAAATCATATCGTAAGTATAAATATAACATATCACTGTTTGCAACCGCATTTATATACATAAAAATATAACTAAATGCTCCGTGACTCAATCACAGTATCCATTATTCTTGTTTTTTTAATTTTATTTATTTTTTAAAATTCTGATGTATTAATCATTAGCCGATTTCAGTGGCTGATTTCGGGTGAAGGGTAAATAACGTAAAGCCTTTGATATCATCGTATCTACAACCTCTTGTCTTTTTTAAATTTCGGTTTTGAGGGTTTTGGGGGTTACTGCAGCCTGGCAGTCCCCGCCCCCTTGGGTGCGCCATTCGGTCAGTTAACCAAATTCTGCACTCACATCTGCACCTGTTTCCATACAAAATTACGGTACTGCATACATTTGGTCAACGTGAGAGTGTACGGAGGCTGAATTTCGCCATTCGGCGATGTTTGAGGAAGCTAATTTTCATTTCTGATTTATAGCTTCCTCTCCATTTATTTTTCCTTTATTATTATTATCATTATTATTATTATTATTATTATTGGTGTCGAATGCTGATAGTTCGAGGGGTACGGGGACGAGGTTGCCTCGAATACCGAAAATCTCGGACTATACGGATTATGACAATTTAGAATATATGATTAGTTTTATAGCATGACAAACACATTGTATTAGTACGTACTATGTGTGTGACGTATTAGAATATCAATATGCAGTAGCACAACCGTAGAGTAATAATAGAATATACACTACTAGATTACGCTGTAAAGAATTTAAACCATACCCTGTCATTTAAGACGGAAGCAAGTTTTCAAGGCATCGGCTCGGAAGAATTGGAAACTCGGACAATCGGGACTCGAAGAATCGAGACTGCATATTATTATTGTTACTACTACTACTACTACTACTACTACTACTACTACTACTACTACTACTACTACTACTACTACTACTACTACTACTACTACTACAGTCTGTCCTCTATGCGGTAGCGAGTAATCAGTTGGATGATTGACGGATGACAACAGCATATGTAAGAACGCGTTTGTAAACTCCCCATTACCACTTCGAGCTGGAGAGATCCTACATCTCATCAGTCGTCTAATAACGAAGAAGTGTACGGCTGTGTTCTTCACAGGGAAGGTGCGCCAACGTTTAGTGGACTCTGTTATATTTTTAAGATTCCACTGATTTTATTACTTATAATTATACGCCCATAATGGACTGGCCATGAAGGAAATATTTTTCGACTTTCTGCAAAGGCAAGAAATCTTCTTTCTTCTCCAAGGCGTCCAGATTGGCTCTGAAGCCTACCCTGCCTGCTAATGAATCTGTAACTCGCACTGCTTTCACCGAGGGTAAAGTGGCCGGGTGATGATTATGGCATCTTATCACCATTCAAAGGTTATATTAAGATTGTGTGGACTCGTATCTCCACTCCTTCATATACTTTCATGGCGTGTAAAAGGACAACTTTACCTTGTAGTTTGCGCTTAAATCTTCTGTTATATAGACTTCAATAGACTTTCACTTACTGTACAATTCTGAAGTCACAGAACCCTCTCGAATGAGAACAATCTCGCAAAAGTGAAATCCATACCGTGTGCATGCAGCGTCCACAAGCGTCGTGTGATCCCTGAAATTCTTGTAGCTCGGATCTCTTCCAAACAACTTCCCTGAAGTCGTTTTAACAGTATTAAATAAACATCGGGTACTATGGTTACTATTGGTTACTGCTTTCCGGAATTGTCACTAATATTGATCCCATCTCACAAGCAGGTCCATACGCAATATTGTTAATGTCGCTTGTAATAAATTAGGAAATGGCTACTTGGAGAGGCGTCCAATGGCATAATGTTCGTATCAGGTTTATAAAGTCGGTACATCGGCTTTCGAGTTAACACACACACACACACACACACACACACACACACACAGCCCTGCCTGTAGACATATCCCTAATATGTGTTCATTTTATGCCCACCATGCAAGACGTGCATAGTAATAGCCAATTTGCACACTTCTGTTACCCTCTATAAATAAGTTAACTTACCCTAAAGTTAAGTAATTCCACGCCTGTTCTGCAGTTAGTATTTTATCTTTGTAGCTTACCTGTACAACTTTAGGTTGAACGTGTGAAACTCAGACGTGTCTTTTAATGTCAATGATCAATATCTACATAACTAACTAATAAAAATAATAATTAAGAGTAATTTATTAAGTTGTTCACTAGTATTTCGCTTCAACGGAGACACATCGAACACTTTTTTGCGTATTTATATACATTTACATTTAAAATAAATTATATTATGTTACATTTCTTGAGATGGTGAGGAAGATACTTTTATTGCTCTGTGGCGGCTGGTTTTCTAGACGCCAGATCAGACGGTGTAACATTCCTGGACAGGTGATAAGGTCATATACAATTGTATTCAGAGTGTCTGAATGCGAGGGGGACACTTATGGAATCAAGCCAAAAATTGGAGGGCAATGCTAATAAGAATCTTAAAAGAATAAGCTATGGAGATTTTGACCAGATATTCTAGTTTAACGTGGCGCCCATTAACCGAGAAAAATACGCGTTTGGGCTTCATAAGTGACGGAAAATTTGGTGGTTAGCTGAGCAGATAATAACATTTGAAGTGGGGCTAAATATGGAGATACCTGTCCCTACAGTAATTCTGCCCCCACATCCTTTAAGGACTTTTAAGGACTGCTATATTTGAAGGTTCTCAGGTTTCACCAGCTTGTTTTTCTGGCAGCAGTGTTATTGAGAAAAATAAAGAGTATGGAGTATTGGTGGAATGATACTGGCGGGGGGAGGACTGTTGTACTCGGATAAAAACCTGTCTCAGTGCCACTTCATCCATCTCAGAGCCCATATGGACTCGCTTGGGATTGAACATGTATCTGTCTGTAGGGAATCAGTTCGTACTACGCAGGGAACACGATTTACTTCAGTCAGAAAGAACAAATAATAAACGCTGCATGGAGATGTAATGGCGGTTTATTGCGAGAATCATAAAAAGCATAAATATTCTCCCTATCAAAATGCAGAATTTTCAATGTCAAAACCTGAAGTTACCTGCAATGACCACAAGGCCTTGAAGATTTGCGTTAACTGACTGCTTAATCCTTCAGAGTGGCACAGTTATTTTTAAATTTTGTATTGTTTCATGTACAGAGCAATTAAGAATGATTTGATAGATTTCATAAATTTTGGCAAGAAAACATTTGCGACAAAAAGCTTAACTCACAGTCTTTTACAGGGCAACTCAAATTTTTATATCCTGTGCAAGTTTCGTGTGCTCAACTCGTTGCCCAGCACACATCATGACGATATCCTACTTCGTACTAGACACTTTACAGCAAAGGATGTTCAGTTTTTACCATCGCTCTGCCTCTTCTGTCCTTGAATTTGTTCATTGTTACAGGCAATGGTGGAACATAAATCTTACCTTTTACAAAACTCTACGAGAAAAAGTCTAGGGCTGTAATACCTGCGAATCGCATAGGCCAGGCAGTTGATCCACCTCTGCTCAGCCAACACCCTGTTCAAGAACGTTGTCATCGCATTGTGGAAAGTGGTGGTGCTCTGTCATATTGAAGAACTATATTTGGTTTCCTCTTCAGGTAACAAGGGCATTGACGACAACTCCAACATGTTAAAGTAGGCAGTTACAATACGTGATATCTCGTGAAGAAAAAGCTCCATATACTTTATCATAGCTCAGAGCACAGAGACAGTTTTCCTTCGCGCTGTCGCTTATGTGTTCAAGCATGGCGTGAAGACTTTCACTTCCCCATACGCGGATATTAAGTCTGATGTTATGCCCACAAATATGAAATGTTGCTTTATCGGTGAACCAGGTTTGATAGGGGTGTTTTCATCTTCAGCAATACGGTATGTCATATTCATGTACAATTCCAAACCTAACATTTGCAGTGGTGAGGCAGGAGAGAAAAGTGTTTTATTAGAATTTGGCTTAGTCTTGGCTGTGTGAATTTCAACTCGCGTCTACTTTGACATGTTGACTAATTGGAGTTGCCAGATAAACCTGTCGAACACGATCAATTTTTGCCACGCTGATATTCCGTCAATCTGAACTCGTCCCCTTACAGATGCAACGTGTCTACAGATGTTTAATAAAATTCTTATTAATTTTTCGGCCAAAGATACAATGTTGCATATACCTTTAAAAAGTTATGAATTTACAAGCGTACTGGACTCTCCAGGGATAGAATCCCGGTGAGTGCGAGATTTTTGGCACCCGTCCAGACTGGCCCTGGAGTCCACACATTCTTCTGTGCTATGGGCACGGGGTCTCTTCCCCGAGGATAAGGCGTCCAAGGCGTGGCGTTGGCCACCTACCCACATCTAGCGCCGAGGTTAAAGAAAGATCAGAGCTATACCTCTGCTCCCCCTCTGGACCTTCATGACCTCTTCTAGCGCGAACTGACATTTTTATGCATTTACAAGCGCAAAATATAAGTTAGTGATGTAAAATGTGGAACAGAGATCTAAAAACAGAAATAAAGCAGCCGATGGCGAATATTACTTGGAACGTTTGTTTGTGTTTCTTTAAAAAATCAATCACTCAGTTAAAATTTAACTGGAACTGGGTAAAACACATGGTGATACGCAGCACCATAAGATTTTCATAACACTTTTTGATCTAATTAACTGTTGGAGATTTTTTAAATTTCTTTTGAATGCCTTCGTAATATTTATCACAGATTGCGTTGCTAGAATATCCAACCCACAAAAGGATTTCCTACATTACGTCTGTGCTGTAATCCAGTAGCAAGCTTTGAAATGTATTTTCTTGCATTTTTTAGTTTCTGCTTTAATTTTTGTGTGCCTGTTACGTTCTTACGAATATATTTATGCAATCGCTCACATCATTTTTAACCATCCTGTGCTTTGGAGGTTGAAAATATTTTGGAGCTACCATGCATTATGATGTCCGGCTAGCTCAGGTTTAAGAAAACATTTTTTGATGTGCTGTATGGAAAAGGCGTCGGCCCATGGCAGCCGTTGTGGTATATTCATTATAATACTGTAAAACGTAGTCTGCTGAGTATATTTAGAAGAAAGGAAGTGGGCGATTATTTTCTGCAACGTTTCTTCAAAACATATTTGCTGCGATAAATATTTAGCAAATTACTCACAAGTTGAGCTAGAAACTTAGGCAGAAAGTCATGCAGTTTTTTATGTATGTATTTTATTGTTTTTCGATTTCAGCCAAAATTTCAGTAAACCTCTGCAGTATGGACATCCATTCGCGATTAAAATTAGAAGAATAAATTAGACAGCAGTTGCATATTTACAGTTCTCTTTTGCGAAAGTGCTAAAACACACACACACACACAGGCATATGTGTATGAGTGTTTTAATCGGGATTGGAACATGCGATAGCCGTTTTAAAGCCCCTTGACCTTACAGATAATGTGACCGACAGATAGGCTATATCTCTCTGTATAATAATTCGCCTGTATGTACGTAATTCCATGCTTGAGACGTTTGCAGTTCTAAGACTCGTGTGAATGAAATGGCGTATTCGCGGAATATGTTGACGGGTTTTATTTAAAGCTTCCTTTATTCGAAACACACTGTCGAAAATAAAACAGAAGTAAAAATGTAAAACAAAACACAGAATTATTACTCTTCGATGGACATATAATGAGAATTGAATGATATCAGTGGCCACAGATACGCTTATGTTTTCCATAAATTGTCTTCGTCTCTTTTGTTTGGTTTCAGTATCAGTATTTGCCTACAGCCAACCAAAATTTATGAGCAGTGTTTCATTCATCCTGTCTGTAGATTAGAATTCTTCGTAACGCACATATGTAAGCCTACTACGGTCAGGGCGAAATGCATTGCTGAGTGTGAGTGTAGAATTTGCTGATCGGTGTCACGCGTTGCTTCGGTTAGAAACGCCACAAATTCCAGCATCCATATATGAGGTAATATTGTAGTGCTGGATTTTTATTGGAAACGTGTTTAGTGTGAGAAAGAAAAGAAGGTAATGATGTTTTAAAATTTGAATATTTTCCTCGTCAAATTTTGTTACAGTGTTTTTTGTACGTGTAACCACCATTTGCTTTAACCTTACAATCATTCAGTTTTGTCAGCAGAATATATTTACGTTTTCTTATTATACGCAAATAATTTTCAAACGCCGTAACCCTGATGTTAATTTTTAACGAAGAAGCGGAGTGAGAGTTGAACTTCACACGACAGCGACTGTGATTAATACTGTCTTATGAGTTCTCACGGCGTGTTGGCTGTTGCAGACTTGTCAACGTTTCCGAGGGAACTACTTCATGTTGGGGGCGGGAGGTGGACTCATTACCGTTTCCCAAAAAGCTGAAAATATTTAGCTGACTACACCGACTGCTGCAATCTTCAAGGTGTGATTTGGAAGCAGAAGGTTTTTCTGATACGTGCAACTTTTATGTCAGGCCAAATGTCGTCGTTTGCCAAAGCACAGTATTTTTGCTCGAAACGCACTGTCTGGGTACGAAATTAGTTTGTAAAAAAATATTTTTATGAACAACAGGCCTCCAAGAGTAAATGTATTTCAGAATAACGTCCCTTGCGTTGCACAAGCCTCACATCACAGTAGAAACTGTTCTACCATTTTCGTCCTTTACGAAGAAGAAATATTTCTATATTCGTCTCTGCTTCGCCTTCTCGTTTTTAACTCAAAAGGAAATGAAACGATGTTTCGCGTATACCGACAGGACAGGATAAAAGAGAAAGCAAGAAATATTTCCAAAAGCGGCATGGACGGCAAAAGAGCAGTTTTAACGTAAAGAAAATGAAATAAATAGAAGTAAAACATGGTCTTTTTCCGTAGGCGTCTAGCTGCTGCCATTCAAGGTGACGCAGCTTTAAAAAGATGTGTTTTAACAAACAATTCTCTGAGTGTAAATTTTCTGGGCTAAGAGTGAGTGCTTAGTTTGCTACTCATATCTGGAGTAAGATACAGACTGAAGCGTTTCATTTAAGAAACATTAAAGGTTCAGTCACCTTTTTTAATATAGGCGAATTCTAGATAGTGTTACATTTTGCAGAACACAACCAGTAAATAAGAACTTAAAATGCAGAATCTGTTTGTATATACAGAGTCATACGATGGAAAAGTATAAATAATAATTTTGTCTTTTCTTAGTATGTCCTTATTTTACATATAAAATATTTAATAGTCCTTACCTACGTATACATTCCTGAACATGGCATAGTGCAATGGCAGAATTGTGGCGGAATATGTAAATTTACACAAATAATTATAATTAATAAGTGTGAACCACTTTTGATTCAGGTGTTCGTATTAGGTTTAACTTGTGAAGAAAGGATACAACGGTATTAGCGAAGTCTTATTTCAGATTTAAAGTTAATAAATATTACAGTCGCACGTATGTAGCAATTATCATGACGTGGACAGAATTATGCTTTCACGAAATATGGTATGAATAATCCAACAACCCAGCAATTTTCAGGCGCGTTTGCGGAATGGCGAAAGGGGCTATTGGTCTGATCATGCCTGTCCGTCCATCTTTCCGCGTGGAACAACTCGGCTTCCGCTAGACGGATTTTCATGAATTTGCTGTGTGAGAAATTTTGGAAACTGTCGAGAAAACTCAAGTTGGATTAAAATTTGACAGATATAATAGAGAATTTATGTGAAGACCAATGTACATTTATGAAAATATCTCACTGAATTCTTCTTAGAATGAGAATCTTTTCAGACCAAAGATGCAGAGAAAATCAAAAGAGAGATTTTATGTTCAACAACTTTTCGAAAATCGTGCCGTTTATGAGATAATGTGGAAAAATATGGTAGAGCCAAACAGGCCACGATGACAATATAATGTGGCGCAGAAAACACGCGATTTGCATGCCGGAGAACTAAGGCATGTATACATACACGCGCTCAGAATATTTAATACTTATTGCTTCGTAATTTATTAATTCCATCTGATCTCCTGGAACATTACATGCCAACACTTGCAAAACCTGAGAAACTTGGCAACGACTTATTTGTCATTACGATTTGTTTAGTCAAATTGTAAGTCTAAGGAAAGCCATGAGCAAATGAACGTTCTTTTGTTTCAGTGCAGCCTTTATGTGCGACATATGAAAAGAGTGCAAATTAGTTCGAACATAATTCCTTTCAAAAAGTGGTACGTAATAATTTGAATTTTTTTCGGCAACATAAATTTGCCCTGAAAGCTTTGCTGTGCAACACTCAATGTTTTTATATCTTTGGCAGTCACCTGTAGCTCAACAACACACACAGAATTCATTCTTGCATTTGCACTGCAAAACAGTTACGCGAAAGCGCCACAGTGTTACGTTAGAGGGACATTACCTAAAATCTTCAATAACAATATGGCGGGCGAGCGAAATTGTAAGTTGGGAGTCATACTAACGGCACTTGTTCTGGGGTTGTAAAATGATGTGAGGTAATACGGATCCGGAAAATATGCACGGTTTTTAAGGTGATTTGTGTTGTGTAATGTTAAATAAGAACATGACAACTGTCTAGAAATGTTCTTTAACTGTCGACTTAATATCAGTAAATAATGAAAGGCGGAATCTAGGGACGTGGAAGTTGATACCCAGGCAAGTGTACCTACACGTTGTGTGTGCACTTTTATTTGTAGTTCAATAATAACATATATGCCGAAAATGCGCAACTTTGAACGTATTTGAGAAAAATGTAACCTAGACAAAACATAGGTTTAGGTTGCTAATACACATGAAAGGTGCTACTACAATGAAGAAGAAGAAGAAGAAGAAGAAGAAGAAGAAGAAGAAGGAGAAGGAGAAGAAGAAGAAGAAGAAGAAGAAGAAGAAGAAGAAGAAGAAGAAGAAGAAGAAGAAGAAGAAGACGACGACGACGACGATGATGATAATAACAATAATATTAATGTTAATGGTGGCAGAATAACAGGAGCGTAGTCTCCACAAATCCCACTTCAAACTCCTTGATTGGTGACAGAAATAGTCCGTTCTCTATTCATTTATAGAGTTTGGTATAAAGCCTTAGACGCGTGGGGTACATTTCGGGTATTCACTTGACGAGCACGAAAGTTTGGATCCTGACTACAGTTCGTAAAACTTTATGTGCAACCTGGAAGACGGTGAAGTGGTGCTGGACTCGCTATGCGGCAGTCAGCATTCAGTTTAAAACTGCGGTCCACGGAATGGATTGATGCCACTAGAGAAGAGCCGAAAACTGTGTTCCTCTTACTTGCGTTCCGAAAGTGAAAAGGGCGCTCTGCAGAAAGAAGTCTATTTGTGTCGCAGATTGGAAATCGAAGGTGCTGCTTGCTACGAGTGGATTATCGTCCTGGGAACAGACCGCCCGATGAAGCGTAAACTGATGAGGAAATGTCTGTCTTCCTTTCACGCATGCTCAAGCCGCACTTTACTACACTTCATCTGTTAAAAAGGATTCCACTAGCTGTACAGATTCTTATCAAACAGAAGGCTACCTGTGAGGGTTGGTCAGAACGTGAGTTTACATGGCGTATAGTTTTGTAAATGAAGATCCTAATCTTATTTGTGACCTTGTCAGGGGAATTCATCGCCGAGCTATTGTCATGTTTTCAGCACGATGCAAAATCTTGGAGGACATAAAAGTAAAGATGACTGCGTGGCGAGAACAGCTGTGACACGATGGCTGCTAACGCAGAACATGGGGCACATATCAGTTGGGAGCAGAAATGGTACTCCCACGGTACGATAAGTGCGTGAATTGTGACTGGAGCTATGCAGAAAATTAGTGGGACGTGAGTGAAATTAAACTGAAGCTCTCCTTATTGGAGCCGAAAATAAGAACTTATAATACGGTGTGTTTCGCGGCATAAAGGCCAAAATTCAGGAGCTTGTTTTAAAGGTAATTTGGAGCGAAATGTTCTAATTAAATCTAGGTCATTTCGACGCAATTTCCAAGTTACTGACTGGCTTGATGTAACAGAGAATAAAAATTTTCTTTTTAACTTCCCTGCATTGCCGCCATTTTTAAACGTTTACGACAACATTAAAATTTCAAGATTAGGCATAATTCAACACGTGCTGGCAATGCCCACCATCACACTGTGTGCATGCTGCCAATCGTTGTTCCATTGACTATTGCCGCTGCATGCGTTCCAATTCCTTTTTTGATACCAAAGGGGGCTACATTTGTAGCTTCTGCTAACTGACGCCTTCCTTCTTGTGCACCACCTTCACGCACTCTCGATCCCTTGCAATCCCACAGGAAGAAATCTAATGGGTTCAAGACAGGTGGCCGAGCATGCGAAGCTACTGATCCATTCCTTCCAATTCATCTTCCTTCAAAATTTTCGCTTACAATTCCGGTATCTGTCTCTCGAAATTTGGAGGTTCTGCATCACGCTGTAGCCACATTCTTCCTCCTGTTTCTAGAGGCATATCCTCTAAATCGAGAGGCAACTCACTTTCCAGAAAATTTCAGCAATACGCATCTGTTAAACGTCCCTCGGCAACATGTCACATGAGGTTATTGGCAAACACTCCACACCACACGTTACTGAAAATGGCATTGTGTTACTTGGTGTGTGGATTATCCTGTGCCTAAGAGTGAAAATTTCTTGTGTTCGTAATGGCATCCCGGGTAAATTGAACCTCATCCGCGAAAAAAATGTCAGACAGTCACAAAATTGTAGCCAGCTCTGCAAAATATGATAGGCTAAGAAACCATCATGGTGCAAAATTCTCCATGCCTGTGTATGTGCTGTACCAGTCGTTTTGGAAGCTCTGGTCGTATATATATATATATACTTGGGATTCTTTGCACTGCTGCCAGGATATCACTTTCTCCACGCTGCTGTTCACATTCTGCATTCGCTCGAGGGAAGGAACCAGTCTCCCTCAGAATTATGTTTGCGGCTTCAAATGTTTTGCGATGTGCAATTCTGCCATGTGGGTAGCTTTGCCGATAGTCCACGACAGCAGCCCCGTCATTTCATTTTCAGAAACCATATACAAAATGCATGTCACCATATTCTTCCCTGGTAAAAGCGCTAGGCATTGTGACTTCCTCACTGCACTACAACGCACACAGCCACAGCCACTAGGCAAGTTATTGTACAAGTAGGAACTCGATCAATTCACACCAGTTCCAGCTCGCTTCTCTAGCGCGTAACTTAATAAAGGTGTAATAATTGAGAATAATTGAGAATAGTACCTGTAGAACACCATCCCAAAATTGGGCCATTATGTCCCAAGCTAACTGTTTATGCAATGTAACTTTATGATCTAACCCCTTTTTTTATAAATAAATGAGTAATGGGGAGATCCTACTCAACAACATTTTGTAAAATAAAAAGTTCAATGTTGTTACTCTATATAAATTGCCGATTATTACTGTGTAATATAACTTCTGACAATAGTGCATTTCCATTGCAGTGCATAGCCTATAAGAAACGTCCTTGTCGAGAATCTTTAATTGCATTTCGAGAAGAAACAAACGTACAGGTACCTGCACAGCGCCCAATCCTTCTTTAAACGTCGGTCAAGCTCATTTGGTCAAGAAAATTCCTATATTGGTCCTGAAGTCAGCAATGTAGCATCTTTTAGTGAAGTGAAACTAGGAGTAAGAGTAAGAGGTCGCTTATAAGTAAGGCTACAAGCCATTTTGAAAAAAAAATTAATTTTAATTGTGCCATCGACTTTAGCAGTATATAATTGCAAGATATGAGGTTGTTTTAGCGGTATTGCTGAAGACGTATGTCTTCTGGCATGTTACTCCGTAACAGCTTCTACATACTTAACCGACGTTTGGAATGACGGTGGTGCTACCGAAATGTCTGTAATTATTTACAAGTCTACACAGCATAACATCTCAAAAAACTTGACATCTAATCATACTGTTGGCTGATTAAGAATGGTTCAAAGAATAAAAATCTTAAATAACTTTGTACTTTAATATGAAATGTGGCATGATATGTACTGTCGTATTCGCAAGTAGCAGACAATTATCACGAAAAAATTTATATGTTAGATGATACCATAAACAGGAGGTACCAGTTAAGATTTTTGCCCTTCGGAGAATTTCATCATTTACCCTTATGCAGTCAGAGGACTCCATAACTTGCTGCAATATTTCTGTCATCTGCGACTTCTGATGTTAGACCATGTCTTTCACATGCCCCCAAAAGAAGTAGCCAAGTAGGGACTTGAGATCTGATGACTTTGTGGGCAAAAACGACAAATATAGCAATTAGGATAATGGCGAATAAGTCATTTTCTTGATGACCGAATTGTGGAAGACATGCTGGCAAATGACCTGCAAGTCTGTTATGTACAGATAACATGCGGAAAGGTTAGGGAGGGGTTGGGCGTACGACGGAGAGGTGTTTACCAGATGTGGGAGTAAGCATGAAGCTGTGTCACAAGTATCGATGCCGTACACTAACTTGAAATATTGAAATACTCATAACAATATAAAGGTTCATAATTGGACATATGGTGAGAGTCTTTTTACCCAGAATGACTCATATACAGCAGTAACATCCTGGAGACTGGGGCACGCACGTTACGCGGAACACTCTTTATATTTCAAACTTCGTGTTTTGTTTACGCTTTGATAGCGGCTTGCTCAGACTAAAAAAGAGCGGCAGACAGACGTACAGATGCGACCTCTCAAAGCGAAGTTTTCCTGCCAGTAAGGAAATTCTAAAAATACTCTTTTGAAAAGTGAGAGGCTATTGCGCTGGCAGTGATAATCAAAGGCAGCGAAAGGAGAAACAAGAAGACCAGCGAACAGCACAAACTGCTATGTTATTCATACCGAGCACGTAGTTACTACAATTGTAGAACAAACTGTGTTTGGTGTTTATTCTCACTTCCAGTCTCTTTCAAAGAAGTGTATGCTTTCCAATGTTTGTGCCAGAATTGCATGTTTATTGAACTTCGTTCTTTCTAATTTCACAATCGCACGACTTCCAGAATGCTCTTCGACCAAGAACTAATCGCGCGCGAAAGAGGCACTGTCGGTACATTTTTTCTGTATGTAAAGGTGCCATGTAGCCTATTCCAGTAATGTTTCGCTTCTTCTAAATTTCTGATTCATTGCAAAAAATATTGGAACCGTGATATTATAGGACGGAAAACCGGGACAAGATAGCAATCTTCACACAGGTTGTGGTATAATTATATGTCTGACATACTTCAATAACTAAGCAGAAATACTTTCTTTCTTTAACTACATGATTTTAACACTGAGAAAAATATAAACTTATTATGCCTTTGATATTTCTGAAGTACTACTCACCGAGTGGTCACATGCCGCCGCCCTGTTTTTTTGACAACTGATTTCGGACGCCGATGCTCTCATCCTCCCTACCGTCACCACTACCAACACCACATTTGTCCACCTTAACTAAGTGTCGACCGTGCCGTGTTTCAGACAGTTAGTCTTCTGCTTCTCAACGCGGAGGTCCGGGTTCGATTCAAGACCAACCCATGTGAAATTTGTGGTGGAGAAAGTGGCACTAGTATGGGGTTTTCTTCGCTTATTTCCGTGTTCCCCACTTAGTATTATTACACCCCAGCCTAACATACATGCTTTCATCTCTGAATGACTATTCAGCGTTGGAAATTGATAGGCTTAGTGGTTACTGTACGTATTCGTAAATTCTGCCTTCTACCCAGTAAGTACAGGTGCATGTTTTCATTTTTCTCAGAAAAACAATTACTTCCCTGAAAGCAATTAACTGATCGGGTTTTTAATAACTCAGGGAGATTGTTTTTACTGTGCGGTACGAACTAAATCTTTCCAGTAAAATTCAGGTCAGTGTTCATGTTTGAGGGGGTTACATAACGCACTCACGACTTTAGTTTTCATCGTCGTCTTCCTGGTTCTAGACCATGTAATATTTTAAAATAACTTAACATCCTATGTCACCTGAAGATTAATTGGATCCAGACACAGCTAGTATTTATCAAATAAGCTTCTCTCATCCTTCACCTTTCGATACAGCTTTACCATATTCAGTAATCAGAGAAATTTACGTGTAAAAATACTGTGTTTAAACATGGGAAATTAGTGTAAAAGTTTAACTTACATTTACGGGATGATAATAGGATATATGAAAATGGATCTTTGGGCTGATTTGTTACAAGAATCTGAAATGGAAGTAACTTGTTTAAAATACTACAAAATCTCAAGCTTTGTTTGTCAGTTGTTTCAATATCGGAATACACTAACATTGTCTTGTACAATGCCTTAATTATTTAGGTATGAATTTGCAGGTTCCATGTAACGTATTTTTTAAAGGCAACTTACAATTACAAGAAGTATGATATATGTGTTGTGCATGGCAGCTAATTACTTAAAAGCAGTTTCATTCATATTAGGCCTATAATTAGCACAACAGGTGAAATTATTATTGGCACGCTTATAGCGAAATCGATGATAGATCTACATTGAATTTTAAAAATTCACACCAAAGGCATATATAATATTGTCTAGTTCGAAACTAGTACATTTATGAATAATATTTGGTATTTATTTGAACCAAGCGTTCTGAATCGAAGTTTACTATTTGAGTACAATTTAACCTACTGTACCATTAGGGCGGGACTGTTTAGCCCCTCCTCTGTCTCCCGTAGAACCCATTCACACACATGTCTATTGTTAACTTCCATCCTCCCATATTCCATTCACCTCTCACCACCTCCACATCACAAATGGGTCTGGTATTGTGTGGTTAAATTCACTACTAAACCACAATATAATTATTCTACTGCGTCGAATCAAAACGTTCTATGGAGGAACTCCATTACGTGTAACGTGTAATATAGGAGCCTGTGTCTGCCTGCCTGCCTGCCTGCCTGTGTAGTCGAATTGCGGCCTACTCTCAAGATCGATAGTAAGGCCTGAAGCCGTTCGCTGTAACTTCAGAGAGAAGGCAGGTCCTTAGCCAAGAATACCTCCCTGTGGTTTTTTAATGTGAAGAAAGAGAATGTTTCATAATTTATGATTATGACTGAATGTGTGTTTAGCGTAGCCTATATGATCACATCTCTGGATGAGTAAGCTACATGTCCGGAAACTGTTGGCAGTGCCTGTGTAATTTGTTTGCGCATGCTTAGAGAATGCTATTGCCTCGCTGCTCTATATTTGTCTATAACTCGTAATTCATCAGAGGGGATTAGCTTGGCATTTCTTTTCTATACCGGAAACTTTTAACTTAATTTTGCTTCTTTAGATTTAGGTTCTTACAGTAGTTAACTGTCAAGACTATGATGCCGTGAAGTTGGACAAGCGACTACCAACAATTTATACGACTTCATATCCCACAAGATCATAATCTTAATATTTTGGCTTTATTTAACGATGATTTTAATTGCTTAAATTATATAACGTCATAAGATAAGATATTTAATGAATAGGTACTTTGACAGAATGCAGAGACCTTAAAGAAGTAGAATAAGATGATGTGGACTGTATTGTTAAGGTTCAGGGTAGAGACCCGTTGCAGGCTGTTGTAAACACGGCAATTCAATGTCTGGCTTCAAATAATGACGTGAGTTTCTTGAGTATCTGCAGAATATTAGCTTTTCAAGGATTTTGTTGCTTTGAGTTCGTCAGTTTGTGGAAGGGATTAGTCATATCCTAATTTGAAGTAATATTAGGGAATTTTCTTAGACGGACTGACGTAACACGTAAACTTCCTTCAGCTGGCCGGTCTCTGGATTGAGATTGTAAACTGAAATATCCCGATTACGAATTAGAAGTGCAGCTCACTCGACAACGTTAGTGTTATATGTGGACGAGGTCAGCTAAATTTACTAAGGAATTTCGTTACTTTCTGAATCTGTCCTGGAAGGTGTACTTCAAAATTGTGTCGAATAGATTATACACATAAGTATATAAAACCCTTATATTTCAGATCCTGTCATGGTTCTGTCCTCAAGGAGCAGGTCATATTCATGGCTGCTGGTACGTAAGCCAGGTGGCAGTGATTTCCAAAAATAATCTGCATTTACGAAGCTCTCGAGAGATAAGTATGCTTTGGTCGGTGTTGTAGAATTGGCATGATCCGATAGCAAATTCTTGACATGTATTAACACCACTTCTGTCAAGATATCTTTCCAGAAGTTTTCAAATTAAGAGTGTACATACACATATTCAGTTAAATTACGATGTTAAATCTTTTGTCACCTTAAACCAATGATATAATATACGTCAGTCTATCAATGGAAGTGCTGTCTCTAAGAATGATAGCTAGAGATGGAAACTGTCAAACTTTTCCCTTTAAATTTCAACAGGTTTTTGACTACCGCATATAAATAATTTACCACATAACAGTTCGCAGTTTCGTAGTGTAGGTGGGCACAGTTTCGGACCTCATGTTTCTGGTAGTCCTGATTTTATATGTAAAACTTGATAGTAAAACAAGAAATTGTCACAAACATTTCCCGGTGCTTTAGGGTCTAGTCGCACCATATTTGATTTACCAGACGGAATAATCCCTTCTAGGACATATTATCGAGATAAGTGAAACTACATGTACGTTCTACAGGACGACAGATACCGCAGACGAACAAAGAAATTAGTAGTACAAGGGGTAACAGAAAAATAATAATTTTAACCAGTTCTACGGACTAGAATACTATTGAAAAGCTAATGTCTGTGCAAATGAAATACCCATCCTTCTATTAAAGCCTGTCATCCTGCCATTGTACTATATAGAGTCTAATCTACTGAGGAAGTCGTTAAATAAGTTATAAATACTTACGCAAAAGTGTTGAAGGTAATGTCGTTCTCCCCTCGCCCGAACTGACGGCAGTAGTTTTTCGTTTTGGCTGGTTGATTGGTATTCGGTTAAACTGTTTTGTACGCTACAGAAGAAACGGTAACCATTGTACAGGTATGCATTTGTTGTGAGGTCTTCATATGTGAAAATGACATTTACTGTGCGCGTGTACATTCGTATTAAGACTGTAAGTTCGTTATTGTAAACCTACCTAGGTTATGACATTTCCTCTGATCCTGATTGGAGATATTTTCCACAGCTGGCCTATATATCATATCACATCATCACCCTTATTACTTCCGTGTCAACTTGAACCCAGTTACTTCAACCGTGAAGATGGAGGTAGCTATTCCTTTGAAGCTTTCATGTCACCTACAAATACTACGAGTTGTCAAGCCCAAAATATTACAATGTTTCCAGCGAATGCTACGTAACTTTTCAGGGATCCATAATGGAACCATCTGTGGAGTACAGAGTGCTAATTTTACCTAACAATTACGTCACGAAGTGGGGGGTTTACCTAATATTGTATGTCGTTTCCTCACTCATATAAACGGAGCCATTGGCAGCGTATGTGATGATGGCTATGGAAATTATTGTTTGTAGTATGGATAAATGTCGTACGAGAACAGAATTAGTCTGAATAAACACTGTATTATTGAAGATTTTGTGTTAGGTGTCCGATAATGTGAGATTCATTTGTACCTGAAGTGTTGTAGTTTCTTCTGCGCCTTTTCGTATAGCAGTGCATGTGAAAGAATTAATACTTTATGTACGACAGTATTCCGCACATTCAAGTTTAATAGTCGTGATACTGTTACGTATAAATTATTTCGTTCTACCTCTTCATTAATGTTAATGAAATATGGAAAGCGGGTATGTTGCATGATTCAATATGCTGTTACACTGCTTCGTGATAGCTTGGTATTAAGGCCAACATGTATGCCACTTTCCCGAAGTCAATTTTAAAGTTATTAAATATGAAACGCATACAAACATAGCCAAGAAACACGCAAGTTAAACTAGAGCTATGGTGCCCGAAATATTTGAAAGCTCTCGGGGTAATCAACCAGGGACCGATTAATTATCCAGTTTTCCGGTTCAAACCACTAATTTTGGGAGCAATTTGCTTGGGGCATGTCATCATCAGGCCTCTCCCATAACAAAATATCGTGAAACCCGTCGAAAGTGCAAAAACAAATTCTAATGGTTTTCAATATCATTATTAAATTTGGAGGAAAAATCTGATGAGTGGAAAATGATGGGCCCCTGCAGAAATTTTGCATACACAAATTATGTGCACGTTCAGAAGTTTTAAATACACAGATTACGAGTATTCACAATAACTGCTGTCACTAATATAAAGTACAAGATGAAGAATGTGCCCTAAGAATGCTATTACACAAAGGTGCATCATGAAGTTTTTACGGCGAACGCGAATACCGCAATATTGACTCAGTCATACCTGCACTGCCTTTGTTACTGCAATCTTCTGGTCCTTGGAATTGCGGTATCTGATTACGCATTTTTAAAATATAACTAGTGATAGCACTAGCTAGCACAAAACTTGGTTAAAGGAACTTCATTTATGACGTGAATTCGAGAGATACCCGGTTTTAATCTCCGTCGAAATACCGACTATCGTGACTGAGTTTATTTGTAATTTTCTCTAGTCCTTTCAGGCTAATGGCGGAAAAGTACTCAAACGATATACGGCGACTTATTTTGCAGTCCAATTAAGTATACCGAACGCGATTCCCCTCTCACAAAATTTCCTGGTAAATATCGGCTCCAACTGATACAGTACCTCTAAACAATCTACTATCCATCCATTAGCACGCACTGTGTCGAGACGTAGCAGTATGTAATTATTAAATATGCATCTCCAAGCTAATTTAGGTTATGATCCACTGAGTTATGACACCGTGTGTTCTCGCAAATGTAACCAACGTTTTGGAGAAAACTGATGAAGCGGGTACATTAAATATGAAGGCAGCAGGTTCTTCCGAAACTCTGGCAACCAAGTACACAGTGTTGTAACCCATAGGGTAACAGTCTGTGATTTTACAACCGTGAAGGCCGTAAATTTCTGAAGCTTGACCCAGGTGATGTGGACGTAACAATGGGTGTGAATGGGAGCATTTAGATATGCCGACGAAGAATACGCCCGTGAGCTGACCGTGAGCTGACCTTGAGCTACCCGTACTGTGAACCAAACTTTATTCCTAGAAACGATTCATCCCCGTTGTGTTATGGACAGTAAAAATCGTAGTAAATCCAAACACAGTTGCTTATTACAGTGTTAATTCAACATCATATTTCAGCCTGACCAAGAGTATAGGAGCATGTACACAGTTATATGGAAATTAGGATCTCAACTTCTCACAGTTTATATTCTTATGATGAGTATATGTAACATAAAGGAGCAACCTTGAGAATGTAAATTAAATAATTTATATTTTTGGGACTGAATCTGGAAACTGTAAAATATTAAAAGTTGAAAGAATAAAATCAGGAGAGAGGTACGCGCGTCCTCAGACGGCCTATACAAGTTCGGGTCTAGTGGTCTGTCATGACGGAGTCGAGTATTTCCTAAGAGTTTAAATGGTATATATTTGTTATGACATTTAAGAGACGTCAAACTGACATTGATAAGTTCTAAAGGTATAATGTAGGAAAATAGGGTATGCCAAATATGGAAGTTAAACTTTAAAGATGAATTAGACTTCACTTACACGAATTGGAGGATTTTATATAGACAGAGTTTTGAAGAGTGACATTCTCTTCAACTGTTATATGTTCCACAGTATTGTCTCACCTAGTTTTTAATACATAAGTTTACTGAAAATCGTTATTTCGAGACGCACTTACTAGATTTTTTTATAGAATTACGTTCCACGTCTTGTTTTGATGGAATATGAAGACCTACCGTATGTGTGCCCTTCTTGTTGGGTTGCGCAAGGGAGTCCGGAGTATGCTGTTGCGTCATGTGGCCTTCACCTTAGAGGATGGGTTTGAAGATTTCATTAGGCTGTAATGTATGTTTGTCATTTAGTAGACTGTTTGTTACGGTTTCTTCTTAAGTGTAAAATTTTTCAGTTGTATCCATATGTGTTAGTTTTTTATTAAATTGTAAGAACTGCATGATATTTCCCATCTTACCGAAAGAGTGAGTATATTCTCCAAGGAGCGAGTTTTGAAGTAGAAGTGTTATTTCTAAATGAGAGAAAATATTCTTTAAATCTCTGGGTGAAACTTCTACCAGTCTGGCCAGCATACGCCTTGCCACGATTGGGGCATGTGAGCTGCAATTTCAGGCTTCCGCCGCGACACTGATGATACCTGCCCTATTCTGGGATATTACGCGGCGTCGTGTGGTAATTGTTTAACGACGATTCGGGACAAGGTGTCGGTCTCATCCGCATGAGTCAAGAGTCCGAGACGAAAACAAAGCCAGGAAGCGCAAAGTAGATTCTAGATGGGAAGGGAATGTGAGGTTTTAAGTACCAATAAAGAAGTGTTTGTTGTTATTGTGAGTGCAGTTCTTAAATCTGAGGTTGTATTCTAAAAAACATTTGCCGTATAACTGTGTACATGTTCCTATATTCGTGGTCAATCTCATTATGGCCTATCAGGTCGAAACATATTTTTTTTAATTAACACAGGAATAAATAATTGTTGTGTTTGACTGGATTTAAAGTGATTCTTATTAAACTTTAGTCCATTGCTTCTAACAGGACCAACACTGAGGACTGAATTGGTTTCTTGATTTACGTGACATCCACATTTAGAGGTTTTTCATCCCTGCTTAATGTCCCTTGAGTGCACTGCTGCTGCTCTTCATACTTAAATATTTTTCCCACGAAAATGTTACCATATTTTCCGTGCTTTAGTAGGGAAGCATACGTAGCCATATTTTACACATGCGTATGAGCTTAATGCCGACAGCTGTAAAAGTAGGTTTACGCCGAGAGGGCACTCAACAGGGAGGAACGTGGGTGCGCGGTTTCAGTAGTGGTGAATGGCCAAAAAGCATTCGATCGAGCTTAAAGCTCTCCCCACCCTTAAATCCCACACGAATTAAAAGCACTTCTCTTGCTTTCATTTTTTCCCTCCCTCGTGTATTTCTTGGTTGTACACGGATGAATGGAAGGACTGAAGTGAAAGGAGTTGCGCGATGTTTGGCTAAGGAGGTGATAATGCGAGGTTTTTCATCTTTGGCCACACTGGATCAATATGTTCCGGATCTCAATGTGAAGGGCGGGATGTATACCGTGGCGCAATTTGTTATATCCTGCTAAGTCCGGCGTTTTTATAGCGACAGAAATTGGCTGACGGATGAATACGAATCGCGCGGAAGTGTTCACAATTTCGCAAGAAATAATTCAAGTCATAGAAATGTAGTAATGTTTGGTGCAATAATTAAATCAGAGCAACAAAACACTACAATCCTATAGATGCTGGTAACCCAATGCAACTACTTGATTCTGAACGTATTTGAGGAATGAATTTTAAAACTATATGAAAAATCTGGTCATTTTAAAATCTTCTTCGCACATATATTCCAAAAGACTACTCTTAAATTAAGAACATTACTAATTGTACAGATTAATTGATTCACAGATCATATAACGATGCTATATCAACTTTAGAGCCTGTGTAACGCCGAATAAAATGGGAAGGTAACCATGAACTGTGAGTGCGAGACGATTTGCAACAAAGGAGTTGTTGCCTTGCTAAAGGAAGTATCAGAAGGAATATTTATGTCTTCTGACGTCTGATTCGATGCCAAGTGGTAAGTACCCACCAACATTTCTGAGGAGTTTCTGCCTTCATCTTCAGGATATGTGCGATCTGCGAAGACCGAAGGTGGAGGCAGAAAACTCCTCCGAAATATCAGTAACTTTACCAGTTAACACGAGGTCAGTTTCAGAAGACTAGAATCTTCAGGTTCACCGCCGTAAGGAATTTAAATCTCGCACAGTCTCAGGGTATTCGCAGTGCAAAACCTGCTTTAACTTAAAGATAGAGGCAGTAATATCCATCGAACCGTCGATAACCTTTTATCCGTCGATGCAGCATACATATCCCGGAATATTTGAGTCTTGCTATAATCTTGCTGAAATCTTGTAAGAAAATGAGTAACAAGTGTGGAAATAATTGCATGTAATTTACGCCTTATATTTGACCATAAAGAAACAAATTCAAATTCGTTCTCCAAATTTTAGTTCGCACTGATGATACAAATTTAACAGAAATCCGAACAGTGTTTTCGGAGGTGCCGACAGATTCTCATGTCCTTTTAAACTTGTACTTTTATTTTATGCGCTTTATTCAAAGGGAACCAGCAAAGGCACGACAGAGTACTAAATTAGCATTAACACGAAATATTTACTTGTTACACATCGTCCGTTGCTAGCTGTTAATTACATTTCATTGCTAAACATTTTACGGTGTCCATTAATAAGGTGCTACAGTTGTGTGGGCTGTGCAGGGACTTACTATTGACAGTGTGCAGGGTGGTCCAAAAGTTAGTTAAACGTTTAGTGAAATGTATATTAAAATATGTTGTAAAATTTTATTACTTTCTTAATTCACAGAAATTGTTCGAGATGAGATCCTCCACGTTCACTGCACATCTCACAACGGTATGATTCCATTTTACAAGAGGCAGAAGTTGACAGTATATTTTAGCTCGCATTTTACTAAAGGATTAACTGACTTTGGGCCCTTCTGTGTGTACTATGTATGCGCGACTTGCTGTGTCATAACGTTCTCGATGAAGTTTGTGAAAATTTCTAATCTATCAGTCTAAGCCGCTTTAGTGTCTGTTATACGCTCCTTCTGGACATGGATATGCATAAGCTCAAATATCGTAATCTCATTAGTTAGAACGATAAAGTGCCAAATAACCGTTCCTCTACCGACGTATCAGCAACAGATGTTACATAGTGGTGAGTGAAGTGTAGTATTTGAATGGGTGTAGTTTCTCCAGACCACATTAGAACCCAGTGAGTTACCGCTCTCATAAATAGTACGGATTTTTTCCGCGAGACGACGGATGGTCAGCTAACTAGGCCTAAATAATTACATTAGCTGCTTCCTTCGTGAGAAGTAAACTGTCAGTTAGCTACTCCAGAAAGGCCATGCCGTTTAAAAATTCGAAAGAAAGTTGCCATATTAATAACAGCCAGTCACCGGGCAAAGTAAATCTAGCCCACACTCTCTCATTATTCTTCTTTGGGATCCAATTTAATTTTATCTTCCCGTCACTTTTCCGAAGAATTTTTTTGTACTTTACCATGTCTCGCATATATATGCTACATGTTGTGGGAATTCAATTGGCGTTGATTTGATCATCGTAATATTATTAATGAAAAGTATAAATCATGGCACTCGCGAAGCAGAAAAGAATTGCACCGCGGACTTTGGTGGGGAAACCTGAGGGAAAGAGAACGCTTCCAAGACTTAGGTGTAGATGGGAGGTTGATCTTAAAATGGATGTTAAAGAAACAGGAGTAGGGGTCGTGGTCTGGATTAATCTTGGGACAGGGACAAGGAGCGGGCTGCTGTGATGAAACTTCAGTTTCCGTAAAACGCGTGGCGTTTCTTAACTGGTTGGGGACTTATTGGTTTATCAAGAAGGACTCTGCTCCATGTGGTTACTTGGAAAAGCATAGATCATGAAGCTCCCCATTATGAAGATCCCTTCACCGTCCAGGTATTTGCTCATAGTATCCTTCCAAATCCAAGGTCGTGAATGTAATTTCCTAACGTGCTCTTTTAGGCGCTTCCGCAAAACAGTTGCAAAGATGACCATTATCTTTAAATACCGGGGGTTCAAAAAAAAGTATACGCATTTTAAGAAAGGAAAAAACTGTATTAAGATTGTAATACTGAATATATACCGATAACAAAAGATGAGTAGAAGTCACGTTTGACTTCTGCAATTACAAGAGGTGCTGAAAGTGGTTACCATCAGCGTCTAGACACTTCTGATTACGGCGAACTACTGCTTGAGCAGCATTGACCAAAGTGTCCACGTGTATCGCTGCGCATGCCGTTTCAATTTCTTCCCGAAGTACCGCCAGCGTATCCGGTTTTCTAAGGTACACCACATCCTTTAAGGCCCCCCATAGGTAGAAGTCAAGGGGTGTTAAGTCAGGAGAACGTGGGGGAAACTCAACCGTACCTCTTCGTCCTATCTGTTGTCCGGGCAAATTCTCATCGAGGTAAGCTCTCACGTCTCGGTGCAAGTGCGGTGGGGCGCCATCTTGTTGGAAGTAAAATCGATCATTCCCAAAATGTGTACGAATTGCAGGTAAAATGGATGTGTGTAGCATGTCTAGGTACACTTGACCAGTAACGGTACCTTCAAAAAAGAATGGTCCAATTAGTCCCCTTAATGACAGTCCACACCAGACGTTGAGGCCTGGTAAATTGACTTCTTTTTCCACATGAACGTGTGGATTTTCTGGAGCCCAATACACACAATTATGTCGGTTCACTGTTCCGTTCAATTTAAACTGTGCTTCATCAGACCAAACCATTTTCCCCACAAACTCTTCATCCTCTCGTACCATGTTTTGGAACCACTCACAATACTGCGCCCTTCGATCAGGGTCGTCTTCATTCAGTGCATGTAATAATCATGGGACGAAAACTTTCCATCTTGCTGTTTTAAGAATGCGTCGTATGCTTGTTCTGCTAACTCCTGTCTCACGTGCACATTGTTTGGTAGACTTCTGTGGCGAGCGTGTAAACTGTTCCAACACCTTAGCAGAAGAAGCAGGACTTGCTGTGCGAGGCCTCCCGGATCTTCCCTTGTGCACATCACACACAGTACCATGCGTCTTAAACTTATCACGAATGCATGCAATTGTTAGGCGTGTTGGAGGTTCTGTTGCATACTCACGCCTCCATTGTCGTTGTACTTCCACAACGTTCTCGATTTTCAAATACCACTTCAAAATGGTCTTGCGCTCCTCGAACGACAATTGTGCTTCCGCCATTTTCTTTGACTGTCCTGCCTGTCGCATGGTGACGCTAGCATTCTTTTGATTAACGCCATCTTTTGATTGAACGTCCTACTACACATTGCTACCGTAATTCAATTCAACTACGAAAAGTAATACATAGATAACATCTCTTAAAATGTGTATACATTTTTTGGCACCCCCTGTATGTGTCAGTCTGCCCTTTCACATGTACCAGACTGACTCCCACAGGGCAACTTTTAATAAAACTTCGAATTTAAGATTTTGCTAACATCTGTTCACGTTTGGTTAAAATTAGACAAAAACAATGGACATTTTCCACAATTACGTACGTAAGTTTAAAATTACTGGTTATGATTTTCGTTTATAACTGACACATTGTGTTGTTTGTAAAGTACAGGCTGAGGCCGCAGAAACACTTTTTATAATTGAGAAATATTGCTTTTTCTGTGAGGTATGACTTGAGGCTGAAGAAATAGCAGAGCACTGAGCATAAAAATGATTGATTTCAATTCTTTTGTTAAGATACCGGAAAATATTTACGGTGTGTGTTAAAATACTCTGCGACTTTTTGGAAAATATTCATGACTTTAAAAACTGTGTACCTTATCGGAGCGAAGGCTCCAGAAATGTTACGGTCTGTGGATACTTCTTCACTTGTTTTCTCTACCGTGAGGCTTTTGGCATCTTCTCAAATGGAGTACCGACCCTTTTCGACTAATGTCAGTTTAATCAGAACGATACCAGAAGATGCGTACGCATGACACAATTTGAGGACATGGTTTCTGTCGTTTAGTATTTCCAGTTTTAACAGCGACAGTGTGTCTTCTTTCTTTATCGTTTATCCGTGAACTTAGTTTATGTCATCCACGTTTCGCGTACTTTCTCCTCATCATCAGGGCTTGAGCTCTTCCTGATTATGCAGACGAAAAGAGTCTCCGAAACATTGTGTATGGACTCAATTTTAACACTGAACGGGTTGATTTAAACTCTGAAGCTCTAAACTTGTATTTGGGGGATTCTGGGTTTGAATCTCCTCCGAGTCATCAGTTATCCTGGCAATTTGGTCGTGGTTTTCCGTAGGAACTGCCGCCAAATACAAAGATAATACGTTGATTATGCTACGACCTGATCTTTTCAAATCCTTTCCATTTCATTAGTCATGAATGATTGCGCCATTCTTCGCTCTATAGTGTGACTCAATAACAAAGTAGTAAAATAACACACACAAAATCCATTTTTCGCTCAGATGATCATAGAAAAATATTTAATTGCTTACTGTGACCATATTCACAGGGAGGGTCTTCGGAAAATCACGACGTGTCTTAGAGTGACCGGTGTCCTGGCCAAGTTGTAAACCCGGTTAAACAAACCTGCTTGATCAGAAGTGTACGATAGGTGCATATGAAAGGGACGCACGACTGTATGTACAAGTATTCCCTTCTGTTACTGTACCGTATGTTGTGCTGCACCCGAAGCTATGACATTGGTGTCAATTTCTTACGTGATGCAGTACTCATTATGCCCAAATTTTGAGTTAGATACCAGTTTTATAATTCATCGTGTCATTGGCCTGACGACAATCTGAAAGCGGCAGACTTACACCTTGCCTTTACTTTCTCTTCACTGGACAGATATGTTTACCTTGCTTAATAAAGGACCGACAATCTCTTTTCCTTCCTATCCGCTCATGTCTCTTCTCTACAGTCAAGGTCATGACCCTTCGTCTCCTCTTTTATCTACTCCTTCCTCTTTATATACCGTGACCTGTTACTTCGTAAATCTTGAGCTTCCCCAAGCCATTCATTCACCTGTTGGGACTTATTTAACCGTACCTCACAATCTTAGAACGATGCATAGAGAGCCCCCCCCCCCTCACACACAACCCCCACCCACACACACACACACAGACACACACACACACACACCGTGGGACTCTTCAGGCTTTAACGGCCATGACGAGCAAGATGTAACTCTTTGCGGATATGACACCGTGTCGATTGGTAAACATTTACCGTTGTTTTGTAGGAACCTGCTTCTCCATTTTCAGAACATAAACCTTCCAGAACTGCTTATATTCTGAAGCTGCAGGTAGCAAGCCCATCCGCAACGTGCGCAACTGTTTGCTAGTCATCATTGATTCGAATGTGCAAACAGAATGTGTTTATGCATGTCCGATAATTCGTTTTGAGATTGTCTTGTATTATACTTTATAGTTCTTTTTCAAGGGTGTAATATAAAATAAACGTGATTTAAGTCTTCACGCATGTACTGTAAACATGACACAATGTTACACTTCCAAATTTTTCTATTTTCGAGAATTAACTTCGTAAATCAAAATCCTTCTTCAGTGTTAACAGTCGCTCAGCTAGTAAAGAAACTGCCCACGTTATATGGTAGCCAAAAGTTTATTGCCATCTTCACAAGAGTCCGCCACTCGCCCTTGTGTAAGCCAAAGAAATACACTCCACGTTATCTTGCCAGTTCCTTTAAGATTCACTTAAATATGACAGTCTTATCTACGCTCTTTTTCCTTCAAGTGGTCTGTTCGTAAGCATAAAGTTTGCACTTTGTACGTATATTTGGACTTATACTGATTCATGTCATACCTTGCGTGGCCACTATTTTGTAGCTTTTAAAGGGAAAGAATTGTGGATAATTTATTGGAGGTATTTCTAAGTGGCAAATTCTCGCACGACGTTTCACAGTAAAGGGTTCTGACGTTTAAAACCTATTATAGCTATGCCTATGCAAAAACTCACATTAATGATGAGCTTAGTGTTCTCTTCTTTCAGACACTCCCTGCCTTACGCAGTAGTTTCTTTGCGCAAGGTCTGGCGCAAGTCGAATTTCAGTAATGTAATTGACAGTGTGTGTGTGTGTGTGTGTGTGTGTGTGTGTGTGTGTGCGCGCGCGCGCGCGCGTGCAAGGCAGTCCAGTTGAAATCCAGATTCCAGCATACTTGATCAACCGCAGCATGACTGCCCTGCCACGTATGTTATCGCCCAACAACACTCTTCCGCCATCTACTTCTTATTACGCTGTCATTCCCGCAAGAGAAATTCGGCGCTTTCCAAAAATATTTCAACTTTAATTTTTCACTTTTTAATACAGTGTAAGTCTGAAACTGACCAAGTCCGGCACTGTCTGCATATACTATGCAAATAATAGACCACAGCCATATAATGTCATCTAAAATTATTTGCCTAAATTAATCAATTAGTGAATGACGCAGTGGATTTTGAAATGCGAGATATACCAAAGAGATCTTTAAAATACTGGCTAAAGCACGGACTGACTAATGTACTTGAAGTTGCGTCAGCAGTTTTCTTGAATGCGGTATGTGAATACCTGTTATCGCTTTGTGTTTTCCTTGTATTAGTGTCGAGTATCCTGATATTGTTGCACGAAGTACATGTATTTAGACAATAAATATTGACTAGAACAAACGTGTTTAGAATACAAATTTTGCCGGCTGATGCAGCATATTATTGTAGACACATCTGTAATGACAGGTTTATGTAAACCTCAGCCTCCTCGGTTTATTACGTAAATTTAATCATTAACGTTTGCTTTTGGGTTTAATTCGGCAAAACACCAGTTGGTGTTAAATTATGTACAGTAATATACTGTTATAAATACACTAATGAACAAAAGCCTTTGCCGAGTGGGCAACACTCCTGCTTCATTTCAAATACCGGTTCCGAGATCGACTACAATATCTGAAGTGTTTCAATGCCTTATTTAGATTCTGAAATAAAGTTGTGGGATAATAAATTAGGCTGCTATCACGTTATTTCATGTACTAGTCTATCAAATTGAACACAGAATAATCGTTCTACAATCCTACATTTTAGACACTGAGTTAATGACTGCATTTTTAAATGAAATGTATGTAAATAAATACATAAATAAATAAAATTAATTTTTTCCTTCCAAATTTGTAAGTAAGATCATTCTGATATTTGATGTTCTATAATGTACTCAATTAAAAAGTACTCTTACCATATCCTACTATACTCTTCATCTTTATCGTCATCATCGTCGTCGCCGCCGCCGCCATCGCCGCTGTCTGAGTTACGCCAGTGTGGTAATTTTCTCCGGCGTTTGGAACAATTACAGTTACCGATCAGAAAATAAGTTTACAATGCATGTAACTTTGGTTCTTTATTTTCATAACAACCTTTCAGATTTAACTGTGCTGCTACAGCACCCATTTTCACACAATTCCCGCCACAACTAACGCACTTATTATATCGAGAGATGACTTTTTTTAATGCCTTTTTGGTGTGTAGTCAGTTTCCTTAGTTATCAGCGATCATGTCAGAACTGTGTGTAAATTGTGGACGCAAAGATTTGCTTCATCGCCGCAAACAGATATAGTCGCTCAGTAACGATTTGCTATGATCGCAAACAGTGTGAGTCCTTTATTCACGAACATATGGACCGTGTAAACTCATTTCTGACCGACTTTCTTGTATTGATTCTCCCTTGCTCGCTGAGGTCTTTCCTCACTTCTGTTAAATATTTAAAAACGTTAACGATCAGTACTAATGACACTGATGGTTTTTGAGTAATGTAAGATCTTTTTACGTTCAAAACATTTCACTGTACGTTGCATTTTACTGTTATTGATCCTTCACAAAGTGAGTGCGTGACGGAATTATTTAGCGGTCAGTAATACTAGAACTAATGCAGCTACATGGTCAGTTTTTGTCAGTCTACGTTATTATGCGTGGCTAAGTTTGAACTGTTAAAACGTATAGCTCACTGTCTGTTCCTTGTTCGCGCCTCTTCACACGCAGTAGAGAACACTATAGGTTTTTTCGGTGCCTGCGCCTATGGCATAAAGCTCGCAGAGAGTTCAGCGGTTCTGAAGAGACTGAACTAGTAGGAAAAGGCGACACAAGAGATTCTCTTCTCAGAAGAGACTGCTGAAGTATAAATGTTGGACGAGAGGTGCCGCTACTCGCAAGTAAGGTACGTTCGATTAAAGTGAACCACTTTTCTGTACAATTGGCAGTTCTGTCACGTATTCGAAAACATGCCTTTTTAAAGACAATATGTTGAGTGCCTTCTTCATTTTAAAAGCAAGATACGATTAGTTTCAGCCTGGCTGATCCTGTTATCATCTTAGCTTAGGCTGGGCTTCGATTCACGACAGAGAAAGATAATTTTCTTTCCTCCAAAGCGTCAAGACAGATTCTGGAACTAGCAAAGCCTTCCACTGATAATCAGTGGTGCTTAATAAATCATAAGGTCAAATTGACCTTTTATACACCGTTAACTGAATCTGTGTTAACTCGTTTCTTAGATACCTTTGAAGGGCAAATTAGACATGCCTGCTTCTAGTGTGAAGTAATTCATTTTTTCGACACCGCCACCCCATCACCACCCCTTTACGCCACCGTCTTCCTGTCCGTAAATTATACTTCATATCACGGTCACATTGGAAGAAACAGGCATGTATAGGCTATACGCGGGTATACGCCGTGACTTCCCATTCTCTCGTTATTTTAATATGCTAATAGTGAAAATGTGCTGGTATTTTAGAAAAAAATCAGGAGGAAACGTCGAACTCAGTAACGTATAGAAGTTTACTCGACGTTGTAGTTACTACGATTGCAATGATCTATATTATTATTATGGTTACTCTTCATCTAAATTATACGTAAAACTCCGGGTTCCACATCTCAGAGACCACAGTTTTTTGTCCATTGGAAATACCAAGCAGTTCAAATTATTTAGAAGAATAATCACTGTTTATTCTTAGAGTCAAATACGTACAGACAGTATATAGCAGAATGAAGAGTTTCTTGTTGTTAAATGATTTGTAAAATACAGATACCACTGGACTTTAAATTTTGGTATCATTCCTATATTTACTGTGGTTTTGGTAGCTGCGCTAGTGCAGCTGCCACCTTACAGATTCTTGCGTCTAATATAATGTTAATGCTGGTTGTACCAAATTAAGAATTACCACCACCGATTGGTCTCTAACCCAATGAAGTTTGTAGAAAATTTTTACCAGCATCCCTAGCAGGTTCGAGTTGAATCTTGCGGACGTTCAGACAGAACGTTATATGCAGTCCTTTCTTAAACATAAAGAAAATGAAGGCTATTAAGCAGACTAACTTGAGTGTCTGGTTGGGGGGTGTACTAAGCCCACTTGCAAAGAAGATAAATTTATTTGAAATTTAAGTAAGGAATGCTTCGATGGAAGAGTTAGTATTGCGCTTGCTGTTGACCTGATATTGAAGGACGAAGCGGAAAGCTTCCAAAGGTTGTTATAGTCCATTTTACTCTTCCAGTGCTATAAGTAAAGCCCCTCTGCAGAAAGGCTTGTTGTGTTTGTCAATAGGAAAAAATCTGAAAACCTGCGTGAAATCAGGTGAAAGCGTGTGGGGACATAGCCAAGTTTTCTCCTACATGTAGGCTGTAAGACTTTCAATCACAGACACGAAGCATCAGAATGGATCCGCAGTGAGTTCCGCGAATGAAAACTTGTCTCGCTTCTAACGGGAGAGAGAACCTTCAAAGAAGAAGGGCTGTCTTGAAGATTTTATGTTTAGTTACATAAATAAAATTGCATGCACTCCAAATATTGCGCCTATGTTAATCGCCTTTCTTTTCCTTATATCAATGAATAAAGTTGACGATTCAAAAATTGCGGTCCTTAATGTGGTGCTGTTGAAGGGTCTGATCTTCTCACATGTGACGTATGATATTTAGGAAGATCTTACGCCTGTCTCTTCATTAGACCCCGCAGGTGGAGGCAGAAACCCTTTCGAAATATCGGTAACTACTTACGAACTTTAATCAACATGATGTCATATCCCAGAAGACTTACGATGTGTGACACTGAAGCTCCCAGAATGTGCCCTTAAAAATTGTATTTGAGATCTTCGCTCTTCTGGGATGTTACGCAGTGGTGATGAGTGGTTAGTTACAGACATTTCAGGACAGCCTGTCGATCTCATCTTTATAGGTCAAACAAAGAAGAAACGCTGCATAACATTCAAGAAGATCGACGCTCTCATTTACACTGCGGCTAAAGCCTGAAATCTGTATTTAATTACTTATACATTAATATAGGTTCTCTTATTTTCGAAATAGACGCCTTCCGCAGCAGTACGCTTAGGAGCATGTTTCCCAGTCTTCAAACATTAACGTAATGCGAAGTGGCATGTCTCTGAATGCTGTTTATTTATTCCAAACTCTATCATCAATTGGCCGAAGGAAATTGGTTGTTGTATGAGTTAAAATCATACAGCTTTCTTTTCGTCCCAGAAACTAAACGCTGAACCACGCAGTGGAAAACTTCAGTGTTGCCGAGACGAAAAAGACGTGCATGTCACAAGCCGAAGCAGAGACAGTGCTGAATTTGTTCTTTATTACACAGTTGTTTTGCACTTTGTGTTTCTTGTCAAAGGTCGAAGATTAAAGCAACATCGTAGTTCTTCGCCCTGATGTTTGATCTTACTTCATTCTAGTTCCCCTGCTTATGATGCGCTCGTTGTTCGAAAGTTTTTTGGCCAAAAATGCGTAACGAATTTGGAATATTTCCCATATTCCGTAGATTTGGCCCTGTGCGACTTTTGGCTTCCGCGAAGCTGAAGACCGCCTCGAAGGACTACAGAGTTTTAGACCTTTGACGAAATTCAGCGACACGCGACAACCATTTGAAGAGCATTCCTGAAGTAGGTGGGTTTCGAGCAATGTCGCGAAAAGAGAAACACCGACGCACTAAATGTGCTGCTGCTCAACATGATAGGAAATTGGAGTGTAAGTAGTGCAGCTTCTACGGGGAAATGCAGGGAACCTTATTATCACACCTCGTAACCCGTCAAAGGTGATGCTACCGCTCACCACAGTGATTGGTATTTATTATTGTCCCGGTTATCTAGCGATCACGATAACTTTCTCAGGGTTTATACGCGGGAGGTCCCTGCAGCGTCCTCTGTCCAACTCATTCAACAATTTACAATTAACGCTTATGATTTATTTGAATTGTTACACATTGTATTACATTAAGAAGATTACAATCACGGAAATGATGACGACACCTGGAATAACTGTCCTATTCCAATCTTAATTTCGCACTTTTTTCCGATCAACTGCATCACACCATACTCCCGAACTGTCCTCCCCAGCATCCAAAAGCAGAGTCCCCTTACGTCAGTCGCAATTTCAAATCAAGTTCCCATTTCCTATACCAAAATAATCATATTGGCCGATACTCAAATTTAGAAGAACCCCATAAGCCGAGTTTAACTTTTTGAATAGCTCAACGTGGTTGGTTGCGCTAAATTAGGCCAGTAGCCCAAAACATACGATTAAAGAACCTTTTGGGGTGTTGCCCACTGGCACTTCCCATTCAATGAATTATGTTCTCAGAAAGTGTTAAGCCTCGGTTTTCACTAAGGAACGCCGAGCTGCAAAACTCCGTGCACCGTGACAGCTGACGGATGTCCTGCTGAGCCTTAGCCGGTTTGAATGCGTTATTCGCACTCACACTGTCTCGCTGTCTTCCCTAGCTACCCTATTCACCGAAACAAGTGCTTCTAATTAACGAACAAAAAAACTTATCTTAGTAAGGCCTGTCCAGTGGTTGAACCTGAATCGCCGGTCCTATCCAGGGTTTGAACCTGAATGGCCGATAACAGTGAAGTAGTTTTACACATATGTAACACACGTTGATTCGCAACGGTTTATTTAATAAAATAAAATAGATTTTATTATGACGACTGAATATGCCTGTGTAAAAGAATTCAAGCCGCTATTTCAAAGAGTAAATAACTTAACACCTAGTAGTGTGTTCTCCTGGTTGTGACATCGTGTAGTCGGGTAAGTGGTACCAAACTGAGGAACATATTTTGTGCATCTTCCGGAAGATAGCAGATTCTACCGAAACGTTGGTAACCACTTACAACACGCAGTGTCACAGCCCAGACGACAAATATTTGTATCTTCGCCATGAGAACTTCAAGGCTGAAACAAAATGTAATTTGTCCGTAGAATAGTTACTAGTATTGTGTTTTTCTTGTTTACGACACCGTATATTTCTGGTGCTAGTTATTAATGTATCAGAGAAACTTGCTTTCATCTTGAGGTATTCAATCTTCTGAGATGTTACGCAGCGTAGATTGGTAGTTAACGACGTTCGGGACAACCTGTCTGTCTCTTCTTCAAGGGGTAAGTTGTCCAAGAAGAATTCTCGCCCCTGGAACATGGAGCCTATATGATACCTCAGAATGTCGGTAACTACGTACGAATGTACGCAGCGTTACATCCCAGCAGAGGGAAGATACTATTTACACCGCGGCGAAAGTCTGAACTCGTTGCTTTCATCTACATTGGTCATTTCTACCCTTAAGGCGGAGGCAAATGTTTTTTTGAAGCGTTGGCAAACTGCAGCAATAATACAGTCTTATAGCCCGAAACATCAAGATCTAGTCATTGATATTAATATCTGAAATCTTTTGCTATAACAGTCATTAATTAGAGGATCTAAGTGTTCTGGTGAATAATACTATAAATATATAGATGTAAGCGTTTAGTTTCCGAAGGTGTGTGGTAATTCTCATTTCCTGTAAAACTTATGAAAAGAAGGCAGGGATTTTTGTGTAAAGCCAAAGGAAAAGTCAATATTTCTGTGGCTGGAACAAATCACCACTGTTCGAATTGGGCAGTGCTCATAATTTCGAAACATCCTTTCCTATGAACGCATAGTTTATTGTGCCTTCTTATCGCGGACTTCGGTTGTAGTGGTGATGCTTCTGATCTGTGTTAGTGAAGTTCCTTTCCGAATCTCGGCAGGGACACAGACTACCGTGCTTGAATTTGCTTCCTCAGCCCTTCTAGGAAAATGACGGGAGAGTTTGTTAAACGAATCCATGTTTTCTTTCATTTCATTTCCTGCGTACTTCATAATTAACGGCCGAGCAATCATTCAGAGCTGTAGATTACGTGACATGTGTTACTAAAATTTTATTTAAATAAACTTGAAAGTGTATATTCTTTATTTTATTTCAGATAAATTTAACAGTACTAGTAACTGTCGATTCCTGATAACGGCGATTTCTCATAATGAAATGTATTTATACTGTTGGCAGGACACACACTTCTACTTACTGATCAGATAGTGCTATGATAATTCATTAAAAATATCAGCTTTGCTGCACCACAGTTATTGCCTTGTAAATTAATGTGAAGGCGTGTGCGTGCGTGCGTGTGTGTGTGCGCGCGCGCTTTTGACTAAACTGGTCGAATTTCACAATGCAGCTTTCTCGGACTCTCACCTAATCACATGTATTTGGCGAGAAAGCTTCAGAACATATATGGTGAAATACCCTTTGCTGGTGCAACTGATATACATATTAATGATCTCATTCCCAGCTACAGTTTCCGCAAATAAACTTTCCTGTGATTAACTTTTACCCTTGGTGTTACGATTTTCCTAAACATGTACACTGTGAACGTGAAAACGTTTAGGTAGACATCTTCGTAGCTTAAACAGAATAGTAGGATTTGCTTTCCACCATTTTTGGTGGAAAGCAACTGGTGTATTTTTCGTTCATGTGTGGACGGATTTTATATTCAGTTTGTCCTCTAGATGCACATTACGCATTTAAAACACTGATCTCGCCGTCCTTAAAATAATGAAGACAGCTTGATAGAATCAGAAATATTGCTAAGTGATTTATTCTGAATTTCCAGCAGTGGTCGAAAAATTGACACCAACTCTCAGATGTGCGTTCTGATGCAGCTTATTGCTGCCATCTAGTGGAATTAACATAACTAACATATTTTCATCTGATTATAACGGTCACGGATGAAAAACCGGCAAACACACATCTCCGTGAACAAATAATGCCTCGATTAGACTAATTACGTAACAGTAATAATATATTTGTCTCTAGTTTTGTTACAATAATAGAGTTTACATCCATTTTTCCAGAACCTAACCCTATTTGCAATGTTTGTTCATTAAAAATATGCTTCGATTTACTGCTGGGTGTTCTAGAAGCGATTTCCTGTATGCACTTCCAGAAATTAATGGCTGGTTGAATAATAAGACATATATTTTGACAGTGTAGTGTAATAGATTTGGAGAGGCATATTAAAAGCGTAACTAGAATTACACTTCAGGCTAGCCAAAAAGGTAGGCCATGTGACACCTTGACCAAATCAAGAAATTTAATATGACGTCATATCTTTCGTAGCGGTTTGTCGAAGTTTTGTCATCTATGTTGTTATTAAAACATTCCTCACATACTAACATTATAAAAGCGGGTGACAATTAATGCTTTGGTCTTGCACTATGTGAGAACGAGTAGTTTGGTACCACGTACGTATCGATATACACATCGTCACTTTCAACTCTCTTTAATTTCGGTACCGTGCAGTGACACGTGGGGGTTACTGTGGGTGTGACTGTGGTTCCATCCGAGAGGTCGTGTGGTTACTGTGACCAGTGCAGTACTGGAACTGGTATATATTCAAGTACTTCGATTTATCCTGCCCTTTCCATTCCACCAATGTTTCATGCTATTTTATTCGTCTACCATCTACCTTTATAACCCTAAAAATTGAGAGGGCTTTTAAAAAAAGAGTTTTCTCTTTTTTTCTGTCTCTTATCTTCGGGGCTGCGGTGGTACGTATTATTTGTGGAGAATAACGTGGAGCTGAGAACGAAATAATTGGAAAAAATTATGCCTGAAACATAGAGTTCTCTGTGCAGGTTAGATAACTCTACCAGTATCTTAGGAGTAATTGGAGTAGCAGCAGAGTCTGCTGAATGAATATCTTATCTACAAGGAGTGGATTCTAAGGTGGAGACAGAAAAAGTACCAATTTCTGCTATCTTAGACAAAGTGTCTTCCCATCAATGTTCTCCAAATTGTAGCTCGGTACGAAACTGATCGCTTTTGAATTCTAAAACAAAAAACCGCTGTGAGGTTTGAGGTTATGGAAACTGTGTTGAAGAAGATTCGAACCTTTTTCGATATTAGGCTGTGCCATCTGGTAAATGGTAACTATATATCAGCTGCCTCAGAAGACTTGATTCTTCAGAATCAGCTGTAAATAAAAATGTTGCGTAAGTTTACATGTGAAATACAGTAGGTATACCTGTATCATACATGCCATGAAAGATGTGTGTGCTCGGTAATGGAAAGTGCCAATAAATTAAACATTATTACAATGCCTCATGACATTTGTATTCTGTTACTCTAATTACATAAGTATAGTTTCTATCTAACCTAAACAACAACCAAGTATTTCTATTAAATTTGTAAATGGTTGCTCTTGTGCATTACATCTACTTTTCAAAGACCGTAAAGCGTGCCTCTTTTCTTTAGTGAAGGAAGGGACCACGTAGATGTGGTGTGTCCTAACAGTGAGTGTGGTTCCCATAATTACCAATTTCTCATGAAGTCTTGGTGATTCCAACTGTGTTTATTTTAAGGCTTCTAACCGCTCCTCCTATCCCGCTAGCTTTTCCAATCGGTGGAGCATGTCTCTTAGCTACAGGGAATCTAAGTGGCCTGAAGCACTGATTACACAGGTTTTTTTTTTATTTTTTCCAATGAAAAGTTTACACTGAACCTTTCTAAATTTGTTTCTTATCTTTTCTTTATCTCTAGATGCGGCACTGAATCAATTCATCACCTTTTCGCTTGTATTATTTGTTGAACGTGTCCGACCACCAAGAAATACAAACAGCGTCTGACCACTAAGAAATACAAACAGCGTCCGACCACTAAGACATACTAAGACAACTTTTAAATAATCCCTAAGACACTGATTGTTAGTTGCTGTGACTTACTGTGCGTTGCACAATTGTATACTTAAAGTAGCAATTGTGTTGCTGGGTCGTGATGCTGTCCTAAGGCAGTTGGTATCCGGTCTCTCGGCAGTGCAGCCCGCTGGCAGTAGGCAAGATGGTATGCACACACGCTTGGTAATACCGCACACGCACTTTTATCTTGTAGCCGTCGCTGTTGTTGTTGTTGCTGCTGCTGCTGTTGTAGTTGTTGCGTAGCAGTAGTTTCCTCTGCTTATAGCACGCAGGCCCTTCAGCGCTGGCTTCGACTCCCGGCGAGGTCTGGACCTTTCAGCATCCGCTGGTCCCTTCCTGACGTGGTTCTCCGTCTTTCTTCTGTCTGATTGGGCTCCACATTAGCATTGCTCCAGATTGTCGGGCCTCAACGTTGGGCAGCCATTTCTCTTCTAACCGCTCCTCCTATCCCGCTAGCTTTTCCAATCGGTGGAGCATGTCTCTTAGCTACAGGGAATCTAAGTGGTCTGAAGCACTGATTACACAGGTTTTTTTTATTTTTTCCAATGAAAAGTTTACACTGAACCTTTCTAAATTTGTTTCTTATCTTTTCTTTATCTCTAGATGCGGCACTGAATCAATTCATCACCTTTTCGCTTGTATTATTTGTTGTACGTGTCCGACCACCAAGAAATACAAACAGCGTCTGACCACTAAGAAATACAAACAGCGTCCGGCCACTAAGAAATTCAAACAGCGTCTCCTCCGGCGTCAGCAACCACCGGATGTATCCCTAGTTCAAAATTTCTCCCTCTCAAATTTCCTACATCTTCTAATTGGCTCTCTTCCTACCTCGACTATCCCTAATAGGTCAAAAAGTTGAAATTTTAAATTCCAAATTCCCATTGGCTGACTACGGCTTGAGATCGTAACCTGCGACTCAACCCGTGTGAACCCCGTGCTCTAAGTAACGTTCAAAAGTGGGCGTATGACTTCGTTACCTCCTACCAGACGAGTTATGATGGGCAAAGCTGTCAACTTCCCAAATTTCTGTAGCTGCAAAACACTTCTAAAACACATTAAACCTGACATTGACAAACTAAGTTCCTTTTGCTGCAAACTAGCCGCCTATCTCTTTCCCATTCTAACTAGTGCTAACTCTGTCTACAGTCCTCGCCTGTCCCTTTCGGTCCTGCACAGTTGTGTACGCCAGATGTCCAAATTAGCTACATCCCTGCATCTAGCTAGCTTCACGATATTTCTGACTCTCACTAGTGCCTTATAAATGTAAAGTTCCATAGTAATAAAACTAACTCCCTTATAAACGGTTATAGGCTGCAGCCTCTGCATTTGGTTAGGACTTGCTTTGCTTTACGCCAAGGCAATATACCACCGTCATACCGAGCACCATACAAAATGTCTAAATGATTTATTATTTGAGAAATTTGAGTTAAAATGGGTAGTAGGACTTCAACTGAGAAAACTAAAGCAGTTTTAAAAGAAATTAATAATTCAGATGGAAATACAGGGAGAGTAGAAGTAACATTTGATGTTACAGAGTAAAAATTTATAGAATGGAAGATTAATCGATACGGACATTGAAAACTTTTCGAAGAGCTGGGAAATAAAGACGCAATACCCAACTCATAATTGCAGTCCCTATTTCAGGTTATGCAGATTATGATACAGAAATTGGAACCCGAAAAAAGAATAATTAAATTGATTTTCTTTCATGACCCTTCCCGATTTCCGACGGAGAATAAGTTTTTTTGGACGGTTAGCAGACGTCAACTTTTTGTCCTGCTGTGAGAGGCTTTGAAAATGATTTTTGTAAAACATTGTTGGAACGACAATGGCGGCGGAGAATCGGAGTACTCATAGAAAAAACATGCCCAAGTGTCGTATTATCCCCAGAAATTCCTGGAGAAGCCTGGCTTCAAACTCATGCCACAGGGGTTCGAGGAAAGCTACTGACCGCTTTCTTTTTTACATTCTGTTCCTTTATTGAATTCATGGTTTTGTACAATACTTACAACAAGTCGACTTTGTTACGTTGGTCGCGGTGTATCTCTCAGATGCAGGGCACTTGATTTTTCGTTTGGTGGAGAACAAGTGCGATCATGGAATTCTGAGCAGCTGCCTGCTTAGCTTCTTAGAAGCCTCTCGACTGGGTTTCGTTCTCCTAATCGCATTTGTTGAGCTGTATTTGTTAGTGCGTATTTAAGAGATACAGCGCGAGCGTCCGTGTTACTTGTGAGGTATTCGTCTGTTGCGGTTGTGATGGATCGCTTAGATCCAAGCAATGCGGAGGATGCCGAGCATATTCATGCAGTGATATTGTCTGATGATGTAAGTGATGGTGACAGCATTGATGATGGGACGGAATCCGATGAAGATTACGCGGAACCGAGCGAAAGGGAAGAAGACTCAACACCGGATGTTTATTGCTTCAAGGAAGTGGACACTACCTACAATTCTTTCATTGGAAAGAACAAGACCAAGTGCGGTAAGGTAAAAAGTACTACACACATTCGACGCATGTGGCAAAATATTATGACCAAATTGCCTGGGGTTATTGGCCAAGCAAGGAAGGTCGCTGCCCCCTTCGAAGCATGGAACTGTCTTATTGTAGATGAAATTTTAGATAGCGTTGTTTAGCTCACAAATAAGTATATTCTCATCACCCAACCTAGCTTCAGCCGTATTGTCAGATTGGTTGTGGCTGGTGGATCTGACTGACATGTTGGCACTATGGTGGATATGTCTTCGTCCCCTTCGGTGAGAGTTATTGATGAGTTCTCAGTGAACACATTATGTGAGGGTATTTCCTGTGTTGTCTGAGTCACGTTAGTGGCTGCTGACGCTGGAGCCACTGCGGTCGCTGTTAGCTGCGCCGAAATTTCTTTAGCTGTTGTTACTCGCTGTGAGAGCATAATCTCGCTCAGTTGTCGTGTTCCGTCTTTCATCGCCACTAATTATGGCCAGGTGTGTTTTGCAGTCCTGATTGTTTCTGTTCTATTGGTGTATCGGTGTGACAGTTGGTCGGTGCTGTTACGTATACAGTACGAGTATAACAAGTGGTTGGTTGTACTATATAGGATATCGAAGCTTGATGTCCAGCTGTCCGCATATGTGATGATATATGTGCATGCAGATCCACCGTGATTACCCGTATGCCTTTTGACCTTGTAGCGATCAAGTGCAGAGAACTTTTCTTCTTTAATGTCCTGTATCTTGCTATATTTTCCCGCAGCTAGTGCAATTGTGTCATGAGGTATTTCAGGGGGTAGGTTTGCTACTCATAATGTAGGAAGCCCGAGTCCAGTGCAGTAGGCTCGCACCTGCGATATCGTGCCGTTTCTGTGTTCGTAATATGTGCAACTGTTTTTCCGTTGTAAGATTTCTTTGACCTTTTGAGATGTATAAAACTTTACATAGACTTTCCTTTTTATCCTGTCGATTTGGATCGTTTCAACAGCTTCTTCTATTAACTCCAACTTGTCGTGAATCCATTCACGTATTTCGTACGCGTTAATCTTCGGGCTGTTCTTTTCAAGACAACAAACTACTGTACTTCGCCGTTCACTCGTCTCCGTACACCTCGGTAGAAAGGGATGTTCATACAGATAAGCCCACGCTACGTAACCAGAATGATTGGGTTGATGTACACATCCGCATTGCAAGGTTGTTTCAACCAGATTAGGCTAGAAACGTCACATGCACGTACATAATGAACATTTTTGCCCCGTAAAAACTATCTGCCCCGATTACCAGAATCAATCTGTTGATGATGTTTAGGGAAGAAATACATGCTTATTCTCAGAACAACACACGCATAAATACAATATGTGGGCAAAATACAGGATTTATAATTTAATAAGGGCGATACAATGTACGTACACTGTACAGTGACCACTCTTGTCATTGAACAGTTGATTGTAAAGAAGGTATAATTAATATATTATTACGAGCTGTAACACTTTATCCGGCCCCTGTTGCTAGTTTCTTTTCTGAGCTCTATATGATTTAACTGCCAAAGTCATTGTTCCAGTATCCCATAATTAAAGTTCGTTGAAAATGTAGAAGGAATTCAGTTGGAAGTTGAAACCAAGCGCGCGGAAACCTCATCGGGCGCAGCTTGCGTCATTGGCTCCCAGGCATACAGTAGAGCTGCGGGCACGGTACGTAAAATATCTCAGTGCTGTTCGCACAGTCGAGTGTCATACGGGGTGTGTGACACGTGTGAATTATCTTTTGTAATTCGTGAATACACTTTCAGTGTAAAAGAGTTGCTTTATTGTAGCGAAAATTGTTTTTATTTGTAAATATACACTACAGTGTACTACAAAAAATTTATATTGTGGAAGGAAATCTTGACAAGGAAGACATAAAAAGTGTCGTGGCAAAATTGGAAGAATTCTTCCCGATCTTTCTGTGCCTTCGAAGTCGACAATACGTCGTTTGTTGAACAAATTTCGACAAAAGGTTCGTTGTTAATGAACAAGCTACAGCAGACACGACGCTTAGCATCAGAAGAAACATTAGGCGTTATTGGTTCTCGATTATAGCGTTTCCTGGAACACCTTGAAGACCGTTATTACGTGAAATCGGTGTACTAAAGTCCTTTGTACAAGCAGATAGAAGTTATTTCTTTTGAAACCATACAAAGTTACAGTTTTGCAGAAAATCCAGTGAACATACTGTAATGCCAGGCTATGTTCTTGTAAGTAGTTCTGTGAAACGTTATGTAGGCCTGTTGGTGGTGATGATCCGTTGATAAATTATTTTATAAATGAGGTATTACTATAATTAAATGGCCACATAAATATGCAAAACAAGAGATATTGGTCGGTAGGTAATTTCAGGCTAATAAAGGATATGTCATCACATGATGTTGAATGTTGTGTACAGTGTGCTGTAATTGCGACAAGAGTAATCGGACCTGTATTTTTCGGCAGCAGCAACAGCAACAACAACAACAACAACAACAACAACAACAACAACAACAACAACAACAACAACAACAACAACAACAACAACAACAACAACAACAATAGTTTTCTGAGTCACTTCGCAGAATATTGGTGTGCCTGCTAACACCTATTCTTCCCCCAGTACGCATCTCTTTTAGTAATCGTAAGCTCTATTTTGTTAATGAAATGTTGATCTTGCATTCTATATTATGTACCACACATTTATTTCAATTTTCATCTCGCGCCTTGGGTTTTGATATCTAGATCTAATACCTTATTTTCCGAAAAAATAAATTCGGAATATTAGATTGGAAAATTTCTCGCATCATTTAAAATAATGAAGCGGCAAGGAGAGTCGTTGCAGTTTGTTCCATCAAGATGTTGCAACCCCTCGCATCGCTAATATGCAAATGACCACTGTACGTAACATTTTCAAGGCAGAATATTCAGACATTTTTTGTAGCTTGTTTGCCTTCAGACAACCTGCGGCTTTTCTGTCGGGCAGTCTGAAAGATAAAGCATATAAGAACATTCCACACATACAGGACGAAACTCAGGATATTATCAGGCAAGCAGTATCGGAAACTTCTATACAAGAACTTTAAACAGTTTTCAAGAATCTGTTCACCAGTTCTTCGACAGTTCTGAGAGGTGAAGGAAATAATTTCCATCGCCTGCTCTGTGATGTAGTAAGTTATATAACAATGATAGTTAACACTGGTTTTTTCAGTGGGTTCAAATTTCAGCTGGACAACTTGTCGTGCATCATTCAGAAGTGAAATAATTCCTAAGTAAAATGTTTACGTTATGTCATGCGATCCCATCAGTGTTATTCTTTCTTTTCACTGATGAATAATTTCATAATAGATAAGTATATACACGTGGTTTTATTGTAATTAACTTTTACTTGCATTAATATACTTTCATTATTGCTGAAAGTTTCGTAATTAATACCTACTGAGTTATGAGTATAGCTAACAACAAAAAATCTAATTAAAGTAATGTGTATCGATACCCTTAGCATTCGTCAGTACTGAGACTTTTCGACGTAACCAATGAATATGTATGTCTGGCTTTAACATTTTATAGCAACTTACATACACTGGACACCTGCATTATTTTTACGCGTGACTTCATTTCATTAAATTAGTTTAAAACGAAACAAAACTATCTTCCCCAAGACATGTATTTATACGAGGAATGGCCTCCTCACAGTGCCCTAATGGGTGTGAGGCCTTAATATTGTATAAATTTACAGACCTTTCGGAAAAACATGCTGCCACCATAATCAGGGCAGGTGTGTAAGGTGCTTAGCTATATTTAAGGTAATAATGGGTGGCGCAGGGCCGGCGGATACATTTTGATATGCGATAATTAGTTTAATGGCTGGAGAACATTGAAATGGAGTACACCAGTTTTATGTTCACAAAATGCAATTTTATTATTTGTAGTGGATAACTAATGAAGGTGACCTCCTTGACGTAGAGTGCCCTGTCTTACACGATGAACAACATAATCAAAAACCCTACGAAACAAATTTTGGTTTTGATTGATGAGAGCAATTTCTTCTTAAAGTACACATTTCAGGTCCCGTGTTTTCTGGGGGAAGTTCTGTATACTCATTCTTTCAGACGTCCGCACAGAAAGAAGTTTGGTTCCGTGATGTCCGGAGAACGTGCTGGACATGGGGTGTGTCCAAAACTTGAAATGACCTTGTGGAAGAGATTGCGGACCACTTACATACTGCAGTGTGATTTTCTTGCAAGTTTCGTTCCAAAATTCTCCTGCTTATGCCCAGGATGCGTGAATGTTGTAGATCTGAGCAACGTGGGCTGCGCTGAAATGATTTCCTTGCTGTGCGAACATTTCGTTACGCACACTTCTTGAAGAACCATGAGGACTGTCCCTTACACTGCCAGCGTCTTCAAACTTACGTATCCACGGCAAAATCCTGTCGCTCGAAGGAATCGCACCATGACTGGGAACACTAAATTGCTGCCTCAACCAACGCTGTGTCCGAATGGCGGACTTTGCGTTGCAGTAAAAGTGAACAGCTGCAGTTCTTTGCGCTACACTGCACCTCGCCAGTGTGACTAAACCGGTATTAAAGGGGCATCGAGGCCTCTCTTGCTTGCCGTGATGTTGCACACCCTGACGCTCACCAGTCGGACTAGAGAGAATTCTGAAATGTATCTGTCGGCTCGGCGCCACCCGTATACAGGATAGAAAAAACAAGACATAATGTGTGGATAACATAACATTTCGGGGCGTACGCGTAACCATTGTTACCGTGGACAAGTAATGAGTATCACATATTCTTTGTGTCAGTAATCTGTATGTCTTAATTATCAAGCATGCAAAGCGCATGCGCTGTATTGTATTGTCATCTGTGGCCTGTCTGGCTATACCATATTTTTCCAAATTATCTCATAAACGGCACGATTTTCGTAAAAATGTTGTTGAACATACAATGCATGTTTTATTTTTCTCTACGACTTTTGTCTGAAACATTTCTCATTTTAAGAAGAATCCAGCGAGATACTATTATAAATGTACGTAAGTCTTCATGTAAAGTACCCGTTATTCATTTCAGATTTTAATAAAACTTTAATTTCGAAAAGTTCTCACATATTAAAATTTTACAAAAATCCTTCCAATGGAAGCCAAATTTGTCGATGCGGACGCACGGACGGACGGACGGACGGACAGACAGACGTTACGAAGCTAGTAGTCGCTTTTTTCAGTTTTGTGGACGCGTCTAAACATAGTGCCATTGCATTTTTCCGCCCAAAACATAGCTAAAAGTTTCAAGAGACGCTACACGGCCTCACATCCCATAACAGTGTCCTTTTGTCATCACCCTGTGAACGCAAGTGTCACCAAGGAGACAGTTTGTGACCGATTAGGTGTGTAAATTATGTAGGAGTGTAGGTCATTGTTGGCAGTTAGGGCCAGAGACAAAAGATGGCAGCATTTAGTGTCAGTGACATGCATCCCTGCTTTAGCTGGCGTTGGTAACTTTACCTTTGGTGTAAAAGCTACATGGCTTGTTATACACAGAGAAACCGTGAGTTCAAAGCTTTGTTCATTGGTCATTAAGCGTAACTGTGAATCAACGGAAATATAATTTTTGCACATTGTACGTGGAAACACAAATTGTAAGAATTAGCATTTGAATTTCTGACGGATATGTTGCTGTAGTTGTACAATGTCTTCTTTTATAACAGGTGGTTCTGCTTCGTGCCTTGTAAGAGCTTATTTTACTAGCAGTCAGGAGACCTGAATGTGTTGCACATCCCCTTAACTCTGAACTCATGTGATGGTTTGTAATAATTTTAGTCTGTTCTTTCCAATTCCATTGACTTAATTTTTAATTTACACTGTAGTGTCTGGTACTGAAACAACAGCTAACGTTAACGTTACGAGTTTTTGCTTTTAAATTTATGAGTGAGTTCAGTGAGTGTAGGAGAATTTAATCACTGAAGGTAGTCGTTATAGTTAACGCTTGACAAATTATTTACAATATCATTAGTCATGTTCTCCGGGAGTCTCATGAAGAATTCATAATCTTCATCATCACCATGCCTCTCCGTCTTGATGAATCCCGAGAGAAGGGAATACAGCGCAACTTGGAAGCCGTGCGAACTACGTAGGTTTGAGCAATGTGAAAGTAATTACGTCAGGCTATGCTTCTATTATCTAATCCAATCAATTTACAAAACTTCATATGCTCACAAAACGACTTATGAATGCTAGGGTAATGTATGCGCCGCCCTCACATTAACGAACGTAGATTGAGGGTGTTTGAGAACAGGGTGCTAAAGAGGATGTTTGGAACTAAGTCGGAAGAAGTAGCAAGAGGCTGAATAAAATTACGTCGTGTATAGTCACTCACTATTTGTACGCCCATCAAAACCTTCTCGGAATATCGTGGACGGAGGCGGGTAGTAAACATGGCACAGAAACACTAATCACCAACAAATGCAAAAAGAGAGTTTTATCATCAATCGTAACACACTCCTACATGTTTCGACCCTGCTGGGTCATCTTCAGGGAGAACTTTTTTGTTATCGTTACACTAAGGTTGCACTTTATGGTTGAGTGAGAATGTGCTGTTGACTGTGTACTGCGTTGTTTTTGGAGGCGTGAACTCTCTGCGGTCCCGGCCTGCAGCAACACATTCTCACTGAACTATAAAGTGCAACCTTAGTGTAACGGTAACAAAAAAGTTCTCCCTGAAGATGACCCAGCAGGGTCGAAATATGTAGGAGTGTGTTACGATTGATGATAAAACTCTCCTTGTGCATTTGTTGGTGATTAGTATTTTTGTATGATATAGTGCACGGACATGGAACACATTAAACATGGCACAAAGTGCATTCAAGTAATTTTGTTTGGAAAGTGTTAAAGTAAATGACCTCTTGGAAGACCTAGACGTAAACAGGACGATAATATTTGAAATGGACCTTAATTAAATAGCATGGAGTGGGGGGGTGGGAGGTAAGCAAGTAGGTGTAGAAATAACGCTACAGACTTTTATACGGAAGATTTTTGTTTCGATCCGTGGCCAAAACACCGACAATTCTGACTGAGAATTCTCGTGGTTTTCCTGTGTTGCTGCAGGCGAATAACCGGATAATACGTAGATTAGGTGCGATCGTTGGATTAATCTTGCTCAGAGTATGGAAGAGTGGCGGGGATTTTATTAACAAAGCTAAGAGTAAATTTTCAAGACGGACTCTGTTCCATGGATTCAGTTATTTGAGTACAGGTTGTCAGTGCTATGGAAGCAGAAAATTAATCCTAAATGTTGGTACGTACAAAATTTTACGGCATCGTATTCTGGAAGTCTGTTATCTTGAAGGCGCTCTTTATTTTACCTAAACGCAAAAGCGTTTTCAAATAATGTAGTGAGCATTTGTCTTGGGAAATAGTTCATTCACTTGTTATTGATCATTCCGGTTTACAAGAAATAATAGCGACCTATTACACGTATAGCTGAAGTAGTAACGTCAGATTAAATGGGTGGAGCTAAATGCTTCTGAAACAGTCTATTGATCGTTCTGTAATGTGTTTTAAAGTCTCGTAAGTTGAAACTCACGGAAGTGAATGCACTATGTGTTCTAGGTATCAGTAGCGGCGTATTAAACTGTCATTAGTCTCATAGATTCATGAAAAAAGAAACAAAATTTTTCCACTATCCATAATGTAACTTGTTTGTATGTAATGGCATTTGAAGTTCGTTGGCAAAGCTTTTGTCCATGCGTACAATAATGTAAGCAACTCAAAGCCTAACATTATGTTAGATCTGTCAAATGCACAAGGTGTCATAAAAATACAGGTTTCAAATAACAATAGTAGTCACATTTCTGTAAACACGACAGGGCTTTCGGTGTTGTTGTTACTGAAATGGTTCGCGTTTTAGAAGTTTTCCATTATGGTGTGTGTCGAGGAACGTAAAATTATAGTATAATCTGATGGTTAATGTTTCAGACTCTGTTTTTATTTTCAATATTTTTCACCTACGTAGGAACATGCAAGTGTTGAACTCTGTGTGGGTTACAGTGACGTGCTGGAAACACTGGGCAGTTATTTTAACATCTGATTGCTTCTTTCAGCGAAAACAGTGTTTTCAATATCATATTTGGGGCTTCTACTGTGGTGATAGTTTAGATTGTGGTATCTTGGTTTATTCTACAGTGTAGCGTAGTAGGTGGTGACAATATCTCCCGAAAACTTTCATCTTCCATCTTCAGGTTAGAAGTCTCTACTTCCACATTCTTAATTGCAGATGGTGGCAACATTTCCCTCTGACACGCTGCAAACCATCTATTAGATTATAGCTGTTTTAACACAGAAGGCGACAATCTAAATACACTTGTAATGCAACATGAAATTTTATTCCTCTTTTGTGAGATTTGAGTTTCTCACGGCTGTGTTGCTGGAGATCCCTTTTTTCTGGGATGTTATGCCGTGTTGACTGGTAAACAGGGACTTTCGGCCCAGCGTAACATCTCAGAAGAAAGGAGTAATTCGGGCCTATTTTATATTTTTATATCTATATTCTTCTGGTGATTGAAGTGTTATATTTTAATTCAGGTGTTTCTGGATTCTTAGTGACAAGTGATAACTTCAGATACTATTTGAAAACAGAGAGGCGTTAATTCCAGTCAGATTCCAATCTGCTTGCAAATCGAAGGACAGACATACCACAAGTCTGCAAGTCAACCAAATGCAAATCTGTCCAGTTACTCGTATGATGATTATAGTTACATAGGTTAACTGAAAGTTAAAACCGTTATTGGTAACAGAGTCTATTGAGTTTAACACGTCGCGCTATGACGCTTAGTTTCCCAAAATCGCTTTAGTTAGATCATATATTCTTGACTGTATAAGCGTTTGAGCGACAAGTGTAACATAGATATGTTTATTTAAAAGCTGTAATGTTCTTTGAGAGTTCAGCAGGGTAGTCTTATAAGTTTTCTTACGTACCTTCGTCGGTGGGAGTTACTGCGATTTTAGTTTTCTGTGTCATGACATCGTTCAGCCTCGTATACTTCATAAATTATGTAAATGTTTCGGAGGAGCATATTTTTTCTTTCTTCAAGGTGAACCATAAATAGGGCCAGTATGCTTCTCCGAAACAGAGTTTTCCATCGACAATACTACAGTGTCACAGCACACAACAATCTTCTATAGTACGACTGTGTTGTACCCTCCTTTCTATTTTGTTTGTCCGTACTCTGTCGTCAGTCATTCCCCCCCCCCCCATTTACATTTACCTCTTAAAACTGTTACGACAAACGTCGATCAGATTTTACCGTGACAAGAAGACAATCAATTTCTTCAGCCCTGTGCGTGTACTTACAGCTTGCTACGTGATGTCAACGTTTTACCCGCAATTCACATCCTGTGGCAGCGAAAACAAAGAAATGCACGCACGCATACTGGCTTTTACAATTATAAGGTGTGAAATTATATGTATATGTATTACTGAAATTAGCGTCGAGGTCATTTGACGGTTAAATCCATCTGCCAGGCTTTAATTTGTCTTTGAGCTCAGAAATAATACTTCAACATCGCCCTGAATTTATATAGCTACATTTCTTGAAGTCTGGTAAAATCGTTTTAAAAGTAATGGAAAATATGTTGTTATACCTTATCTTTAGATTATACTTGAACATTGGTACTGATGTGAAATGATGTGCACACAGTCCACACTCTAGCAAATATAACGTTTCTTTAAAATAGAACAGTTACTGAATGAATCACCTGTTTTAAGATTTAAAAATGTTCACATTTTCACCATGCAGTGTATTTCATGTTACGTTCCGACTAGTGGATAATGATCCAAACCGCTGTGTGAACCACACGGCTTGCAAAATTGGAAATTATCTTTTAGGCTATTTTGTGAATTGCAAATGGGGGCCTATGTGGAGTCCATGCTCGTTTATATGTACGTCTGTGGGACCTAGTGACAGCGACTAAAACATTTGTTGGACTTTAATAAAATTCTGTATATGCATTATTTACAGACAATAGTTGAGCAAGCCTGGGTTTTGGGAAAATCAGTTCAGTGACGACCATGGTTTCTTAAGAATGAAAACGAATTTCTTTCCGTATTTCTTAAACGACTATATGAGAGTCGGTTAAGAGAGCTGCGCAAAATGCCGTTGAGGCATCTATGAGTTTAGTAAAATTCGGTACAATGAAAGTCATACTTGACGCAAGGGCAGAAATTAGATATTGCCTGTTCTCTACGATTTTCTTCCGACTTGAATAAAATTAAGTACAGGAGATGTCTACAGAAATGCATTTAGGGATTATGATTGTCTTGAAAGTCGGCATAACGTCTGTACGTACTTGCCGTACTATTGTCCAGTTTGGATGGAAATCAGTGTAAGAGACATGCGCGTAATGCTGTTGGGAATTTATGAGTTTCGTGAAAATTTGCTGTAAATGAAATTACAATTAGGCATGTTCCATGAAACTGCATGAAATTTGAATTGAAAGAATGCCTTGGTACAGTCTACGTTTTACGTCACGGATTACCACTTTTTCAGTCCTGTTTAATTATTGCTTGAATTTCATGCTTCGAAGGGATGCAGTCAGGCCATGTTTGTGTTTCCATGTCTGATAAGCTCGACCCCATTTTACAGGATATGCCGTATAAGACCTAACCGGCAGATTCGACATGTATAAATACTGAAACAAGCAAATAAGAAACTGCGCCACCGCTGCAATGGACACTTCCAACTTTTGCTGAGTCTGTCAGCACAAGTTATATTTTAATAATGCTTAATTATATATTTTAATATATTTTAATAATGCTTAATATTTTTACTAACAGTTGTGACGTAATTCCATAATGGACAGCATTGTTTTTTCACGAGAATGTATTTACGTGCTGGACAATTTTGTTACGGGGGAAGCATGGTTCCATTTTAGTGGCTGCATTAATAATCAAAGCAGTAGAACATGGAGTGCTGAAGACGCACATGCACTGCATGAAAATCTTCTGCATTCGTCAGAATCGGTGCTTGGGGCACCGTGTCTCGGACACAAATTTTGGGGCCATTGTTCTTTGAAGACACAATTACTAAGGAAAGTTACCCAAATCTTTCGATCCAGTTCATTACTCTGTTGGATGAGAATGGACGGGATTGTTGGTGTCAGCAAGATGGGGCGATCGCCCCAACTGCAAAAAACAAAAACAGCTGTCCTGCAGGACTTCAATAATCGCATTGCCAGGCGTGGCCTTTGGCCGCCACCATCTACAGAACTTAAGCTACCTGGCATCCCTCTGTGGAGATTTCATAAAGAGAGCGCCTACACCAATAACCCCAAAAGCGTGGAGGAACTTGAACATTACAATGAGCAGACTGTTGCCGGCAATGACCACCAAATTCTTCGAAATTTGGAGAAAGCCCTGTGAAGAGGGTGAATGTTTGTGTTCAAGAAGGCGGGGGACATTTTTAGAATCGTCTGTAGTTACACATAATTCATCATATTCTTGGCATTTTTGAAAAAATAAAAATAAAATAAATGGTTTGCAGTACTTGGTTGCGTTTTATATGTTACATGCTATAGATGATTCCAGAAAAAACTGGAGGTATCAGCAGATGCATTGAACATTTTCGTGTTCCCTCTTGCTTTTCATCCGCCTGACACTGTCCAGACAGTGTAGCCAAATGGCTAATGAAGAAAATTCTGAACTGAATGCTACAGATCCGTGGCTACGAGAATGGATTTCAGCGAGATCGAGTACGTGTTCGGAAAATTGATTTATTGGGCTTCACGCTAACGAAGGACGCTGGAAGAGATTTAGATACCTCAGTTTCCACCTAAATTGATTTCACCACGTTTTGTTTTACGAAGCCTATCATTGCTTAAATATTAGTAAAATTGTGACCTGAAGATATTTATGTGTAAAGATAGGAAATTTGAATATATTGATTTATTTTCTAAATTGATTGTAGGTATTGATTTGTAATTACTATATGTACGAAGCACGGACACACAATTAAAATTAAAGTAAGAGCAAGGTAGGTTTGCCTCGCGCTGTGAACGAAACCAGCAAGAACACTTTGATTCAATATACACCGGATATATTAAGAGTTTTGCCGTGACTTGCATTGTATGTACGGATTAAAGCCTTCGTACTCCCACCAATATGTCCGCTACTAACCAGACGAAAGTAGTCTGCAACCCCACACTACATATATTTCGTATTTCGTGTCCGATCTTCCTCGATTGTCGTGGTTTGATCACCCTGCTAATCCTTTAGAAAGCATAGAAATTCTTCATCATTTAGTTTTGTCCAACATTTGATTATTTCCTCCCTCTTAATCTTAACATTTTTCGGTGTATAATTTATTCTTGTTTTAAAGACAGTTGGCCATTTGTGGTCTAATTTTATTCTTTAAAGTGAACAATTTATCCTTCAGATATCATCACGTTGTGTGTGTGTGTGTGTGTGTGTGTGTGTGTGAAATTTGAACGCTTTGTTATTTGTAAGTCAATAATCATAAGTCATGCCCCCAGTGCCTGTAAGAATATGCTCAAGTAACTTTTTAAGAGTAACAAAATAACAGCAAAAAGAGAGGAATTTATATTCTATGTCGGCAGGCTATGCTATAGAAAAGAATATTTTACGAACTTCATAGGCACTTGTCAGTCGTTAGTCCTTTGTAGCTACACAAGTATAATAGACCATGGTTTCTTAGATGAAGTACGAAAGAATGTGCGGCACGTCAGCAAAATTGAGTCGATCATTTGTACGTTTGTGGATTCGTAAGAACTGCACGAACTTAATCGTTTTATATGCTGGTACTGTGTCGTGTAAGAACAAATACAATCGGATTCCTGCCTGTGGGAAATGGCAACAACTCGAATTCATATACTAGTTTTATGCCCAGCGATAACAGCCAATTGAAGGTTACTGCCTACCGATAACCCTTTGTCATAAGTATCGGCAGGCATCACTTGGTAGGTAATTAGAGCTGAGAATACGTACAGCAAGGATTTCCGAAACGTCGGAATTACTCTTTAGAGTACACGGTTCCATCACCATAAACAAAATCCACATAAATATTTCCATGTGTGTGTGTGTGTGTGTGTGTGTGTGTGTGTGTGTGTGTGTGTGTGTGTGTGTGTGTGTGTAAACACAAACTCAGTATCTCTCTTTCAATGCAAAGATTTGAAAGCATGTAGGTCTATTGCACGTACATACAGACAGACAGACAGACAGACAGACAGACAGACAGACACACACACACACACACACACACACACAGACACACACACACACACACACACACACACACACACACACACACACCCACACGGTTATGTAATAAGAATCTCATTTTACGATGTGAAATTGCTACCTGCTGTTAACATCTGCTCGGATGTACTGGCACTGTAATTAAGGGACAAAGCGATCCTTTCTTTATGACAGTTCTTCCCTGTTCACTTCAAAACACGAAAGTGAAGTAAAAGTAGTAAGGCCACACCTTAAGGAAAGTTTATTTCGTTACAAAACCTACTGACCATCATCTAATGTACTTTACCGAAACATATGCTTGCCTTCCCATATTAACATACTTTATGCTTTGAATGGCCCAGTGTCAAGTTGCAGAAGTCAAACTCCTGAATCGTAGTTGCGGTTTCGCTGAATATTCTCATACAAACTTCGCTCACGAACTTTTGTATCCCTTTTACCATTTTAATGCCGCTTGGCTGATCACTGTTTTCTGTTTTTGACACCGTGTAGTTCGGTAAGCATATACCAAAGTATCTCACTTATTTTTATACCTTGAAGATGGATGCAGGAGTTTCCGTCGAAACCATGATAGACTTTTCTGTTTATAAAACTTTACGTATGCACATCTCAGAAGACCATAGTAAGCCCTGTAGTATTCACTAGTGTTGGAACCTTACATTTCTCATTAACACGGGTCTGTTGCCTCGTGTCTCCTCCGTACTGTCCACTCGCATTTCACTCTTGTGCTGCTCTTCATACATACAGGCTGTAAACAAATTTGCTTTGGGTCTATGCTTGTTTTGGGGTACGCATGAAACTTTCAACATCATCATCTTTGTTCGATTCTGGGAGTTGCCTCAGAAATGGAGCAATGCCTGCTCCCACCGCTGATAACAATCCCAGTCTATTTCTCTCCCTCTTATCATGACTTCAGTGGCGCGCTGTGGCAAGTACGACCGTGCAGGCTCGCTATGTTTCCCACGTTCACGGACAGTGAGCATCCTATAGGAAACGCTGGCCATCGCACGACTACTGCTGTAAATGGAACTGCAGGGAACAACGTGTCTTCTGCCGCAGTTACCAGCTGTATACTTCAGGAATGTTACCCAGTAGCGGTTGCTGCATTGTTACAATTTCAAGAGCCCGTCATAACAGAAATGGAGACAGAAGGAGGATGTAAGAGGAGGCTGGAGAAAATTACGTGATAAGAAGCCTCGTGATTTTTGCTGATCACCAAATATAATTAGGAGGATGTGGATTGGTTGGTGAGGTGGCACGCCTAGGAGTTTTGGTGGGAAAGCCTGAAGGAAAGAGGTGGCACATAATACTAGCCGTAAATGGGAGAAAAGTATTAAAACGCTTCTTAAATAAATAGGATTTAGGAGTATGGACTGGATTTATTGGACTTAGTTTAGGAAATTTATCGGTCTCTTGTGCACACGGGAAGAAACCTGCGAATTCTATTAAGTGTATGGCCTAGCGTGTGTATTCTGTTGCAGGATGGGCTGAAATCCAGCAAGACACATCATATAAGCACCTAAGAAACAAGAATAATGAGATGGCGATATACAAACCATACAATTTTCGATTATGCTAGACAGACTGGTCGACAGGTCTGTGGTGCAGAAATTTGAGGGAAAGTCATGAAGCAACCAAAAAATAGTGAGGTCAGCATGCTACAGGGTGCAATATCCACGTAGGTTATGTTGTAGACCAGTAGTTCCTACACGTTATGACCATGTGGGCTCCTTCTTCATGCAAAAAGTTTCCGAACCCTCACGTGCTAGTAGCTGTATTGCTGGAACCTGTTAACTTGCCAGCAGATCTCAAAATGTATCCGTAGTCACACTCCGTACGGCGTGGCCGCAGCTAGGCTCGCCTCGGAAGAGCCACGCGCTTTTTAACTTTTTTTAAAATAACATTTATTCTTTTGTGAATATGTTTTAAGGTTTAGCCACTACAGATGTTTTTGAAATCGAGAGAAAATGTTTGATGGGTCGAGCATAGTTCTTCCCGTCCTACCAGCTAGCCTCTTCACCCCCGTACCAAAAACTGGCAGGTAATCTCGTCATCACTATGGGTTCAGGCTCTTTTGTTTGAGAAAATACATAATGCGGGAAATCTGTTATAAAATCAGTAACCGTTCTAAATGTATCTCCGTCACTTTTATTACGATAGAGATATGGGGTTATTTTAAAAAATGTATGTACTGTATTTTTTAGTCTTAAAACATTTTGGGGGGCCTTTGAAATAAGGTCCGGGCCCAGAAACTGAGATCCACTCATGTAGACGAATACCTCTTAATGGTGAAGACCCGTAGCAAGAATAGTGTTACCAGACTATGAGTAATTTTGAAAAGCTTTCTTATATCCATTTCCAAACTGTCTGAATGTTTCATTGTTTTAGGTCATCAACTATGTTAAAGTCGAATATGAAAAGTTATGCTGTAAAAGCAAGCAAGGTACAAGCAAAACTGGTGTTCACATTATTTGAGAAGAGTTAAAGAGCTCTGCCACGCCCAGAGAAATAACGCCGGTGGGAAGTTTGAAATTACCAACAGAACGAGGCCGCTTAAGAATGTGTGTAAGTTAATAAATCACTTCGATAAGGAACCTGCTTATTTTATTATCCTGGAAGCCGACGATAATAAAGTCTGATTACGAGAATACAGCCACGGCAGTTAAAATAATTAACTTTGACACGTTATGACCAAAAGAAACCAGTATTTCCTGCTAGAATGGAGTTAATATTATCTCCTACCCAATAAAAGTTATTAAAAGATGGGAAATGCGTATGGTTACCTTCTTTGTGTGTGTTTGTGGGGGGGGGGGGGGAATTATGTGATTCAGGCCCGTGAGTTTTATTCTTGTAATTTTTTAAATACTTTTGCTGAGGGACAAAGCCGCACATATACATGAAATTGAATAAGTTTAATTAAAGTCACTTTACACACTAGCAATTATCCGTTACATAACATTAAAATCTTTTCGATTAAGTTTGCAATAAATGCATGAGCCGTAACAATTACGTAGTAAATTTGCTCGTCTTGATTCCTGTACAACCACTTTGTTACGTCTTATCTCACTTCAGGTATAAGGAGAACGAAAGTTGCAGAAAGTTTCAGTGCGTGACTCAAGGTCTCCGCGTAGCTCAGCATAACACTGATTGATTACGTCTAATTTTTAGGCATTTGCTTTATACTGTTCCGTTTGGGAAGGGACGTCAGCTTAATGATAAAGTTATTCGAAGTTAATGAAACTCTGTACAAATATTTCCAACGTAACAGATCGAAATTTAATTACAGATAATGTAATTAACAACATTGAATAGGTCCCCGAGGAAGGTCGACATTGTTACTGTGGTTTGTTAAATCAGAGCAAGTTCTGCATACATAATCTCTGCTTGTCCGGTGAAGGGCTAGAGGTTGAAGAACACTGTACAGTCAACTTGGCCGTGCAGTGTAGGTACGTGTATTTGCATAATTCACAACTACAAACCTCTCTAATCCAACCCCGCCTAGTAACTATGTGTACGTACATATCAGGTTGGAACAAATTTTTGACAGGGTTTTATCTATTTGTTCAATCTTCCTCTAAATTAAAGGTTTGGTGAATGTTAAACACTTACCAGCTTCGAGCTACACACTTCTTTTTCTTAGACGTGTAATTTTTATGTTTTATAAAGGAAAAAAATTTTCGCTGTATATGTCAGAGCACATTTAACACTGTTTAAGACTGTGTTTTCCGTTGACTTATATTTCTACTACTTTATTCTTAAATATAATGGTTATAAATAACATAAATTAGAGAAGTTAGTATTTTTCAATTTGTCTGTTTTAAAGGAATAGGTTAAACATTTGCATTTACATTACTACGGACCCTGGATTCCAGATTAAAACGGTCAGCTACGTTATTAAAGTTCTTGTTTTTGTAAAACACCGATTTCTTTGTAGCTTCTCGACGTCGTATTATTTAAGTTCCTGCTTCAGTTCTCGAGCTTGAAATCGATTAATCTGCTGACGTATTTGTGGTTTCCATTAGTCCTGCAGATGAAAACCGGGACGTTAAGTCCAAATACGTCCTTTTGCTGCCATGTATCTCCAGTACGTTATGTACTAATGTACTTATCATTTGATGGTATAAAGGTGGCGCTACTGGCAGAGTTGTGAAAGAAAACGTAATTGAAAATGTAATTTTTTTATTCCACCCATCGACTTCGTGTAATACTAACGCTCTAAGGTTATTGCGGCTCAAGTATCGGATTTTTGAGTGACTTGACTAAAATTTATTCTCAGTTTCTCCATTCGGAAGCTGGTATGATACCCTCCAGTACCGTCTAATAGGTCGTCAGCGTCAACTTTCAAATTCTTTTTTTATCAACGTTCGTGGGAGTATTAACACTCAACGCTATTTTACGTCTGTACATTGTATAGCGTTGTTAAATTACCCAGAATTTAATTTTGTTCTTATGTAAAGCTTCCATACCTGCTACGTGTCGAACCCATACCACCCCCCACGACTTGATCGTTGTAATAATTTTTTGTATATAGTACAGTTTAGTTGACAAAAGATCTGAAATATAACTTTATTATGCTCGAGTGTCTATCAAAATATACACATACATTGTACGGAAAAACATTAATTACGTCACACACTTATTCATGTCGGTGAGAAGAAGTCAGAAGTTAAACTTCTAACAACACTCATACACATCTCAAATTATTACTTGGGTTAAGGATTTTCGAAACAATGTTAGAAACAAAAAAGGAAGTAACTGTTTCTTCGTTAATGGCCTATCTGTTAAAAATTTCACTAACTTCACCAACCAGACCATCTCCTATTTTCGACATAAATCAAGTGAATGTGACTGGTACATTTCCACTCTTTGCGGTTTTTATGTAGTGTCGCTCACCCTCATTCCGAACAGCTTAGTCATGATGTGTTAGCGGACACCAGTGGTTGTCGCTTGCAACTTTAATGGCACGCAATCAATAGACTGAGTTAGAAAAAGGAAGGACCTGCGTAAAATTTTAATGAGTCAAGCTTGAATTCCATGGAATATTCACCTTGTGACCGCATACCGAATCCCTCGTCGTGTAGGACCTGCTGAATTTCACGGCACGTCGTCCTATTGCACAGACAGCAAACAAATGAGCGGTGTACTTTGTAACTTCACTTGTTAGCTTACGACTGGAATATAAATTTAAAGGTTTATTAACTTTGTAACAATTGATCGTCACTACACTTCAAGGGTCCCTTCACTTTTGGCTTTTTCTTGTAGGTAACTTATTTGCAAATGTGGCTCAATCGATAATTCTTATGAGCTGTATTCGAGATTTGTTAGGTTAGAATCCCCATGTGGAACACCCGACTGTGGTGACAAGATTTGCTTCGTTTTATTTTGTGCATGAAAAGTTAGGGATATTACTTTATGGATATCACAAAGTTCCTCATATTCGCCATTCAGCAATCAGCCTAAAGTTCGACGATCTGTAGTCTTGAAATGCTGACTGCAAAGGCAAAACCAAGGGGGGGGGGGGGGCTGTTGGGCTGAAGCCCCCCAGACTTAAAAAACACAATTTTGTGATTTATCCTTCAGCCGAAGTCAGTCACTGAAATAGGCTGATGACTAGTACATTAGCGTTTTAAAAAATAAATTAATAACATTAAAAAAATAAGAAGGTAGGACACTGTGATTGAGTCATGGAACATGTAGTTATATTCGTATGTATAAAAATGCAGTTGCGGACAGTGTTATGTTGTACTTACAACATGATTTTTATAAAATAATTTTTAAAATGAAACATAAATTATATATAGCCTCACGGTCAGCAGGCCCACCGCCCACCCAAGCACTAATGCAATGTGGGAAAAGTTACAGCTTTTATAAGAATAGTATGACGCATATCAACACGCTCTGTGTTCAAAATGCGGTGTCTTTTAAGGTTAAACCCGGCGGGCCATATAGTCAGCAGTGGGTTATAATGATTACATAGAGGTTCGTGTATTGTTTATTTCTAGGTTGTAACAGAGTCCAGTTCGGTACGTCGCCAACTTTAATTCAGATTGTGGACTTAGGACTGTAATACCGCATTTTTTCGCAGGTGGATACCTTTCTTTGGGAGGAAACTGCCGCCACCAGATTCAGGGAAACACTGAGTAGATGAAAGGTGTGGGTGAAGATGTTAATATGGGACATTCCGTTTTGTTGTGGTAAAAGTATTTTGATACTAACAGTGAGTCAAACAAAAATATTTGTTAACAATCACCTTCTTCTGTACAGACCTTTATATATGGTTGTGTAAGTCTGACTGCCGATCGCAGGGGCCACGCAGTCAAAGGTGTGAGTCTGCGGCCGTTCTCTTGCTGGTGTTGTGGGTTCGAATCCCGCCGGGAAGTGGATTTTTGGCTCTTGTGAGTGTTTGTGTTGTCAGGCAGAGGTCTCTGCGTTGGGCTGATCACTCATCCAGAGGAGTCATACCAAGAGTGCTGTGTTTGAGTGTGATCGTGAAGGGTCCATAATGAGGAGGCCGTGGCCAACTATGGGCTGTTGCGCTACTGGGAAAAAGTCTGACTTTAATAGTCAAATAGGCCTATTTGTGAAGGATATTGTTTGTCCTGTAAATCAATATCCCTACCAACCGTACTGATTTGGTCACAATATGAAGACAACAAGTTCCAGCACAATCTGAACTGCCTAAAGAGAGTTTCATCTTCCTTCATCTACTGTTGCAATTACCGGCGTCTTTATGTCACATTGTAGATATTTTAATTAAACAACAGCCACAGCAGTTCTAACCATGTCCTTTATAAGCTTTAGCAGTTTTATCACGTACTAAATCTTGCAGGTAAAAGGGACTTATACAGTACATGGATATGCATATTATGTGCAGGAGATATTTTAAATATGTAGGCTACGTGTACTTGAATGATGCCGTCGATGTCATTATTTATTTGTTTATTTACTTACTTACTTACTTACTTACTTACTTACTTACTTACTTACTTACTTACTTACTTACTTACTTACTTACTTACTCACTTGGCAACTTATTGGCTGATTACGAAGAGGGCACAGGTTCAAAGAGTTCGTAAATAAGTATAGAAAAGAGAAACATTAAAATCAGTTTAGTTCAAAATGAAATTTAGAAAGAAAATCAAGAGGAATGTTATGCATAATTACAATGAATATATCAAAATCCGTTATGGGCGGGGCATGTAGCATGTACGGGGGAAAAGAGAGGTGAATACAGGATTTTGGTAGGGAGACCTGAGGGAAGGCGACCACTTAGAAGACCCAGGCATAGATGGGAGGATAATATTAAAATGGATCTTAAAGAAATGGAATGGGGCATGGACTGGATTGAACTGGCTCAGGATAGGGAAGGTGGCGGGCTGTTGTGAATGCGGTAAGGAACCTCTGGGTTCCATAAAATGCGGGGAACGTCCTGACTAGCTTCTGAAGAAGGCGTGTGCTCCATGGAGTTAGTTAGTTAGTTAGTTAGTTAGTTAGTTAGTTAGTTAGTTAGTTATTTAGTTATATCAAAATCCGTTAAGTGGATAATTTATCGTAAGTTAAGTTTAATAGTATTAATAATAATAAAATAATTAACAACAAGAATTTGTTCTAGAAAATTTAATTGTGAGATGAGCTCAAAATTCAGATGCAGGGTAACCTGTTCAGTAGAAGTGCTCAAAGTATTTTAGATTTTTATCGCGTACTGGGCTGGAAGTGATTTCAACGCAACATTTCTAATTGCTGTGGACTTCCTTCACTCCGGGGAAGAAGACTAATTATAGGTGAGGAAGCTCACTGCAGAATTGCGTTCACGTCTCAAGACCCAGGAATGTGAGGTCAGTTCTTTTATATCTTGCGTGGAGGATATCCTCAGTTATATTGCAACTTTATTACCTCTGTGTAGTTACTGTCTGCAGGGTTTGACTCTTTTAACTTCTAAATAATGAATGTTGCATTTACAACAGTATTTTCCGAAAAGAAGCCTATTTATGCCGAAATATATTGCACAGTTTTTTATTGCTACAGCTAAGTGAGAGGAAGGAACAGGAGACTGGAAAAAATTGCTATTAGGAACTTCATAACTGTAAGCATTCATCGGGTGTGATTGGCGTATAGAATGAAACAGAAGGAGATGATCAAAACCCTCACACGCGTGGCGCAGTTGACATATGCATAGAGAGTTTTAGTAACAAAAATGCATAATTACGTATATAAGTTCGGCACAGGTTGAAGAACAATATTAAAATAATTCTTGAAGAAATGAGGTATGAGGGAATAGGCCTATATTTGATTTATCTGGTTTGACACAGGGACCACTGGCAGACTTTTCATGAGCACATTAAGGAATCTGTTTTGAGAATACAATTGTCGTGTACCGTAACAAATGTTTCCTTGTTACCGATACATGACCCATGCTCAAGTTGCGCACGAAGGAGGAGGCTTCCAGACATGAAGGTTGGCAGCGAATACATTGAATAAGCAGTCGCGGACTGCCGATACGACGTGGTTTTCAAGCTTGGGGATATGAAGAGTGACAAACAGCTCCTTACAGTAGAAAGCCAGGGTTTCTTGCTTTTACAATTAAAATATAAAGGGATCGATCGGAGGATAATATGGCAATGGGTCTCAAAGATATGGGATGTGTGGACGTAGGCTGGATTCAACTGGCTCAGGAAAGGAACCAGTCACGGGCTGTTGTGAACAGGGTAATGAACCATTGGGTTCCTTAAGATAGAGGGAATTTCTTGATTCGCGAAGCAGCTATTAGCTCAGGGAGGGACTTTTTTCAATGGAATTAATTACATAGTTAATAGCAGTTTTGTCTGCTCAAGAGAAGAAGCAGAGATAGACGACAACGAAGAAAAAGAAGGAAAATATAATGATAATAAATTAGATGAAAGTAGCTGGGTATACGATGGCATGCAGCGAGTGGAGTTGTGAACAGTAAGGATTGGAATTGGGCTGGGCAGAGAGGGCGGAATGACTAGGGAAAAGAATGAACATGTGAATGTAAGAAGACGGTCATTTATCAAGCAGCCCGTCACCCCCACCCCCACGATGCTGAGTTGCGCATAATATGGGCCTTATAGTCACGCAAACGAAGTAGCACCGATACTAAGTACACACACACGCGCGCTCGCGTATGTCATGAAGAGGGTTACCTAGCGTCGGTGACAACATTCGAGCCGTCCCCATCATATTGTATTGTGATAAGATATCACAGCATCGTAAATTATATGGCCTTTGTTTTGGCTACCTATCCTGAGGTTTGGAAACTGATTTGAACATTGTACTAGCTGTAGCCTATACAGTGCTTAGTCTGGTAAAGAGATATTAATGTTTCGGAGAAGCATATTACCTCCGTGTTCATAGCAGAAGAACCTATCGTTCGTGATACTTTTTGCCGTAAGAACCCCAGATCACTTTAATTTTAAAGGCAGTCAAGCGTCGTTGTTCAGTGGTTAGTAATTTTGCTTAGTATTTGAGTGGTCCTACTATGAACGTCCTAGCTGAAGTAGCCAATGATTTTTTTTAGTCTCCCCATGCAAGTTCGTGAGGATTAAAATTCTTGTGATTTTGGCTATGAGGAATATTTTCCTCTGCGATAGGGGACTGGGTGGGCTTTTAGATATGTACTTACTTTTCGGAGGAACCTAATGCCTGTTTCTTCAGATTATCTGAAAAACACCAGAAGACAGTAGTGTTGGAAGGATACGGCTTTAAAATAGGTCACGACTGGATATATGAAACAGTTTTCATAATCTTCTTTACTTTGTGACAGACATTCCATTGAATAAATACTGTATCTGCATGTAGTGTTGTAATAGGCCTATTTATGAAAGTGAAAGTATTACAGCATAGTGGCTGGTTAAGGGCTGGATGACCGGTGTTCTAATCTCTCGTCGGGACGAAAATTTGTATTTTACCACGACCAGTTCTGAGGGTCCCAACCAGACTCCTGGTCAATGGCCCACCAAAAGTTCACACCTGTAGGGTACAGCGGTTACGGCCCTCACCATTCCCCTCCATCTAGTAGTGAGGTTAATAATGTGGACCTCTGCTGTTACTTCCCCATACGCGTTTAGGTCGTGGTATTTAATTAAGTCTTCAACACCGGCCTCGGTGCACCACAGAGTCATGTATTCATTTAAGGGTCCTAGTTCCTGGGCAGTATTTGGAACTTAAGGACCGTCGTCATTTGTAGAGTTAAGTACAAGGGAATCTTTACTTTTGTGCTGGCACATACATTTTTGTTACGCCATTCGAAGTTTTCACGCTTGTGTCTTAATTGTAATAAAACTATTTTAAAATTATTGATAATTTTTTATATGTTACAAAATAACCCACCCCCCGCCCCTGATTTTATTTATTTAACTGTGTACGTTTATACTGCATGGAATTTGATGTTTTTGTTATAAATTGTGTTTTGTTATTTAGGCCTAAGTACTTTTCAGTGGAAAGGCAGCAATTTTATTTCTGATGGTAGGATAACAGAGAGAAATTGCAGCTTTGTGGTGTCGTAGTACTATTATAATATGCTAATTATACACCGCCTTACAATTTGACGGGTCAGTAAGCCTAAGTTTATAGTGCGTGGGTGAAGGTGCATCTACAAAGAGGACTGTTGTTCCTTTGTTCTAAGTATTTTCTTGGCGTGCACCTCAACATTAAGAGGGATTAGTCTTACCCAACTTCCAGGTATAACACACTGCCCTACGTACAAAACTGTAGTTACTTATTAAAGTCGAATATTAGGCTATGAGCTACATGACAGGGGAACCTCTGTCGATTGCCGAGTCTCCAAAGCGTCCTGAACGACTGTCGGGCCCACTGACACTCTTGTACAAGGCGAGTGGGGATTTTTCCCGGAGAGAATAAGACCAAGCGTTAAGCTAACATCTTGTGCCATGCTAGTGTCAAAGTTCATAATACGTGAACTGTACTTCTATTCTGCCCGTATGTGCTCATGGGGCATTTTTTTCGTAACACAGGGACAGGAACATATCTAACTTTACTGGCTAGCATTCGCAACACAATTATAAACTTACGTACACACACACACACACACACACACACACACACACACACACACACACACAGAGCAAAGTACTCTGTCTATTAGTTAACAATCTTGCTTCATATTCAGGAGGCCCCAATGTAAATTCTACACCCGAAGAAAAAATGTTAAGCCTAAATTTATTTGTGGTTTTTTCGCTCCCTTCATTCAGTGCTCGGATCAGTAAGTCATGACCACTTCCATTCACACGCGTTCCAGTTCATTATTCATCAATTATCCTATCACTCCCATAAGTTTGGCTTGTTTTTACGGTTGCACAGTTTCGATCCCAGGCCATTCTGTCTCTGATTTTTTATGAACAAGATTGCACCAATGCTGGGTAATTCTGCTCGTTCGTCTAGGCTTAGCATCCAGGATATGCAGTATTAGGTATTGAGGGCTTCACAAAGTATCCTGCGTAGGCAAGCCCAGGGCGTCTTGCACCGTCGTTAAATAAATGACACAAAATAAATGAAATTAAGCATAAAATAGACGCATTATGACAAAGTATTTACTGCTTATTCCTACAAGATTATCACTTTCTATTTATTTTCCTTGCTTCATATCTTTCTGGAATGATATTCGCTGCGGATTTGTGGTCTCGTGGTATCATGTAGGTATATTTCTCCAGTCGCCATATTTCATTTAGCATGAGGTATCCATGTCGGTTTCAGCCAGGCAGGCCTTATAATGTCTACTTCCCACTGTTCTTTCAATTCGAGCGTAAACACAAAAGAAAAAGCCTTGGTTCGCTCGAGACCCTCTCCGTCGCGGCTAGAATCACCTCAACAGAGGCCACCCTTACAGCTTGCAAGGCGCTGCAATATTTCACTTGCTTTCTTCCATTTGTGAATGGCGGTTTCCACAAGGCATTATATTAGAAGGCTCAGGTTTTTATATTTTGTTGCACATAGACTTTTATCCCTTAGAATGTCAATATTTTGGATCATTTCCGTCAGTTTTCGTTGGCGTTTGAACACCTTTCGGGACTTGAATCCTCTTTCGACTTCGCACGATTGTTTATTTACTTGATTTTTTGTTTGCGCATGAAACTTGCTTTTTGAATGTCCGTCCATTTGAACGCTAAAGGGACAGGTGAACTGCTGCATGTTAGAATAGTAGCTTTGTTTGTGTAGACCAATACAATCAAAGGATTTCCAGATTGTCTCTTCTCTTCTTTTTCTCTCGTCTCTCTACTCTTCTGACTTGTTATTTGAAACAAAAAGAAAATTTATTTGTGTGCTTTTGTATATAAAGAGAGACAGGTGTGTTATTTAACGAAACTTTCAATTGCTGAATTCGTGTAACGTCGGCGGTATATTGGTGAAATATGGCTGGAGCGTTTGTGGAATAATACTGACATGAGAATGTCGAAGTCCTCCGAGAAACATTTGTCTTACTGCCATTCTGTCCTTCACAAATCCCCACACAGACTGAGTTGGGATCGAATATGTGCCTTCACAGTGAGAGTGGCGACTAACCGCTTGAGGAAGGGCACATCCGATGTATCTCGTAATTTTTTGGAAGTCATGTGGAAAATCAAGACAACTTCAGGACACATTACCACTCTGTCCGTGGTGAATAAGATCAGGAGTTACGGGCAACTATTCCATGCCTCGTCATCCGAAGATATAAGTAAACTATTTCCTGAATAAACTAAGTTATGTCAAGAGAATATGCCAGTCAAATGATTCGGTTTCCAGTTGAATTTAACCGTGAAGTCGGAAATTCGGAAAAGAGGCGATGTACACAAAAGCACGGTGAAGTAACTGGTGGGTCTGCGTTTTGCGGTTGAGCTGTTGTCTTGAGGAAACACAATTTACGATGTGTGCAGCCCCACTGCTTCTCACGAGGTGGACCTGAATATTTGATATTGTGAGCCGTTAAGATCATATCTGACAGGTAATTAATTCACGCATACGACTTGCTCGGAAGGGCAACCCCTGTGGTGTGGTATTGTTTATTTATTAATGTTTGAGTGTATGATAACAGGGCACGCGTTGTTACAGCAACCGACATTCATATTGCGAGATCTGAGATTATCACGACCGGGTTCCTAAGGATTCAGTTCTTCTGAAATGTTGCAGCTTGTCGAACACGAATTAATATGCGACGTTTCGTAGTATCTTCATTGTCTGTGTCAAGCACTACAAGAATTCATATTCTTTGTTGACTGATTGACGCTGAAGTCAAGGGCACTACTAAACGTCGGTGACTTCCCAAAATTTTTTAATCTTCCGGATTCTGTGTTATTTAATGGTCTTCTCATTTGTTTCTGTGCATGGCCGCACACAAAATTTTCATAAATGGGCATATAATGCATTTGCCTTTAATCATACTGCTTTAAGCATTTTCAGAGGTTTACGTGCTTAAAGGTTGATCCAAATACAGGACATTTTCCACTCTTCCGTAACCATTTATTAGTTGCGAATTTTTAGTCGCGTAAACGAATTTTTTATGGGCTAAGACTATTTTACAAAATGTGTTAGTATAAAATGTTGTTTGTTGCTTCCTGCTTTCTCTAAATCATGTGACGCGATCTTAAAACATTAAACTAGTTTCATGTAAGTACCACCTTCCTTATGACCCACATTTTTCAAACTATGGTTTTTCACGAAGTAATCAATAATTTAAAATCTCATGCGCTTATAGTGAGGTTGCATGTACCGAGCAGTTTTCTTGTCCTTCAAAGAACTTATCAAATTCCGAAGACTCTGTAGCTGATTCATTAAACTGGAGATTTTCTTATATTGTTCATTCCGTGCATTGTAAATAATGAAATCAGGTAATATTGATCTCAACAAAATGTCTTCTATTGTTGTCAGATATTCTGTGTTACAATATCTTGTAAATCCAACATGTTTCGATCCTCCATGCCATCATCATCAGGGATTCGTATCAAAGAAAGATTTCACAAAACCTAACTGCCGGTGGGGATTCTGTTGTGATTTGGATAAGAACCCTTCCTCAAATATCCAGGCGGAGGAACACCACCATATTCAATCGCTATAAGCTAATGATACTCGTATAATTATTCACATATCAGTTTCTCTTTATTTATTCATGGTTTATTTAATTACGCTCTCAATAGCTCCGACTTGAAAGGGACAATGTTCTAAGGGGCTTAGTATTTTTATGGTTTTTATGCTGAATTTTCAATATGTTTTATATTATGTTTAATATTATTGAACAGTAAATTTGAAAGGAAGGGTTGTGACGTTATTTCAGGTGACGTTGCGGAGTTTTGTGGAATCAATAAGGAAAACCAAGAAAAACATCAGTCTAGACGTTACGTCCGAGATTCAAAACCAGGAGCTCTGTAATACACGTCTGAAGTCCACACGAAAATTTTTACAACTTGAAGTACACATCCGAAACTTTATCGCTTGAGTCAAATTTCCCAGTGAGGGTTTCTAAACAAAATTTCGGAATACGCTTTTTTAAGCATGCATGTGGAAGAAGTAACATTAAGAAATCAAGTACAAATTCACATTCACAGAATTTATTTTTGGAATTTATATTCCACTCAGACTGACCGCCATTTTTCCCACTAAATAACACTGATCCTTGAAACGGACATGTTGTGCGTTTTATATCAGGTAAAACCTACGTTTCAAATGTTATGTAATTCAGTTTTAGCATGTAAATTATCGCCTGGCATAATTCATTTGGTCATTTCGCTTTCCCCACTCACTGACGACAGCTTCCTTTGATGTTGAACTAGACTGCAAGACGGGGCACTAGCCATGCTGATACCGGCCTAAAATTTTTAAAATGACTTTGAAACTGTAGTCAACCCTGTAAAGGGCTCGAAATTTGTTTCCTCGAGAAACGTCGGCCCCATGGGGAGAGAAGAGCGTGACCTGCCGATCAAAATCAGTCTCCTTCCTCCGAACACGAGACGTCTGATATATCTGCCCATCCTTCCCAACATAGAGCCAGTAACACTCCAGCAAATTGGCTTCATCTTTTATGGAACCTGAAATGCGACCACAGTGATCAGTAACACCAGCTTCACTAAACAACTACACCGACTCACGAAAAGACGGAAGAGTGTGACACTGTCAAAATCACTGTAGTTCGGCCCTGTCATTTAAACTTGACAAGTGTTAGTAGTCAGTGTTATTGAAATATAGGTTCATCTACAAAAATGCTACTGTATTTAAGTTTAATATGTAATACTTGCCTGTTCTGGGATGTTGCGCCGTGTAGAATCTACAGATGTTTCGACGAAAGTTGCAGCCTTAAATTTCAGAGTAGATCTATTTTGAGATGGAAGGCATCAGGTGTTTTCGAGACGTTGGTACGTTTCTGGTGGTCTGCACGGCATCACGTACCGCAAGACAAGAGTCAGACAACTGTCATCAGGGGCCTGTTTGAGGAGGCAGTAGCAAGGCATTTTGTGCAACCTTACTACTGCCAGACTGACAACGGTCTTGTTGTGTTTCGGGCCCTTATTTGCCTTCTCACAGCGAATGTACGGGTTAAATTTCAGGATAATCCGTGTAGGATGTTAGGTGGACAGAGTGGCACTAGTGCAGGTAGTATTTCGACATTTCCCTGTTCGTTATCCTTCTGCTATAGCTCTGTATGCATTCATATTCCAGGGATGGACAGTGGATCCACTAAAAAGCGCGTTCTCTTCCCTGCGTAGGGCCTATTAAATCACTTTTTCTGTCCGTCTGTACGAGTAATACAGCTTGAGAACCCCTGAAGGGATTTCCGTGGAAGTTTTGACTTGGGAATTAAATTTATTGACTTCTAAGAAGAATGAACAACACTTTACATGGAGAAAGAAGCCAAACTTTTCTGCGCGCATTTCGAAATAGATTTGGTAAGTATCATTCATTGGGTAAGAGTCTGAAATGTAAGTTGTGGAGAAATATGAAACATACTTTGAGCAAATAAATACGGGTATCCATAAGTTTTTTATTAATCAACCAACAGTGGGATAGCACGCAAGAATTACTAATCTATATGCCCGTTGTTATACGTTGCAGAGTACATTATATGGCGTTTCATGTTTAATTTTGAGCATGGAAATATTAAATTACTCAAATCGCAGCGGAACATGGTAAACTATGCTTCACGCGGTTAGCAAAGAGTGAGCGACGTGGGTGCAGAAGTGTGTGGTTTTGGTTACACACGGTGTGTCCACACATCCACAGCCGTCCACTGAACTGGGAGCAATTAGGCATGGAACCATCCGAGACCCCATTTGACACGCCCCTTTTTACAAGCTTACTCCATCGTTTAGTTGTTCGTCGAAAACTCTGTAAGTATAAAAGTATGTAACGAAGGTTTTTCATTAAATTGACACACATATATGAATTTTTACTTCACCTAATTTTTGTTAAAACAGAGCGTTTTTAAACTGGTTGTGCTCCCGTCATCAGGTAAAAAACATAGGCAATATACATGTAGTGAAACGCTGTAGCACCTTCGCTTGATATTTTCACCTCCACGGCTGTCCGTCCTAACAGCTTGATGCCACATTACTCGAAGAGAGCTCTTTTATGGAGATTTAATGTTACCGGCAACAATACAACGTACTTAGGTCTTCATGTAAAGTGGCAGATATTTTTGCCCGATTTTAACCAAATTTGAATTTATCGACAGTTTTTCGTAAAATGGCTGATATCAAATTTCACGTAAATTCGTCCAGTGGGAACCGCGCTGATACATATGGTCGGATGAACAGATGGGCGGACGGACGGACGAACAGGTTGATGCCATGTTAGTCGAAGCGAGCGCTTTCATACCGGTTTAATGTGACCGGCGACGGTAGAATGTACTTAGGTCTTCATGTAAAGTGCCCGATATTTTTGCCCGATTTTAACCAAATTTCAATTTTCTGGAAAGATTTTCAAGAATGCTCCAGTATAAAATTTGACGGAAATGCGTCCAGTGGGATTCGCGCTGATGCCTGTGGACGGACAGACGGACAGATATGACAGAGGTAGTAGGAGCTTTTTGAGTCTGTGCAAGCGCGCCTGAAAACAGAAAATTATTAAATGTCCTTTTTTTTTATTTCCCATCCCGTTGTGCGTTATATCACTATCTCCAATCTATACCGGCAGGCACAACGTAACTCCTTTTTTCGGTATTTATTACAACATGTTTCGGTCGTCTAAACGATCATCATCAGGTAAAATACAAATCTATAATAAAAAAGTGTTAAGGCGAAGGCCTCCCCTTTTACATTAAAATAAGGATTATTTTACGTACACTATTAAAATGTATAAAAACTACAAAGGTGTAATGATTTATTATTTCCTGTGTGGAAGTAATGTGCTTACGTATGTTGAATTTACGCTTTGAACTGGGTTTCGGGTGCGTAAACGCAAGCGATCACTGTGTTTATTAATCTCATTGGAAGGTTTGGGTAGCGGACTCCGGCTGTTCTTAATCCTGTGATTTTTGTGTGCCAGTTGGCACACAAAAAAAATATGGGAAAGAGTAATTGTGTTGTGCTTGTTGGTATAGATTGGAGATAGTATTAAACTTACTCACCAGAGTTCATTGCGCTTTCATCATGTCTAAAACTAACTGGTCCAGCAGTGGGATTATCATATTCTAATAGACCCAGAGCACTAGGTGTTCCATTTACTTATAAACCCAATGAGAGGCACATCCACTTCCGAAACTTTTATTTTCAACGAAAGAAAACTAAAATTTGGAAAATGTTCCGTAAAACATATGTGTCAGTTAAGGTATCTTGTATGCCAAATACCATTTTAGAACATTCATTATATTCTGTTTTGCAAACTGATAGTGGTCTCATATCATATTTTACCTTTACTGTTCCTTCTTTGGTAGTTTATGAAATGCTTTAATAAGATTTGCACTGCAAGTGTTTAAGGGATGAACGTTCCTGAGGCGCCGTTTTATTTGTATCGACGTAGGCTTTGAAAAAAAGCACGATCTATGTTTGTAGCAAATTTTCAGCTTTTCGTGGTTGGAATTGTTCTGACTGCAGTATTCTGGTTTTTGAAAACGTGTAGTCTTGTAAGTTGACACTGCGTTTGGTGTGAACATTATGCCTTTATCTGTAGGATTGAATGAACTCGTTGTAATCTGAGGCGTCAAAATGAATAAATAGGGCAGCACATTCCCATCCGAAAATTTAGTGTTAACCGACGACATTACACGGTGTTAAAACTCGGACGACAGCAGTTTGTATACAAAGTAAATTCTTTGAATGTGAATTAACCTAAACCGACAAATAAACTGTACTGGCAGTGAAAATGAAATTGTCCCGTACAGCATGTGCTGTCTTTCCTTCTGATGTGTGTCTGTTTTAAGTGTGCTATTTAACGATTCTTTCGGTTGCTAAGGTCTTATAACGTCCATGATAGATGAATAAATAAGTACGAAACATCGGTGGAATGACACTGACTAAACAACCAAAGTGCTTGGAGAAATACCTGCCCCATTTGCGACTTTGTCCACCATAAATTACACACGGACTGGCCGGGTCTGCTATCTAAACACGTAAAGATTAGCGTGTAGGGGAATATAATTTAACCTCTTGTTCGTGCTTGGGTTTGTGATTTGTTCTCTCACATTAGGGAAAGGACATAGATTGCATGTCAAATAATTTCTTGTTTTGGGTTTCTGCACCGTAGGATTGTTAATTACCACACGGTGCAGAAAGCAAAAATAAGAAAATTATATGAAGAACATCACTGATCTAATACTGCCGTGACAACCTGAAAATTTTAGGTTTGGACGCTGCAGAACAGGGGGTGCAGAGAATATTTGGATATAAGTGGGATTGTAACAGAAGGTTGGAGAAAATTTTATTGTGTGGTGCGTCACATATTTTGCTCCTTGTTACGGATCCTGCAATACTACAGGACATTGTAGCATGGATTTATCAGGCTCAGCATAGAGATTCGTGGCGGAGTCTAGTCAGAATGGCAATGAAATTTCGGGTTCAGTAAAATAAAAGGAATTTTTTTGACTAACTATGCAATAGTTAGCTGTTAGTAAAGGACTCAGCTCCATACAAAAGTTAGTCACTCAGTTATGTAATTGATCCTATGGCCTGTAGCCCATAATCTTGTACCCCAACATCCACTGCTTGGTCTTTTGATATTTAGTCCATACTTTCTGAACACACATATTTGTTGGAAGCTTTGTGGAAGATATGTGTGATATAAAGAGCCGGAATAACTCAGCTGATACAGTGATCATGTTACGAGACGTAATATAAAAATAATGGGTTTCGATTTTCGGTAAGAGCAGTGTCGTTTCTTTGGCCGAGAACTTTCAGCCTGGTTCTAGAGTCTCGCATCGTATGGATGCCGTACTTTTATTTCCGAAGGTAAAGCAATTGGGTCATAAAACTGATCATTTACTTGGCGTTAGTGCTCACATTGTTAATGTATAGCGCCACATTTCCACTTGACCGTATCGTTTCCTACAGTATAAGAGCTGTGTACTGCAGGGAGATTGGTGTTAACATGAACGTCCCTGGAAATACGTAATGTGATCTAACAAACCTATATCCGTGTCTTTTCTTACATGATAATTAATTATATATAGGCACAAATTTGGTTTTCGTTGTTCTGGGAGATGATATCCTGTCATTACTTAATTGTTTCCCAACTTTTTGAGACAAGGTAGTGCTCTGGAAACGGCGAGAACTAATTGCTGAGTGCCGCGATATTATGTCGTAGATGGATGTAAACCTCAACTGCAAGCTGCGGAAACCTAAAACCTCGCACCTTTACTTCTACACTTATGTTTCATATAAAAAAATACTGCCTGGTATGTATTATCAAGTGAAAGATGTAGGCCTATCAGGAATTCGTATGATTGGACTATTAACAAACTAGCAATAAAGGTTGATGCATTCTTCCTTTTAATTCTTTTGTCCAAAGCAGGAGTCTCAAACACGCGGAATGTGGACCGCATGCGTCACTATATGTAACTTCGTGCGGCGCTGTCACTGATGTAGAATGTAGACTGGCCCAGTGACAGTAAATTTTTAAATTTAGAGAATTAAAACTTTTTCGTCATGGATCATAAAGACACCAGACAACTTTTGTTAGCTCCCGGATGATACAGTACAGCGTACGTCAGCAAACAGACGAACGTGAAGTTAAAATTAATATTTGCGAATTATTGATACAATAAAATAAAATATAATATAATATAATATATGTGTTGTGTTATATTGTTATGCTGTGTTATATATTATATTAATATTATATATTTAATGAAGTATGGCTTCCTCTTAATGGTTTAAACTTAAACGAAGTGCTTAACACATGTACTTTTGAAAATGATGTGCGGGTGTCATTAAATTTGAGAATGAATCTTTTTCTTCGTGTAATATTTGAGTTTGAAGCCATTGGTTTAGACAGACTGGAAAATCTCGTCTCACATATCCGTGTCTGTGATTTTGAGTAGTGTACATTATCAGTAATTGGAGCTGTGTACCAGAAACTCTTTCTGTCCACTGCCCTCGTTTTTGTAATTGTTATCGTAAACAAAGACATTTACAAAATATGAGATGCTATAATTATGTGTCCATTTGAAATTACAAAAGTGCGTGTTAGCGACTTCTTTAAAGATAAAGGCAAACATAGAGTTTTGCGGATACTTGTTTTATATTACTTTAATTTAACGTTTTGCATATTCCATGCATTAGGCCGAACATACAATACTTAATACAACTGACTGACATGTATCCATAAATAAGAATATGTTTTTATGCTCCGCAAACATGTTTCAGTCCATATAGGCCATCTTCAGGGAGGTCATTTACAGAATATATATATAACAACTTTGTCCAATACATGCATATCTGAATTTAAAATGCAGTGTTATCAATTCAAGTGTTTCTAAAAATCTACATTTTATTCATGTTTAGCTATATTTTAATTGATATCCGTGTATTTTAATTTCACGCATGCACATGTTGAAGTGTATTTATTATAATTCATTTCTTTGTAAATGACCTCCCTGAAGACGGCCTATAGGGGCCGAAAGGTGTAGGAGGAGCATTACAAAATAACACATTGTTATTTATTGTTACATGTGCTATTAGTTGGACTATTGTAATGTTAATTTCTTTACGTATAGAGCATTAACAGAACGCTACATTATGCAAAGTTCTGCAACAACCTAAAGTGTCAGGGCTGCACGTGTACGTCAGTCCGTCTCGCATGTGTGCAGTGGCACAATGTTTGTTTTGTGCCTGGTGGCAATTATCAAGCCATGAGGTGTAAATTCTCCCCGCACTAACTTTAATTAAAACCTGTCGGTTGTACTGTTTCGAAGTACTTTCGACCTACATCTGAAACCAGTCTTCGTTCATACGGTGTAATAAAACAGAAGCTGTTGTTAGGCAGCTCTTTTTGAAAGTGGCTAAAACGATAACAATTCTGACTTGTTCTTCGGAGGCACTCACCTTCATTCTCTGGCGCGACACTTCACCATGAATGAGGTTTTCCTTGTTTGTTCCCAGCTTCTTGGGGCAAGTGGCAGGTTAGTTGGCCTACTTAATGAAGACATTGTGTACACGTGTATTGTGTTCTGGGCGATGAAAACATGATGTGATATCAACATTTGGGTATCGACATTTAGAGGGAATGGATCATCTCCATCTCCTGGATTCCTTGAATATGTCACAATATTAGTCAGGGCTGTGGAGTTAATACACAAAAGTTCCGTCTCCCACTCCGACTCCACGATTTTTAAAACTTCCGACTCCGAGTCCTTGATTTTTAAAACTCTGATTCCGACTCCTTCATAAAAGCTCAATATGTATGAATAATGATAAACCTGTAAGACATTTCATCGCCACCACGTGAATCATATAACCTATATTAGAGTATAAGTCTAATTGTTACTGTAGCTGTCGGGGCTCTGGATTTGGAGTATCTAGTTAAGATTTTAGACTGCGATTGGAGTCGGTACATTTTTACCGACTCCGACTCCGCCTAAAAATTCCTTCCGACTCCACAGCCCTGGTATTAGTGCTGATGCTTTTGTTTCTTGCATAAAACACCATTGACTCTACAGTACAACTCAAGCTATCAGTACGCCATTTATCAGCAGCCAGTTTGTGAGGTATGGCATTCTCACAACGATGTATAAATTTGAGATGCAGATAATATGATTCTGCGAAAGGGGGATGGAACTCTGCTGACTACACAGCATTATGTACTTATTTTATAATTCATTGCACTCAGAACATATTGAATACATTTATATTCTATTTGTATTACTGGGATACATTGTTCCGTTCCATTATTCTTTAATTATCGGAACAAATACAGGATTTAAATCATATTCGCCACGAATTAACTTGGGCAGGTGGCTGTCAATCATGAAGACCATTTATTGTTTCATTGCATTATTGTTCGATTATCTAAACTGTTTGGTGTTCGTAATTGTGTTTGTCGTCAATTAGCTCCAATAATTGGTGTCGCGTATAGGCAGGAGTAAGCACACCGCGAGCGCACACCTAAACCAGATCGCTTGATACTCTTTGGAGACTATCTTCTGAATATCTTAATGTTTTACCAACTCATTACTAAAAACGTCAGTGTTTAGTGTAGATATTACCATTTTGAACACTCGAAGAGTCTGCGTTTTACCCGCACAATATATTTATGTATTTCCAAGTTTCCTCACGACAAAAATATTTTTTTCTGCTAAGGAACATTAGCTTTAATTTTTGTAATTGGCACACACTGCGTTCTGTCTGGGGAACGAATTTCATTTTTTCTTTTACGATTTATCCTGAGTCAGACAATAGCAGCAATGGCTATACGTGCTCTAAGGAATATTCTGTTTTTATTTTGTTTTATCGAATTAAATTTTACACGTACTCGGAGGATTTCTGAGAGACTGAATTTCTAGTCTCTCTCCACACTGTAGACCGTAACTGATCTTAATTTATTTAAACTAAAGGAAATTTGGTGTCCGTGATATTGGTCAGATTGAAGTAGTTGCTTCCTTTTTACATACGAGGAGATACTGGTCGGCAGTGTCAACAATAGCACGTATTGCTGCCTCCTGGTGGTACCAATTTGTCTTTAAAATTTGGAATATTCACGCTTTTTATGATTTAGTAAAACTTAGGACGTATTGTGGAAACGGTACAGAGTTAGATGCAGTTGGAAGCACAGCTGGAGTCTAATAATGGTGGGATGTAGTTACCGCAAATCTGTCGCTACGATTTCATATTAAAATAATAAACCTGTCGGGCAAAATAAGGTAATGTTGTTGATGTATTACAGAAACAGCGCCGTCCAAGATGTGCAATCTCTGAGGTATGCACTGTACTATAGGTTCTGCGTTGCCTGAAGCGTGCACAGTCTAAGGTGTGTACTAGCTAAACTCTGCGCTGTATATGGTGTGCGCTGTCTCAGGCATGCGCGGTATGAGGTGTGCGCTGTCTAAAGTGTGCGCTGTCTAATATGTCGCTGACTAAGGTGTGCGCTGTCCAAAGTGTGCGCTGTCTAATATGTCGCTGACTAAGGTGTGCGCTGTCCAAAGTGTGCGCTGTCTAATATGTCGCTGACTAAGGTGTGCGCTGTCCGAAGTGTGCGCTGTCTAATATGTCGCTGACTAAGGTGTGCGCTGTCCAAAGTGTGCGATATTTACGCTGTGCTGCCTGAAGTGTGCGCTATCTTCTGTTTGGGGATCTTTGGTTCGCTTCCTCTCGAAGCACGGTGTTATGCCTACGTCTTTTCGGTATCTGATTGTTTCCTCTGCAATCATATTTATTGCGATGGAAAAATTCCCAGTATACGGTGTCCTACATTAGTCTAAAACAAAATTTAGAACCCGCAATAACTGTGGGTCCTTAATTTTATTTGCTGCTAGCGCCATTCTTCTTAACAGAAAAATAATGAATTATGAATCACCTACTTTATTAATTGTAACTGTGAATATAATGCCATAATTCTTCCTGAAGGCAAAGCTTGATACTGAACGTACAGTTAAATATTTGCAGGTGTTATAAGCAATGACATTTATTTACAGGTGCGCTAATTCCATTCTGAATTTTACAACTGTGGAAGACTAAGTCCTTTAAGGATGTAGTATAAATATAGTCTATAAATTTCAACGAGTATAATTTACTCACCGCTGGTAATTCTGCAAGCGCTAATTTTAACTTAACGATAGTCTAAAACGAATGGCTTAAAGTCTCCTACATCGCTTATATACTGCCATGTTTTACACGTGAGTCTGGGTTATTGTGTGTATATCTGTCTGTCAAGAATGACGTATGAAAATCATACCTAAGCATATCATCAGAATGAAAGCGAAGTTTATTTACCCAAATTCCTTGATGTGCGTGTAAAGGTGTGTGTGTCGTGATGTGTCTGTGAAGGTTGTGTGTCGTGATGTGTCTGTGAAGGTTGTGTGTGCCGTGATGTGTCTGTGAAGGTTGTGTGCCGTGATGTTTCTATAAAGATTGTGTGTGCCGTGATGTGTCTGTAAAGGCTATGTGTGCCGTGATGTTTCTATAAAGGTTGTGTGTATCGTGATGTGTCTGTGAAGGTTGTGTGTCGTGTTGTTTCTATAAAGGTTGTGTGTGCCGTGATGTGTGTGAAGGTTGTGTGTGCCGTGATGTGTCCGTAAATGTCGTGTGTGCCATGATTTTATTAGTTCCTCTATTTAGCATCTGCTTGAAAATTACGGAAAACCTACTTTACGGGTTTCATATGATGCTCATACTGCAGAGCGATTCCTTCCCCGACAGAATTTGGCACTTGATGCTTTAATAATGCTTTGTGTTTACTGTGGGAAGAAATTGCATATATATATATATATATATGTATTATTTGGATGAATTTCAGACTTCTGACATGTTAAGAACTCAACCCAACTGAAAGAAATGTAGAAATATGGACGAGGAATGAATCGCTTCGATTTTTCAGTGAACAACTTGTCTTAACATAACATTTACTTGGTGTTTGATATGGGGTGTTTCATCAAGGGAATGGATATTAACGACATGGGATTCAAGTAGAAGAGCTACAGTTGGGGTTGTTTTGCAGTATAAATGTGGCGAGCTAACGCTGCTGCTTAGCGTGTTATAAGGAAAGATGGTCTCCAAGAAGTAACTTTAAATGGGCTTGAGGAAAAAGAGGGACTTCGTGTGTGTGTGTGTGTGTGTCCGTGTTTCAATTCCCCTGAGGAAAATAAGCCGGAGCTGCTGTAGGAGAAGGTCGAAAACTTGAGTCCACAAAATCCGTTGCCTCTATGCTGCTACGATGCACACATCTAACTTGGGGGCGCAGAAGCTGCTGTCCGCTGTGGGACGACGAGAATACTTTTTTCCCATTTAATTAGTGAAGCTTCACTGAGGAATTTTAATTAAGTTATAAAATTATACACTTTATGTTGGTTTGTGCTTTATTTTTCGTAAAATTTTAAGATGAAAATTGTAGGTTTTTAAAACTTATGAAATTGTGTAGGTTAAATTTATTTCTTAAACCATTTGAAAACAATGTTGTCTATACTTAACATCTGTTTTAACGCAAAGAAGTGTTTTATCTTTATATTATAAAATTGTCAGGATATTCAGCGATTATTTCTATAAGAAGCATTCACGGACTCATATGCGAAACCGAAACATATGGTTTAGACTTGGAAGCAGATTTATTTTAATTCTAAAGTATTCATTGTATGTTACAAAGAATATGCTGCCCCTTAACCCTCTAATGATGAAACACAATCTGTTTTATTTAAAGACCCTTTTCGTACCATGCAGTAAACACTCCCATCTCAGTTATAAAACCGAATCAGCTGATGTCGTAGAAGGCAAATTTGCTGTTTGTTCTGAGATATACAGGAAGCACATAAATGCACCCTGCAGGCAGAACGTAGAACTTTTGAATGTTAATCCTGAAGATATGTACCGCAACGTTTACGCTATAAAAGGTAAACCGAGCGTGTAAAACGCTTTCTGCCGCGCGAACTAAGGTGTGGGACTGCGGCGGCCCGCTTGCTGGGATTGTGGGTTCGAATCCCGCGGGGGCATGGATGTCTATCTCTTGTGAGTGCTGCATTTTGTCAGGTAGAGGTCTCTGCGACGAGCTGATCACTCGTTCAGAGGAGTCAAACCGGCTGTGTGTGTGTCTGTGTGTGATATAGAAACCTCTACCATGAGGCGGGACTAGGCCCGAGTGGGGCTGTTACGTCACAGGAAAGGAAACGAAACCCCTTTCTGTGCTACTTTGTGACAATCTAAAATAAGACAAGTGGACAAACGTAAGTCGGTAATCTGATCTAACCTAATCTAACTGAAGTTAATGTAACCTAAATTAAACTTTAATTGTTGGTACTTTCAGTCGATATTGCGAACTGTAATAATTGCCTGCTATGTACGAGTGGGCTACATTATTAAGTTCTTGAACGTAATGCCTTTATTGGATGTTTGCTCCTACACGGCCATATTAATGTAACATAGTTGGCAGTCCAAGTTTCATACTTACCTAACGGCGGATGTCCAGTAATAAATAATTTGATTGGCGTAACCTCTTTAATCATTTTAGTAAAGCACCATCCCTACCTTTTGAACTGCACAGCATATAAGAGCTGGACGGAAGTACTTCAAATAATGACGTTCACATTAGGGTCCTGTGTGTTATGACACCGATTAGAGTGATGGATGGTTTTGTATTTGCGCATTATTGTGCAGCTTTGGTGCAACAAACAGTATAGTACTAACCATGGCGTTTATTGCACACCCTTGTTTTGACCTTATAAAGTCATCATCAACGTACATAAATTTTAACTCCGCCATATAAATAAGTGCATTTGAATTGACGTGGGAGGCAAACGATCGTGACCTTTCAATGTCGAAATGGTTTTATGAATCTTAGTATACAAGCGCATGTAAGAAAAGCTTGCTTGTCCGTTTACTGTTTTTTATTGATAGAATGTCGCCGAGGTTTTAGAGGAGTACTCGGATTAGGAGATAATGGCCGTGGGTTCCTTCGAAGTTTTGGTAACCACCAACCAGACCACACGTTAGCATGACCCAAAGGATCACAGTGTAAAAGTCAACGCTTTCAAAAAACTCAAATCTTATTTAAATGCTTGTCTTGGTACTGAAACTATTAAGTAAAATCAAAACATAGAATTATATTTCTCCATGTAAATCAACACCTGTCCTTTCAGACTCAGGAAGAGCAGGAATTACCGGTGAGCTGTTAGCTGTAACACCGTGCAGTTAGGTGATTACCTGCATTTTGGTAGAACATTTTGCGTCCCATTTAAGAAAGACGTTGCTACCAGACTACACGGTGTCACAATCCAGAAAAAAAGAACCTACGTCTGCCCTGCATCTTGCTTAAAATAAGCGACAGTTGAGAACTGTGAATAAACGCAACAGAAGCACAAATTTGTAACATACAGGAAACGGATATGCCTGGAGTCCCAATGATTTACCAAGCAAGTATCGTATCACAAAGTTTAATGTAAAGTGCGTATTGCGTAGGTTTTAACAAGACAGACAGTGTATATTCAACGTGATGCTGAGGTGCGCTCACCTGGCGAGTGTTACCGTGGAAAAGCATTAAACATTGCATATGGTGAGCGTGTGTGTCTGTAGCAAAAGTTACCCAGCATGCAGAGCTCATGAGCCGTTTTGTTCCCTGTGGGCTGTCTGGCTGTGCCATTTTTTCCACATTATCTCATAAAGGGCACGATTTTCAGGAAAAAGTTAAGGAATATAAAATGTGTTTGATTTTCTGTACAACTTTTGTCTGAAAAGTATCTCATTCTAAGAAAAATTCAGCCAGATGTCGTAAATGTACATAGATCTTCACGTAAAGTACGCTTTATTTTTAATAAAACTAGAATTTTCACGACAATTTTTCGAAAAATCCTCAAATATCACTAAAATCATTTCAGTGGGATACGAGTTCTTCTATGCCTGCTGATAGACAGACATGACGAAGCTACTTCGCTTTTCGTAATTTTGCAAAGGCGCCTAAAAAGTGGCATATTGTCATGAGGCAAAATATATCAAATTGTTGAAAACTCCGGTGCGAAGAACATCCTGAACAGCAAGCTAATAGCGTAGCTTAAAACCGGTATAATCGATAATCAATAATTCATCTTCATGGCTCAGTACTCCCGGAAATAGACCGCCCCGTCTCTGTGCTGACACTTCGTCCTTTCCGCCTCGCAGAGCTCAGAAATTCTCCACCCTATCCTTTTCACACCTTACCGTTGACCACCCTGAGCACTGGATTCACATTTCAAAACGCAGAGATCTCCTTTTGTGTGATTCCAGGTTCTTGGCGTGGTTTCCACTGCTTAATGGTTTGGCTCTACTGAATTCTCTTCATGCGGGTGGTGGCAGCCATGTTGAAACATTTTTTGGATCCACGTGGCTGGAAGATTGCTTCAGAAACTGAGTACCACTACTTGGTCCTCCTTGCTACTACCAGCCTTGTATTATTAACATCTCCACCAGTTGGTGGTTTTGACATACGTGAGTACAAACTTCTTTTATTCTAAGTACTTTATTGACTAAAAATAAAATGTTCAGCTTGCGAATTAGTTGTTGAAAATATATATTACAGAATGATCAGAAAGTGGTGAATTTGGTAGTAGTTGTGTAACTAAACGTCATAAATTAACTTTGGTAGTAATTACGTAAGTGAATATTATCACCTTGGTAAAGCAGGAATTAAGATGTTATAAAAGTATACCACAGGAAATTACGTGCGTAAACGAGGTAAACTTAATTTTGTATTTATTACGTAAGTAAATACTATACATTGAATTTGGTAACTCTTATTTTAAGCCAATACTCTGTATGGAATTTAGCTACGAGACTAGGGAATGAAAGGTTAAATTACGCACGAAGTATTTTAAATTGTTGTAAGTGTTAGCAACATTACGTTTGTTGTTACCTTGCACTTCTCATATGAGCACAGTTTGGAATAAATTTTATCTAAATACGAATGGAATACTTTTTCCTCTGCTGTTATGTGTAACGGCAATCCAAGTCATTAAGTTCCTTCCTTGAACGTGTTATGTATTTTGCAGAATTTGCAATTATGCTTTGTTTGAAAATCGCCATACCAAATTATTATTTCTCTGTGAATTGCATGGCTTTGTTCCCGAAAGCTCAACAACATATTGACATAAAACACACTCTACATTTTTACAGTGCAAATACGTATCAAACTTTCATATATAATTTATTTTATTTTATTTCAATGAAAACAGGATTCTGCTCTCTTATTTAATTTTGGGAATTCTCTTTACACCATATACCTGAACGGTTAATGCGTTTTTCTTGTTAAGTGCTTTCATTGGAAGCATATATAGAAAGAACTATTTTCTACTTCTAATTTAAAAAGGTTCGTAAAACGACAGTATGCACATCTGTGCTGTCTGTTTAGGCGTTCTACTTTTACAACCGTTGGTACCTTCCATAGTGTTCCCTAAGCGTATATTGCTAATTTTTAAGGCACTGAAACAGTCCTCATTCTCATCCCTAAGTGTCTGCCTGTATCCTTGTAACAGTCTGAACTTATTACTGTTAATAATGGATATCGATGCTGCAGACATACAAAACAATTAGCTTGTAATATGACCACATGACCTTGAAAACTGAGCGCCAAAAGTCCAGCAAGTGAGATATGAATTTCTCATTGTGATGACCATGAAGCATACTGTCTCCTGGAATGTACCGTCCTGTAAACTGGTAAAAAATTGACTACTCTTCGAACTTTCTAATGTTACGATAGAAGAGGGGCAGTGGCAAGGCAGTACGTTTCTCCGTAATATTGGTAAATTTCTACCAGTCTAGGCTTCGTCTCTTCACAGAAGACGAGATTCTTAAAGACAAATGGAATGTTCAATAACTGCAGCTGAATTTATAGTGCCTAATAGGATAATAAATGGAGAAACTGGAACTGAAGTTAAAAGTGTAAGGGAAACGGTGGAACAACAGCCTGAAAAATGGTATCAACACTTAGACCATATAGGGGACGATGGAATTACGAAACTAGTAACGGAAAGTAAAGCCCTAGGAAGGAGAGAGTTGAGACGGCGAAGAGAAAGACGGAGAGATTAAATGGAAACATATCAGGTTCCTTAACTTAATTGAGGAGGAAAAAATTGCAGACACTATGTTTCCATCTATTTTCATTTCAACGAAGATCAGTTTTAGCTGGTACACACTCTTTTGCAAAGCGATAAGCTGTGTTGCGATATTTTAAATTCTCAGAACGGTGTTTGCTGAAGATTCATGTCTCTTGAATATAACGCCTTTTCGATTGGTAAATAGTTACCCACTTCTCGGAAGAGCTTCCTGCCTCCACTTCAGGGTCTAAGCAGGGAGTTTCGTACTTGTATTCTCGCCAGATATTATTAGAGTGATGAAGTCACGTAGGATAACGGGGCGTAGGGTGTGACAGTTACAGTATAAGAGAAGAGAAATGCATGCAGGCTTGTGATGGGGAATTAGAATTACCGTTAAGTCCAGGCAAAACACAACAATTTATTCTATTATTTTTAACTACATACTTCGGCCTAGAAGGCCATCATCAAGTTGAACATAAAATCAGAAGATTATATACACACAGTTTATATGGAATTGAGATCTTTAAACCGCACAGTTTGTATTGTTATGTGGGTATATATAACATTGGTAGTATAGCCTTTTGAAATAGAATTTATATACCTATGTACGTTTATAAAAAAGATACATAAATAATAATGTTAAAACGTCAAAAATAAAATTAGTAAAAGCGTGGGCTATTCTTCAGAGGACGGCCAGTGTAAGTTGTATACTGGTCTCGCGTATCTGAAGGCGGAGCTACGCAATTATACAGCTATGCAACTTATACTGTCCGTCCTCTGAAGAATAACTTATGCGTTTACTGATTTTACCTTTTAATATCTTAACATTTTAACATTTGTAATTCCGTCAGAATATTAAAATTCAACCTCATAAGGAACAGGAATCGTTTTGCATGAGAAAGCAAATCCCGTTATATGTACGTAATGTAACGACATACCTGAAAAAGCACATTTACAGAAACGGTAGAATTATTCAAAACTAAACTCTTTGTAAACTTGAAAGTCATTATATTAATCTAAATGACACATAGACATTTACTTCATTCCTCTCAGAAAACATTCTGCACTTGCAGTACCAAGGCGCACTGAATCAAACTGCTTACGGAAAGAATCGCTGTTGCGTAAATTTGGGAATTATAAGAAGCACACAGATGTATTCTGGGTAACGTGCAGAATCTTTGAACGTGAAAGCAGGCAGCACATATGACTACTATGGTAGTGTAAAGAGTTGAGTAATCTGATTTTGTTTCGGACATGAAACTTATCTTAGCCCCATTAATTCTGAATTGAACGAACGTGGAGGGAGTGATGTCAATATTAGAGAAGCACGTAGATTCAAACTGTCTGTCAGAGCTGTCTGTGTGTTCCGATCTCACATTCTGTATTGAAAAATTGAATTTCGAATGCCAAGCGTATAGTCGACTTCAGTTGGACGGTTGCAAGTGTATAGGAGATCGTAAAGCGATATTCAATATGAAAACCGCTCCTCTTGTACACACCGTATACAACAACAAAAAATACACAATTATGTTCAGAGTGGTTATTTCTTTCAAGTTACAGGTCACAGGTACTGCTTTGTGTGTCCCCAGCTGGCAGGACAGTAATGATTTCAGAGCTAGAGCATATCTCAGCGTGTAACTTTCATTCTGTGTCACAGTGAGCGACGTTGGATGCTGGTCAGTGCGTTAGTGAAAGCTGCTGTGACAGTACAGACTGACAGTGATGCCGGCACAAAGTAATGTAGGGACGCCCGTGGCAGCGTTGTGATTTAGAAAATCGCGAATGAAAGAAAATGCTTTTAATATTTGATAATTTTATACGTAGTGGACGATTTAGATGTGTGCAGAATTGGGCCTATGTAGTACATGCGGCAGAAATCAGGAATGTATAACGAGTTTGGGCCGGGAAACGAAGAGGGAAGAGGTTATGTGAAAGACACAGGCATAGATAAGAAGCTGGTATTAAAACACGTCTTCAAATTGCATGGTGCGAATTTATGGGCTGGGAGTAGGCAGCGTTGTTTTCCATCCATGGTAAAGAGCTTTTTGACCACCCGTTAGAAAAGGACTCTATTCGACTGAGTTAATGTGTCAGATTTAGGCGACATCCAGGACTTAATACCGAGTTAAAAATAATCAAAGTTTGGACTTGTATTCGATAAGTTTCCGTTTCGAATCTCGACGGGACATAGGTTATTTCGACTGAAGTCTTGGCGTTTCTCAGTCATTCCAGGCACATTCCCGGAAAATACCTCCGAATTATGGTTCGACATCTTTGTTCCATATCCTTTTAAATTCCATATACACTAAGCATTGTGATATATGGCATTATGTAGCATGAGCTGGCAGCATCGTTACATAAACTACGAATAAATGTAATTGTAAACAATTTACAATAATTTAATTCGAGAAATATTTTTGGTTTAAGTAGGCCTACTCCAAAATGGGGACTGAAGGGATTGCAATTGCAGTCAGAGTCTGGATGGCTGCAAATCCATTTTCCGAAATCTGTGGCACTTTCATTTCCACGGCCATATTATGGTGACCTGTATAAAATGCAGCTTGGAGTGTTTCGTGCTCATTAACAGAGAATGTCACCTGCGTCGTGTACTAGTGTAGTCCCATAGATTGTCGTAAATATATGCATGATTCCTGCAAGTGATGTTTAGCAGATTAACGAAGCAAATCCTGAGAACAGACAAGTGTCATTTACGGGAAGGCTTGCGGTGTTTGTACGTCTTCTGCAATGTTATGTACTAAATACCGCTACTCGGTCAGTGGGTTCAGCACATTTATAAAAAATGAGGAAGTGGCTGACGAAAGTGGAATAACGTTGTTAGTAGTACTGTACAATAGCAGTGGAGATATATGCTTATTGCAAGGGCCATGAGTTTCAAAACCACGTGAATGTTAATGAAAATGTGTATTCGATTTATCAGTTGGTTCGCGTGACGAATGTGTCAGCTATAGTAATCAGTTTTAAACTTTTAGTGTAATACTTATATTTTTATGATCCAAGTGTTATGTAGTTAAATGCTGAAAAAGATTCAGCGAATATTCAACATGGTGTGTTTTTTAACACAAAGTGCCCTATGTTTATAAATATGAAAAACCCACTGACGGTCAAGACAAGACCACGTTGTTTTGCATATTTCCATAAACGTATTTACACAAATTAATAGAATACGTTCTTATTTGGTGTTTACGAATATTAATAGGGAGATAAATTTCAAATGCGTGGCGAGGAAAGTGTAGGCATCGGAGAAATTGTACATGTAAAGTAGTCTGTGGAGGAGTGAAATTATAGCTCCACATATTCTTTATACCGACACTAGGAAGACGTGAGTGCTTAGTTTTACGCCTCGACCTCTGTATTCTTGGAGAAAGAACCGGCGGTACCCGTAGTCTAGGAGACTGGGTGGGCCTCAGAACCAACGTGGACGCTTAAATATTATCGGTGTTCAGAATGGGGTCGATACAAGTTTTTAATTAAGTTTGTAACTTATGTATGTACATATTTGTGAATGGATGTTGTTTTTGTTTTTTTAATGTGGGATATGTAATATCAGGCGCTTATCTTTAAATAGGAAGTTCAAAATGCCACTAGTAAAGCGGACCTGCAATATTGTCTGTACGCTAATATTCTGAAGTATAACAAAGTATTGAAATTGTGGCTGCAAATTACGATTGGTCTGGAAATCCATCAAAAATTTCAATCATCCAAGTTGCCGCAAAAAATTAAAATGGGGAGACAGTTGCTTGCTATATAGACGCTTTATAAGTACTTTCCCAAAGACGTCACGGTTACCCTACTCTCTGTGGTCCAGGCCGGGACCACAGAGAGTTCACGCCTCCGAAAACAACGCAGTACACAGTCAACAGCACATTCTTACTCAACTATAAAGTGCAACCTTAGCGTAACGATAACAAAAAGTTCTCCCTGAAGATGACCCAGCAGGGTCGAAACATATACGAGTGTGTTACAATTGATGATAAAACTCTCTTTGTGCATTTTGTTGGTGATTAGTGTTTTAGATAAGCTTGAAATTCTTCGGACTAAAATTTAAGACTGCAATTTTCATAAGTGTTGGCATTATTCCTGAGAGAGAAAAAGTACCAAGACTACACAGTATATATTTTCATTACTTCTTACTTCTTTCCCCATCATCCCTCATTCTCTATTATTTGATTCTGTAAATCATCCAACACTTTCTTATCTGAAGATTTAATATCACTTTCAACTGTTCCATACGCTGCTTTGTATTCAGGAAAGCTACAAACCAACTACGAGTAAATGGAGTTTATTTTGCAGAATTTAGGGTTTAATTCTGCAAAAGGAGAACGCTAAGGATAGAGGGGAAGAAATTTTCACAGGCTTGCTCTTAATAGGAATCCCATATGTAGTGACACAATCAGTTGTATAGGACAGATTCTTTTTAAGATTAATTCTCTGTGTTCAAGACAGAGTGAATTTCTAGGCTATACACTTGTAGAACTTATTCAGAATATGATACATAAAGAAGTTAGTATCACTGGGTTGCTTTTAAGTTTTGTATTTTTATCTTGTGACATAATAAAAATTCACCTGCATTAATGAAGATAATAAATTAAATCTGTGATGAGTAGGGCCAGTGTATATGCCTTGCGGGTTAAGGAAAAGGAGCTCATTATATTGTCCAGAGACTTTAAGCTGGTTCTCGGAATAAATAACACCCATATCTGGTAATAGTTTCGTGATTTTCACTTTTTTTTCTCTGTAATGTACAAATTACAATATTATATATTATTCCTATATATTTCGCCGCTAATTAGAAGAGTTCAACCATAATATGAGTAACTAAGATATATAATTTAATAAGTCAGACGGCACTGCATATTGAAGTACACCAGTAGCGAAATATCGGGTGAAAACCGAACGGTAAACTTTGACAGGTGCCATTTGTAGATACGACTTCCACATATAACCCTCACGCTTTTTTTCTCTTGTACGTTGTTGCCCTGAAAGAATCCTTTTAAACCAAGATTTTACGTAACGTAAGCCCCATGTAAAATTTTCGGGAAAGGTCGTGGCTGCAATACGGCCTGACACATAGATACATCCAGCGTCTTCCATTTCTGCCATGTCCTGGACCTGTATTCAAACAATGTAAATGATCCATGTATACATAATAACGGGCCACATGCTCCCCTTCATCATCCGAAACAGAACAAGCCATCCTGGCTACTTCCATCTTCACGTCTGTTGGTCTTTCAATCGTTTCTTTGCGACCTACGTGTCTTCTGCCGGTCGAAATGTATTCATACACTAATTTGAGATTGCATGTTACGCTTGTTCTTAATAAATGTGGTAGCCACTTGCACCGAAAACTGACAGCACCTTTTGTTGTGTCCGCTCTCTCAATAAACCACTTCCTATTGCATGAAAGTACGTAGTACACACATTATTTTATATCTGTTGCATAACTTAAGGTCGCAAAATAAGTGTTGTTGGCTTTTTGTTAGCTTTTGAACAAAGCCGTATGGGGATGTATGGAAACCTGCAATACTGTGTACTGTCCGCGATCAGACCGCGGACAGTACACGATACCTCTCAAACGGAGGATGAAACCTAGGGCACATTCACACTTAACTGTAGAAGCGCAACCAGAGTGTTTCCAGACTATTCTCCCTGAAGATGACCCAGCAGGGTCGAAACATTAGGAGACTTTTACGAATAAAGATTATATATATTTTAGTGCATCAGTTGGTGTTTATTATTTCGTATGATATAGTGCACGGACATGGAACACATTAAATTCATTAATCCTAAACTTAACTCTGCACTCTTTCCACAGTTTTATCAATTCAGTGAAACATTACAGACGTTGAAGTTAAATAGTTACGGCCCTTCATACGTGTCTCCACGTTCAGAGCTGTAGTTATTCGCCAGTCACTAAAATCGTGAAAAAGGCGGCCTGTGAGGGTACCTTATTCTATTTTCAGCGTTAATATACACAGCTCTCTGAAGGCATTAAACATATGTGGGTATAGCATGCAATGTTTCGCAAACCCATATTGAATTGGAATCCATTATTCTGTATCGACTTTATGTCGAGTTTTTATGAAAGTCGAACAGAAGGTAAAATGTGCATCGTAAAGGAACAGATTAAAAACGAATAGGCTCAGGCCGACAGTCAGATGTATGTATGGATGGATGGGTAGTGGTGTACGTGGATTTCGTTCTTGTTTATACAGTGCCAGTGAAACATGTATGTCGCCGGACTTAAATCCCGGCTTTTTTTTCATTCACAGTAAAGCAATTCACATTTCTTCAATATGTGTTTCCAGAACTCACAATTCTCCTTACATTTTGCTAAATTTTTGTTGAATAGAAGACTAAAAGTTTGTCCATATAGCCAATATGAGAGCTGAGATTTGAAACTAGGGCTTCTGTAATACGAAAAAGAAGTGCTACTCACTCATCCGTGATTATTTTGTACACTTCAGTTTTTCACACATAGGCCTGTCATGCATACGGGTGCAGAATGGACGATGAACTCGAGACCATCCTTTTGTTCATGCAGACGTCATTTTTTATTTGAAACTTTATTTCACTAACTGCCTTGAATAACTGCTAAAGTAGACGATAACAAATTTGTGTTCGATAAACCGGACGGGGCATGTACTGTACCTCATTACCTCATATGTTCCGTGACGATATGGCAGTAAGGAATACTGATTTGTATTAGATCAAAGTTTCTTAGAGATAGTACCGCTGTCTAATTACCTTAGTTATCCGAAATTTGCATAATTGTTTTTAGTCCTCTGTGCTCCATAATACAGCATTTTGCTGTGCATTTTTAGTACGCATGTAGACTATAGTGGATGCTCATTGTTTTTAAGAGAAATTTTGTGTCCCCAAAAGAGAGTCCTTCGATATCGGTTTAGAAACCTGATCTAGAATTCTGTCCAGAACTTAGCAGTAGGGAATGATACAGAATCTTCATCTAAGGCTGAGTATTGCTTGGAAGAAGTTTTTGTGGTTGTATGCAGGTAGCCTGAAGGCCTTACAAACTTGTCATGTCAAATGTGTTATAAGATTTTGAAAGTCAGCTTGCTACGAAGGGCTGCGTTTGTGGAATTGGTTATGTACAGATAAGTCACTTGTACCCGTGTCTGGTGATACTACAGGAAGACGAAAACGCTTGTTGCTTAAGATTCTTATATGTGTGATTATTACAAATCTATAATTCAAGATTTGTATAGTTTAATTTAAGTAAGAGCTGATTGACTGTTGTTCCGAAGGCTTGTGTTTTTGGATATTATATTTAACATTTCAAGGTGTTCCTTTAATTATTATAGAAGTTATCGTAAATGTCTGCGAGGATCGGATTAGGCAAAGGAAAACTATTTTGGTGACCTATAACAGTCAGTATGCAGGTAGTATTAGCCTCTACTTGAGGTCCTGTGCAGTATGTTCGTTACGAGAAAATCTGCTGTACAGAAAGGCAATAAGCCTAATCCGCTATACAGTTCTGCGCATCGTGTTTCTAAGTAAAATGGTGCAACTGCGTGATTGCGCCCAAAAGAACGGAGCATGTCACAATTTGTGGCACTAGTTATAGTCACTTTCTAAGCCGGAGCACTGTTCTTCAATTTGTGGCCTTCAGGAATATGACACGATCTCCCTTGATATTTGAAGAAGGACAGATTTCCGTTTGATCCCACGTAGAGGATATCGTACGGTGATAGCTGAACTGCGTTAGTTTCAATTGCATGTGTGATCCTGCCTGTGTGGTAAGGATCACTCCACCACACCACTGTTTCCCTCCACACTCCGCTTTTGCGAGCAGACAGGTGCCACAATTTCTGGCAGAAAGTATAGGCAGCAGGTTTTGGTTATCCTATTTGTGCTTCGTTCACCTTCACCATTCAAGTCACTCCTCACCTCTACCGTTTTCAAATCCCCAAGTCTTACTCATATTATCGTCCGATGTGTGCAGTTAGATGGGTGATGAGCCCACTGGGTGCTACAGTTCCAAGACATATATTTGAGCCTACACTAAGAATAAATTTGGGTGCAATTGGGTTCTAATTAAACAATGTAATGCACTTAACAGTCACGTGTGTTTGCCGAACACTCCTCTATGTGTCACTGTCAAAAAATACAGGAATTTGTCCCTGCCTTTAATCATGTAGAATGCCATAAGGGTGTATGGACGATGGCTTTACGCATTCTTAACCTCGGCACTAGATGGAAGTGAGTGGTAAGATTCACGCTGCAACCGCTTTATCTGTCAGATGAGCGCCTCCAGTAGGACTTAACCAAAACATTGTGGACGCAGTGAACCGGGAATCGAATCCTGATTTCTCTGCCGTCCACTCCATAGCCTTGTCACTGTGGTGATTGTGTTATCCCGGATTTTTGTTTCTTTTTTCAGTACAAAATGGAAAGTTGTAGAGAGCGGTGATTCGGGGCGGTATGAACAATCGTAAGCTACCTTAACGTCGACGCAGTATAGAAGGATACCAGCCAGCACACACAGAACATTCTGAGACACATATATTTCGACGCATCTTTATGCCGATATGTACTTTAGTGTGTGTGTTTGTTTCTGCGATAGAATAGCTCTGAATTTATAGCTGCTGCCGCACACACATATATAAAACACCGTCTGTCGGTTGCAATAGGAATACATAATGCCACCGCACAGGGGCCGAACGCCGGCCAGCTGTGACTTTCGCTTGGGATGCTGTCTGCTTCTCCGTTTTTCCGAAATCTGTTTTGTATGTATCATTGAGGTACGTGAAAGCATCCAGCTGAATAGAGGCATCTTTTGGCTGTTGCGATTTATGGTCCAATTCTGCAGTTAGGGACTTATTAGGGTTTCTGCCGACTCCTCCATTTCTGGTGTATTGCTCCGCTACTGGTGTAGTGCAACGGTTTCGCGAAAAGCAAAACCTGGCGGCCGCATTTAAGAGTTAAAACTGGAAATATGGTCACATGACTTAAAAAATATATCTTTTTACGTGAAAAACAAATCACATAGAGAACATTGTTGTTAATTTACAAGTTAAATATAAGTGCGAGCAATGCACAGCGGCTCACTATAGGCTGCCTTCTTACACATCTACACGAACAGCGTGGAGACGCTACCACACATGTGACAACACACAGAGACGCTACCACACATGTGACAACACACACAGAGACGCTACCACACATGTGACAACACACACACAGACGCTACCATACATGTGACAACACACGCAGAGACGCTACCATACATGTGACAACACACGCAGAGACGCTACCACACATGTGACAACACACACAGAGACGCTACCATACATGTGACAACACACACAGAGACGCTACCATACATGTGACAACACACACAGAGACGCTACCACACATGTACCAACACACACAGAGACGCTACCACACGTGTGCCAACACACACAGAGACGCTACCACACATGTGCTAACACACACAGAGACGCTACCACACATGCGACACACACACAGAGACGCACAACTGAAGATGAGTAGTTGAGGCCATATAGCGTGTTCATTTATCTTCTGAGCAGCCGTAGCTGTGGTGACATACGCATTATTCTTTTCGACGTTTCCAGATTCAAACCTGAATCCGGGTGTAATATTTTTAACCGTACCAGTTTATGCCCATATATAAGTAAGTAACTCCATGGAGCACATGCCTTCTTGAGAAGCTAGCAGTGTCTCAGATAGTCAAGAAATTCTCATTTTATGGAACCCGGAGATCCATTACCGCATTCACAAGAGCTCACCACCTTTCCTTATTCTAAACCAGCTCAATCCAGTCCATGCCCGATCTCACTTCTTGAAGATCCATTTTAATATTATCCTCCCATCAACGCCTGGGTCTCCCAATTGGTCGCCTTCCCTCAGGTCTCCCCACCAAAATCCTGTATGCACCGGTTTTTCCCCATACGTGCTACATGCCCCGCCCGTCTCATTCTTCTCGATGTGATTACCCGAATAATATTTGGTGATGAGTACAGGTCAGTAAGTTCCTCGTTATGTAGTCCTCTCCACTCCCCTGTCCTCTCGTCCCTCTTAGGCCCAAATATCCTCCTCAGCACCCTATTTTCGAACACCCTCAGTCGCCCATATATATGTGTACATATAATTATGTGGACTATTTAGATGCACTGAAACCATTCTAAATGTTACTCTAAATTCCACTTCCTTCCTCAAACAGCAGGCAGTTTGCTTCCACTACCCAAGGCAGCAACCGGTTAATTTTGTGTCCGGAAACAGTTGCTGTTTATTCTACGAAAATTATGTAAATTCTGTAACATGGAAAAACGTGATTGAAGTATCAGAAAGAAGAATTATATGTAATACATTTCACGAAAAAGGGTATATATCAATAACATTGTTTAATTTTGTTCAGGAAAGAAGTGTTCCTAATGTGTTTACATTCTTGGTCTAGACTTCTCTCCGAAGGAACACGCCAAAAATTCTCAACAACATCAAACAGGATAGCGACTTCTCTAGTCTGTGTTTGAATCCATCGTCTCAAGATACAATGTCGCGTAGTGCTTACGTCGTAGGCCATTTATTCAGTTTTGTAGAAGGAGCAGTCATAAGTACGCTTAGTGTTTCATTTACCTTATGTACAACATTACCTTTTAAGTCAAGTAAATTTTATATCCCTATTTACACCTGATATGCTGACAGCATAGTCCCGATTACTGTCTAGGTTTCGGGCAGATTTAAAGCTTCTTTTTCTGTTTACATCCGCCCGGGACATCCAACCTTCCAAGGTAACCATATGAGAAAAAGGCGAACCAACCACGTGCAGTAGGTTACCGGAAATTATAAACCCACACGTCCACCCGTTCAGAGTATCAAGTAAACGTACCTTCATAACGATAACAAGTGGAGAGCAACGATGTTTACTTTTCACAAGTTTCCGGCGACACGAGTCGACAGTTAGGCCAGCGCTTTGACGGATATTCAGTGTACTGGGCAGCTGTGGAACCTTGAACGCAAAAAGCAGGAAAGTGTCGGTATCTTTGAAAATCACTTATCTTGAGTACATTTCATTGCTGTAGACAAAATGTCTGCTTTCTTCGCGAATGGTAAAGTTGTCCGTGTTTACGACAGGAAGACGTATAGAAGGAATGGATATGTGGCTCCACTCATCCGTAACCTCACCACTATGTGGAGGTGAATGGTCATCGTCATAACCAGGTCACGTTACTCCCTGACAAATTCCCCGGTATCCTTTAAACAGGAAGCTGTGTTGTCCCAAAGGACTGCCTGGACACTTTAAAGACGAAAAAGTTTATGTCTGTGGCGGGGATTTCCCGGAACATCGGCACATGGTCACTATACTGGCTATGAAATCCCGGCTCCGGTTTCATCTTGGATAGTAACATAAAGCATTCCGTTGAAATAATAATATTAACGACTATATGGCTTGAGTGTGAAAGTGAATACAACACGTACGTATTTCTGACAGTTTTATTCATTTTTGCCCCCCGTTCTGATCAGTGGGTTGCTTTCACTTTAAAAATGTGCAGCTTTAGAGGATGTATCAAAATAGTGTATATAGAGAAAGGCTTACTTTACGTTACGAGCAATGAAAATAACTCTAAGAGACGAAATTGAAATAATTTTACGCTCTGATAGAATATACTTGCAATACTGAGTTCTTATACACTTGTAAAGCAACACAGAAGCATTATTAATTTGTTTTGAACTTTAGGATCAGTAGACAGACATTTTTAAACCGAGACTGAGAGTGCCTAAATCTACACAGCTTATTTTACAAATATACTTCTCGTACATCGTATACAACAATAACAGCAAAGCACGCCCGTCGAAACGAAAGGATTTCATTCGCCAGTTGCGCTGGCTTGGTATTCTGTGTAGTATATACGTGATGCTTTTTCCCCTCCCTGAAAATTATTCAGAATTCATTTCGGAAATTGAAATTCTGCATAATCCATCCGCACTGTGTTGGGATACAAACACTCCAACAGGGAATTCTGTTTGGATATTCAGTCTGTGCTGTTTTATACAAATAATAACAATGAAATTATAAAAAACGAAATCCAGGATTTTTAATATGATTT